>CAJQUW010009290.1:0-1219259 GCA_907163375.1 Prostheceraeus crozeri
ATAGTTTCACCTTCCTTTACTGCCTGGCAAAGAGTCAGTGTCACCGCAGTCAGGAATCACGAATAGCTTACATCTACTCCCTTCCGCCGATGCACTGTCAACACAGTCGTGATTCCGACCTCTTCCCAACATTATGATGCAGAGGATGGTCCAGATCACTGGTTACTCGCACATGTGCTTTCACCTGTGCCGCCTTATGCTTGTTGGACATCGTGGGAAAATCAGAGCCCATCTCATAGCTTTGAACGGAGCTGGATTTACTTGTCCTCCTCTTCAAGTCTCGGAGCTCTTCCAGAAGAGACTCCGATTATTTGACGTCAATCAACACAGCTTTGATTGAGTCATGATCGCAGCATAGTTCCGTGTATCTAGGCACTATTTTTGTATCAAAATACATGCGCATGTATCACAAGCAGCACAAGTTGCAATGTCAGGACTGAGAGATCAAGCCACACAATAGCATCATCAGGAACGACTGCAGGCTTGTCGGTCCGTCCTGGAATGGACGTGGTTGATGAAATACCTCTCATTCTAGTAGTTCTATTACACAACAATTGCATAAAAAAAGATGGAAGCTTGTGATATTACAAAACAAACGCAATGCTCGTGCTGTTGCCGTAAAAAAAGGCTTGTCAGTCACGTCCCTGAATGGACGTGGTGATGGAAATACCTCTATTCTAGTAGTTTCTATTACACAACAATTTGCATAAAAAGATGGAAGAAAAAAAAAACCTTGTGATTTTACAAATCCAAAGCCACTGGTGCGTGTTTGCCGTAAAATGACTGCACACCGTCAATTACTTAACTCTGCAAGTCACAAATGTTGGAAGTATAAAAGGATGCTTCAGATAATTATAGGCGAGGATTTCATCTTACTTGTTGGAGAAGACGTGTTTTGTCCCCATTGCTTTTCTCGGTTGTTGTCTCAATATACTCTTTCGAAAATGCAAAAAAGCAAAATGTCTGTTTTGATCAGTCTCCAAATACAACAAGGTGCGTATAATGAAATGAGCTGCCATGCATTCAGTTGGATATTTTCAGATAATGCATTTGAAACTAAGGATGGGTTTATATCTTACACGTACTTGGAGCCGGATGATGAGGTTTCTCCTTCCTTCTTTGGTTGGACGCTTCAGTACTGCATTCCGGAAACACCTGCAACAGGACAAAAAAATAATTTTCGGAATGCTTGATTCGTTCTGATGCTTTTACATGGAATTGTGGCGTTAATAACCGAAGTGGTTGGTTACTACTGCCCTGAGCTGTTGCTACTGTTCAATGGTTAAACAATGACTATCTAACAAATTTTTACACTCATAAATCAGAAGAACTTTCCTCTGAAATTTCACAAATTCCTGCCAAAATATAAAACGACCTTTCAAGAATACAATGAGGATTTTCATCTCACCTAGTGGAGACAGATGTTGAGGTTCAACGGTCTTTCGATGTTGTGGTCTTACTGTCTTCTATAGAAGCTGCAACAGGAAAATGTTCTGTTTGATTAGTCTCTTAGAACGTACTCATGTTGAGATTCCCTATCTATCAATGACTCTCTTTAGATAATGTCCTTTCAGAATAGGATGGGTTTACCATCTTACACTTACTTGTAGTGGAGGATGCTTTTCTCGGTATTTTGAGTTGATGATTCAACTACTCGATTCGGTTGCCTGTAGCAAAAATCAAATGTTCTCATTCTTCACAATCATGAATCATCGAATGGTGACATAGGTGTTGTAGTTACCATATTTACAACATCACTAAAGCAATTTTGATGAAGAAAGAAAATTATTAAAAATCACGCAGACATCTCATTTTACAACTGCTAGTCAGGACTACACATGAAGAATATGAGCCTCACTGGATTTTCTATCATCTACTTCGGTTGAAAGAGCTTCGAAATATCTTCCAAGCATGATAGAGGTCCGCCAAAAAATGGATAGTTGAATGGACAATGAATGACTCTTTTCGTGCGCTGTCGCGTTTACTGCGATATCGGTCTAGTGAATAAAACAAACTGTATCTATCCATAGTTTCACCTTCCTTTGACTGCCCTGGCAAAGAGTCAGTGTCACCGGCTAATGGTTCAGGAATCCGAATAGCTTACATTCTACTCCCTTCCGCCGATGCACTGTCAACACCAGTCGTGATTCCGACCTCTTCCCCCAACATTATGATGCAGAGGGATGGTCCAGATCACTGGTTACTCGCACATGTGCTTTCACCTGTGCCGCCTTATGCTTGTTGGACATCGTGGGAAAATCCAGAGCCCATCTCATAGCTTGAACGGAGCTGGATACTTGTCCTCCTCTTCAAGTCTCGGAGCTCTTTCCCAGATGAGACTTTCCCCTTCGCCCTTATTTGACGTCAATCAAACAACAAGCTTTGATTGAGTCATTGATCGCAGCTTTGTTCCGGTGTATATAGGCCCTATTTTTGTCTCATATTTCATGCGCATGTATCACAAGCTATGCACATGTTGCAATGTCTATGAGGATGAGATCAAAGCCACAACAATAGCCTCATCAGGAACCGCACTGCAGGCTTGTCAGTCCGGTCCCTGAATGGGGGACGTGGTGATTGAAATACCTCTATTCTAGCTAGTTTCTATTACACCAAAAACCAAATTGCATAAAAAAGATGAAGCTGTGTGATTTTACAAAACAAACGCCACATTTGGCTTAGTGCTGTTGCCGTATAAAATGACTGCACACCGTCAATTTTTACTGCAACTGCAAGTCACAAAATGTTGGAAATATAAGAAGGAATGCTTCAGAATTATAAGCGAAGGATTTCATCTTACTTGTTGGAGAAGACGTTTTGTCCCATTCTTTTCTCGGTGTTTGTCTCAAATATACTCTTTAGAAACTGCAAAAAGAAAATGTTGTTTGATCAGTCTCCAATACAACAAGGTGCGTATAATGAAATTGAGCTCCCATGCATCAGTATGGTGGCGCTATTTTTCAGATAATGCATTTGAAACTGAAGGATGGGTTTATGTCTTACACGTACGTGGAGCAGAATGATTGATGTTTTCCTTCCTTCTTGATGTTGGGCGGGGGGGGGTGGGGGGGACGCGTTCAGTACTCATTCCGGAACCTGCAACAGAAATCGAATGCTTGATTCGTTTCTGATGCTTTTACATGGAATTGTGGCGTAATAACGAAGTGGTTGGTTACTACTTCGACCTGAGTTGTTGCCTACCTGTTTCAATGGTTAAAATGACTATCTAACAAAATTTTTACACTCTAAATCAGAGGAACTTTCCTCTGAAATTTCACCAAATTCCTGCAAAATATTAAAACGACCTTTCAAGAATACATATGAGGATTTCATACTCACCTAGTGGAGGAAGATGTTGAGGTCCAACGGATCTTCCGATGTTGGTCTACTGTCTTCTATAGAAGCTGCAACAGAAAAATGTTTTGTTTGATTAGTCTACTTAGAACGTACTCATGTTGAGATCCTATCTATCAATGACCTCTCTTTAGTATAATTTGTCTTTCAGAATAGGATGGGTTTACTTCTTACCACTTACTTGTAGTGGAGGATGCTATTCTCGGTATTTGAGTTGATTGATTCAATACTCGATTCGGGTTGCCTGTAGCAAAAATCAAATGTCTCATTCTTCACAATCATGAATCATGAATGGTATGCATAGTGTAGGTTACCATATTTACAACATCCAACTAAAGCATTTGATGAAGAAATTATTAAAAATCAGCAGGACATCTCATTTGAACAACTGCTAGTAGGACTACACATGAAGATATGAGCCTCACTGGATTTGTCTATCATCTAACTTCGGTTTGAAAGAGATTCGAAAATATCTTCCACGCATGATAGAGGTCCGCAAAAAAATGATAGTGAAATGGGACAATGAATGACTCTTTGTCGTGCGCTGTCGGTTACTGCGATATGTCAGTGATTAAAACAAAACTGTGTCTATCCGTAGTTTCACCTTCCTTTTACTGCCTGGGCAAAAGACGTCAGTGTCACGCAGTCAGGAATCACGAAATACGCTTACATCTACTCCCTTCCGCCGATGCCACTGGTCAACACAGTCGTGATTCCAGACCTCTTCCCCAAACATTGATGATGCAGGCATGAATAGTGCTACCTCGATGACTGTCAGTCGATGTCAGATCACTGGTTACTCGCATTATGTGCTTTTCACCTGTTGCCGCCTTATGCCTTGTTGGTACATCGTGGGGAAATATCCAGAGCCCATCTCATAGCATGAACGGAGCTGGATACTTTGTCCTCCTCTTCAAGTCTCGGAGCTCTTCCAGATGAGACTCCGCTTATTTGACGTCAATCAACACAGCTTTGATTGAGTCATGATCGCAGCTTTGTTCCGTGTATATAGGCCCTATTTTTGTCTCATATTTCATGCGCATGTATCACAAGCAGCACAAGTTGCAATGTCATGACTGATGAGATCAAGCCACACAATAGCATAATCAGGAACCAACTGCAGGCTTGTCAGTCCGTCCCTGAATGGACGTGGTGATTGAAATACCTCTATTCTAGTAGTTTCTATTACACAACAATTGCATAAAAAGATGAAGCTTGTGATTTTACAAAACCAAAGCCACTGTTGCGCTGTTGCCGTAAAATGACTGCACACCGTCAATTACTACACTGCAAGTCACAAATGATGGAAGTATAAAAGGATGCTTCAGAATATAGCGAGGATTTCATCTTACTTGTTGGAGAAGACGTTTTGTCCCATTCTTTTCTCGTTGTTGTCTCAATATCCTCTTTAGAAGCTGCAAAAAGAAAATGTTGTTTGATCAGTCTCCAATACAACAAGGTGCGTATAATGAAATGAGCTGCCATGCATCAGTAGGCTATTTTCAGATAATGCATTTGAAACTAAGGATGGGTTTATATCTTACACGTACTTGGAGCAGATGATGATGTTTTCCTTCCTTCTTTAGTTGACGCTTCAGTACTCATTCCGGAACCTGCAACAGAAATCGAATGCTTGATTCGTTCTGATGCTTTTACATGGAATTGTGGCGTAATAACCGAAGTGGTTGGTACTACTGTCCTGAGCTGTTGCTACTGTTCAATGGTAAAATGACTATCTAACAAAATTTTTACACTCAAATCAGAGGAGCTTTCCTCTGAAATTTCACAAATTCCTGCAAATATAAAACGACCTTTCAAGAATACAATGAGGATTTCATCTCACCTAGTGGAGAAGATGTTGAGGTCCAACGGTCTTCCGATGTTGGTCTACTGTCTTCTATAGAAGCTGCAACAGAAAATGTTGTTTGATTAGTCTCTTAGAACGTACTCATGTTGAGATCCTATCTATCAATGACTCTCTTTAGATAATGTCTTTCAGAATAGGATGGGTTTACATCTTACACTTACTTGAAGTGGAGGATGCTTTTCTCGGTATTTGAGTTGATGATTCAATACTCGATTCGGTGCCTGTAGCAAAAATCAAATGTCTCATTCTTCACAATCATGAATCATGAATGGTGACATAGTGTAGTTACCATATTTACAACATCACTAAAGCAATTTGATGAAGAAATTATTAAAAATCAGCAGACATCTCATTTTACAACTGCTAGTAGGACTACACATGAAGAATATGAGCCTCACTGGATTTTCTATCATCTACTTCGGTTGAAAGAGCTTCGAAATATCTTCCTCGCATGATAGAGGTCCGCAAAAAATGATAGTGAAATGGACAATGAATGACTCTTTTCGTGCGCTATCGGTTACTGCGATATGTCGGTGATACAACAAACTGTATCTAACCATAGTTTCACCTTCCTTTACTGCCTGGCAAAGAGTCAGTGTCACCGCAGTCAGGAATCACGAATAGCTTACATCTACTCCCTTCCGCCGATGCACTGTCAACACAGTCGTGATTCCGACCTCTTCCCCAACATTATGATGCAGAGGATGGTCCAGATCACTGGTTACTCGCATATGTGCTTTCACCTGTGCCGCCTTATGCTTGTTGGACATCGTGGGAAAATCCAGAGCCCATCTCATAGCTTGAACGGAGCTGGATACTTGTCCTCCTCTTCAAGTCTCGGAGCTCTTCCAGATGAGACTCCGCTTATTTGACGTCAATCAACACAGCTTTGATTGAGTCATGATCACAGCTTTGTTCCGTGTATATAGGCCCTATTTTTGTCTCATATTTCATGCGCATGTATCACAAGCAGCACAAGTTGCAATGTCATGACTGATGAGATCAAGCCACACAATAGCATCATCAGGAACCGACTGCAGGCTTGTCAGTCCGTCCCTGAATGGACGTGGTGATTGAAATACCTCTATTCTAGCAGTTTCTATTACACAACAATTGCATAAAAAAGATGAAGCTTGTGATTTTACAAAACAAACGCCAATGCTGTGTTGTTGCCGTAAAATGACTGCAGACCGTCAATTACTGCACTGCAAGTCACAAATGTTGGAAATATAAAAGGATGCTTCAGAATATAGCGAGGATTTCATCTTACTTGTTGGAGAAGACGTTTTGTCCCATTCTTTTCTCGTTGTTGTCTCAATATACTCTTTAGAAACTGCAAAAAGAAAATGTTGTTTGATCAGTCTCCAATACAACAAGGTGCGTATAATGAAATGAGCTCCCATGCATCAGTAGGCTATTTTCAGATAATGCATTTGAAACTAAGGATGTGTTTATGTCTTACACGTACTTGGAGCAGATGATGATGTTTTCCTTCCTTCTTGAGTTGACGCTTCAGTACTCATTCCGGAACCTGCAACAGAAATCGAATGCTTGATTCGTTCTGATGCTTTTACATGGAATTGTGGCGTAATAACCGAAGTGGTTGGTACTACTGACCTGAGTTGTTGCTACTGTTCAATGGTAAAATGACTATCTAACAAAATTTTTACACTCTAAATCAGAGGAACTTTCCTCTGAAATTTCACAAATTCCTGCAAATATAAAACGACCTTTCAAGAATACAATGAGGATTTCATCTCACCTAGTGGAGAAGATGTTGAGGTCCAACGGTCTTCCGATGTTGGTCTACTGTCTTCTATAGAAGCTGCAACAGAAAATGTTGTTTGATTAGTCTCTTAGAACGTACTCATGTTGAGATCCTATCTATCAATGACTCTCTTTAGATAATGTCTTTCAGAATAGGATGGGTTTACATCTTACACTTACTTGTAGTGGAGGATGCTTTTCTCGGTATTTGAGTTGATGATTCAATACTCGATTCGGTGCCTGTAGCAAAAATCAAATGTCTCATTCTTCACAATCATGAATCATGAATGGTGACATAGTGTAGTTACCATATTTACAACATCACTAAAGCAATTTGATGAAGAAATTATTAAAAATCAGCAGACATCTCATTTTACAACTGCTAGTAGGACTACACATGAAGAATATGAGCCTCACTGGATTTTCTATCATCTACTTCGGTTGAAAGAGATTCGAATAGCTTCCACGCATGATAGAGGTCCGCAAAAAATGATAGTGAAATGGACAATGAATGACTCTTTTCGTGCGCTATCGGTTACTGCGATATGTCGGTGATAAAACAAACTGTATCTAACCATAGTTTCACCTTCCTTTACTGCCTGGCAAAGAGTCAGTGTCACCGCAGTCAGGAATCACGAATAGCTTACATCTACTCCCTTCCGCCGATGCACTGTCAACACAGTCGTGATTCCGACCTCTTCCCCAACATTATGATGCAGAGGATGGTCCAGATCACTGGTTACTCGCATATGTGCTTTCACCTGTGCCGCCTTATGCTTGTTGGACATCGTGGGAAAATCCAGAGCCCATCTCATAGCTTGAACGGAGCTGGATACTTGTCCTCCTCTTCAAGTCTCGGAGCTCTTCCAGATGAGACTCCGCTTATTTGACGTCAATCAACACAGCTTTGATTGAGTCATGATCACAGCTTTGTTCCGTGTATATAGGCCCTATTTTTGTCTCATATTTCATGCGCATGTATCACAAGCAGCACAAGTTGCAATGTCATGACTAAGATCAAACCACACAATAGCATCATCAGGAACCGACTGCAGGCTTGTCAGTCCGTCCCTGAATGGACGTGGTGATTGAAATACCTCTATTCTAGCAGTTTCTATTACACAACAATTGCATAAAAAAGATGAAGCTTGTGATTTTACAAAACAAACGCCAATGCTGTGTTGTTGCCGTAAAATGACTGCAGACCGTCAATTACTGCACTGCAAGTCACAAATGTTGGAAATATAAAAGGATGCTTCAGAATATAGCGAGGATTTTATCTTACTTGTTGGAGAAGACGTTTTGTCCCATTCTTTTCTCGTTGTTGTCTCAATATACTCTTTAGAAACTGCAAAAAGAAAATGTTGTTTGATCAGTCTCCAATACAACAAGGTGCGTATAATGAAATGAGCTCCCATGCATCAGTAGGCTATTTTCAGATAATGCATTTGAAACTAAGGATGTGTTTATGTCTTACACGTACTTGGAGCAGATGATGATGTTTTCCTTCCTTCTTGAGTTGACGCTTCAGTACTCATTCCGGAACCTGCAACAGAAATCGAATGCTTGATTCGTTCTGATGCTTTTACATGGAATTGTGGCGTAATAACCGAAGTGGTTGGTACTACTGACCTGAGTTGTTGCTACTGTTCAATGGTAAAATGACTATCTAACAAAATTTCTACACTCTAAATCAGAGGAACTTTCCTCTGAAATTTCACAAATTCCTGCAAATATAAAACGACCTTTCAAGAATACAATGAGGATTTCATCTCACCTAGTGGAGAAGATGTTGAGGTCCAACGGTCTTCCGATGTTGGTCTACTGTCTTCTATAGAAGCTGCAACAGAAAATGTTGTTTGATTAGTCTCTTAGAACGTACTCATGTTGAGATCCTATCTATCAATGACTCTCTTTAGATAATGTCTTTCAGAATAGGATGGGTTTACATCTTACACTTACTTGTAGTGGAGGATGCTTTTCTCGGTATTTGAGTTGATGATTCAATACTCGATTCGGTGCCTGTAGCAAAAATCAAATGTCTCATTCTTCACAATCATGAATCATGAATGGTGACATAGTGTAGTTACCATATTTACAACATCACTAAAGCAATTTGATGAAGAAATTATTAAAAATCAGCAGACATCTCATTTTACAACTGCTAGTAGGACTACACATGAAGAATATGAGCCTCACTGGATTTTCTATCATCTACTTCGGTTGAAAGAGCTTCGAAATATCTTCCACGCATGATAGAGGTCCGCAAAAAATGATAGTGAAATGGACAATGAATGACTCTTTTCGTGCGCTGTCGGTTACTGCGATATGTCAGTGATAAAACAAACTGTGTCTATCCGTAGTTTCACCTTCCTTTACTGCCTGGCAAAGAGTCAGTGTCACCGCAGTCAGGAATCACGAATAGCTTACATCTACTCCCTTCCGCCGATGCACTGTCAACACAGTCGTGATTCCGACCTCTTCCCCAACATTATGATGCAGAGGATGGTCCAGATCACTGGTTACTCGCACATGTGCTTTCACCTGTGCCGCCTTATGCTTGTTGGACATCGTGGGAAAATCCAGAGCCCATCTCATAGCTTGAACGGAGCTGGATACTTGTCCTCCTCTTCAAGTCTCGGAGCTCTTCCAGATGAGACTCCGCTTATTTGACGTCAATCAACACAGCTTTGATTGAGTCATGATCGCAGCTTTGTTCCGTGTATATAGGCCCTATTTTTGTCTCATATTTCATGCGCATGTATCACAAGCAGCACAAGTTGCAATGTCATGACTGATGAGATCAAGCCACACAATAGCATCATCAGGAACCGACTGCAGGCTTGTCAGTCCGTCCCTGAATGGACGTGGTGATTGAAATACCTCTATTCTAGTAGTTTCTATTACACAACAATTGCATAAAAAAGATGAAGCTTGTGATTTTACAAAACAAACGCCAATGCTGTGCTGTTGCCGTAAAATGACTGCACACCGTCAATTACTGCACTGCAAGTCACAAATGTTGGAAATATAAAAGGATGCTTCAGAATATAGCGAGGATTTCATCTTACTTGTTGGAGAAGACGTTTTGTCCCATTCTTTTCTCGTTGTTGTCTCAATATACTCTTTAGAAACTGCAAAAAGAAAATGTTGTTTGATCAGTCTCCAATACAACAAGGTGCGTATAATGAAATGAGCTGCCATGCATCAGTAGGCTATTTTCAGATAATGCATTTGAAACTAAGGATGGGTTTATATCTTACACGTACTTGGAGCAGATGATGATGTTTTCCTTCCTTCTTGAGTTGACGCTTCAGTACTCATTCCGGAACCTGCAACAGAAATCGAATGCTTGATTCGTTCTGATGCTTTTACATGGAATTGTGGCGTAATAACCGAAGTGGTTTGGTACTACTGACCTGAGTTGTTGCTACTGTTCAATGGTAAAATGACTATCTAACAAAATTTTTACACTCTAAATCAGAGGAACTTTCCTCTGAAATTTCACAAATTCCTGCAAATATAAAACGACCTTTCAAGAATACAATGAGGATTTCATCTCACCTAGTGGAGAAGATGTTGAGGTCCAACGGTCTTCCGATGTTGGTCTACTGTCTTCTATAGAAGCTGCAACAGAAAATGTTGTTTGATTAGTCTCTTAGAACGATCTCATGCTGAGATCCTATCTTTCAATGACTCTCTTTAGATAATGTCTTTCAGAATAGGATGGGTTTACATCTTACACTTACTTGTAGTGGAGGATGCTTTTCTCGGTATTTGAGTTGATGATTCAATACTCGATTCGGTGCCTGTAGCAAAAATCAAATGTCTCATTCTTCACAATCATGAATCATGAATGGTGACATAGTGTAGTTACCATATTTACAACATCACTAAAGCAATTTGATGAAGAAATTATTAAAAATCAGCAGACATCTCATTTTACAACTGCTAGTAGGACTACACATGAAGAATATGAGCCTCACTGGATTTTCTATCATCTACTTCGGTTGAAAGAGCTTCGAAATATCTTCCACGCATGATAGAGGTCCGCAAAAAATGATAGTGAAATGGACAATGAATGACTCTTTTCGTGCGCTGTCGGTTACTGCGATATGTCAGTGATAAAACAAACTGTGTCTAACCGTAGTTTCACCTTCCTTTACTGCCTGGCAAAGAGTCAGTGTCACCGCAGTCAGGAATCACGAATAGCTTACATCTACTCCCTTCCGCCGATGCACTGTCAACACAGTCGTGATTCCGACCTCTTCCCCAACATTATGATGCAGAGGATGGTCCAGATCACTGGTTACTCGCACATGTGCTTTCACCTGTGCCGCCTTATGCTTGTTGGACATCGTGGGAAAATCCAGAGCTCATCTCATAGCTTGAACGGAGCTGGATACTTGTCCTCCTCTTCAAGTCTCGGAGCTCTTCCAGATGAGACTCCGCTTATTTGACGTCAATCAACACAGCTTTGATTGAGTCATGATCGCAGCTTTGTTCCGTGTATATAGGCCCTATTTTTGTCTCATATTTCATGCGCATGTATCACAAGCAGCACAAGTTGCAATGTCATGAATGAGATCAAACCACACAATAGCATCATCAGGAACCGACTGCAGGCTTGTCAGTCCGTCCCTGAATGGACGTGGTGATTGAAATACCTCTATTCTAGTAGTTTCTATTACACAACAATTGCATAAAAAAGATGAAGCTTGTGATTTTACAAAACAAACGCCAATGCTGTGCTGTTGCCGTAAAATGACTGCACACCGTCAATTACTGCACTGCAAGTCACAAATGTTGGAAATATAAAAGGATGCTTCAGAATATAGCGAGGATTTTATCTTACTTGTTGGAGAAGACGTTTTGTCCCATTCTTTTCTCGTTGTTGTCTCAATATACTCTTTAGAAACTGCAAAAAGAAAATGTTGTTTGATCAGTCTCCAATACAACAAGGTGCGTATAATGAAATGAGCTCCCATGCATCAGTAGGCTATTTTCAGATAATGCATTTGAAACTAAGGATGTGTTTATGTCTTACACGTACTTGGAGCAGATGATGATGTTTTCCTTCCTTCTTGAGTTGACGCTTCAGTACTCATTCCGGAACCTGCAACAGAAATCGAATGCTTGATTCGTTCTGATGCTTTTACATGGAATTGTGGCGTAATAACCGAAGTGGTTGGTACTACTGACCTGAGTTGTTGCTACTGTTCAATGGTAAAATGACTATCTAAAAAAATTTTTACACTCTAAATCAGAGGAACTTTCCTCTGAAATTTCACAAATTCCTGCAAATATAAAACGACCTTTCAAGAATACAATGAGGATTTCATCTCACCTAGTGGAGAAGATGTTGAGGTCCAACGGTCTTCCGATGTTGGTCTACTGTCTTCTATAGAAGCTGCAACAGAAAATGTTGTTTGATTAGTCTCTTAGATCGTACTCATGTTGAGATCCTATCTATCAATGACTCTCTTTAGATAATGTCTTTCAGAATAGGATGGGTTTACATCTTACACTTACTTGTAGTGGAGGATGCTTTTCTCGGTATTTGAGTTGATGATTCAATACTCGATTCGGTGCCTGTAGCAAAAATCAAATGTCTCATTCTTCACAATCATGAATCATGAATGGTGACATAGTGTAGTTACCATATTTACAACATCACTAAAGCAATTTGATGAAGAAATTATTAAAAATCAGCAGACATCTCATTTTACAACTGCTAGTAGGACTACACATGAAGAATATGAGCCTCACTGGATTTTCTATCATCTACTTCGGTTGAAAGAGATTCGAAATATCTTCCACGCATGATAGAGGTCCGCAAAAAATGATAGTGAAATGGACAATGAATGACTCTTTTCGTGCGCTGTCGGTTACTGCGATATGTCAGTGATAAAACAAACTGTGTCTATCCGTAGTTTCACCTTCCTTTACTGCCTGGCAAAGAGTCAGTGTCACCGCAGTCAGGAATCACGAATAGCTTACATCTACTCCCTTCCGCCGATGCACTGTCAACACAGTCGTGATTCCGACCTCTTCCCCAACATTATGATGCAGAGGATGGTCCAGATCACTGGTTACTCGCATATGTGCTTTCACCTGTGCCGCCTTATGCTTGTTGGACATCGTGGGAAAATCCAGAGCCCATCTCATAGCTTGAACGGAGCTGGATACTTGTCCTCCTCTTCAAGTCTCGGAGCTCTTCCAGATGAGACTCCGCTTATTTGACGTCAATCAACACAGCTTTGATTGAGTCATGATCGCAGCTTTGTTCCGTGTATATAGGCCCTATTTTTGTCTCATATTTCATGCGCATGTATCACAAGCAGCACAAGTTGCAATGTCATGACTGAGATCAAACCACACAATAGCATCATCAGGAACCGACTGCAGGCTTGTCAGTCCGTCCCTGAATGGACGTGGTGATTGAAATACCTCTATTCTAGTAGTTTCTATTACACAACAATTGCATAAAAAAGATGAAGCTTGTGATTTTACAAAACAAACGCCAATGCTGTGCTGTTGCCGTAAAATGACTGCACACCGTCAATTACTGCACTGCAAGTCACAAATGTTGGAAATATAAAAGGATGCTTCAGAATATAGCGAGGATTTTATCTTACTTGTTGGAGAAGACGTTTTGTCCCATTCTTTTCTCGTTGTTGTCTCAATATACTCTTTAGAAACTGCAAAAAGAAAATGTTGTTTGATCAGTCTCCAATACAACAAGGTGCGTATAATGAAATGAGCTGCCATGCATCAGTAGGCTATTTTCAGATAATGCATTTGAAACTAAGGATGGGTTTATATCTTACACGTACTTGGAGCAGATGATGATGTTTTCCTTCCTTCTTGAGTTGACGCTTCAGTACTCATTCCGGAACCTGCAACAGAAATCGAATGCTTGATTCGTTCTGATGCTTTTACATGGAATTGTGGCGTAATGACCGAAGTGTTTGGTACTACTGACCTGAGCTCTTGCTACTGTTCAATGGTAAAATGACTATCTAACAAAATTTCTACACTCTAAATCAGAGGAACTTTCCTCTGAAATTTCACAAATTCCTGCAAATATAAAACGACCTTTCAAGAATGCAATGAGGATTTCATCTCACCTAGTGGAGAAGATGTTGAGGTCCAACGGTCTTCCGATGTTGGTCTACTGTCTTCTATAGAAGCTGCAACAGAAAATGTTGTTTGATTAGTCTCTTAGAACGTACTCATGTTGAGATCCTATCTATCAATGACTCTCTTTAGATAATGTCTTTCAGAATAGGATGGGTTTACATCTTACACTTACTTGTAGTGGAGGATGCTTTTCTCGGTATTTGAGTTGATGATTCAATACTCGATTCGGTGCCTGTAGCAAAAATCAAATGTCTCATTCTTCACAATCATGAATCATGAATGGTGACATAGTGTAGTTACCATATTTACAACATCACTAAAGCAATTTGATGAAGAAATTATTAAAAATCAGCAGACATCTCATTTTACAACTGCTAGTAGGACTACACATGAAGAATATGAGCCTCACTGGATTTTCTATCATCTACTTCGGTTGAAAGAGCTTCGAAATATCTTCCACGCATGATAGAGGTCCGCAAAAAATGATAGTGAAATGGACAATGAATGACTCTTTTCGTGCGCTGTCGGTTACTGCGATATGTCAGTGATAAAACAAACTGTGTCTATCCGTAGTTTCACCTTCCTTTACTGCCTGGCAAAGAGTCAGTGTCACCGCAGTCAGGAATCACGAATAGCTTACATCTACTCCCTTCCGCCGATGCACTGTCAACACAGTCGTGATTCCGACCTCTTCCCCAACATTATGATGCAGAGGATGGTCCAGATCACTGGTTACTCGCACATGTGCTTTCACCTGTGCCGCCTTATGCTTGTTGGACATCGTGGGAAAATCCAGAGCTCATCTCATAGCTTGAACGGAGCTGGATACTTGTCCTCCTCTTCAAGTCTCGGAGCTCTTCCAGATGAGACTCCGCTTATTTGACGTCAATCAACACAGCTTTGATTGAGTCATGATCGCAGCTTTGTTCCGTGTATATAGGCCCTATTTTTGTCTCATATTTCATGCGCATGTATCACAAGCAGCACAAGTTGCAATGTCATGACTGATGAGATCAAGCCACACAATAGCATCATCAGGAACCGACTGCAGGCTTGTCAGTCCGTCCCTGAATGGACGTGGTGATTGAAATATCTCTATTCTAGTAGTTTCTATTACACAACAATTGCATAAAAAAGATGAAGCTTGTGATTTTACAAAACAAACGCCAATGCTGTGTTGTTGCCGTAAAATGACTGCACACCGTCAATTACTGCACTGCAAGTCACAAATGTTAGAAATATAAAAGGATGCTTCAGAATATAGCGAGGATTTTATCTTACTTGTTGGAGAAGACGTTTTGTCCCATTCTTTTCTCGTTGTTGTCTCAATATACTCTTTAGAAACTGCAAAAAGAAAATGTTGTTTGATCAGTCTCCAATACAACAAGGTGCGTATAATGAAATGAGCTGCCATGCATCAGTAGGCTATTTTCAGATAATGCATTTGAAACTAAGGATGGGTTTATATCTTACACGTACTTGGAGCAGATGATGATGTTTTCCTTCCTTCTTGAGTTGACGCTTCAGTACTCATTCCGGAACCTGCAACAGAAATCGAATGCTTGATTCGTTCTGATGCTTTTACATGGAATTGTGGCGTAATGACCGAAGTGTTTGGTACTACTGACCTGAGCTGTTGCTACTGTTCAATGGTAAAATGACTATCTAACAAAATTTCTACACTCTAAATCAGAGGAACTTTCCTCTGAAATTTCACAAATACCTGCAAATATAAAACGACCTTTCAAGAATACAATGAGGATTTCATCTCACCTAGTGGAGAAGATGTTGAGGTCCAACGGTCTTCTGATGTTGGTCTACTGTCTTCTGTAGAAGCTGCAACAGAAAATGTTGTTTGATTAGTCTCTTAGAACGTACTCATGTTGAGATCCTATCTATCAATGACTCTCTTTAGATAATGTCTTTCAGAATAGGATGGGTTTACATCTTACACTTACTTGTAGTGGAGGATGCTTTTCTCGGTATTTGAGTTGATGATTCAATACTCGATTCGGTACCTGTAGCAAAAATCAAATGTCTCATTCTTCACAATCATGAATCATGAATGGTGACATAGTGTAGTTACCATATTTACAACATCACTAAAGCAATTTGATGAAGAAATTATTAAAAATCAGCAGACATCTCATTTTACAACTGCTAGTAGGACTACACATGAAGAATATGAGCCTCACTGGATTTTCTATC
This sequence comes from Prostheceraeus crozeri, assembly GCA_907163375.1. Classification (NCBI taxonomy): domain Eukaryota; kingdom Metazoa; phylum Platyhelminthes; order Polycladida; family Euryleptidae; genus Prostheceraeus; species Prostheceraeus crozeri. The sequence continues at coordinate 16,340 of CAJQUW010009290.1, forward strand.
ATCTACTTCGGTTGAAAGAGCTTCGAAATAGCTTCCTCGCATGATAGAGGTCCGCAAAAAATGATAGTGAAATGGACAATGAATGACTCTTCTCGTGCGCTATCGGTTACTGCGATATGTCAGTGATAAAACAAACTGTGTCTATCCATAGTTTCACCTTCCTTTACTGCCTGGCGAAGAGTCAGTGTCACCGCAGTCAGGAATCACGAATAGCTTACATCTACTCCCTTCCGCCGATGCATTGTCAACACAGTCGTGATTCCGACCTCTTCCCCAACATTATGATGCAGAGGATGGTCCAGATCACTGGTTACTCGCACATGTGCTTTCACCTGTGCCGCCTTATGCTTGTTGGACATCGTGGGAAAATCCAGAGCTCATCTCATAGCTTGAACGGAGCTGGATACTTGTCCTCCTCTTCAAGTCTCGGAGCCCTTCCAGATGAGACTCCGCTTATTTGACGTCAATCAACACAGCTTTGATTGAGTCATGATCGCAGCTTTGTTCCGTGTATATAGGCCCTATTTTTGTCTCATATTTCATGCGCATGTATCACAAGCAGCACAAGTTGCAATGTCATGACTGATGAGATCAAGCCACACAATAGCATCATCAGGAACCGACTGCAGGCTTGTCAGTCCGTCCCTGAATGGACGTGGTGATTGAAATACCTCTATTCTAGTAGTTTCTATTACACAACAATTGCATAAAAAAGATGAAGCTTGTGATTTTACAAAACAAACGCCAATGCTGTGCTGTTGCCGTAAAATGACTGCACACCGTCAATTACTGCACTGCAAGTCACAAATGTTGGAAATATAAAAGGATGCTTCAGAATATAGCGAGGATTTCATCTTACTTGTTGGAGAAGACGTTTTGTCCCATTCTTTTCTCGTTGTTGTCTCAATATACTCTTTAGAAACTGCAAAAAGAAAATGTTGTTTGATCAGTCTCCAATACAACAAGGTGCGTATAATGAAATGAGCTGCCATGCATCAGTAGGCTATTTTCAGATAATGCATTTGAAACTAAGGATGGGTTTATATCTTACACGTACTTGGAGCAGATGATGATGTTTTCCTTCCTTCTTGAGTTGACGCTTCAGTACTCATTCCGGAACCTGCAACAGAAATCGAATGCTTGATTCGTTCTGATGCTTTTACATGGAATTGTGGCGTAATGACCGAAGTGTTTGGTACTACTGACCTGAGCTGTTGCTACTGTTCAATGGTAAAATGACTATCTAACAAAATTTTTACACTCTAAATCAGAGGAACTTTCCTCTGAAATTTCACAAATTCCTGCAAATATAAAACGACCTTTCAAGAATACAATGAGGATTTCATCTCACCTAGTGGAGAAGATGTTGAGGTCCAACGGTCTTCCGATGTTGGTCTACTGTCTTCTATAGAAGCTGCAACAGAAAATGTTGTTTGATTAGTCTCTTAGAACGTACTCATGTTGAGATCCTATCTATCAATGACTCTCTTTAGATAATGTCTTTCAGAATAGGATGGGTTTACATCTTACACTTACTTGTAGTGGAGGATGCTTTTCTCGGTATTTGAGTTGATGATTCAATACTCGATTCGGTGCCTGTAGCAAAAATCAAATGTCTCATTCTTCACAATCATGAATCATGAATGGTGACATAGTGTAGTTACCATATTTACAACATCACTAAAGCAATTTGATGAAGAAATTATTAAAAATCAGCAGACATCTCATTTTACAACTGCTAGTAGGACTACACATGAAGAATATGAGCCTCACTGGATTTTCTATCATCTACTTCGGTTGAAAGAGATTCGAAATATCTTCCACGCATGATAGAGGTCCGCAAAAAATGATAGTGAAATGGACAATGAATGACTCTTTTCGTGCGCTGTCGGTTACTGCGATATGTCAGTGATAAAACAAACTGTGTCTATCCATAGTTTCACCTTCCTTTACTGCCTGGCGAAGAGTCAGTGTCAACGCAGTCAGGAATCACGAATAGCTTACATCTACTCCCTTCCGCCGATGCACTGTCAACACAGTGGTGATTCCGACCTCTTCCCCAACATTATGATGCAGAGGATGGTCCAGATCACTGGTTACTCGCACATGTGCTTTCACCTGTGCCGCCTTATGCTTGTTGGACATCGTGGGAAAATCCAGAGCTCATCTCATAGCTTGAACGGAGCTGGATACTTGTCCTCCTCTTCAAGTCTCGGAGCTCTTCCAGATGAGACTCCGCTTATTTGACGTCAATCAACACAGCTTTGATTGAGTCATGATCGCAGCTTTGTTCCGCGTATATAGTCCCTATTTTTGTCTCATATTTCATGCACATGTATCACAAGCAGCACAAGTTGCAATGTCATGACTGATGAGATCAAGCTACACAATAGCATCATCAGGAACCGACTGCAGGCTTGTCAGTCCGTCCCTGAATGGACGTGGTGATTGAAATACCTCTATTCTAGTAGTTTCTATTACACAACAATTGCATAAAAAAGATGAAGCTTGTGATTTTACAAAACAAACGCCAATGCTGTGCTGTTGCCGTAAAATGACTGCACACCGTCAATTACTGCACTGCAAGTCACAAATGTTGGAAATATAAAAGGATGCTTCAGAATATAGCGAGGATTTCATCTTACTTGTTGGAGAAGACGTTTTGTCCCATTCTTTTCTCGTTGTTGTCTCAATATACTCTTTAGAAACTGCAAAAAGAAAATGTTGTTTGATCAGTCTCCAATACAACAAGGTGCGTATAATGAAATGAGCTGCCATGCATCAGTAGGCTATTTTCAGATAATGCATTTGAAACTAAGGATGGGTTTATATCTTACACGTACTTGGAGCAGATGATGATGTTTTCCTTCCTTCTTGAGTTGACGCTTCAGTACTCATTCCGGAACCTGCAACAGAAATCGAATGCTTGATTCGTTCTGATGCTTTTACATGGAATTGTGGCGTAATGACCGAAGTGTTTGGTACTACTGACCTGAGCCGTTGCTACTGTTCAATGGTAAAATGACTATCTAACAAAATTTTTACACTCTAAATCAGAGGAACTTTCCTCTGAAATTTCACAAATTCCTGCAAATATAAAACGACCTTTCAAGAATACAATGAGGATTTCATCTCACCTAGTGGAGAAGATGTTGAGGTCCAACGGTCTTCTGATGTTGGTCTACTGTCTTCTATAGAAGCTGCAACAGAAAATGTTGTTTGATTAGTCTCTTAGAACATACTCATGCTGAGATCCTATCTTTCAATGACTCTCTTTAGATAATGTCTTTCAGAATAGGATGGGTTTACATCTTACACTTACTTGTAGTGGAGGATGCTTTTCTCGGTATTTGAGTTGATGATTCAATACTCGATTTGGTGCCTGTAGCAAAAATCAAATGTCTCATTCTTCACAATCATGAATCATGAATGGTGACATAGTGTAGTTACCATATTTACAACATCACTAAAGCAATTTGATGAAGAAATTATTAAAAATCAGCAGACATCTCATTTTACAACTGCTAGTAGGACTACACATGAAGAATATGAGCCTCATTGGATTTTCTATCATCTACTTCGGTTGAAAGAGATTCGAAATATCTTCCACGCATGATAGAGGTCCGCAAAAAATGATAGTGAAATGGACAATGAATGACTCTTTTCGTGCGCTGTCGGTTACTGCGATATGTCGGTGATAAAACAAACTGTATCTAACCATAGTTTCACCTTCCTTTACTGCCTGGCAAAGAGTCAGTGTCACCGCAGTCAGGAATCACGAATAGCTTACATCTACTCCCTTCCGCCGATGCACTGTCAACACAGTCGTGATTCCGACCTCTTCCCCAACATTATGATGCAGAGGATGGTCCAGATCACTGGTTACTCGCACATGTGCTTTCACCTGTGCCGCCTTATGCTTGTTGGACATCGTGGGAAAATCCAGAGCTCATCTTATAGCTTGAACGGAGCTGGATACTTGTCCTCCTCTTCAAGTCTCGGAGCTCTTCCAGATGAGACTCCGCTTATTTGACGTCAATCAACACAGCTTTGATTGAGTCATGATCACAGCTTTGTTCCGTGTATATAGGCCCTATTTTTGTCTCATATTTCATGCGCATGTATCACAAGCAGCACAAGTTGCAATGTCATGACTGAGATCAAACCACACAATAGCATCATCAGGAACCGACTGCAGGCTTGTCAGTCCGTCCCTGAATGGACGTGGTGATTGAAATACCTCTATTCTAGTAGTTTCTATTACACAACAATTGCATAAAAAAGATGAAGCTTGTGATTTTACAAAACAAACGCCAATGCTGTGCTGTTGCCGTAAAATGACTGCACACCGTCAATTACTGCACTGCAAGTCACAAATGTTGGAAATATAAAAGGATGTTTCAGAATATAGCGAGGATTTCATCTTACTTGTTGGAGAAGACGTTTTGTCCCATTCTTTTCTCGTTGTTGTCTCAATATACTCTTTAGAAACTGCAAAAAGAAAATGTTGTTTGATCAGTCTCCAATACAACAAGGTGCGTATAATGAAATGAGCTGCCATGCATCAGTAGGCTATTTTCAGATAATGCATTTGAAACTAAGGATGGGTTTATATCTTACACGTACTTGGAGCAGATGATGATGTTTTCCTTCCTTCTTGAGTTGACGCTTCAGTACTCATTCCGGAACCTGCAACAGAAATCGAATGCTTGATTCGTTCTGATGCTTTTACATGGAATTGTGGCGTAATGACCGAAGTGTTTGGTACTACTGACCTGAGCTGTTGCTACTGTTCAATGGTAAAATGACTATCTAACAAAATTTTTACACTCTAAATCAGAGGAACTTTCCTCTGAAATTTCACAAATTCCTGCAAATATAAAACGACCTTTCAAGAATACAATGAGGATTTCATCTCACCTAGTGGAGAAGATGTTGAGGTCCAACGGTCTTCTGATGTTGGTCTACTGTCTTCTATAGAAGCTGCAACAGAAAATGTTGTTTGATTAGTCTCTTATAACGTCCTCATGTTGAGATCCTATCTATCAATGACTCTCTTTAGATAATGTCTTTCAGAATAGGATGGGTTTACATCTTACACTTACTTGTAGTGGAGGATGCTTTTCTCGGTATTTGAGTTGATGATTCAATACTCGATTCGGTGCCTGTAGCAAAAATCAAATGTCTCATTCTTCACAATCATGAATCATGAATGGTGACATAGTGTAGTTATCATATTTACAACATCACTAAAGCAATTTGATGAAGAAATTATTAAAAATCAGCAGACATCTCATTTTACAACTGCTAGTAGGACTACACATGAAGAATATGAGCCTCACTGGATTTTCTATCATCTACTTCGGTTGAAAGAGCTTCGGAATAGCTTCCACGCATGATAGAGGTCCGCAAAAAATGATAGTGAAATGGACAATGAATGACTCTTTTCGTGCGCTGTCGGTAACTGCGATATGTCGGTGATAAAACAAACTGTATCTAACCATAGTTTCACCTTCCTTTACTGCCTGGCAAAGAGTCAGTGTCACCGCAGTCAGGAATCACGAATAGCTTACATCTACTCCCTTCCGCCGATGCACTGTCAACACAGTCGTGATTCCGACCTCTTCCCCAACATTATGATGCAGAGGATGGTCCAGATCACTGGTTACTCGCACATGTGCTTTCACCTGTGCCGCCTTATGCTTGTTGGACATCGTGGGAAAATCCAGAGCTCATCTCATAGCTTGAACGGAGCTGGATACTTGTCCTCCTCTTCAAGTCTCGGAGCTCTTCCAGATGAGACTCCGCTTATTTGACGTCAATCAACACAGCTTTGATTGAGTCATGATCGCAGCTTTGTTCCGTGTATATAGGCCCTATTTTTGTCTCATATTTCATGCGCATGTATCACAAGCAGCACAAGTTGCAATGTCATGACTGATGAGATCAAGCCACACAATAGCATCATCAGGAACCGACTGCAGGCTTGTCAGTCCGTCCCTGAATGGACGTGGTGATTGAAATACCTCTATTCTAGTAGTTTCTATTACACAACAATTGCATAAAAAGATGAAGCTTGTGATTTTACAAAACAAACGCCAATGCTGTGCTGTTGCCGTAAAATGACTGCACACCGTCAATTACTGCACTGCAAGTCACAAATGTTGGAAATATAAAAGGATGCTTCAGAATATAGCGAGGATTTCATCTTACTTGTTGGAGAAGACGTTTTGTCCCATTCTTTTCTCGTTGTTGTCTCAATATACTCTTTAGAAACTGCAAAAAGAAAATGTTGTTTGATCAGTCTCCAATACAACAAGGTGCGTATAATGAAATGAGCTGCCATGCATCAGTAGGCTATTTTCAGATAATGCATTTGAAACTAAGGATGGGTTTATATCTTACACGTACTTGGAGCAGATGATGATGTTTTCCTTCCTTCTTGAGTTGACGCTTCAGTACTCATTCCGGAACCTGCAACAGAAATCGAATGCTTGATTCGTTCTGATGCTTTTACATGGAATTGTGGCGTAATGACCGAAGTGTTTGGTACTACTGACCTGAGCTGTTGCTACTGTTCAATGGTAAAATGACTATCTAACAAAATTTTTACACTCTAAATCAGAGGAACTTTCCTCTGAAATTTCACAAATTCCTGCAAATATAAAACGACCTTTCAAGAATACAATGAGGATTTCATCTCACCTAGTGGAGAAGATGTTGAGGTCCAACGGTCTTCTGATGTTGGTCTACTGTCTTCTATAGAAGCTGCAACAGAAAATGTTGTTTGATTAGTCTCTTAGAACGTACTCATGTTTAGATCCTATCTTTCAATGACTCTCTTTAGATAATGTCTTTCAGAATAGGATGGGTTTACATCTTACACTTACTTGTAGTGGAGGATGCTTTTCTCGGTATTTGAGTTGATGATTCAATACTCGATTCGGTGCCTGTAGCAAAAATCAAATGTCTCATTCTTCACAATCATGAATCATGAATGGTGACATAGTGTAGTTATCATATTTACAACATCACTAAAGCAATTTGATGAAGAAATTATTAAAAATCAGCAGACATCTCATTTTACAACTGCTAGTAGGACTACACATGAAGAATATGAGCCTCACTGGATTTTCTATCATCTACTTCGGTTGAAAGAGCTTCGGAATAGCTTCCACGCATGATAGAGGTCCGCAAAAAATGATAGTGAAATGGACAATGAATGACTCTTTTCGTGCGCTGTCGGTAACTGCGATATGTCGGTGATAAAACAAACTGTATCTAACCATAGTTTCACCTTCCTTTACTGCCTGGCAAAGAGTCAGTGTCACCGCAGTCAGGAATCACGAATAGCTTACATCTACTCCCTTCCGCCGATGCACTGTCAACACAGTCGTGATTCCGACCTCTTCCCCAACATTATGATGCAGAGGATGGTCCAGATCACTGGTTACTCGCACATGTGCTTTCACCTGTGCCGCCTTATGCTTGTTGGACATCGTGGGAAAATCCAGAGCTCATCTCATAGCTTGAACGGAGCTGGATACTTGTCCTCCTCTTCAAGTCTCGGAGCTCTTCCAGATGAGACTCCGCTTATTTGACGTCAATCAACACAGCTTTGATTGAGTCATGATCGCAGCTTTGTTCCGTGTATATAGGCCCTATTTTTGTCTCATATTTCATGCGCATGTATCACAAGCAGCACAAGTTGCAATGTCATGACTGATGAGATCAAGCCACACAATAGCATCATCAGGAACCGACTGCAGGCTTGTCAGTCCGTCCCTGAATGGACGTGGTGATTGAAATACCTCTATTCTAGTAGTTTCTATTACACAACAATTGCATAAAAAAGATGAAGCTTGTGATTTTACAAAACAAACGCCAATGCTGTGCTGTTGCCGTAAAATGACTGCACACCGTCAATTACTGCACTGCAAGTCACAAATGTTGGAAATATAAAAGGATGCTTCAGAATATAGCGAGGATTTCATCTTACTTGTTGGAGAAGACGTTTTGTCCCATTCTTTTCTCGTTGTTGTCTCAATATACTCTTTAGAAACTGCAAAAAGAAAATGTTGTTTGATCAGTCTCCAATACAACAAGGTGCGTATAATGAAATGAGCTGCCATGCATCAGTAGGCTATTTTCAGATAATGCATTTGAAACTAAGGATGGGTTTATATCTTACACGTACTTGGAGCAGATGATGATGTTTTCCTTCCTTCTTGAGTTGACGCTTCAGTACTCATTCCGGAACCTGCAACAGAAATCGAATGCTTGATTCGTTCTGATGCTTTTACATGGAATTGTGGCGTAATGACCGAAGTGTTTGGTACTACTGACCTGAGCTGTTGCTACTGTTCAATGGTAAAATGACTATCTAACAAAATTTTTACACTCTAAATCAGAGGAACTTTCCTCTGAAATTTCACAAATTCCTGCAAATATAAAACGACCTTTCAAGAATACAATGAGGATTTCATCTCACCTAGTGGAGAAGATGTTGAGGTCCAACGGTCTTCTGATGTTGGTCTACTGTCTTCTATAGAAGCTGCAACAGAAAATGTTGTTTGATTAGTCTCTTAGAACGTACTCATGGTGAGATCCTATCTTTCAATGACTCTCTTTAGATAATGTCTTTCAGAATAGGATGGGTTTACATCTTACACTTACTTGTAGTGGAGGATGCTTTTCTCGGTATTTGAGTTGATGATTCAATACTCGATTCGGTGCCTGTAGCAAAAATCAAATGTCTCATTCTTCACAATCATGAATCATGAATGGTGACATAGTGTAGTTATCATATTTACAACATCACTAAAGCAATTTGATGAAGAAATTATTAAAAATCAGCAGACATCTCATTTTACAACTGCTAGTAGGACTACACATGAAGAATATGAGCCTCACTGGATTTTCTATCATCTACTTCGGTTGAAAGAGCTTCGAAATATCTTCCACGCATGATAGAGGTCCGCAAAAAATGATAGTGAAATGGACAATGAATGACTCTTTTCGTGCGCTGTCGGTTACTGCGATATGTCAGTGATAAAACAAACTGTGTCTATCCGTAGTTTCACCTTCCTTTACTGCCTGGCAAAGAGTCAGTGTCACCGCAGTCAGGAATCACGAATAGCTTACATCTACTCCCTTCCGCCGATGCACTGTCAACACAGTCGTGATTCCGACCTCTTCCCCAACATTATGATGCAGAGGATGGTCCAGATCACTGGTTACTCGCACATGTGCTTTCACCTGTGCCGCCTTATGCTTGTTGGACATCGTGGGAAAATCCAGAGCCCATCTCATAGCTTGAACGGAGCTGGATACTTGTCCTCCTCTTCAAGTCTCGGAGCTCTTCCAGATGAGACTCCGCTTATTTGACGTCAATCAACACAGCTTTGATTGAGTCATGATCACAGCTTTGTTCCGTGTTTATAGGCCCTATTTTTGTCTCATATTTCATGCGCATGTATCACAAGCAGCACAAGTTGCAATGTCATGACTGATGAGATCAAGCCACACAATAGCATCATCAGGAACCGACTGCAGGCTTGTCAGTCCGTCCCTGAATGGACGTGGTGATTGAAATACCTCTATTCTAGTAGTTTCTATTACACAACAATTGCATAAAAAAGATGAAGCTTGTGATTTTACAAAACAAACGCCAATGCTGTGCTGTTGCCGTAAAATGACTGCACACCGTCAATTACTGCACTGCAAGTCACAAATGTTGGAAATATAAAAGGATGCTTCAGAATATAGCGAGGATTTCATCTTACTTGTTGGAGAAGACGTTTTGTCCCATTCTTTTCTCGTTGTTGTCTCAATATACTCTTTAGAAACTGCAAAAAGAAAATGTTGTTTGATCAGTCTCCAATACAACAAGGTGCGTATAATGAAATGAGCTGCCATGCATCAGTAGGCTATTTTCAGATAATGCATTTGAAACTAAGGATGGGTTTATATCTTACACGTACTTGGAGCAGATGATGATGTTTTCCTTCCTTCTTGAGTTGACGCTTCAGTACTCATTCCGGAACCTGCAACAGAAATCGAATGCTTGATTCGTTCTGATGCTTTTACATGGAATTGTGGCGTAATGACCTAAGTGTTTGGTACTACTGACCTGAGCTGTTGCTACTGTTCAATGGTAAAATGACTATCTAACAAAATTTTTACACTCTAAATCAGAGGAACTTTCCTCTGAAATTTCACAAATTCCTGCAAATATAAAACGACCTTTCAAGAATACAATGAGGATTTCATCTCACCTAGTGGAGAAGATGTTGAGGTCCAACGGTCTTCTGATGTTGGTCTACTGTCTTCTATAGAAGCTGCAACAGAAAATGTTGTTTGATTAGTCTCTTAGAACGTACTCATGTTGATATCCTATCTTTCAATGACTCTCTTTAGATAATGTCTTTCAGAATAGGATGGGTTTACATCTTACACTTACTTGTAGTGGAGGATGCTTTTCTCGGTATTTGAGTTGATGATTCAATACTCGATTCGGTGCCTGTAGCAAAAATCAAATGTCTCATTCTTCACAATCATGAATCATGAATGGTGACATAGTGTAGTTATCATATTTACAACATCACTAAAGCAATTTGATGAAGAAATTATTAAAAATCAGCAGACATCTCATTTTACAACTGCTAGTAGGACTACACATGAAGAATATGAGCCTCACTGGATTTTCTATCATCTACTTCGGTTGAAAGAGCTTCGAAATATCTTCCACGCATGATAGAGGTCCGCAAAAAATGATAGTGAAATGGACAATGAATGACTCTTTTCGTGCGCTGTCGGTTACTGCGATATGTCGGTGATAAAACAAACTGTGTCTATCCGTAGTTTCACCTTCCTTTACTGCCTGGCGAAGAGTCAGTGTCACCGCAGTCAGGAATCACGAATAGCTTACATCTACTCCCTTCCGCCGATGCACTGTCAACACAGTCGTGATTCCGACCTCTTCCCCAACATTATGATGCAGAGGATGGTCCAGATCACTGGTTACTCGCACATGTGCTTTCACCTGTGCCGCCTTATGCTTGTTGGACATCGTGGGAAAATCCAGAGCCCATCTCATAGCTTGAACGGAGCTGGATACTTGTCCTCCTCTTCAAGTCTCGGAGCTCTTCCAGATGAGACTCCGCTTATTTGACGTCAATCAACACAGCTTTGATTGAGTCATGATCACAGCTTTGTTCCGTGTTTATAGGCCCTATTTTTGTCTCATATTTCATGCGCATGTATCACAAGCAGCACAAGTTGCAATGTCATGACTGAGATCAAACCACACAATAGCATCATCAGGAACCGACTGCAGGCTTGTCAGTCCGTCCCTGAATGGACGTGGTGATTGAAATACCTCTATTCTAGTAGTTTCTATTACACAACAATTGCATAAAAAAGATGAAGCTTGTGATTTTACAAAACAAACGCCAATGCTGTGCTGTTGCCGTAAAATGACTGCACACCGTCAATTACTGCACTGCAAGTCACAAATGTTGGAAATATAAAAGGATGTTTCAGAATATAGCGAGGATTTCATCTTACTTGTTGGAGAAGACGTTTTGTCCCATTCTTTTCTCGTTGTTGTCTCAATATACTCTTTAGAAACTGCAAAAAGAAAATGTTGTTTGATCAGTCTCCAATACAACAAGGTGCGTATAATGAAATGAGCTGCCATGCATCAGTAGGCTATTTTCAGATAATGCATTTGAAACTAAGGATGGGTTTATATCTTACACGTACTTGGAGCAGATGATGATGTTTTCCTTCCTTCTTGAGTTGACGCTTCAGTACTCATTCCGGAACCTGCAACAGAAATCGAATGCTTGATTCGTTCTGATGCTTTTACATGGAATTGTGGCGTAATGACCGAAGTGTTTGGTACTACTGACCTGAGCTGTTGCTACTGTTCAATGGTAAAATGACTATCTAACAAAATTTTTACACTCTAAATCAGAGGAACTTTCCTCTGAAATTTCACAAATTCCTGCAAATATAAAACGACCTTTCAAGAATACAATGAGGATTTCATCTCACCTAGTGGAGAAGATGTTGAGGTCCAACGGTCTTCTGATGTTGGTCTACTGTCTTCTATAGAAGCTGCAACAGAAAATGTTGTTTGATTAGTCTCTTAGAACGTACTCATGGTGAGATCCTATCTTTCAATGACTCTCTTTAGATAATGTCTTTCAGAATAGGATGGGTTTACATCTTACACTTACTTGTAGTGGAGGATGCTTTTCTCGGTATTTGAGTTGATGATTCAATACTCGATTCGGTGCCTGTAGCAAAAATCAAATGTCTCATTCTTCACAATCATGAATCATGAATGGTGACATAGTGTAGTTATCATATTTACAACATCACTAAAGCAATTTGATGAAGAAATTATTAAAAATCAGCAGACATCTCATTTTACAACTGCTAGTAGGACTACACATGAAGAATATGAGCCTCACTGGATTTTCTATCATCTACTTCGGTTGAAAGAGCTTCGAAATATCTTCCACGCATGATAGAGGTCCGCAAAAAATGATAGTGAAATGGACAATGAATGACTCTTTTCGTGCGCTGTCGGTTACTGCGATATGTCGGTGATAAAACAAACTGTGTCTAACCATAGTTTCACCTTCCTTTACTGCCTGGCGAAGAGTCAGTGTCACCGCAGTCAGGAATCACGAATAGCTTACATCTACTCCCTTCCGCCGATGCACTGTCAACACAGTCGTGATTCCGACCTCTTCCCCAACATTATGATGCAGAGGATGGTCCAGATCACTGGTTACTCGCACATGTGCTTTCACCTGTGCCGCCTTATGCTTGTTGGACATCGTGGGAAAATCCAGAGCCCATCTCATAGCTTGAACGGAGCTGGATACTTGTCCTCCTCTTCAAGTCTCGGAGCTCTTCCAGATGAGACTCCGCTTATTTGACGTCAATCAACACAGCTTTGATTGAGTCATGATCACAGCTTTGTTCCGTGTTTATAGGCCCTATTTTTGTCTCATATTTCATGCGCATGTATCACAAGCAGCACAAGTTGCAATGTCATGACTGAGATCAAACCACACAATAGCATCATCAGGAACCGACTGCAGGCTTGTCAGTCCGTCCCTGAATGGACGTGGTGATTGAAATACCTCTATTCTAGTAGTTTCTATTACACAACAATTGCATAAAAAAGATGAAGCTTGTGATTTTACAAAACAAACGCCAATGCTGTGCTGTTGCCGTAAAATGACTGCACACCGTCAATTACTGCACTGCAAGTCACAAATGTTGGAAATATAAAAGGATGTTTCAGAATATAGCGAGGATTTCATCTTACTTGTTGGAGAAGACGTTTTGTCCCATTCTTTTCTCGTTGTTGTCTCAATATACTCTTTAGAAACTGCAAAAAGAAAATGTTGTTTGATCAGTCTCCAATACAACAAGGTGCGTATAATGAAATGAGCTGCCATGCATCAGTAGGCTATTTTCAGATAATGCATTTGAAACTAAGGATGGGTTTATATCTTACACGTACTTGGAGCAGATGATGATGTTTTCCTTCCTTCTTGAGTTGACGCTTCAGTACTCATTCCGGAACCTGCAACAGAAATCGAATGCTTGATTCGTTCTGATGCTTTTACATGGAATTGTGGCGTAATGACCGAAGTGTTTGGTACTACTGACCTGAGCTGTTGCTACTGTTCAATGGTAAAATGACTATCTAACAAAATTTTTACACTCTAAATCAGAGGAGCTTTCCTCTGAAATTTCACAAATTCCTGCAAATATAAAACGACCTTTCAAGAATACAATGAGGATTTCATCTCACCTAGTGGAGAAGATGTTGAGGTCCAACGGTCTTCTGATGTTGGTCTACTGTCTTCTATAGAAGCTGCAACAGAAAATGTTGTTTGATTAGTCTCTTAGAACGTACTCATGGTGAGATCCTATCTTTCAATGACTCTCTTTAGATAATGTCTTTCAGAATAGGATGGGTTTACATCTTACACTTACTTGTAGTGGAGGATGCTTTTCTCGGTATTTGAGTTGATGATTCAATACTCGATTCGGTGCCTGTAGCAAAAATCAAATGTCTCATTCTTCACAATCATGAATCATGAATGGTGACATAGTGTAGTTACCATATTTACAACATCACTAAAGCAATTTGATGAAGAAATTATTAAAAATCAGCAAACATCTCATTTTACAACTGCTAGTAGGACTACACATGAAGAATATGAGCCTCACTGGATTTTCTATCATCTACTTCGGTTGAAAGAGCTTCGAAATAGCTTCCTCGCATGATGGAGGTCCGCAAAAAATGATAGTGAAATGGACAATGAATGACTCTTTTCGTGCGCTATCGGTTACTGCGATATGTCAGTGATAAAACAAACTGTATCTAACCATAGTTTCACCTTCCTTTACTGCCTGGCAAAGAGTCAGTGTCACCGCAGTCAGGAATCACGAATAGCTTACATCTACTCCCTTCCGCCGATGCACTGTCAACACAGTCGTGATTCCGACCTCTTCCCCAACATTATGATGCAGAGGATGGTCCAGATCACTGGTTACTCGCACATGTGCTTTCACCTGTGCCGCCTTATGCTTGTTGGACATCGTGGGAAAATCCAGAGCTCATCTCATAGCTTGAACGGAGCTGGATACTTGTCCTCCTCTTCAAGTCTCGGAGTTCTTCCAGATGAGACTCCGCTTATTTGACGTCAATCAACACAGCTTTGATTGAGTCATGATCGCAGCTTTGTTCCGTGTATATAGGCCCTATTTTTGTCTCATATTTCATGCGCATGTATCACAAGCAGCACAAGTTGCAATGTCATGACTGATGAGATCAAGCCACACAATAGCATCATCAGGAACCGACTGCAGGCTTGTCAGTCCGTCCCTGAATGGACGTGGTGATTGAAATACCTCTATTCTAGTAGTTTCTATTACACAACAATTGCATAAAAAAGATGAAGCTTGTGATTTTACAAAACAAACGCCAATGCTGTGCTGTTGCCGTAAAATGACTGCACACCGTCAATTACTGCACTGCAAGTCACAAATGTTGGAAATATAAAAGGATGTTTCAGAATATAGCGAGGATTTCATCTTACTTGTTGGAGAAGACGTTTTGTCCCATTCTTTTCTCGTTGTTGTCTCAATATACTCTTTAGAAACTGCAAAAAGAAAATGTTGTTTGATCAGTCTCCAATACAACAAGGTGCGTATAATGAAATGAGCTGCCATGCATCAGTAGGCTATTTTCAGATAATGCATTTGAAACTAAGGATGGGTTTGTATCTTACACGTACTTGGAGCAGATGATGATGTTTTCCTTCCTTCTTGAGTTGACGCTTCAGTACTCATTCCGGAACCTGCAACAGAAATCGAATGCTTGATTCGTTCTGATGCTTTTACATGGAATTGTGGCGTAATGACCGAAGTGTTTGGTACTACTGACCTGAGCTGTTGCTACTGTTCAATGGTAAAATGACTATCTAACAAAATTTTTACACTCTAAATCAGAGGAGCTTTCCTCTGAAATTTCACAAATTCCTGCAAATATAAAACGACCTTTCAAGAATACAATGAGGATTTCATCTCACCTAGTGGAGAAGATGTTGAGGTCCAACGGTCTTCTGATGTTGGTCTACTGTCTTCTATAGAAGCTGCAACAGAAAATGTTGTTTGATTAGTCTCTTAGAACGTACTCATGGTGAGATCCTATCTTTCAATGACTCTCTTTAGATAATGTCTTTCAGAATAGGATGGGTTTACATCTTACACTTACTTGTAGTGGAGGATGCTTTTCTCGGTATTTGAGTTGATGATTCAATACTCGATTCGGTGCCTGTAGCAAAAATCAAATGTCTCATTCTTCACAATCATGAATCATGAATGGTGACATAGTGTAGTTACCATATTTACAACATCACTAAAGCAATTTGATGAAGAAATTATTAAAAATCAGCAGACATCTCATTTTACAACTGCTAGTAGGACTACACATGAAGAATATGAGCCTCACTGGATTTTCTATCATCTACTTCGGTTGAAAGAGCTTCGAAATAGCTTCCACGCATGATAGAGGTCCGCAAAAAATGATAGTGAAATGGACAATGAATGACTCTTTTCGTGCGCTATCGGTTACTGCGATATGTCGGTGATAAAACAAACTGTATCTAACCATAGTTTCACCTTCCTTTACTGCCTGGCAAAGAGTCAGTGTCACCGCAGTCAGGAATCACGAATAGCTTACATCTACTCCCTTCCGCCGATGCACTGTCAACACAGTCGTGATTCCGACCTCTTCCCCAACATTATGATGCAGAGGATGGTCCAGATCACTGGTTACTCGCACATGTGCTTTCACCTGTGCCGCCTTATGCTTGTTGGACATCGTGGGAAAATCCAGAGCCCATCTCATAGCTTGAACGGAGCTGGATACTTGTCCTCCTCTTCAAGTCTCGGAGCTCTTCCAGATGAGACTCCGCTTATTTGACGTCAATCAACACAGCTTTGATTGAGTCATGATCGCAGCTTTGTTCCGTGTATATAGGCCCTATTTTTGTCTCATATTTCATGCGCATGTATCACAAGCAGCACAAGTTGCAATGTCATGACTGATGAGATCAAACCACACAATAGCATCATCAGGAACCGACTGCAGGCTTGTCAGTCCGTCCCTGAATGGACGTGGTGATTGAAATACCTCTATTCTAGTAGTTTCTATTACACAACAATTGCATAAAAAAGATGAAGCTTGTGATTTTACAAAACAAACGCCAATGCTGTGCTGTTGCCGTAAAATGACTGCACACCGTCAATTACTGCACTGCAAGTCACAAATGTTGGAAATATAAAAGGATGTTTCAGAATATAGCGAGGATTTCATCTTACTTGTTGGAGAAGACGTTTTGTCCCATTCTTTTCTCGTTGTTGTCTCAATATACTCTTTAGAAACTGCAAAAAGAAAATGTTGTTTGATCAGTCTCCAATACAACAAGGTGCGTATAATGAAATGAGCTGCCATGCATCAGTAGGCTATTTTCAGATAATGCATTTGAAACTAAGGATGGGTTTATATCTTACACGTACTTGGAGCAGATGATGATGTTTTCCTTCCTTCTTGAGTTGACGCTTCAGTACTCATTCCGGAACCTGCAACAGAAATCGAATGCTTGATTCGTTCTGATGCTTTTACATGGAATTGTGGCGTAATGACCGAAGTGTTTGGTACTACTGACCTGAGCTGTTGCTACTGTTCAATGGTAAAATGACTATCTAACAAAATTTTTACACTCTAAATCAGAGGAGCTTTCCTCTGAAATTTCACAAATTCCTGCAAATATAAAACGACCTTTCAAGAATACAATGAGGATTTCATCTCACCTAGTGGAGAAGATGTTGAGGTCCAACGGTCTTCTGATGTTGGTCTACTGTCTTCTATAGAAGCTGCAACAGAAAATGTTGTTTGATTAGTCTCTTAGAACGTACTCATGGTGAGATCCTATCTTTCAATGACTCTCTTTAGATAATGTCTTTCAGAATAGGATGGGTTTACATCTTACACTTACTTGTAGTGGAGGATGCTTTTCTCGGTATTTGAGTTGATGATTCAATACTCGATTCGGTGCCTGTAGCAAAAATCAAATGTCTCATTCTTCACAATCATGAATCATGAATGGTGACATAGTGTAGTTACCATATTTACAACATCACTAAAGCAATTTAATGAAGAAATTATTAAAAATCAGCAAACATCTCATTTTACAACTGCTAGTAGGACTACACATGAAGAATATGAGCCTCACTGGATTTTCTATCATCTACTTCGGTTGAAAGAGCTTCGAAATAGCTTCCTCGCATGATGGAGGTCCGCAAAAAATGATAGTGAAATGGACAATGAATGACTCTTTTCGTGCGCTATCGGTTACTGCGATATGTCAGTGATAAAACAAACTGTATCTAACCATAGTTTCACCTTCCTTTACTGCCTGGCAAAGAGTCAGTGTCACCGCAGTCAGGAATCACGAATAGCTTACATCTACTCCCTTCCGCCGATGCACTGTCAACACAGTCGTGATTCCGACCTCTTCCCCAACATTATGATGCAGAGGATGGTCCAGATCACTGGTTACTCGCACATGTGCTTTCACCTGTGCCGCCTTATGCTTGTTGGACATCGTGGGAAAATCCAGAGCTCATCTCATAGCTTGAACGGAGCTGGATACTTGTCCTCCTCTTCAAGTCTCGGAGTTCTTCCAGATGAGACTCCGCTTATTTGACGTCAATCAACACAGCTTTGATTGAGTCATGATCGCAGCTTTGTTCCGTGTATATAGGCCCTATTTTTGTCTCATATTTCATGCGCATGTATCACAAGCAGCACAAGTTGCAATGTCATGACTGATGAGATCAAGCCACACAATAGCATCATCAGGAACCGACTGCAGGCTTGTCAGTCCGTCCCTGAATGGACGTGGTGATTGAAATACCTCTATTCTAGTAGTTTCTATTACACAACAATTGCATAAAAAAGATGAAGCTTGTGATTTTACAAAACAAACGCCAATGCTGTGCTGTTGCCGTAAAATGACTGCACACCGTCAATTACTGCACTGCAAGTCACAAATGTTGGAAATATAAAAGGATGTTTCAGAATATAGCGAGGATTTCATCTTACTTGTTGGAGAAGACGTTTTGTCCCATTCTTTTCTCGTTGTTGTCTCAATATACTCTTTAGAAACTGCAAAAAGAAAATGTTGTTTGATCAGTCTCCAATACAACAAGGTGCGTATAATGAAATGAGCTGCCATGCATCAGTAGGCTATTTTCAGATAATGCATTTGAAACTAAGGATGGGTTTATATCTTACACGTACTTGGAGCAGATGATGATGTTTTCCTTCCTTCTTGAGTTGACGCTTCAGTACTCATTCCGGAACCTGCAACAGAAATCGAATGCTTGATTCGTTCTGATGCTTTTACATGGAATTGTGGCGTAATGACCGAAGTGTTTGGTACTACTGACCTGAGCTGTTGCTACTGTTCAATGGTAAAATGACTATCTAACAAAATTTTTACACTCTAAATCAGAGGAGCTTTCCTCTGAAATTTCACAAATTCCTGCAAATATAAAACGACCTTTCAAGAATACAATGAGGATTTCATCTCACCTAGTGGAGAAGATGTTGAGGTCCAACGGTCTTCTGATGTTGGTCTACTGTCTTCTATAGAAGCTGCAACAGAAAATGTTGTTTGATTAGTCTCTTAGAACGTACTCATGGTGAGATCCTATCTTTCAATGACTCTCTTTAGATAATGTCTTTCAGAATAGGATGGGTTTACATCTTACACTTACTTGTAGTGGAGGATGCTTTTCTCGGTATTTGAGTTGATGATTCAATACTCGATTCGGTGCCTGTAGCAAAAATAAAATGTCTCATTCTTCACAATCATGAATCATGAATGGTGACATAGTGTAGTTACCATATTTACAACATCACTAAAGCAATTTAATGAAGAAATTATTAAAAATCAGCAAACATCTCATTTTACAACTGCTAGTAGGACTACACATGAAGAATATGAGCCTCACTGGATTTTCTATCATCTACTTCGGTTGAAAGAGCTTCGAAATAGCTTCCTCGCATGATGGAGGTCCGCAAAAAATGATAGTGAAATGGACAATGAATGACTCTTTTCGTGCGCTGTCGGTTACTGCGATATGTCAGTGATAAAACAAACTGTATCTAACCATAGTTTCACCTTCCTTTACTGCCTGGCAAAGAGTCAGTGTCACCGCAGTCAGGAATCACGAATAGCTTACATCTACTCCCTTCCGCCGATGCACTGTCAACACAGTCGTGATTCCGACCTCTTCCCCAACATTATGATGCAGAGGATGGTCCAGATCACTGGTTACTCGCACATGTGCTTTCACCTGTGCCGCCTTATGCTTGTTGGACATCGTGGGAAAATCCAGAGCTCATCTCATAGCTTGAACGGAGCTGGATACTTGTCCTCCTCTTCAAGTCTCGGAGTTCTTCCAGATGAGACTCCGCTTATTTGACGTCAATCAACACAGCTTTGATTGAGTCATGATCGCAGCTTTGTTCCGTGTATATAGGCCCTATTTTTGTCTCATATTTCATGCGCATGTATCACAAGCAGCACAAGTTGCAATGTCATGACTGATGAGATCAAGCCACACAATAGCATCATCAGGAACCGACTGCAGGCTTGTCAGTCCGTCCCTGAATGGACGTGGTGATTGAAATACCTCTATTCTAGTAGTTTCTATTACACAACAATTGCATAAAAAAGATGAAGCTTGTGATTTTACAAAACAAACGCCAATGCTGTGCTGTTGCCGTAAAATGACTGCACACCGTCAATTACTGCACTGCAAGTCACAAATGTTGGAAATATAAAAGGATGTTTCAGAATATAGCGAGGATTTCATCTTACTTGTTGGAGAAGACGTTTTGTCCCATTCTTTTCTCGTTGTTGTCTCAATATACTCTTTAGAAACTGCAAAAAGAAAATGTTGTTTGATCAGTCTCCAATACAACAAGGTGCGTATAATGAAATGAGCTGCCATGCATCAGTAGGCTATTTTCAGATAATGCATTTGAAACTAAGGATGGGTTTATATCTTACACGTACTTGGAGCAGATGATGATGTTTTCCTTCCTTCTTGAGTTGACGCTTCAGTACTCATTCCGGAACCTGCAACAGAAATCGAATGCTTGATTCGTTCTGATGCTTTTACATGGAATTGTGGCGTAATGACCGAAGTGTTTGGTACTACTGACCTGAGCTGTTGCTACTGTTCAATGGTAAAATGACTATCTAACAAAATTTTTACACTCTAAATCAGAGGAGCTTTCCTCTGAAATTTCACAAATTCCTGCAAATATAAAACGACCTTTCAAGAATACAATGAGGATTTCATCTCACCTAGTGGAGAAGATGTTGAGGTCCAACGGTCTTCTGATGTTGGTCTACTGTCTTCTATAGAAGCTGCAACAGAAAATGTTGTTTGATTAGTCTCTTAGAACGTACTCATGGTGAGATCCTATCTTTCAATGACTCTCTTTAGATAATGTCTTTCAGAATAGGATGGGTTTACATCTTACACTTACTTGTAGTGGAGGATGCTTTTCTCGGTATTTGAGTTGATGATTCAATACTCGATTCGGTGCCTGTAGCAAAAATAAAATGTCTCATTCTTCACAATCATGAATCATGAATGGTGACATAGTGTAGTTACCATATTTACAACATCACTAAAGCAATTTGATGAAGAAATTATTAAAAATCAGCAAACATCTCATTTTACAACTGCTAGTAGGACTACACATGTAGAATATGAGCCTCACTGGATTTTCTATCATCTACTTCGGTTGAAAGAGCTTCGAAATAGCTTCCTCGCATGATGGAGGTCCGCAAAAAATGATAGTGAAATGGACAATGAATGACTCTTTTCGTGCGCTATCGGTTACTGCGATATGTCAGTGATAAAACAAACTGTATCTAACCATAGTTTCACCTTCCTTTACTGCCTGGCAAAGAGTCAGTGTCACCGCAGTCAGGAATCACGAATAGCTTACATCTACTCCCTTCCGCCGATGCACTGTCAACACAGTCGTGATTCCGACCTCTTCCCCAACATTATGATGCAGAGGATGGTCCAGATCACTGGTTACTCGCACATGTGCTTTCACCTGTGCCGCCTTATGCTTGTTGGACATCGTGGGAAAATCCAGAGCTCATCTCATAGCTTGAACGGAGCTGGATACTTGTCCTCCTCTTCAAGTCTCGGAGTTCTTCCAGATGAGACTCCGCTTATTTGACGTCAATCAACACAGCTTTGATTGAGTCATGATCACAGCTTTGTTCCGTGTTTATAGGCCCTATTTTTGTCTCATATTTCATGCGCATGTATCACAAGCAGCACAAGTTGCAATGTCATGACTGATGAGATCAAACCACACAATAGCATCATCAGGAACCGACTGCAGGCTTGTCAGTCCGTCCCTGAATGGACGTGGTGATTGAAATACCTCTATTCTAGTAGTTTCTATTACACAACAATTGCATAAAAAAGATGAAGCTTGTGATTTTACAAAACAAACGCCAATGCTGTGCTGTTGCCGTAAAATGACTGCACACCGTCAATTACTGCACTGCAAGTCACAAATGTTGGAAATATAAAAGGATGTTTCAGAATATAGCGAGGATTTCATCTTACTTGTTGGAGAAGACGTTTTGTCCCATTCTTTTCTCGTTGTTGTCTCAATATACTCTTTAGAAACTGCAAAAAGAAAATGTTGTTTGATCAGTCTCCAATACAACAAGGTGCGTATAATGAAATGAGCTGCCATGCATCAGTAGGCTATTTTCAGATAATGCATTTGAAACTAAGGATGGGTTTATATCTTACACGTACTTGGAGCAGATGATGATGTTTTCCTTCCTTCTTGAGTTGACGCTTCAGTACTCATTCCGGAACCTGCAACAGAAATCGAATGCTTGATTCGTTCTGATGCTTTTACATGGAATTGTGGCGTAATGACCGAAGTGTTTGGTACTACTGACCTGAGCTGTTGCTACTGTTCAATGGTAAAATGACTATCTAACAAAATTTTTACACTCTAAATCAGAGGAACTTTCCTCTGAAATTTCACAAATTCCTGCAAATATAAAACGACCTTTCAAGAATACAATGAGGATTTCATCTCACCTAGTGGAGAAGATGTTGAGGTCCAACGGTCTTCTGATGTTGGTCTACTGTCTTCTATAGAAGCTGCAACAGAAAATGTTGTTTGATTAGTCTCTTAGAACGTACTCATGTTGAGATCCTATCTTTCAATGACTCTCTTTAGATAATGTCTTTCAGAATAGGATGGGTTTACATCTTACACTTACTTGTAGTGGAGGATGCTTTTCTCGGTATTTGAGTTGATGATTCAATACTCGATTCGGTGCCTGTAGCAAAAATCAAATGTCTCATTCTCAACAATCATGAATCATGAATGGTGACATAGTGCAGTTATCATATTTACAACATCACTAAAGCAATTTGATGAAGAAATTATTAAAAATCAGCAGCCATCTCATTTTACAACTGCTAGTAGGACTACACATGAAGAATATGAGCCTCACTGGATTTTCTATCATCTACTTCGGTTGAAAGAGCTTCGAAATAGCTTCCACGCATGATAGAGGTCCGCAAAAAATGATTGTGAAATGGACAATGAATCACTCTTTTCGTGCGCTATCGGTTACTGCGATATGTCGGTGATAAAACAAACTGTGTCTATCCATAGTTTCACCTTCCTTTACTGCCTGGCAAAGAGTCAGTGTCACCGCAGTCAGGAATCACGAATAGCTGACATCTACTCCCTTCCGCCGATGCACTGTCAACACAGTCGTGATTCCGACCTCTTCCCCAACATTATGATGCAGAGGATGGTCCAGATCACTGGTTACTCGCACCTGTGCTTTCACCTGTGCCGCCTTATGCTTGTTGGACATCGTGGGAAAATCCAGAGCTCATCTCATAGCTTGAACGGAGCTGGATACTTGTCCTCCTCTTCAAGTCTCGGAGCTCTTCCAGATGAGACTCCGCTTATTTGACGTCAATCAACACAGCTTTGATTGAGTCATGATCGCAGCTTTGTTCCGTGTATATAGGCCCTATTTTTGTCTCATATTTCATGCGCATGTATCACAAGCAGCACAAGTTGCAATGTCATGACTGATGGGATCAAGCCACACAATAGCATCATCAGGAACCGACTGCAGGCTTGTCAGTCCGTCCCTGAATGGACGTGGTGATTGAAATACCTCTATTCTAGTAGTTTCTATTACACAACAATTGCATAAAAAGATGAAGCTTGTGATTTTACAAAACCAACGCCACTGCTGTGCTGTTGCCGTAAAATGGCTGCACACCGTCAATTACTGCACTGCAAGTCACAAATGTTGGAAATATAAAAGGATGTTTCAGAATATAGCGAGGATTTCATCTTACTTGTTGGAGAAGACGTTTTGTCCCATTCTTTTCTCGTTGTTGTCTCAATATACTCTTTAGAAACTGCAAAAAGAAAATGTTGTTTGATCAGTCTCCAATACAACAAGGTGCGTATAATAAAATGAGCTGCCATGCATCAGTAGGCTATTTTCAGATAATGCATTTGAAACTAAGGATGGGTTTATATCTTACACGTACTTGGAGCAGATGATGATGTTTTCCTTCCTTCTTGAGTTGCCGCTTCAGTACTCATTCCGGAACCTGCAACAGAAATCCAATGCTTGATTCGTTCTGATGCTTTTACATAGAATTGTGGCGTAATAACCGAAGTGGTTGGTACTACTGACCTGAGCTGTTGCTACTGTTCAATGGTAAATGACTATCTAACAAAATTTTTACACTCTAAATCAGAGGAACTTTCCTCTAAAATTTCACAAATTCCTGCAAATATAAAACGACCTTTCAAGAATACAATGAGGATTTCATCTCACCTAGTGGAGAAGATGTTGAGGTCCAACGGTCTTCTGATGTTGGTCTACTGTCTTCTATAGAAGCTGCAACAGAAAATGTTGCTTGATTAGTCTCTTAGAAAGTACTCATGGTGAGATCCTATCTTTCAATGACTCTCTTTAGATAATGTCTTTCAGAATAGGATGGGTTTACATCTTACACTTACTTGTAGTGGAGGATGCTTTTCTCGGTATTTGAGTTGATGATTCAATACTCGATTCGGTGCCTGTAGCAAAAATCAAATGTCTCATTCTCCACAATCATGAACCATGAATGGTGACATAGTGTAGTTATCATATTTACAACATCACTAAAGCAATTTGATGAAGAAATTATTAAAAATCAGCAGCCATCTCATTTTACAACTGCTAGTAGGACTACACATGAAGAATATGAGCCTCACTGGATTTTCTATCATCTACTTCGGTTGAAAGAGCTTCGAAATAGCTTCCTCGCATGATAGAGGTCGATAGAATTTGTCTTTTTTTCTATTGGACATCAGTTGATGGATACTGTGATACGAATGCCATAAATATATGGCGAGTGGAAGTCCCGCAAAAAAAAGATAGTGAAATGGACAATGAATGACTCTTTTCGAGCACTGTCGTATACTGAGATATGTCGGTGATAAAACAAACTGTGTCCAATCATAGTTTCACCTTCCTTTACTGCCTGGCAAAGAGTCAGTGTCACCGCAGTCAGGAATCACGAATAGCTTACATCTACTCCCTTCCGCCGATGCACTGTCAACACAGTCGTGATTCCGACCTCTTCCCCAACATTATGATGCAGGGGATGGTCCAGATCACTGGTTACTCGCACATGTGCTTTCACCTGTGCCGCCTTATGCTTGTTGGACATCGTGGGAAAATCCAGAGCCCATCTCATAGCTTGAACGGAGCTGGATACTTGTCCTCCTCTTCAAGTCTCGGAGCTCTTCCAGATGAGACTCCGCTTATTTGACGTCAATCAACACAGCTTTGATTGAGTCATGATCACAGCTTTGTTCCGTGTATATAGGCCCTATTTTTGTCTCATATTTCATGCGCATGTATCACAAGCAGCACAAGTTGCAATGTCATGACTGAGATCAAACCACACAATATCATCATCAGGAACCGACTGCAGGCTTGTCAGTCCGTCCCTGAATGGACGTAGTGATTGAAATACCTCTATTCTAGCAGTTTCTATTACACAACAATTGCATAAAAAAGATGAAGCTTGTGATTTTACAAAACAAACGCCAATGCTGTGCTGTTGCCGTAAAATGACTGCACACCGTCAATTACTGCACTGCAAGTCACAAATGTTGGAAATATAAAAGGATGTTTCAGAATATAGCGAGGATTTCATCTTACTTGTTGGAGAAGACGTTTTGTCCCATTCTTTTCTCGTTGTTGTCTCAATATACTCTTTAGAAACTGCAAAAAGAAAATGTTGTTTGATCAGTCTCCAATACAACAAGGTGCGTATAATAAAATGAGCTGCCATGCATCAGTAGGCTATTTTCAGATAATGCATTTGAAACTAAGGATGGGTTTATATCTTACACGTACTTGGAGCAGATGATGATGTTTTCCTTCCTTCTTGAGTTGACGCTTCAGTACTCATTCCGGAACCTGCAACAGAAATCGAATGCTTGATTCGTTCTGATGCTTTTACATGGAATTGTGGCGTAATAACCGAAGTGGTTGGTACTACTGACCTGAGCTGTTGCTACTGTTCAATGGTAAAATGACTATCTAACAAAATTTTTACACTCTAAATCAGAGGAGCTTTCCTCTGAAATTTCACAAATTCCTGCAAATATAAAACGACCTTTCAAGAATACAATGAGGATTTCATCTCACCTAGTGGAGAAGATGTTGAGGTCCAACGGTCTTCCGATGTTGGTCTACTGTCTTCTATAGAAGCTGCAACAGAAAATGTTGCTTGATTAGTCTCTTAGAAAGTACTCATGGTGAGATCCTATCTTTCAATGACTCTCTTTAGATAATGTCTTTCAGAATAGGATGGGTTTACATCTTACACTTACTTGTAGTGGAGGATGCTTTTCTCGGTATTTGAGTTGATGATTCAATACTCGATTCGGTACCTGTAGCAAAAATCAAATGTCTCATTCTTCACAATCATGAATCATGAATGGTGACATAGTGTAGTTATCATATTTACAACATCACTAAAGCAATTTGATGAAGAAATTATTAAAAATCAGCAGCCATCTCATTTTACAACTGCTAGTAGGACTACACATGAAGAGTATGAGCCTCACTGGATTTTCTATCATCTACTTCGGTTGAAAGAGCTTCGAAATAGCTTCCTCGCATGATAGAGGTCCGCAAAAAATGATAGTGAAATGGAAATGAATGATCTTTTTCGCGCGCTGTCGGTTATGCGATATGTGTCAGATTTAAACTTAACTGTGTCTATCCGTTCACCTTCCTCCTTTACTTACTGGCGAAGAGTCAGTGTCACCGCAGTCAGGATCAGAATTCACGACATCTCATACTCATCTACTTCGGTTGAAAGAGCTTCGAAATAGCTTCCACGCATGATAGAGGTCGATAGAATTTGTCTTTTTTTCTATTGGACATCAATTAATAGATACTGTGATACGAATGCCATAAATATATGGTGAGTGGAAGTCCCGCAAAAAACGATTGTGAAATGGATAATGAATGACTCTTTTCTTGCGCTGTTGGTTATTGCGATATGTCAGTGATAAAACAAACTGTGTCTATCCATAAGGCCTACACATGAAGAATATGATCTTCAATTTTTTTATATCTTCGACAAGGTGAATAAAAAAGAATTTTTTGAAACGAACAGGTTTTCGTTTTTCATTATATTGCGTTTTGTGTGAAGCACTATGTAACATAGGAATAGTCAATGTATGCGGTTACTGAATATTGCAGTCTGTAACTCATTTTTTTAGTCGATGTTTCAAATAGGTTTATTAGAAGTATTATGTTATTAGGAGAATCATATATATTTGTTCTCAAATACATCAAGGATTATAACCAAGTGTAACAAATCGAGTGTAATCTTGTTGTCCGAACCCGACCATCATTATATGTCAATTGAATTACAGCTTTTACGCTGTTCAATTTGGCAACCGCCGCTCTGATTCTGGCAGACAGAAAATGACGACGAAAACTTTGCATCACTTTTGCTACGAGGCTACGCGGTCATTCGGGTAAGATTACTTAATTCACATATTCTGGTATTCTGACAGCATCATGAAGAATGCATCTTCTTTCAACAAGCTTCCACTTGGTGGAATTGAAAGAATGTTGGAATTTTCGTACTTGTTGGAAACGAAAAGATCGCACCCCATTGACTTAATGAATGCTTCAGTGTTTGCTCCAAGACCTGTAACGATTGACATCTAGTTACCCGTCATTGAAAATATCATATAATGTTGAGATTTTTTAGCATAATTTCAGATGGCCCTCAAGACTGATTTCTAATAAAGCAACAAAAAAAACGCGACATAAAATTAAATGAATGATTTCTTTTAATCCTTATAAATAGCTACATATTAAATAACAACTACAATTGAGGGTTGGAATCGGCCGACGGCCTGGCTCACCCAAAAGTTCTGACGACGGGCCAGGCTGACCACTCATCAGGCCTATGCCGGTGTAACAGTCTAAAGTTAATTTCTGACCAAAGATACTCCGCAGTAACTTTAGCCCGGCACACCGGTCGGCCAGTTATTCAAATTTCGGTTATGTCGAAATGATCACTGAAAGTTGCCGATGATAAGGAAGTTTAGGTACTCAAACTAATCGTCACAACGCATGACGAAAATTTACTAATTTTTGTTGCTTCCGTTTTGTGGAGAATTGTTTTCAAAGACACAACTACTTGGAAGTACATTAACAAGTTAAGATGATAAGTCTATTCATTGCTGAATTCACAGCTATTTTTGGTCGGGATTTCTGATTGTCACAATTAAGTTTGGTTATTCGTAGTGAGGACTATACGAAGCTTTCATAGTTGGCTTGACAGCAGCAATGGCACGTCGATACTGATAAAGTACTAATCCATATAAAATTATTTACTTATGCATCTAGCTTTAAGCCGTACTCGATCTCAAATACAGTTTCGCATACTCAATGAAATGAATTATATATACAAATGAATTATTTAAGAATTACATGTATGTATTCTCTAGCCAATCTATCGCAAAATTATGCCATATCTTGAATGAGTTATTATGCGTTTTGCTGGTCAATGTCTTTCATAATCGGGTTTAATCTAGTTGTCCGAACCCGACCATCATACCTTGCCTTGCTGCCATCATGCCATCATGCATACCATCATGCCTTGCTGCATAGGTGAATAAACGACTAACAATGACTTGTAGCCATCATATGGGGGCGGTGAAGAGTGAATACAGAGCGCTTAGCGTGGCTTACGGGAGATGAAAGAGCATTGTTAAGTCTTGATGTATGAGGCGAAGTTTGTGTAAAGGCGGATTACATATTTATCACACAGCGATTACATCTTTATGGGATTCGAGGATGAACAGGATCTGTATTTATTGATGGGATGAATTTAATGACAGGATCAGTTTACATGTGGGAAACGCAACAATTGAATGATGTTCGATTTATCTTTGTGACATATCTTTCAAGACATATCATTACCTATTCAGTATTTTGTCAGCCACTATGTGTGGGACAACTAGACGAGTACCTGCTGATGACTGACGGACTGCAGTATTATGTTTTATATCCCTTAATCGGTAGCTGAAGTAGTGGTCGATGTATTATAATTCAAATGAAGAAATGTGGAATTACATGAAGTACTATAGACGGATGAAGAAACTGGCGATAACAAATTCAAGGGAAGAAATAGTATTTTCCATGTGTAGTCTTAGGTATAGTGTGTATACTTTCATTGCTTTCGGTGTAGTAGAGTGTCATTGTAGTTCTATTGTTTACCTCCGTTATCCACTTTCCACTTATTCACTCTTACCATTATCCACTTTGTGTAGTGTCAGATATAGTTCACTTACAATCGGTGTAGTAGCATCGTTGTATTTCCATATTTTACCTCCACTTTTCCCATTTTTATTCATCGTTTTCCTGTTGTTTTATAATATCCATTTTTAATTTCCTTAACCTATGGTGACCATTGTCTTATTCTATTTCCACTATCAGCATCTGTAGTCGGTACAGTATATTAGACGTCTGTTTTGAACGTGTATACGGCAGTGTTTGGAATCTATGGTATTAGTATATCAACAGCAAGAATGAGTAGTATTACAGTACAAGTCTTAAGATTTCCATTTTTACCAGATATTGGGCCAAAGCTGATCAATTTTAATTCGTTGCCACGAGAAAGCTACATTGAGTTCTTTTAAGAACTGATTAATCCAATGGTTACAGTAGCATTGCCTTTGTACACTTGCGGATTGGAGAACGCCATCAGTCCTCATTAGGACTACTTTAACTAATAATTTAAATTAGTAGGCATTATATTCTATTATAAATGGCTACTGGGATGACTTTCATCATCGTATGAGAAATACGTGTACAAAATATATCAAATCAATCTGATTACATGATAGAAGATAACTTTAAATGGAACTTTATGAAAATTAGCATCATGAAAGTTCCGCTTCATCGGGAACTGTTATCCGAAGTACCGGTAAGCATACCTCATGCTACATAGAAATCAAGAAATCGACTAATGTCTAGTAGTATAAGTTGAGCAGCTGCCAGTCTGCACAAAGACGTCGACCTAGTTCCGGCCGGGTTCGGTTACGCCGGCCGTCGGCCCGGTAGCCGAAAACCCGACCGATTCCAACCTTGAACTACATTACATTATTTTCATTTACATTCCCATGGTTTTATCTTACTTGTTGGAGAAGATGTTGAGTCCCAACGTTGATGTGTTGATTTCCTTGTCTTGATGACTGCCTCAGAAGATAAAATAAATAGTTCGGGCGGCGTGTTGCTTGATCATGAAGATCAATACGGCTACTTTCAGTTAACTGCATGCTTTCAGAAAATACTTGAACTATATTACTAGTAGTGGATGGTGGCTTTGAATTCTATTGACTTGGATTGGTTGACGCAATGTCGGATTCAGAAGTTGCAACAGGAATGTACTCGTAGAACTATCAATTCACTGTAAACTGTACACCGTTAAAAACAGCTAAAATAACCGCTAAGCTTCACAGATAAACTTCAATGAAAATATCCGTAAATATCTGTTAAAATAATGACGTCATAACGTGATGAGTGATGATGTAACAATTTAAATCCGTTCATATCGGATAAAAAAGCGTCTGATATTACGGATATTTACAGCTAGACTGTAAAAAACCGTGAAACTAATTTTAGCTGTTAATTTTACTGGAGATCTACGGTTTACAGTTTACAGTGAACAATGCTACAATATGCAAATCCATTGTAAATGACAGTCTTTGGATACAGAATTCTAATTATAACTGCTACTCCGGCCATTCTAATAAACTGAATCAGGTCCAACTGATTTATCAATGCACCCTGGCATATCCACCATCATAAGAAAACTCTCAGAATGTACGAACGGGATTCAGCTACAGTATATATTGAGCTACTAATTTTTATGAAATTATGATTTGCGTTGCATTTTTGCCTATCAAGTTTCCATGTGATAATTTTTGCACTGGTGACTGTAGAATCTATTTCTTTAATTTTACATGTAGCGTTAGATATAGTAGTTCATCTTACATATAGAAATGCTCATTCCACATAATTAAGGCGAGCTGCAAGCCACCAAAAGCTCGTGGTTAATAACACAAATTTTTATCAAATTTTGTCGAAATTCGAAAAAATGTGTCACCTGAAAACTCAACTTGAACCTGATAATATCAATTTCTTGCATTACGTGTCACAGTAAACTATACACCGTTAAAAACACTTAAAAATAGCAGTTAAACTTCACAGAAGATATCCATAAATATCTGTTAAAAAGATGACGTCATGACGTGATGAGTGATGACGTGGCAGCTAAAATGCACTCAAATAGATAAAACAAACGTCTCTTGTTACGGGTATTTACACCTCAAACTGCAAGAAACCGTGAAACTAATTTAAGCTGTAATTTTAACGGATTTGTGCGGTTTCCAGTTTACAGCGTAACTTCGTCTGTAGTTATAGCTGAATTAATTGACCCAAAAATCATGCTTTCAAGTCTGCTGACCACAAACTGACTAGGAACAACTAATTGTTCTGCCAATTTAAAGAACTAAACATAATCCTTCACATGACAAGCTAATTGAAATTGAGAAATTTCATCATTAAAAAGTCGTGTCAGATTTTCTTTTAGCAGCAAATTCTTTGTAAATCTTGTTGGTACAATATCTGTTTGTGCATCAAAAGAATTTAAATACTTACATCATGAAAAGGTTCACACTGTCAGTGAAAGTTTAAAAATTCTGTGGTCTTCATGTTGAAATCCTGCATCAAAGAAAACGTTGGATTTTCTTTCTTAAGGTCAACTGACGACAACTGACTCTTTAAGAAAGCAAATGTCAAAATTATCTACGGAATTTATGTGGCACATGGTTTCCTTAAATCGTACTAGGACCTCAGCATGAAAATTGCACTTAAAGATGATGTAACCTTTTTTTAACCTATTTGACAAACAATCTTTCAATTTGACTCAAATGGCAAAACATACGATGTAGGCCTACAGGTCCATAGTCACTTTCGAAATAGAGGACACGATGATCCTATGCCTATGCCTACGATATTGCATCTAACCTCGAATATTTGCCAAATACAATGCTCAAGTGAGGACATGTATTCTTGATATAGAATTACAGAATATTTGCCATTACTGCCTGAAATGTAAATTTTATTTATAATGCAATTGTCAATTTAGCAGAATATTAATTGTTTCGTAACACAATGTACAAGAGATTAGCCCTCTGATGTACTCCTTACATTTTGGCTGACAGTGCAGGTGTTATATATCTAGGAGTCCATGATTGCTACCCAGTCCATTTCAATTATGCACAACAGTATCAACATAGATTTTTTGGGGCAACAATGCAGGACATTTCAGGCGCCCTCAAATGTCCTACATTGTTGCCCTCAAAAATCCATGTTTATGTTGTATTCCGAGATCTTAGCTCTCTTTTATAATGCAATGCAGAGAATATCAATGAATTTATCGCGTATAACTCATGACTTACTTGTATTTAATTTCATTTTCTTGCTTCCTTGGGTCGCTATATTATAAAGTTTGAAATCTGGCAAATAAAGAGAGTTGCAAACAATATTTTTGTGCAGAAAGTATTTCATTGAATTCAATCGCACATTCATTTCATGCAATGGAAAGATAAATTCATCAGAAAACTTTACATACTACTACATCAGTGCTTCCAGTGAAAAAGTGAGAATATATATACCGCAGATATCACAAAGCATAAAATACAACCCGGAAAGTGACATTATCATGGTTTAAATACTATTATATCAGTGCTTCCATTGAAAAGTAAATTATTTTCTTTCCCACTCACCTTCCTCATTCATGTTTTCTTCCATGCACAATTCATTGATGTCATTATTTGCAGGATGATTTAGTGGTTCTGAGAATCTGTCACCGGCGATCTTAATGTCATCTGCAATTGAAGGCATTGATATGAGCATTTTGCATAGCTATTGCTGCAGGCAGGGATTTATATATATTTTGTATGCTACAGTATGCTATGTTGCACCTTCATACAACCTTCATTCTCTATCAGTTGTTCTGAAATATACTTAGGCCTGCAATACCACTAAAGCACGAAAAATGGACTTTCGCACCTCACGTCATCGCATTTCATGCTCGATGGTCCAGTTCGCATCCCTTGCTATTTCTGCGACGGAACTTTTACAGCTGAGTGACAGTTTTGACATTGATCACATTGTTGTCAGCATTTGTACAGAAAATGCTGTAGGAGCCTTGCTCTTGTAAAGAAGTTGAAAAATAATTGTAACCACTCATCTCTGGTTTGGGACGCCTATTGTAGCCTCGTTTTTTGTCACATGACCTACTGCTGGCCAGTAATTTGTGATCTCCCTCAAAAATATTTCGCCAAACTTGAGCAATGGACCGGGCCAACCAGCCTAGCCTACGAACAACAAAACATGCTGCAACCTGTGAGTAAGATTGTGAAAAAATCCCCGCCTCAGACACTGTCGTTCCCGCGTTGTTTGTCAACCTTCATGTACCGCTCTTTGTACTGATGGAAATAAAGCATTATTATTATTATTATTATCGCTCATTTATTATAAAGTGATATCATGCACTTCTATCGAAGAGTGAGCGACAAGCTGTATATGACATGATCAGAAGGTCCCCTCTGCCTTTTGTAGCAAAACTCCAAGTTTCGATGTCAATCATGGTTTACGGTCTCCTCAGTCCTCGTATAAATTCGTGACTTCAATATCTAAGGCTATTGAAGTTGATTTGAGGTCTCTGCTTTAAATGTATGAACTTGGAAAAACGCTCTCCTTGTTGGGCATGGTTGACACGCTGCAATGAGTACATGCAAATACAGTCTCTGGGATGTGGGATTGTGGCACAGTTGAAAGAAATAAAGAGACATGTATATTTCAGATGCAATGCAAATCATTACATTTCAGAAGAATATGTTGAATGACTACACAAGAAAACATACCGGTAATTCCTGTCATGATGATCTATTGTGATGACATCGATTAAGCAACCATTGATACCTGCAGTTGTAAATGGCATGAACGTCGAGAAAGATCCAACAGTGCTTGATAAGGGTTGAATCATTAGTCCTGTACCCAGTGCTCTTGGGGGTATAATATCATGCACAACATGCTCTTCATCACGCAGAGCTAGCTTTATTGAAAAGTTTTGTGGAAGACTTGATTAGACGAATTCGAAGACACTCAAATTTGCCACAGGCATAGTCTGAGGAAGTTGATGTCCGGCAAATCAGTCGATCAGCTCCTTCTTGAATGCGGTTTAGTTTCCCCGCAAGGTAAATCGGAAGACAACGAATGACTGACTCGCATGCTCAAGAACAGGTCTGACCAATCAAAAGTATATTGTTCTTAAGTCATCATTTGTCAATGGCGGTCGCAAAACTCTCACGGCATACAATCTTCTAGACGAGGACTTAACAATGTTGTCAATATATGAGTCCCATTTCAGTCGACTATTACATGCAATTGTGACGACAAGGACTCTAGCTTCAGTGACGACCTCCGTGTTGAAAATGGTCATAGCGGATTCATTAGTTGATCTGTTTATCAAAAGGAGCTTTTTCTTACATTAATAATTAGTCTATTTTCTTCAGACCATGATATCATGTTGTTGTGCTCACTCATTGCTGGAGAGGCAAAGTTACTAGACCTATAAATTGGAATAGCAATGGATAACCTATAATTAGAATAGCATCATCCATATATTTCATGAGAAACAACGAGCTGTGTGCATTTTGAGGACCAACTGCAACAATGCAAAACAGAGCCGGTCCTAAAACTGAACCCTGTGGAACTCCGGGAATATCCAATTTTGGGCTGCTGACAACCTCACATATCTGAGTAGCTTGATACCGATCGCTTGGGTAGTTGATAATCAATGTAACGAATTCGTCGGGGAAATTCAAGTATTGAAGCCGTTGAATATTAATATGTGGTGGCTTAATACATCGAACGCCTTTGAGAAGTCGTAAATATGGAGCTGAATCCCTGCAACATCATCCTCATCGAACAAATTGACCACATGATTGATGAAGCTGATAATCGTTCACGTTGTGGAGGAATTCCGTC
Source organism: Prostheceraeus crozeri (assembly GCA_907163375.1). NCBI lineage: Eukaryota > Metazoa > Platyhelminthes > Polycladida > Euryleptidae > Prostheceraeus > Prostheceraeus crozeri. Next base: position 51,712 of record CAJQUW010009290.1, read on the forward strand.
TTATCACGAATTGAGATTTTCCGAAACCCTTGATGATAGCTGGATAGACACTTGAGCATAATACGAACTTTTCTAGGATCTTAGATGGAGCTTGGAGTAACGATATTGGACGCAAATTTTCAATGGTAGCGCTCGATAATTTATCGAGACGAATAATGTGATTAAATTTCCAGAGTTTTAGTAAATCTTCTCTTTTGAATTGAGATGTTAAACAAGCGCGTTAAAGGCCCTGCCAACACATACATGTATGCTGTGGCTATGTACACTTTTGTAGGAGCTAGGTCACTTCTAGACGCTTTGTTGGAATTTAGAGTGAGTAGCTGCTTTTGTAGCTGATCAACTGTAATTACAAGATCCCATGTATTGTCTGACACACCCGGGCAGATGGAAGTGTCACTTAGACGGGCAAAATAACTACCGAACTTTGCGTTGATTTCTTCAGCAGCTTCTTGTAGAGAAGAAAAATTCGCATATAGAGATGCCAAAGGATTAGTGGCTTTGATTCCGAGTGCAATGTTGGTTGCACTCCATAAATCTCTTGAACTGTGACCTGCTCTTATAGACAAACTCAATTTAGCTTTTTCAATCGCTAATCTGGCCTTATCTTTCCAACAATTGTAGGCGTCGAAATCCTTTGCTCGGTAGGCATTCCATCGATTCTGTATGGCAAGTTTGACAAGAGGCGTTATCCACGGTTTGTCAACATTGGTCATTAAAACCGTTATCCGCCGCAAGTTCCCAATAGGGAACATGTTATCTTTCCACCGTGGAACATATTTTTAGTCAATCATTAATGCAACTTCGGAGATATTCATGTAGGAAGTTACATTTATCATCCAGATACAAGGGAGACAGGTAAAAAGAGAACCAATTGACGTCAAGTCATGTGACCAGTCTGTCCAAATATTATCGACGAGATCAAATGAGGTCCGATGAAAACAATTGACCGGAATTGACGCTTCCTTCGGAGTAGCAAATGTACTGTTGTAATCTGACTAAGAAATTGGGGATGCGACTTTAACTTCAAAAAGCGATGCGAGAGATGAACAGGTCCAAAATATATTCTCTTTTAGTGAGCTTGAGGACGAGGTTTTCAAAACTGAAGCTCTTTTCTATACATCATTCGTTCTTAACCTGTTGAAGTCTCCTCACAATATCATATCATAGTTCGTATACTTTGAAAGAATTGAATCTTTGAGTGATAAGAAAGTTGATTGATGGTGAATTAGATGTTACACTATCCGGAGGCATATAAACGCATGCGATGATAATCATGCAGTGTAGTACAGCAATCCATAAAGAATTTATGAACTCTCGAGAACAGGAAGGAAGGATTTCATATAATGAAACATTTGACGATATCCATGCACAGACTTTGGCGGTTATCACGAATGAAAGTGCAATTGAAGACTTGAAGTAAGTGATCGTCTATATTGCTGTGCAGCCAAAACTCAGTTGCCAAAAATACATCTTCAATTTGATAGAGTTGTACGAATATCATCAATCTTGTGCAGGGCAGAGGATACGTTGGAGAGCATTACAGGCGGAAGGTGACAGTGCGAAAAGTAAGGTTTGTATTGACTCAAAGAATCCTTAAAAAGAAGTCCTAAATTTCTTTTTGCTGAACGACACTGTGCCACTTCCCATCTAAAGGTGACAACATGTTCACCCGATTCTCTACGATGTTTCAGATCTTGGCCTACTTCTTTATGCTTCTGTTGCTGGAGAAGGGTGCGGTGGAGGTTGACAAAATTTTTCAATATGCATCAATTCTTCGTAGATGTTTTGCTTTACGAATGGCCTCTTGCTCAGATTCAAAAGTCAGAAAGTTAACTTTAAGCATAGTGCGCGCAGCATTGCCGGGTCGACCTAGTCGGCGAACATCAACGATGTCATACGGCGAAATAATGTCCATTTCCTTCAACACATTTTTAGTCTGATTGCTATCATCCTCCTTCCTTTCATCGACGGTTCCATCCTGCTTCAAGTATCCTATTATTTTTTATGATACTTCTGGTTGGTGATGTGCATGAGAGTTTGGTTAAGTGCAGCTGGGGAATGTATTGAACCGATCCTGGAAAGGCTGTTGCGACTGCCAGATGAACTGATAAAACTTAAAAATGATACTACATTCAATCCATGCAAATATGTCTGCTCTTGCAACCATTGGTCGGGCCACTGCGAAAAAATTGGCGTAAATGTCGTAAAACATTTGAGCCCTGCGTAATTTTTTTAAGTACTACTGTCAATGTTTTATGTTCAGCTGAACATTTCTTAATAATCAAGACCAGTTTCACACATGTTTAGTGAAAATCTATGTCTATTTGTATTATACGAATATATTAAGATATAGTCCGAGTATACTCCACTTAATCTGTAGTTTCCTTCAGGTCGTAAACGTGAGTGATGCTGGGACGAGTACGTTTAAATAATCCAGAATTAATCATTACTTCTAAGAATGAATTTTATGAAAGATCGGCTTTTCTCTCTTATCTCCAGTCGTGCCAACTGCCGCTCAGTGATATCAACATATGTTCGAGCTATGCGCTTTAACAGTGACACACTAAGTACAGTTCATTTTCAATGGTTTTAATTCTATGATGGTTCTATGCTGGTTCGTCAAGACTGATGGTTGCAGTTATAGCATAAACAATCTGATTATGATCTCTTTCTAGGTTTTGTTAATATGCTGTATGATAGAAAGATCTCGCTATGATTTCGGTATTATAACTTTGATTCAGAATATAAACACAGCGCCAATCTTATGAAGGTGGAGCAGCACAGATTCTTGCGCCTTATAGATACTTGATGGTTGCAGTGTTTGGAGATGATCGAACGACTATTAGAACAACTGGAAGCATTGAAGCATTTTTTGTTGTAACTGTGGCGAAGTCAAACACGTCGTTTTCGAAGGATTGAATCAGAAGAATTCAGAAGGCACTTTCAGATCCTCTTACTGAATGCATATTAGAATTCTTTGCAGCGCTTTAAAACCTCTGAGGGAATTTGAAAAGATTCCAACGTGATTGTTGCCTCATACATGACTTATTGCAAACTATGTCAAATCTTCTCATCAAATGGCTCTTGGTGTATCAAGAAGAAGATCGCATTGACACCAAAGAGCCATCCATGGAAAAGTTCCAATAAGGCTGCTATTCTGCCGGATCGGAAAATCATTATTGGCGAAAGGATTTCCAAATTAGTAACTGATCTTAGATAGCAAAAAAAGTTTTATGAGCAAGTACGATACTTTCCAGGTGGCTGAAACCAGGTAACTGTCGTCCGTGATTTTCAGCAGCTCCTAGTAGTGCTATTTGTCGGCATATCATCAATTGTGATAGCTTTAGAGGCAACATTTTCTCCTCCTAGCTTTCAGTATTAAGTGTTCCTCGCTTTTCTTTTACCTTGCCTATCTTATAGTATCTTTACATTTCTCACCTCAGTCCGTCACTTTGTGTTCAAAAGGAACTCAAACATGTTTTGTCTTTGACTTGGTGATTTTATTCTTTTGTCTTTATGATTTTCCATCCCTTTTTATCTTATTTACACTTCAATTTTCTGGATATTTTGCAATGTGAGTTATGTGCCCTCTGCCTTTAGTAAGTCTATTTGTTATTGCTTCGTTTCTACCTGCATGACGTCATGTCAGTGGCTTATAGATCTCTGTGTCTCTATTGATTAAGTATTCGTTGTGTTTGTGACATTCTGTGTATCACTGTTCTGTCTTTGCCGCGAAAGCGCTCAGGAGTCTACCAAACAAAATTCCATCAAAATGAAGACCAGTACATTCTGAACCACGTGGAAATGTTAGTTTAAATGTAGTTTGGTGTATTATGGGAAATAATACTGGCTGATCGCGTACAGCTCTTTTGAAAGTACTACCATTAATCAAGTTTTAACCGCGAACTGCGTAAATTTCTTCCTCTGATCTGGCCCGACCACTGCTTGCAACTTCAATAGAAGTTGTACATTTGTCGAGGACTAATAATCTTCAATGTGACTTACGTCCAACTCTAAGAAAACCAATTGAAAAATTTTTGTGAGCTAAATAATAATTTTCTCTTTCGATTAGCCTCAAAGACGTCACAAAGAATTTGAACTAGCTGAATGACTAAATATATTATTCATTGGTTTCATGAAGTTTTACTTCTAAAATCGAAGCAAAGTCTGATTTACTTTTAACCTAGTAATACAAAGGACTCAAATCGTTTCTTGAAGCTTCGGTGGACTATAAGCGTAATCATCTGAATCTCTGTCATAAGTAGTACCAAATGTAGTCCCGTCGAACACCTTTTCGTGCTTTTGCACGAGATAGCGAATAGTGCACATCTAATATATGAAAGAGTAGAATTGTTGATATTGTAATTCATTTATTCAAGATGTAACAAAATACTAGTTTTCTTTGACTACAGAAGTAAAGATCTGACTTACCATGCTCGGCAAATACAAAAATAATACACCAATAAATCATAAAAGCTCCATAAATCATCCTTTCGTGAAACATAAAAAACAAGTTCCTATATGTATTGTTAAATGATAAGCAACTACACTTTGCCTGGTTGAGAATTTCTACAGATTCAAAATTGTCTTTTGTCGATATTGTAGCCTGTAAGAAGTCGCATCAGGAAATGGATAGATGATGTGATAGAGGTCGGATTGCTGGTATCTGTACATGGACGTCTAGGAATATAATATCTAGGAGTCCATGTATCTGTATTACAGCTATCTTTGTATAGAATCTACCAGATTATCGCATAGATGTAGAATCCATCGAGGTCGGATTATTCGCTATCTTAGTTAACTTATAGATAGCTGTGATATCCGACCTTATATATCCTTATATTCAGAATACAAAATTAATACACTGTAAACCAAACTGTGCCCAATATGTAACCGATTATGTGACCCAACACATGTGACGTTTGCCACTGCCTTTATGTGACCAAATGTGACCAAATCGGTCACAGTCAACACGGCTGATATGTGACTTAATGTGACTAATATGTGTCCGACCGTTCTATGAATCTACCAGATTATCGCATAGTTGTAGAATCCATAGAGGTCGGATATCAAAGCTATCTTAGTTAGCTTAGATAGCTTTGATATCCGACCTTTATGGAAGAATTCTCCTTATATTCAGAATATAAAATGAGATTCGGGGTCACACTGGAGAGGAGCCTTTCCCTTCGGAGTTACTTGCAAAATGTGACATCGAAAATAAGAACAAGAAACAATCTTCTGAGATGTTTACTGATCTAAATAGGGTGCGGATGCTATTACCTTGAGGACAACAGCGCTTGCACTGTGTTACTCAGCCGCAGAACATTGTGCTCCAATGTGGCGGAGCTCCGCTCACTGATCAAAACTGGATGTGCAGCTGAACGCTACTATGCGTATCATTTACGATACAATCCGCAGTACTGAGGTAGAATGGCTACCAGTTCTGTACAATATTCCTACTCCGGCAATCCGACACAAGAACATCACCCGACGGTTCCTTGATTCACTGCGGACAATTCCGGACCTTCCCTTGATGGCCGACATCTATGAACCACCGAGACTGCGCTTGGTTTCACGTCATCCAATTTGGCGCGACCTGCCTCCAGCAGACTTCGAAACGACTGCGACAAGGCGGATCGCCAGGGAGAACTCAAACGTGAGGAACAAATGGTTGATTGAAGACCCTACCTATGCCATGTCGGGCTTTCAACTACCACACCGTATTCATATATTCAGAATCCCATCTACACTAATATAATGCTCAATAGAATTTATTCTCAAGGAACACGAACATCGTCATATGAAAACAAGCAATTTTAACTCATAGAAGGATAAGATAAATAGTTAAGAAGGGATGCAAGCTAAAATTCAACTGATGCACTACTACCATCCGGTTGGGTAATAGCCATTTTTTGGGGTCATCTTCAAAGTGACACGCTTATACTAGCTCTACATGTATCAATAACCCGTATACTGGTGCAGGCCTCATTTGCGATTGATGTATCTCTCAAACGCTTATCACTTACGCAGTTGTAAGATGTCACGCACTTCGATCTCTGCCCAGTGATCTTCTTCAAAAGGCCTTTATCACCAGTCCCATTGAATATTACTCGTCAATTATTTCCAGTCGTTGGATATCAAAAAAGTATGAAATTCAAAACGGAGACGTGACATCATCATGACTTAATTCCATTCTGCTTTTTCTAAAAATGAAGAACATCTTTTCCAGCAAGAGTAATGATCAACACTTAAGCCGGTTTCGATTGGAAGATAGTGAGATGGGCTAGTGGCCACAACCTTCGTCAGGAACTAAGTAGAGATGGGCATATATGAATTGCGCATATTAACATTAGTTATATAGTCAAAAAAAGACCTTTGGGTTATCATATCATTGAAGAATAAGTCATGATGCATACACAGGTGACTGAAATCGAAAATAACTCAGAAAATTTGCCAAGCTTTAAACTTTGGGGATAGTATGTACCTGTTATGAATAAATCATCATTAAAAAAAGACCAAATTCTCCCGTACATTTTTCGAAAAAATGCAAAAAACGACATTTCTACATAGAACTCATTAATGTCATTGCATCATTGAAATACAAAATAATGAACCACGCTTAAATCAAATTTTCTTTTTATGGGCATGTTTTAGACTTTCTATATTCCAAATTTCACGGACATCGGTCGTGTAGTTGCTCATCAAATTGTCCTTGTTGATAGAATTTTCACAATTTAGATGCAAGTAGATTTTTTTCGGATTTCATCCACTTAAAAAAAATCCCAGACTCAAAATTCATGAAACATATTTTTGAAACTCGTAATAAATCGCACAAAAAATGTGTTCAATTTTATCGTGTCTTTTAAAGAAAATTATTATTTTGTAGCTTCAATAGTAGCATACGTAGTACATTCCCTCCCATTAATGCATTGACTAAAGAAAATATGCCAGGATTGATACTTCAGGATTTAGTTATTTGAAGTCTCTAAAATGACATACTAAGTTACTAGGTTTTGAACTAGGTTACAAAACTTCTGGATGTGTTTTTGAAGTATCTTATTTGGAAAATTCGCACTTTTTCTCGATCACACGATATTGAAAATGAAATAGATGAAGATGCTTTAGTTCTTCCTAGGACTGATGCGAACGGTGGTCCTCCAAAAACGATTGTACTCTTCTTCTCGATGTATTGCTGGTAGAACGTATGAGACCAAGAAAGTCCGCCTAAAAGTATGATCGGCTTGAAAAGTCTTTCGGCTTCTGTTTCCAACTACTGCTTGAAGCATTTGAATTCCCACATAGGTGGACCAAAATATTCTGGAATTAAGTTTCCAAGTGTGAAGAAAATGTATTTAGACAGGGAAGCAACAATTGGCAACTTCTTTTAATACCAAACCATATAACTAAAATAATTCTGAAGGAGTTCTTGTTCCGATGCAGGTGATCATTTGTAATGATATTCCCGAGGTCATCGAGAGTTGGTGTCCTGCGACAGTGGAAGACGTAAATGGAATCAATGTGAAGATTGGCATCTATCATGGTCAGGGGATTCTCAAGGTCGGAGTCCAGATTATCGACATACCCGAGTTTTCAAACTCAGTTTCAGATCTTTCACTGATATGCGTATCCGAAGTGTCTGAATCAAGACACAATCTAATAACACTTCTTACAATAACATTTTTCGAAGATAAATTCATAAACTCATGGAACATAAACTATTTCATTTAATTCAATCGCACATTCATTTAATGGAAAGAGAAATTCATTAGAAAACTTAACGTAGTAAATAATCTATGGTTTTCCGGGTTTTATGTTTTTAACATCCCAGAAAACCATAGATAATTTCTAGTTAAGCCATGATATATTTCCGGGATTTATAAAAATAAAACCCGGAAACGTAACAAGTTGACCATCAAAGATCTATGATGCTTCATTTACATTATGAAGATTTCCACAGCATGGAACTTGAGTTAGGATTCAAACTTTCGAACTTCCATTAACCCATTAATGCCCAAATTTTTCTTATAGAGTAAAAACACATTTTCCACTTCACATATGTGTAATTAGGTATAAAAATGCACTCTCCTGTAATTAAAACAATCACACAACTTCTCTACGTGCAAAAATTGCTGTGCACCCTCTAGGGGTGCAGTAGGCACGAAAGGGTGTGTGCATTATTTGCATACACAAAGGGTGCACCTCTAAGGGTGTATGCATTGTTATCGCTAAATGAAAATACATCAGTACAGATACAAAAAGGTTGCAAATTTGAGCAGTCAGATTACCAAAAGTCCAACAGATAAAAGGGTAGGCGTGAACGGTACATATTGGCATGAGTGAGTGCACGTCAAGAATATGGCACCATCAAAGTCATATATTCACTGCCACCATATAAGTTGGAAAGTTCCAACTTACGCGATCTGAATATTTAATTCGAAATTCCGATTCAGCCTACAGTTGACCTCTCGAGAAATGAGAAGTATTGAGTTTTGGTTCATCTTTATCGTCAGAGTCCTTCTTTGATACATCGCCATCATCAGGAGGCTGGATATAAACGTCAGCAGATATAAATTCTTCTTCTTCTTGAATCATTGAAATGACATCATCCAATGTGAATCTGAAAGAAAGATACCGGTATAGTATTATCATAAACTCTTGATAGCATTAACTTTGATAGATACAGTCTGCAGGCTACTTCTAAAAAGTATTTGCCAATTTACAGAATCACTTACTGTAGCATCGAAACTACATTGTACGTGTAGGTGCGATGATGACAATAGACAGATTTTTTTGGCCAACAGCTCATCTTGCGAATTTATGTTACTGCATGCGGTGTACACGTGTAAAGCCTCTGAACATATTATTGTTTTTGAAAGGACCAGTATGATTTGGAGTGATCTAGCCATCTACTAGCATCTCTTCACAGTAGTGTTTCCTATTCATTTATACAGATAAATCCACATTTACTGCGAACATGTAGACGATTGATTGATGCGCGCGCAGTCTAGATGGGTGCGACGACATGACATGGGTCCCTGAGATCGATCTGAATTTACACTTTTTTTTTTTATTATTTTTCAATTTTTTCACGTTGAGTTTTCCACTAAATTTTTTTGTGACATCTCTTTGATAGTCAGCTGCTATAGTGTGTGCTCGAATAATCCTTTTGTAAAAAAAAGTCACTTTTTTTTTTTTTTTTGCATTATACTACATATTTTACGTATTTTCTTACTGAACTGAAGCATGCTGAATGTTCCATTTAACACTGTACCTGTTATATAAATTGATAAAATAAAAATTATTAATTGGTTTAGAACAGATATCTAGATATAAACCTCTCGTAACTCTCTCTCATGCCTACTGCACTCTCTAGGGGTGCATCACTAAAAACGACTTTATATGCAAATGACAACAAACACAAGCTAGTATAGCATATCAGAACTTACTTTGCATCTAGAGTAATCGTTATCTATTGTCTCTTATTGAAAATTATCTTGAAAACCTTGATCCTGTCTCATGAGAACACTTACCGTTTTTTTCTGCGTCTTTTTTCAGCCATCTTGCACAAAAACAATCAAAACGATGAAAATAAACTTGAGGTTATACGAAATTTCAAAGCTGCGTTTAAACAAAATGTTGGTGTTACATTTTAATAAGCAGAAGTAATAGAATATCTACATAAAATCTCTGAAAACTGACGAAATGTGACTGCACTCTGAGAGGGTGCACTAGGCACTATAGTGTTAACCATTATAATGGGTTAAAACAGTTGGTAGATGTGCAGACTGCATTTTGCAATAGTCAGTGAAATGTGAAAGACACAACTCAATTGAAGTGGACAGAAAAAATGGCTTTTGGATGCGAAAATCAGAGTGGTTTGACTTCATTCTTAAATCCTGTTCCATCCTTTGTAATTTGGATCAAATATAGCGATGTTTTAAAATGTTTGATGTGGATAAATAATTCTTATTGTTTGGTCAACATGAATTCTTATATGGAAAATTCACTAACACATCAACTGCTACAATTAACTATTCCAACGAAAGCATGACTGAATTGATTTTTGAATTTATAAATCGGAGTAATAATCTTCAAGGTTTTGGTCAATGTAGAAGTGTTCTCTTCACATGAAACCAGTGAATATTTCTGAGGCACCTATTGATGCCAATATTTACTTCTTTTGAAACACATCCCGATTATTTCAGAATGAAATGATTAACCCTCAGAGACCTGAGGGGGTCCAGAGGACTCCATTTTACAAATTCTTAGTTTATCTGCCTAAATCGATATCAAATCATTAGGAAAGTTGATTTTAAGTAAAACACTGATGCTTGCGTGTAGCAAGTTGATATAACTAATCTTTTGAGTGTCTTTCAGTCTTCTCAGTACACACATGCGAAATTGTGGTGTTTTTGTATTTCAACGACATTTCGCACACTATCAATTGTACTAAGAATCGATTTTACGATTCTTGCTGTCGCCATGTAACCTCAGATAGTTGATTTTAATAAAATTGATTTATTCCATGCAGAATAACCCCTACATTTGGCCATTTTTTCAAATGTATCCATGTCAATCGGAAATAGGCCTCAAGGGATCCATAATTGCTGCATTGTAAGACCCTCAAAACAGCTGTTGAGATCTGAAACTCATCAATTACTGCTGTCAAAACTTTTCCAACAGTCTGCTTTTAGTGTTGAACTGTGAATATAATGACAGCTTTCATTTTAAACATTGATTTATGCTGGTTTGTTCATGTAGGCCAACCAGTCATGCACGATCATGTGCGATAACAAAGTATTCACATTTTGCGGTCTCTTAACATAACGCACATGCACGAGCATGATGCAAACATTGAATAAATGAATTCCATCCATTATGCACCATCGTGGACATGCACAAAATCGTTTTTCATCTGACAGTAAAAATTTTGTTATTGGAATTTCTACACCCTCTGAGACCTGAGGGGACCCCCTTGACCTATCTACCATACTTCTACTCATTCAATTGAAATGAAACAACACATGCAGATTCACTGTCAGAAATGATGATTTTACAAGGGCATGGGCGGTTGATATATCCTCATCACAAAAGGTAAAATAGAAAAATACGTTGCGGGGTCCACTCAACCCCCTCAGGTCTCTGACGACTAATGTATAATATGCTGGACAACGTTTATTGAAAGTGCTATGGGCATTGAACAAATTTTGTGCTGCAAATTTTCAACGAACATTTTCTGGGAAATCATCAGTGAGATAAACATTATATTTTCACATTGACTGATGTGGGCATAATTGTTGATAAGGAGATATTAATACGAAATATTCAGATTATAAAGTAAATATTTGCCGGTATGCCAAATTAAATTACTTCTTCACCAATTTTGAGTGACATCATGATGTTGTGAAGTAACTGAACTTCAATTTGAGTTTGAATCCATTATAAATGCCCTTCTTGATACTAAAATTTAAATAAATAATTAGACAACTCCAGGGTAACCTAGACTTCTAATACTGGCTATTCAAAATTTTCAAGAGATCCATAATGTATAGCACTTTTCCATAGTGGACAGGCTGCCAGATCGCGATGGATGACTGCTATCAATCAGTGTCCTTAGTTGATATTATTCTGTTAATTTGATTAGAAGTTTTGATCCGAGAAAATGTCTCAATCCGATGCATGTTCAAGATCATAAAGCAATAAGTACATTTCATACCAGATCAAGTCAAATGCGTACGCAATCAGGCAACGACTCAGGAAAGACGATTTGCTACAAAGGATGTAACTACTATGATTATCAGTGCAGAATCATTATGAGTGAAGCGAGGAAACCAAAGGATTCAAAGCCCTTATGATGCCGGGCATGAAGAGAAAGTCAAGACCAAACAATTAACAGCACCTTTGCAGCACTTAGAATGCTTCAATGATTGTGATATTGACGAATATTCATCACATTTCATTGCTGAAAGTTGAAGAGGAGATTGTAAGAACGCAATTGCTGCGGGACTCTATTGCATCATAAGAGAGAAGTGAGTTGATCTATGCAATTCTATCAAGACTAGATACGTGGATTCATTGGATACTTCAATGAAAGTGAAAAAACATCATCATTACCATCACCGGATATTACAAATCACAAGTCGCTTTTTGCATTTGATGAACACAAAGTCATTGACACAAGTGTGTTTTCCGATGACCAGCTAGAGAAATCGACAAAGGCCTTGTTCCATAGGAAAAGGCCTCGGTTTGCTCTACGAGGTGAAGGTAAAGCAAATTTGCTATAAAACAGTGGCGAAGAATAGAACCTGTGAAAGGTATGCAACTAACGTCGGCCAAGGTCGCAAGATATTGAATTTGTTAATGTTCGCGTTACTAACTTTAATATTATTGATTATTTTATCAACATCAATCATGATTTCAATAGGAACTGAATGTCTATTTTTATGCTGATATTGTTAAGCATTTTGCTCATAATTTCAAAGCTTTGTTACCTACCAAATCTATGCTTAGGGCTGATCCAATTTCAATGATTGAAATGCTACATTTCTATATGAACATATCCTATCAATTGAAGTGAATCAGGTTCTATAACAACTCCCAGAAAAATCAAAATAATTCCCGGAAAGAGACATAGATATGGATATAGAATAAAATAAATCCCGGAAATCGCAAGAATATATACCGCACAAATCAAAAGGCATAAAATACAACCCGGAAAGTGATATTATCATGGTTTAAATACTATTGTATCAGTGCTTCCATTGAAAAATGAATTATTTTCTTTCCCACTCACCTTCCTCATTCATGTTTTCTTCCATGCACAATTTATTGATGTCATTATTTGCAGGATGATTTAGTGGTTCTGAGACAATATTAATGTCATATACAATTAAAGGCATTCACGTGAGCATTCTGTATACATGTAATTATTGCTGCAGACAGGTGATTTATCTATATTTTGTATTGTTGTTTTTTGTAGTTTGTATACTATACATACACCTTCATGCAGTCTTCATGCATTCCCTGCCATTTCTACAACGAAAACTTTACAATTGAGTAACAGTTTTGACATTGATCGCTCATTTATTATATAGTGATAACATGCACTTCTATCAAAGAGTGAGCGACAAGCTGTATATGACATGAACAGAAGGTCTCCTCTGCTGTTGATAACAAAACCCAAAGTTTAGGCTTGCGCGAGTGCTTTCTAGGTCTATCGGATGTGCTGCTGTTAAGCGCATAATTATGATGTCCGACCGACCTTGAAAACGCTCCAGCAAACACAAACTCTGAGTTTTGTAAGCAACAGTAGAGCGAACCTTCTGATCATGTCATGCACTTCTATTAGCTCTTACCTAAGGATCTGCTACTTATTATCGAATTATAACATATAATTAACTATTGGAACTGTCATAATGAATTGGAGAGTGTTTTCTGTACTCTTGGTGTGACAAATGATCATGGTCCGCGTATCAGTTCTCGTATAAAGTCGTGACTTCAATATCTAAGGCTATTGAAGTTAATTTGATGTCTCTGCTTTAAATGTATGAATTTGGAAAAACGCTCTCCTTGTTGGGCATGGTTGACACACTGCAATGAGTACATGCAAATACAGCCTCTGGGATGTGGAATTGTGGCACAGTTGAAAGAAATAAAGAGACATGCATGATTTCCTTATAGTAGTGGGTAAAGTTTTTGAAGCAAAAACTCAGAAGAAAATGTTGAATGACTACACAAGAAAACATACCTGTAATTCCTGTCGTGATGATCTATTGTGATGACATCGATTAAGCAACCATTGATACCTGCAGTTGTAAATGACATGAACGTCGAGAAAGATCCAACAGTGCTTGATAAGGGTTGAATCATTAGTCCTGTACCCAGTGCTCTTGGGGGTATAATATCATGCACAACATGCTCTTCATCACGCAGAGCTTTATTGAAAAGTTTTGTGGAAGACTTGATTAGACGAATTCGAAGACACTCAAATTTGCCACAGGCATAGTCTGAGGAAGTTGATGTCCGGAAAACCAGTCGATCAGCTCCTTTTTGAATGCAGTTTAGTTTCCCAGCAAGGTAAATCGGAAGACAACGAATGACTGACTCGCATGCTCATGAACAGGTCTGACCAATCAAAAGTATATTGTTCTTAAGTCATCATTTGTCAATAGCGGTGCAAAACTCTCACGGCATACAATCTTCTAGACGAGGACTTAACAATGTTGTCAATATATGAGTCCCATTTCAGTCGACTATTACAATCAATTGTGAAGACAAGGACTCTGCACTGTAAATCGCTACATACGAAAATTACATACAAACATCTACCAAAATCACATACAATTTGAAACTAACACCTGATACGAGATTCTCGTATGTTTACAGAGATCTGGTATGTTTTCCATACCACATCTCATTTACTTTCGCATGTGATAGGTATGCAGCGATACGAACTATTCTATCTGTGATTGGCTGTTTTACATTGAAGTACGAGTTGTTGGTATGTTTTATATACGAGACCTGATGCAATTTCATCCTTATTCGTATGCCTCTTGTATGCATTTCGTATGTGCAGCTTTAAGTCACATAGCAAAAACATATGTGCATTGCATACTACTGTCAAATAACTTTCTCTAGAAATACCAGTCGCGTATATCTTTTGTTTGATAGAGTGATATTTAACTAGATTAGATTTATTGTGAATTTTATGCTCCACGAGATTGTCGTCGTTGCTACTTGTCTAGCAACATTAACAGGATGATTAGATAGCTCTACTTTATGAGCCAAGTTGATAAACATCAATTCATTCAAACGATATTTTTCGTGCAATCATGTTGACTTATATATCTCAAACATAACTATTTTTGCGTTCATGAATTGTAATGTGCTTTTATTTCGGATTGATAATATGCCTTATTTCAAAATTACATAATGCATAATTGTTGATGGTTGAATGCTTATTGATTATTCATGAAATGCCTTAGACTTACGTGTATTAAAATCGAATTCAGTATTGAAGGTATGACTCTTGAATGTCATTATCTCACTACTTACAGAACAGTAGTAACAGTAGTGTGATCTTTATTGACAAAAGGCCTTAAATCAACATACTTTGGACATGATTGATGCTTTCTTTTAACATTGTGCTGGTATAGCTTTCGTATGTAAAGCATACCATATTTGAAATAACATACGAAATGCATACAACTATATGCAAAGATAATACAGAAAATATTTTGGTATGCATCCTTCTTATGTGTTTGGTATTGAGCGATTTACAGTGCAGCTTCAATGACGACCTCCATGTTGAAAATGGTCATAGCGGATTCATCAGTCGATCTGTTTATCGAAAGGATCTTGTTTTTACTGACATTAATAATTAGATCATTTTCTTCAGATCATGATATCATGTTCATTGTAAACTGTACACCGTTTAAAACAGCTAGAATAACCGTTACTCTTCACAGAAAAGCTTCACAGAAAATATCCCCAAATATCTGTTAAGATGATGACGTCACTACGTGATGAGTGATGACGTAACAGTTAAAATCCGGTCATATCAGATAAAACAAACATCCTGTAAATAACTGTAAAAAACCGTGAAAACATTTTTAGCGGTTAATTTTAACGGATATTTACGGTTTTCAGTTTAGTGTTGTTATGCTAAATCATTGCTCGAGAGACAAAGTTACTAGAGCCTTAAATTGGAATAGCAATGGTTGCATCATCCATATATTTCATAAGAAACGACGAGCTGTCTGCCTTTTGAAGACCACCTGCAGCAATGCAGCACAGAGCTGGTCCTAAAACTGAAACCTGTGGTACTCCGGAAATATCCAATTTGGGGCTGCTGATAACGTCACATATACGCGTAGCTTGATACCGATCGTTCAGACAGTCAACAATAAATGCAACGAATTCGTCGGGAAATTCAATTCTTGAAGTCGTTGAATATTACCACGCTTATTACATCGATCGCCTTTGAAAAGTCGTAAATAAGAAGCTGAATCCCAGCAACGTTATCTTCATCGAGTGGATTTGAATTCTCGAGCAGAGGAAGGAATTGATGTGATGAAAAATTTGCCGATACCCATACATAGACTCCTCCTCTGTCGTCTCTCTTGGAGGTCATCACGAATAAGAGTTTATTCGTTTATTTTATTGAAGACTTGAAGTAAGCCATCGTCTATACTGCTGTGCTCCAC
Source organism: Prostheceraeus crozeri (assembly GCA_907163375.1). NCBI lineage: Eukaryota > Metazoa > Platyhelminthes > Polycladida > Euryleptidae > Prostheceraeus > Prostheceraeus crozeri. The sequence goes on from CAJQUW010009290.1 coordinate 67,917, forward strand.
TCTTCTCTTCTTTGCATTGTTGATGCTCCACCTGAAGCTTTGTAATTTCATTTTTAAGTTCTAATTTAACAATTCTTCTGACAGTCGTAGCAGCTTTCCAGGTTCGGTTCAATGCATTCCCGATTTCAGATAATTCATTCAGTCCTGGAAGTTGAACACATTTGCTTTTCATCAAAGTCATAGCCTAAACCAAATCCTGTTCGTTTATGGAACCTTTCCCGGAGAGCAATTAGCTGCCATTCATCGCTAGATTATCGTTCGGATTGACCGTGTCATGCAAAACTTTCGGGACTCGAACCAGGAACTTCAGACCCTATAAGAAGGCGATATCCACTGAGCCAGCACAACACGAATTTCAATCAAGATTGCACCAAAAAATTAAGTGTAGAAATGCTGATGACGTGGAGATGTCGCCTGACGCCTAAACGTGCTATTTCGATGAAATGTAACGAAGTCGCCAACCTACCGTGGAATGCAACTTATTGAATAAAGTGTCACGAAATCAGGAAAAACTCAAAAACGGAGAATTCACCAATCCAGGGGCAAAACCAGCGACACTACGACGTAGATGAAAGTATGAGGATCACAACGATGCAAGACTCGACGGAAGAAAGCAACGTGGAAACTAAGGACAGTAAAAACAACGGAAATAGATAGATCACAACCGGAGCGACGTACTACCACACCGCGAGAGCCCCCGCTTGTAGTTTTATAGTTTGCATACAGTGCTGACATGGCATAATATAACGTTCGAGTACATGTAGACAAGGTAGTGCGCTCCTTTAGACGATCAGTCCTAGATAAACACCTTCCGTGCTCGAGCTACACTTTCCTTGAATTTGCCAACAACATTTTACATCAACTACAAATTTGTAGAAGAATATTTATGAAACGCTTATACATGTACTTCATGATATGGAATAAAATTTCAACTTCAAATTATCACACTTTTTAAAATCATTTTTCATCTGAAAGCAAACATTTTGTGAAGGGACCTGAGGGAGATCTAGTGAACCCCCTTGGCCTATCTACCATACTTCTATTGATTAAATTGAAGTGAAATAACACATGCAGATTCACAAAAATGAGGATTTTGCATGGGCATGAGCGGTTGATATATCCTCGGCACAAAAAGTAAAGTAGAAACATGCCGCTCCGAGGTCCACTGGACCCCCCCTCAGGGTTAAACAACAAATATACAAAATGGGTAAAATTATAAAAATATGAAAAAGCTCTAAACTGCAAAATTTGAATTTTTATTGACCAATATTTCGGCTTCACAACCAGCATCTGAGGGTTAAGAAACGCTAAGAAAGCCTCGTAATATCATCAAATACAACATCTTTGTCAATGTTAGCTGCACTTACCAATAATAATAACACACATACGAATAAACATGATAGGAAATGACTTGAAGAAATTCCATGTCAAAAGTTGCAGCTCTATAATGTAGTTCCCTTAATCAGAGAAAGCACTGGAGATCTCATTTCTTACATGCGTTTTTCTTTGATCTTGTGTAACAAGAAGAGCAACCCGGTAGGACTCGGCAGACGTAGTGACTCGCAATGCGCATAGGGTGCGGTGCGCATTACTTAGTGAAAGTCTCATTTTCGAATCCTCGTTCTCTATAGAAGTTCGTTCTAGCTGCTCGACTATTATTTGAGCCTTAAATTTATTTCAATAAATGTGCTGCAAAGAATGCATGGATATGTGAAAGAGCAAATTTGTATTTTATTCTACTGAGAAGCAAAACACAATTCTAGCCATTCTAGGCAACAAACACAATTTCATAAATGCTGTGTGTTTGTTTCTCCCACTAAGCTTCTGCTATGCATCAATTCTTTTCCGTCAATCATTGGTCAAACACTATTTCAATAAGAGTAGTATGACAAATGAAGCAACCAAGCACAAAATGAATAATTAGCACCGAAGAAGCAAATGTGAGAAATAATGGTCAACTACAATTGTAAATCACATTTGTGATATCGAGGAAATTTACGCGCTAATTCATGCCTTCACATCACGTAGGTCACATACACGACTTTGTGATGATAATACAAGATGCTTTCTTAATAAATGTTTGTCGGCAGTGATGGTCAATTTGCTGGCGCCAGCAGGTTCTTGCTGACTGCTGGCATTTTAACGCATGATGCTGGCGCCAGAGCTGATCAGATTGTACCTTGCGTATCCAAAACAGCGCTGACCTCCGCCTTCTGGAGTTGGTATCATCTCGCTTCGTAATTGTTGATCTCACGTTGATCTCACGTTGATCTCACATCATCTGTCAGCAGACAGATGAAAGAAATATAAAGCCGTTTTCAATGCTTCTTGGACGGTAGTGTTTTTAGCACACAATGCACTGCTGCAATATTTGCTATCAATAAATTCAACTACACAAAATTATAATAAGAAAACGACTGCATGGCTAGAAGAAACAAAGGAATAAGTTGATTTATAAAACTGAAACGTCAATTAAAAGGTTAATCAAAAAAGGTTAATATAGTCATCATTTTCCAGCCTTTATTTCGATCATACCAGTCATTTATCACATCGTTATTACGATGGAAACTATCCTTCAGTTACCGGCTGTTAGGCAATGCTACTTACATGCATACATACAAAATCTTTCTGTCCAAAAATTATTTTTCACATTTCAGTTACTTGTTAAAGAAGTCAGCCAAACAGGCATAAAATAGATTAATTCAAAGCTTTAATTGTGATATTTAATTAATCAAAATTCAGGGGGATCTTTCACATGGTCCACGATGTATTCCATGCAAATATGTCTGTGCTTGCGACTTTAGTAAAACTCGTATATTTTTCGAGTACTAATGATCTTCAATGTAACTTTCGTCCAACTCTAAGAAAACCAATAGAAAAATTTTTGTGAGCTAAATAATAATTTTCTCTTTCGATTAGCCTCAAAGACGTCACAAAGAATTTGAACTAGCTGAATGATTAAATATATTATTCATTGGTTTCATGAAGTTTTATTTCTAAAGTCGAAGCAAAGTCTGATTTACATTTAACCTTGTAATACAAAGGACTCAAATCTTTTCTTGAAACTTCGAAGGACAATAAGCGTAATCATCTGAATCTTTAGCATAAGCAGCGCCAAAAGTAGTCTCGTCGAACACCTTTTCGTGGACTTTTGGACGAGGTAGCAAATAGTATTGATCTACTATATGAAAGAGTAGAATTGTTAATATTGCAATACATTTATTCAAGATACAGCAAAATGCTAGTTTTCTTTTTTCTACAGAAGTAAAGATCCGACTTATCATGCTCGGCAAATACAAAATTAATACACCAATAAAACATTAAAGCTCCATAAGTCATCCTTTCGTGAAACATCAAAAACAAGTTACTGCATGTATTGTTGAATGATAAGCAACTAAACTTTGCGTGGCTGAAAATTTCTACATATTCAAAAAATTAGTCGATATTGTAGTCTGTAAGACATCGCATCAGGTAATGGATGGATGATGTCATAGAGGTCGGATTGCTGGTATCTGCATTACAGCTATCTTTGTATAAAGTATACCAGATATGAGTGCATATACACTGTAAATCGCTGGATACGAAAATTACATACAAACATCTACCAAAATCACATACAATTTGAAACTAACATCTGATACGAGATTCTCGTATGTTTACAGAGATCTGGTATGTTTTCCATACCACATCTCACTTATGTTCATATGTGATTGGCATTTAGCGATACAAACTATTCTATCTGTGATTAGCTGTTTTATACTGAAATACGAATTCTTGGTATGTTTTATATACGAGACCCGATGCAAATTCATCCTTATTCCTATGCCTCTGGTATGTGTTTGGTATGTGCAGGTATATATATTATATATATATATATATATATACTCACTGACATAAATAATGAAACCAACTATCATTGACTTGAATGGAAGTTTGTTTCATTTTTTCTATGGTTTGAGATGATATCTCGCTTTCTATGTATCACCATTGAACTCCATATGATAAGGGAAATGATATAGGACCATCAAATTTCAAAATTTGATATTGATCACAGTAACAGCTAGAAGTTGAACAGAATCACCACCTACTGCTGACCAGATTTGACTTATGAAATGGCGCACGATAACTTTACCAGAGGAATGGCAATTGGTATGATGCGTTGTGGGCAAAGTTCTACAACTGTTGCGAAAGAATTGAAAATTTCAAGGGTCGTTGTATGGAGGTGGTGGTGTTGTTGGAAAGCAGAAGGAAATGTGGAAAAGAAGAACGTATCAGGAAGACCAAGGGTATCATCCAAGCGGACAGATGCATGCTTAGTTTTAGCTGCTAAAAGAAACAGATTTGTGTTCGTCCCGAAGCTAATTGTGTACTGGAACGTTGCCTGTAGCGTTTGAACTGCATATCGAAGATTGCGAGAAGCTGGTATACAGTCTCGACGACCCGCTGCGAGAATTCCGCTGAGCCTGAAACATCGAAGGAGACGAGTGACGTGGTGTCAAGGTCATCAGTCGTGGAGTGACAGTCAGTGGGAACGTGTGCTCTGGACTGATGAATCGAGGTTTACTCTCGATTTCAACGATGGTCGGATCCGTGTTCATCGCTTGCCAAGTGAACGATTTGCTCCATGTTGCGTCAAAGAACACGACTGGTACGGCGGCGGTAGTGTCATGGTTTGGGCCGGTATCTGGCACAATGGAAAAGCACCAGCAATGGTAGTGAAAGGAACATTGACAGGACAGCGATATGCCGACGAGATCGTGACACCGGTCGTGGTTCCAACAGTGACATCGAATCAATTGATTTTTCAGGATGACAACGCAAGGCCCCATCATCGCGCTTCAGTGGTCTCTAACAGGATAGCAAGCAGTGGAATCCCAACCTTGGAATGGCCCTCACGTTCTCCCGGCCTCTCCCCCATCGAGCACTGCTGGGATGAACTTGGTCGCAGAGTGAGGGAGAGGTACAACCACCCACCAGTGTCTTTGATTTGAAGATGTTGGCCGACAGACTGATCGAGCAGTGGAACCTCTTAGACCTGGCATTCATCCAGCGACTGTGCTCATCCATGCTCTCACGCATCGATGCCTGTTTGTATGCTCGCGGTGGTCGCACCCGTTTCTAACTTAAGTTGATAAAATCATGAGTATCAAATTAAATGTTTTTGAGTAAAGCATTCGAGTTCTCCTTTTACAAACAACAAACAAACGTACAGTACAACCAAGTTTAAGTCATAAGTATTCATATCAGGACTTGTTTCATTCTTTTTGTCACTGAGTATATGTATATATGAATATATATAATATAATATATAATATATAATATATATATATATAATATATATATATATATATATATATATATATATATATATACGCAAAGTTAGGAGGAAAAACTCAGAACTCGGTACTCAGAGTTTCATGTTATCACAATCATCAGCCAAAGCTAAGGAACGAATTTTACAAAGTTAAAATATTGAAGTAAATATGCAATCGGAGTAACCGTGACCTTTACAATTTAAAGAAATATGCACAGTTACAATAGAAGAATATGCATTCGGTGTTTATCGTGACCTTTGCAAAGCAGGACACAAAGAAAGTTAATGTCTTGATAGCAAAAACTTATTTCGGTGCCTGCATTTGGAGACAAGTTCATTCCGCTTGTTGAGTAGGTTATCACCGTCGTGGTCCAAAATAAAAAACTTCTCGCTGAGACAGAGGTCGCACCTTTTCGTTACTTGGTTGAAGGGTTTGCAAACTTTTTTTATCCTCCACTTTACTATTGGGCTGGAACCTGCTTCCTTCAGCCTCCTGAGTACCGAGTTCTGAGTTTTTCCTCCTAACTTTGCGTATACGTTGCTCCTTTCACAGTTGAGCACTTTGACGGAAATTGATTCAATTCTTCGAAATTATATATATATATATATATATATATTACATACTTCTGTCAAATAACTTTTTTCGGTAATACCAGTCGTGAATATTTTTTGTTTGATAGAGTGATATTTAAGTACATTAGATTTATTGTGAATTTTATGCTCCACGAATATGTCGTCGATGTTACTTGTCTAGCAACAGTAACTGGACGTTTACTTAACTCTACTTTATGAACCAAGCTGATAAACATCAATTCATATTAACGATATCTTTAGTGAAATCTTGTTGACTTATATATCTCAAACAAAACTATTTTTGCGTTCATGAATTATGATGTGTTGTTATTTCGGATTGATAATATGCTTAATTTCAAAATTACATAATGCATAATTGTTGATGGTTGAAATCTTATTGATTATTCATGAAATGCCTTACACTTACGTGTATTAAAATCGAATTCAGTATTCAAAGTATGACTCTTGAATGTCAATATCTCACTACTTACAAAACAGTAGTAACAATAGTGTGATCTTTATTGACAAAAGGTTTATTTATGCCTTCTTTTAACATTATGCTAGTATGGCTTTAGTATGTAAAGCATACCACATTTGAAATAACATGCGAAAAGCATACAAATATATACCAAGAGAATACAGAAATATACCAAAAAAATATTTTGGTATGCATCCTTCGTATGTGATTGGTATTGAGCGATTTACAGTGTAGGCAGCAAATCATTGTCTTTACGTGTTGAATTGTTCATGGTCTTGTAACTTAAAACAATTTATGTAGGATTCGGTCAGTTTTCGATATTGTGCTTTTGCTTCGCTGTTCAATGATTTAAATGCCGTTGTTTTCAAAGCGACATGAAGACAACGGCTGGTTAGAACAACATTTCTTGGAAATGCATCAAATGAAAGTGAAAAACATTATAAATTCAACAAACTGGCCGAATTCTCCCACAGAACTGAACTTCAAATTGCTGAGGAAATCTTGATCAAGAAGAAGGCACCAATATTAAACAGTGAGGACAGTGAGAAGCGCACATGCACAGTGTACATATTAGCAGAAGTTTTGAAAAAAATGAATTTTGGGTTGTCTCATAAGTCATGAAAAAGTCATTTACAAAGTCACTCATAAAATTAGGACATAGTGATAGGATATTTGGGCTCAACAATGCTTTACACGTGTAAAACATGCTTCATACTTATTCCATGAGGCCAATCTGTCATCAGGTGACTAATGAACCTGAATTCTTCTGTTTTCCATTGCTTCTCGTTGGCGTCTAGTTCTTCTAATATAGATATTTTCTTTTCAAATTCACCATGTTTCTGTTCTGTGGAATGAAGTGAAGCAACTTTGTTTGTGTTCTTCGGCAATATCATAGCGATGTTCATTTATACGTTCTCTCAAACTTCTACCAGATTAACCGATTAGTCCGGCAGCCAGAACGAGTTTCTGCAGGGAACGAGGCCGAAAATGAGACTTTCATAGAATAATGTACACAATTTGCATACCAAGAATCGACACGTCTTTCGAGTTCTAGTGTGTTCCTCTTCTTGTCAGATAAGATCAAAGAAAAATGCATGTAAATCCAATGGGAGGCAGTTTGCAGTTTTTGACTGAATGAAATTTCGTATGTTCTCTCTGATTAAACGAAACGTACGAAGCCTAGAGCCATGATTTTTGACATGGAATGTTTTCAGGTTATTTTCTATGATTTACTTGTGCTTTTATCATGCATCTAATCGGGAATGTATGTGAGAATGTGGTTGTATATGGCTCTTGCTCATAATGTTTGTGTTTGACAACATCAAGAGGCTCGCCAAATCTAAATGTGTTTAGCTTTATACATAGGGGTGTATGAAGATGAAAGGAAATGACTGAAGATATTCCATGCCAAAAAGTACCACTCTGGGTTTTGTACTTTTCGTTTAATCAGAGAGAACATACAAAATTTCAATTTAGTCAAAAACTGCAATCTGCGTCCCAGTGGATTTACATGTGATTTTCTTTGATCCTGTCTGACAAGAAGAAGAGCTCACTAGAACTCGGCAGACGTGCACACCGATTCGAATTAGGCATAGGGTGTACATCACTTTGTGAAAGTATCACTTTCGGCCTCGTTCCCTGCAGAAACTCGTTCTGGCTGCCGGACTGGATGTGAATGAAGTTGCAATCATTAAAACAAATAGATCATGCAATGTTTTTTGTTATGCATGTTGTGTTACTTGCAGTCAAAATGCTCTATTGCCGACTTGCGATAAACAGTTATTTTGTATAATAAATTTGTCACTGACATGTTATAAATTCATCCGACGACAGAATATTACATATTTTGCACCGTGTGAAACCACATCTTGAAGCAATCCCTTATTCTGCTGTTCTGCTGATCTTATAGGTGGAGCATCGTGTAATTTAGAAAAAAACTAACAGCCACTTGCTCGTAATTCTTGTCGGACGTTTCACCATGCAGACCGTTTCATAAATAATTGCACAAAAGATTGACACATTTTCAAGTGTGATTTTCAAGTTGAAGTCCTGGTTCAATCTCTAAAAACGAGATGCGCCATATGAAAGCTTGTGTTCCATCTTTGCCACATATTTTGCTTTCTTAGGTGGTCAGTTGTGGTCAGCAGGCCGTCTGAAAGAAACCTGAGCATTTTCTTTAATGTAGACAGTGTGAACTACCAATCACCTTTTCTTGATGCGAAGATTTTAATCGCTAATTACTTCATTTAATTAGGCAAAGAACAATCCTTCCTAAACCAAATGTCTCGACTGACCAAGTAAATAGGTTCAGCAATCAATTAATTATCAGCTTGCGAGTACGACTGAACGACTGAATTTTGTGTGAATGAACAAGAGTTTTTAGGTTGTGCAAAGATTCAGGAAACGGACTGTAGTTTACCTGACATCTTCATTTCATTAAGAAAATGTTGATGTTTGGCGAGGATTACTTTTATCCGAACGTAAGTCGAAGGATGATCTTATGCATATGCACCATATTTGTAAATATCTACCTACGTATGCCCTTTTCTACTCAATTCGTGACGAAGATTATGGCCATTACCACTTTTCACTGTCCTTCATTCGAAACCGGTTGAACTGTTAACCATTCTTGTGATTTGAAAAGATATCCTTTTTTCATGGAAACTTACCATCGTCGAACCATCCGTCTCTTGGGCTGTTTATCATTTTAAGAAGTGTTAGCTTCATCATGCATCAAGAATATGGGTTGAAGTTCAAAAACGTTGTATCCTGGTCGACGTTAATATGCCTGCCTAGACGCTTTGATAAATGCGACGTAGTGATCAGCATCTGGAAAATTGAGTTTTGGGCCTCTGCATGTTTCATCGTAAGCACGACATGCGTTTTACTTTCGAAGGACCTTCCATGGCAAACGAAGGATATCTCCAGAGGTGTCAGCACGGCTCGAAATGGCCAAAACTAGCTTAAAGTATTTGGAATGGCTGAACAACCTGAAGAACTGTACAACAAACTGCCGTGCATTCTTCTTTCATTTTCCTTTATTGCAATTCCCTAATGTTTCCATGTAAAGATTGGTAAAGCCCCTGATTGTGACTTTGAAATTAATGCCAACTGTCATTTCTATGAGATTCAGCAGATATTAAATCCACTGTAGGAAAATAACTTCTGACACCTATACGGCTGGGAAAATTTGTTGGACTCGAAATCAACGGATCCAATAATTTAACAGGATGCCATTGACCGAACCAAAACATTTTTAACGAGTTAAACGGACAAGGAAGAATAGTTGGACTGAACATAAATATCGAAAAACCAAAATTCTAACCAATAGTCCGAACAGTTTTATCTACATCAGCGAACGAGAGATTGAGTATTTCCATGACTTCGTTTACTTAGGTCAGCTGATCTCCTTCCAATCTCCTTGCACTCTCCTTGCCAAGATCAAGAAATTTCAAGAAGAATATAAAATGCGTGAATGTCATTTTGGAAACTGAAGCCCTATCTAACATCAAGAAGCACAGAGAGGAAAACTAAAAGAAGATTATTCGAGATGTGCATCCTGCCTGCATTGACATACGGATCGCAAACTTAGAAGAACACAACGAGCGATAGAAAGAAGAATAACCGGTATCTGAGAGACAAGGTAAGAAATAAAGAATTAAGAAGAAGAACGGGACTGAAGGATGCAGTAACCGAAGCGAAATGTTTCAAATGAAAATGGGCTGGTCATATCATCAGGAGACCTGACAACAGGTGGAGCCACCCAACGACAGTACGGATTCCAAGAGAAGGGAAAAGAAGCAGTAGCGGTCAAAGAAAGGGACGAACTTCCAAAGTACTGGAGACGTTTGGCTGGAGATCGTGCAGGTTGGATTCGCACCACAAGGGAGGACACATTCCGCAAGGATGACACCGGCTAACGTAAGACGTAAGACATTGACCAATCACTTAGTTGTGAGAAACAATTTACTTCATCTGAGAATCTGAGAACTGTAAATTTAAAAAACGACCAAACGTCTAATCACAGTAATGAGGAATTTTGGATCAAAAGAACAGCATCAAGGATCAAATTTCAAAGATTCGTCAGGTTAACATGCATGTAAAATGCTCGAACTGCCTACGTAACAGATAATTCCTTAACCGAGTGAATTGAATAATTGCGTGAAATCAATTTAATCCGCGGAGATAGTTAATTTTGATAAGATATCTTTGAAATGTTGACGGCTAGCTAGCTCTTGCAGTGCTAATAAGATCAAATGTTCTGGATATCTCTAGAAGTAAATATTCGAAATAGTACCAATGTCAGGAAATACTCGTAGTCGTGATTAATGCCACCGTGGTATTTAGTCTGGGAATTAATGTGAAACGCAATGCTGTTGTTGTTTTGAAACGAGGACCTCATAACCGTAATGAGACACACAGTGAGTTTAGCCACTAACGACCTGACCACAATTCGCCTTCGGGCACGGGTAGGTACAATAATGGTTTAATCTGCGAATTCATACACGGTCAATGGATATGCAAGCAGGAATTCATGGAGGCATACATGGCGTATGCCTAATGCAGACTAGGCTTATTATGTAAATGAATCTAGTCACTTTCGAATTTAGTCACATCATATTCCCTAGTCGCTATCAAAGAGTAGATATATTAGGTAGAGTGGTAACTCCGCATTTATTAAATCCCCAGTGTGTATACACATACAATTTTATTAAATGAACTCAGGGGAGATACAGCTGGCATTGTCAGCAAATGTGAGATATGCAGAATTTCAGAAATTGCAACGGAATTGAGTGATCATGATTGTAATCCAGAAGGAATGATGGTATTTCATAGATTCTCATGACAACCTTTTCAGATTCTAGAAATTAAAAATGAACTTAGTAATCAAATCTTAAAATCATGCCGGTGAAAATTGAATTAAAAACCTGAAATTTCAACCAAGAAAGCACGAATAATATCTCAACTTTTTCATGAAGACTTTCATTATAATACAATTCATGAAATTCCTTTGATAATCAGTTTGATTTCCGCTTAGCTAGATTGTTTATTAGCAATTATTCATTCCTTTTGATATCCAACTTGTTTCATATTACTTATATAGGAGAGTCATCTCGGTAGTATACAATTTGGCAAATTTTGACTTTTTCAAAAGTGCTCAAATAATTTTTTGGACCACGGGAGCGTAATCTCCGCAAAAAATCTTTTGAATAATAATGAATCTTTTGGTATAAAACTTTTCACTGTATACAGATACTTTTTGAGTCGACACTCTACCTATATAGCCCTACTCTATGGTCGCTATCACTGAAGGTTGAACCTATTCGTATGTTGGTACTCAATATATAGGCTTTATTATCCTGTTGTGAACGATGACATTTCTAGAATTTTTGGATAATCATCATGACAGAGGTCTTTTGACTAACTCTATAGATTTTGACATTCTCTAGTTTGATTGGGTTTGATGCAAAAGGTGTGTGTGACGTCTACCGTTTGACGACAGCTTGTGTTTCCATTGTCATTGTGGGATAATACCAACAACGAATTTCCCGATAGTGAAGCTTGTATTATTTCGCGATGTCAGATGTGACAACATCCAGCATTGCCGGCTTCCGCGTTATTCGTAAAAAAGATGTAGAAACTTGATACACTACGTACCCTCAATAGCAATAACTGAACTGTGGGCAACGGTGCGGCCACGGGCCCCACCCCAGTTCCTCGTCAAAAATGTTCCTGGAAAGATCAGCATTCCAACAGACCATGGATACCTAGCAATGATTACTTACATGTAAGTCTTCTACAGACGGCTTTGTTATTTTGACTTGATTACCAGGTTGAACGATGATAATTGTAAAAAAACTTCGGAGACACCTTGTGTCATCTCCTATAACTTATAATACAGTTTATAATTTGCTAGTATTCATTTGCTATAAAATGAAGTGGATAATGAATTCATTAAGCTCTTGCAGCACTATGTCCATAGCAGCAACTTCAGGAGACAAATTTGACTATTTCTTTTCGATGACGAAAAATGTTATTGCAGTTTTCGTTGATTCACTAAAGACTTCATGTACTTCCACAAGTAGAGCCAGTGCATCGCTAATCCTTAAAATGTTTGTTTTCTTTCCTTCACTGTCCTAAACCGTTCAGCATCGCCGTTACACCCATCGATGAAGCTAGATCTGAATCCGCTATCGTCCGGTAGCCAAAACAAGCTTCTGCAGAGAATTAAACGACGAATGATACTTTCACAGAATGATCTACACCCACATACCGTAAACCATTGCCTCCTAAAGCACGACACTTTTCTGGTTTTAGGAGGCTAGCGCACTAATGCATCTGTGGGTTATTGTTTTCTTGGTAGGTCAACATTCTAGCTCAACGTGGCCTCCCACAATTCTAATGTGTGGCGCTTTAAGGTCCATTGACACCGGACCCGGCGCGGCGCTTCCAACAAAAATGCTTGTTCTCACCGAACCGCGTGGCGAGGAGCGTGAGAGGGGAATGGAGAGGGTGGGCAACTACAGATGCCATATCAGTATGAACACTTCTTATTGCTAAATAATTAACACATTCATATTCCTTGTGTTATATGCACTCAAATGAGCCCAAACAAGACACATAATATAACATTTTCCCGATATAGTTAAATGACGTACTCAGTTTTCAGAATTTATATGAAATCAGATGCAACATTTCAAGCATAATGACTCGAAAATGATATCCAAACGACACATTCTCGAGAAAATACAGAAACATTTTGCATTAGATTTACGAGCGTGAACAAAGTGTGGTATAATCAGGTCCTTAGATCTGCCAGTTTCATCAGACGAGAACAGTTCCTTATGAATTGAAGTGTTGTTAGGGGCAGTCTATTTTAGAGCAATATCCGAGTAATTGTGTGGTGAGTTTTGGTCCCCAACAGTCTAGAAAATATTCTCAATCTGAGAAGAACACTGAGTTCAGTATGGTATGGCGACAAAGGATATTCTTTTCTGTTACTTTTCGCTAGGTAAATCCGAATCTGCAGAAATCATTCTCATAAGCATCAAAATCTATAATTTGTGATTTTCGTATGAAAAGGGGGAATATCAGATCCAATATTTCACAACCAATACTATTCATGAAAACCAAGTGAAATCAATCCTTTTGTCAAACTGTCAACACAATTGTGAGCTATATCGACTGCTGTCACGCACTGCGATGAGCATGAGCGATAGAAGCGAGCATTTTCAAGCAGAAAAAATGACTTCTGTTTGCAAAATAGATACCACCATCGTCTTCTTCGTGATATTTCCTTTTAAATGAAGTGTGTTTCAACTAAATTGGTTAAGAATTCTGCGATCTGCGTCAAATAAACGATATGAAGTGGTTTGATGGCTTCATCGCAATGCTTGAAGGAGTGGCGAACAATTAAAGACAGATGAAAGAGACCGAGATTTCTAAAGTTATTTTACAATTGTAAACTAAGTACGGCATATTTTTCAGTGATTGACATTGCAAATTAATCGTTAGGATATGACCATTGCTATAAACTACATGATTTTGCGAAAACTAATCATTTGATATTTCACATTTGTAAAGAATGAGGCTTTAAGGACACGCTTGTCATTTACACATTTTCAATCATAGGGTGACAACAACAAGACACAGCTGGTGGCAGATCATGAAATAGAATTGACTTTGCCATAAGTTGGCTCACAAAACGACTTTTATTACCTTACATCGTCTATTCTATAGTAATCGGGAGTGTCACTCTATTGAAGATTATCAGATAGGTTGAGAACAATAACAACTTTCTCATCTTCCTCTCCGATACTCGTTTTGCAGTAAATAAAATACCATTCATCTCCAAATTCATTCATGAATTCGATTTCATGGTTGACAAAGTATGAAAGTGCACTGATGAGGGATTTTGATGTTTATTTGGTCAAATTGTCCCCACAGAAGGTCAGAATTGTCGGATAGCTATGTCGAAAATCAGTAGTTTCTTTTTACGAACATCTGGCATCGCGTGGTTTCAGGTTTCAGTGCGTGGAGTAGAGCAAGCCGCGATGCGGCATGGTGCGGAATGGATTTTGCTATCTCGTAAGCAAACCGCGCGTCATTTCAGAACTTTTTCTGAAATTACTTGGACGTGTGGTCCCGCGCGTCTCGTGTGAACAGTCCCACAGTCTTGTTAAGGTTCTGAACGAAAATTCTGGGCGCGGCAGACGCGCCGCCGCATCCGGTGCGAATGGACCTCAAGAACACAGGATTCTTCGATTTTTGGAGGTGACAGATTACAGTGTAGAGACTGAATGGGTTGTACATTATATTCAAACTTTCAATAATTTTTTACGAAGTAGATTCAAATTCTTTGTTTACAGTTTTTGCATCCTGTGGCTATTACGAGTCTAAATCTTCTTGTCAGACAGGAACAAAGAAAACCGCAGGTTAATCAAATGGAAAGCTGAAAGTTTTTAGCAAAATGAGATTTCCAGTATTTCTCTGATTAGCCTGAATGAAAAGTAAGTTTACAGTCATATTTTTCGCACGAATGTCTTCAAGTCATTTCTTATCATGTTCATGCACCCTCGACTAGGCACATTCAGAATTTGTAGGCATCCTAATGTTGTTAAATACAACATTATGGCCAAATTTAGCCAAATGTTAGTTAAGAAAACCTGATCTCACTACAGGTCATGAACACGACAATCACACATGCATGATAAGAAATAATTAGAGATAATGCGAGAAATAATGGGAGAAAGCATATGGGACATTTAATTATGTGGGGAACTGCAATCTGCTTCCTATTATCACATGTGTTTTTCATTGATCCTGTCTGACAAGAAGAACCGAATAGAGTTCGCCAGACACACAGATTCGTATAAGGCATAAGGTCTACATCATTCCGTGAAAGTATTACTTTCGGTTTCGTTCCCTGCAGAAACTCGCTCTGGCTGCCGGACAATAAATGACTTATGATATTTGTTTATGATGTCCTTTCTGTAGGGCAAGCTGATAAAAGATGTACATATAAGTAAAAAGTCCGAGCTCTTTGGTGCTAAATATCTAGAAGTCAAAGAGTGAATCTACGGAATTCTACAATTCTACCTGTACATGGAAGACGAAATATAATTGCAATAGGCTTGGCTCGTACAATTCATCTTCGAATTTGCATCCGCACTATCAGAGCCCAACATACAGTACATAAGAAATGACTTTTCGTTTAGGTGACACGCCAATAAAGATGCCTGAATATACAAGAGGAATAACTGTCTATGAAGAATTAGTTAGTGCACCGATAGACGCAGACTTAACTACGAGGCAAAATGCAGATGTTGAGAGGCGCCTGTGAGCAAGCGAGTGAAAGTTTTTGAATGAATGTTACACGCAACGAGGATCAATGAACCAAGGGTTTGAGGGCTACATATAATAAGATGGAAATACAAAATTTATTGCTTTTCTATCACATCACACTAATCACAAGGGTTGGGTAGCTGATGATGCAATAAAGTATGAACTAATTCAAATCTAATCCTTGTTTAAAAATGTCAGTGATGGTCAATTATGAATAATACGTAAGGTATGTGCATAAAACTAAGCAATCTTTTCAATTCTGTCATATAGAGTTCACTCATAAAAGGACAAAGCAACAGAGGCGCTCATTCATCATTTTCGTCAGTCTTTTGATTTCAGAAATTTGTGAAGGAACGTACACCGTTGAGTATTCGCTCACTCCCAGAAGTTTCAATCACTGCGTCTGTCACATTTCGACCATGCCTGTAAAAGAAGTGTCAAGCAGAGAATCATAATGAATTTTGTGACCATAGTCACCTCCATGCTCTTCAACTGAGTTTCTTCAGCTGATACAAAGAATTCAAAGACGTGCAGAGAACCACCCTCACCTCAGAAGACTAAGAACTTCTGTGACACTTGACAGCACAAACAGATCTGATCTTTTGATCTTGCGCAATCGGTGAATCAACGTCAGTTAGATTTCTGAAGAACTACATTTCTAAAAAAACGTCGAGAAATTCAGTGCAGTGCGCGAGTCCTTTGATTACTCAAATCGTAGGACAACTCGAGAGCCCGAGTAAAATTACCGTTGTCAGTTTAACAAATACTTACCAAGTACTTGGTATTAAAGTCCTAAACATTTAAGAAATATTTAAGAAATATTTATCAAACCTAATACATTTCCTAAACTTTTAATAAATATTTAGCAAACTTTCCAAACTTTCACAATATATTTGGCAAATTTTCTGAACTTTTACGAAATGTTTAGTAAATATTTTGTAAATTTTCCAAACTTTTACAAAACATTTAGCAAATTATTTCTAGCTTTTATAATATGTTTAGTAAATAATAAGCAAATTTTATCCTACTTCATAGGCGATTACGAAACATTTGCAAATTTGAATTCATGAAAAATATCTTCTTGTATGAAATGTTTTATATTTATCAAATAGAAAACCAAAACAATCATAATTCGGCAAAAAGATAGCTAGTAAAACGCTCTGCTCGAATTATTCATGCTCAAAATCGTTCAAAATCCGTACGGCATATAAAACTGCATGACTAGAATAAAATGACTGATCTTGCTAAAATTATGCTTTGTACGATAACATTCATAGAGATTACAAAAACTGAGCCCTGCTCCCCAAAGTAAACAGCAGAAGGAATGGATATCCTTCAAAAATACAATTTTTCATACGTATTTGGAAAATGAACAGAGTTTTATATAGTAGCACACATCGAATGATCCGATACAAATAATTTTTATGAATATCACTTTTATCAACATAAAGGGAATTTCTCTATCCGGATTTGATCATTCTTCATTTGAAAATCCTTCCAACCAGAAAGCATGCCCACAGCCCGAATACGCATTTCACTTCATCTGAAACACTGTCATTTCGAGTCAAACACCGTCGCGCCGTTATCAGTTACATTTTTAAGAATAGAGGTGATATCACGAAAAATTTACAGTTCAACGGAGAAACAGTCACTACCAAATGAAGTTTGAAGCGATGATACGAGGTCACTGAAAAAAACATCTTCGCGGTTGGACCACAACACGGTTGTCCGAATCTGACGATCGCTGGGACGTTGCGAGTATGAGAGATTTATGGATAAAGAATAATTCCAGTAGTTTTCGGGGTTAATTAGCTCACAAGACGGAAAAGCAGCCGAATGTAGGTTCAGGTATTGAGTCATCGATGGACAGATACACAGCCTCAGCAATCAACACCTGTAAAAAAGAAGACAAATCTTGTGCTGATGTGCAGAGCAGAATTATCAAACTTAACGGATCTTAATTAACATTCTATGGGTAGGCCTACTCAAAGTTCAGAAGATAAATCATTTATAGTAATTTTAGGTGTTACAGTAAAGACTATTAAGAAAACTGCTTTTAGATTATTTCATCTCTGACAATGTGGGAAGCGATATTCTTAGGAATTTTGATAGCAAATGAAGATATTCAAGAGTGGTTGAATTGTGATCATTAAGAATTTATCAATTATTTTTTTAATCAATACTCTTAGTATTTATCAATAATTTTATTTTGATATTCAAGTACCGGTAACTGTTTTTACAAAAAATGCAATCTGCAAATTAAAACAGAGCCTTACCGAGATGTAGCCTATTACCGACTGCTTGTCAACCGTTCATGCGCTGAAGATATTCAGGAATGCTTGAATTTTTATTATAGTATTTAATACCGCACATGTAATTTTATTTTGATATTTTATTTTATTTTAAGCAATTTGTTTAAAATCACAATCTGCAAACACCTACACACGTAATGTCATCTTGTCTACCGCTTATATGACAGCATCTCTACAGGTAATTCATGGTGGGCCTACAACTAACATGTGACCATAATAACTAGGCCTACGATGATATTGAAAAGTGCGAAGCATAATTTGTAATAAGTAAACACAAATTGAATAAAAGAGTAGCAATGAGTTTGTACTTTGATTGTTTTATATTTATCGTAAAGCATGAAAAATTATTAATTTTGCAAAACTAAACCTATTGTTGGACTGCAATGCATGACTGATCTTTATTACAGTGTGCATGTAGCCAACAACGTGCAGTCCGTCGTGTAGCATCTATGCCTTTTGTGTGCTTGATCATTTTTCTTAAACTACTCGAAATGTCAAATTGATACCATTTTCTAAAATGTGGCAATTCTGAAAAAATTAATTGAATATCATAGGCGGTAGCTACAGGTTTTCAATTCAACATATATAAAATGGAAATAGTGACCTATTTAAACCAAAGTGTTTAAATATGTTAAGTGTGCAATCAACTCATTGCTCTAATGTATTTTTTTGGCGACATGTCCGCCATCTTTTTTCGCCAAGATGATTTTCAGAAATTCACATTTACCAATTTCAAAAAGTTGCTGTGGCTAAAATTTATGGCAACAACTCAATTTTCCAATTGATTCCTACCCAAAATTCATCAGGCTTCTCATATTTCATGCCAATTTTGCTGATGGACGTGCCATTTCAGAATGGTATGGTTTTACAGATGAAACAGTGGAGAAATTGCTTCAATTTGCGCTTAGATATTGTTTATCTACATATTTAAGATTGCATCTAATACAAATATTTCCTGGAAAGAGAAGAAAGGAATCCTTGATTGCTTTTTTTGTAACATTTTTTGCCTATGATGGATGTGCTACGTTTCACATCACAGTGAAGGTCAACTCTGCGTGGTTGAAGCACGTGACCCCTGTGTATGTCCTAAAACATCACAGCATGCCCTTATTTTAGCGATGTCTTAAGTCACTGTGCCCAGAGTAACTAGAGTAACCAGAGTAACCAGCTGATGGAAATTCCACCGTCATCATGAGAATTGAACGAGATGCTCCCACACAAATAACTCGACGTTTACACTTGTGACGTCATACTGAATCGTTGTCTGACTGTTGTTATTAAAGAGCATAGCAGACAGCGACAGACAATGACTCAATGAGACTGTGTGAACGACAGGCTGAATGGCGCATGGTGTTACAAATTTTGCTGTGGAAGAATCATTCTGACCGCGTAAAATGGCGTCTGGTAAGTTGTTGTTAATGATAGTAGGTTCATTCAACTTAAATCGTCAAATTTGCGCAACACCTAGTGAAAGGTCACTGCATATAATACAGTTGATGTCTCATGAACACGGTTCTACATCTCAGTTAGCAAGAGTATAACTTTTCTATGCCAATTCATTTATGTTCAACTACATAGTCCACTAAAACTCATTTGACAAGGTTCATTGTTGACGTACATCCCATTCATCTAGTGGTTGATCTAGTATAAAAAATTATGACGCATTCAACTGGATCAGTAAGTCGGTCATATTTTTGGCATGAAATGAAACTAAAAGCAATCACCATAAATGCAGACAGTGCGTTAATTTTCACCACGTGAACTATACATGAGCAACTAAATAAATTTCGCAAAAATGATCCGGTTCAACCCAGTTTACCACATGAATGTCATAAGAATAACTTCTTCCAAGTTGCGACGTTGAATAGTGAGCGTTCTTTAAGAACAGTTTCAGTAGGCCTATTTAAGAAAAAGGAATGGCAGCTGACGAAAGGTGGTGCATTATGGGAGTTAGTACTTTCATTTTAAGAAAATAAGCGGTTCTGCAGCCTTTTCAATCACCTAATATAAAGTTGATTTTGTATTACCAACTCATGACCTGATTTGATGATGATTGATCAGACATTAAATGACGTATTATTCGCACGCAATGTTGCGTGTAAATAACCGAATAACTGAGGCCCAGTTATTCCCCCGTGAAAGTGTGTACCAACAGCCGAAACTATGCAGGGAGGTCATTTAGACGAGACAATTCTTCGAAATACGAATTATTTTGAACGGTTAAATTTTTGTATGACATCATGATTACTGCCAAATATTCTGCAAAATATTTTTTAGCAATGATCGCTAGAAGCACCTACTTCTTAGAAGTGGATATCTGTTGAAAAAGTTACCCATGATTCATTCACAGTAGGGCTATCTCTTATTCATATAGTACAGCTTGCCCTAATCGAATTCACCGGAAATTTCAGAGTTATGTATTTTGCACATCATTATCTGCTGAATCTGTCTCTTTAGCAATTATACAGCTTTCAATTTTAAATAAAATCGGTATGTTTGAGAACATTTTTTTGGCATATCAGAAGATACAAATTGATGACCTTATATAATCTCTGTGAGTAGTCATATTCAAAAATTTCAAGCGGGCATTGATTACCTTGCTTGGTAGTTCGGGTGATGCTTTTTGACATCAGGTAAAATAGAACGAATCAGACACTGATGGTGCGAAATCTATTTATCTGCTCAATGATGGGCACTACAACATGATGATTTATGTCAGTGATTATTAATGTAGGTCTATACACATGTATATGCACTTGTATCATAGGTTAGTGAGTATTAATGTAGGCCTACAGATAGACAACGTGAAGTTCCACAACACACCAAAAAAATTACAGACGTACATATCTAGTTGACTTCATAATTTATTGTACTATATCGATCGTCAAGTTAATCGTCCACCTATCATAGCGAATCTAACATATACTTGTAATGACGTTGTTCGCTATTGCTTGCTATTTTATTTTTTATCCAAGCTTATAGCCGAAGCTTAATAATCAACTTATTATTAATTTAGAAAAGGTCTTCCTTCAACCAAAAAATATACTATATGAACTGCAAGTTTACAAAATAACCACCATACATCTTATTTTGTGTACAGTATTCATTCATAGAATAAAGCATGCGTGTGTGCTAGGATGAAACAAAGATCTCTCATAAATCAGAAAAATAGCAAGTGAAAAATATGAAGCCTTAAAATAATATTTTAAATTCTTCATTATGAGTGCCTACAAATTATCAAAATGTAAAGTTAACGCACTAATCTAAACGATTGATTCATTTCTACGACTTTTGGACCAATTTGAAAACGTTGGGGATAACCCATAAGTACTGTTTCTTATTTGTGTTCTGCATTTCTGACATGAGTCTCATTCGCCTGACGATGACAGTCTGTGCCGTTCGAAAGGTCTCGCCTAAATAGACATTTTTACCGAAATATCACGGTTTTCGGCTTCCGTAAAATAGAAAATAATCAATCAAGTCGAATATTTGGCGAAAAAATGGAAGTATTTATTTCTAGTCCTGGCACTCGTTGAATGAAGAATGTAAGTGTTAATTTCAGGTTAGATGGGAGTGAGACCGCAACTAGTCAACCAACTGAAGTAAAGTGATTGTACCTGTAGCTAGCACCAGTTAGCAACAACAATATGTTTAGGATAAAATTATACACTGTTGAATGTAGGATTGGAAACTTATTACGCCGCCGCACTAGTTATGTGTTTATTAGCAAAGGAGAAACGTTGGTTTATTTTATATAGCTTTATAATATAAATTTCGTTGGAAGACCTTTTGTGAATTGATACAGCCTATAATATTCTAACCGATAAAATCAAATCTACGTTTGCTTAATTCAGTGTCCGATGTCTCAAATGCTTTAACTTGCTTCTGAATGTTTCGTGTTGCTTTCCATTTTTCTGTTGTGAATATAGTTTTATTTTTCAGCGATTTGCCGGAAGCCGAGGAACTATTGTGTTAATTGCTCAATAAATTCAAATGCAATTAACACAAAGTATCTGCAGCTTAAGGCAGGAGCATCATTCATCATCTGAATGTTTCGTGTTGCTTTCCATTTTTCTGTTGTGAATATAGTTTTATTTTTCAGCGATTTGCCGGAAGCCGAGGAACTATTGTGTTAATTGCTCAATAAATTCAAATGCAATTAATACAAAGTATCTGCAGCTTAAGGCAGGAGCATCATTCATCATCTGATTTTTTCTTATTTGCATCAGACCGATCACTAACTATCAATCATTTAAATGATATATCGATGCTTTAGTGATCATTTTAGTGAATCGAAATCTAAAACTGATCAATGAATGTATGCACAACTGGTTATCAACAAGAAGATGAAGTATTTGTAGATTCCAGACAAAGATTACAATGTGTTCAGTGGGCAAAAGTTGGCAAATGCATTAATATAGGAAAACAATCATATAACACCCACATCAATGTGTAGATAAATGAGTGTTTTACGGTCGTACCTTAACAATCAATTAATTTCTATGCCAAATCAACTCTGACATTCTAACCATAGAAATGGAACTTCATCTATGTTTTTGTCTCCCAAACGTCTACGGATAACTATGTGATTTTTCGCTGATTCATAGCTTTGACATAGCTATTCAGTCCCTTCCATTTAATAATTCAATGGTCTTCTGTTATCAATTGAGATATCAAATAAAGCTGCTTATAAGAGCTGGCGAAAAAGTAATATCATAGATGTCCCCACAAATCATGCTTTGATTGCATACTTCTCTTATATACATACTTTGATTTAAACAAGCTTCCTTGATGGATCCATCTTTCAGAAAATAGATTAAATTGCATAACTTAAGCAGATATCGAATAGCTCAATAGTTTGTCCGCATTGATAAAAACATTCTCCATCTAAAATTTTTGCAGTCCTGAAATAGAACTTTATGACTTATAGCATGTTTGACTGTTTCAAAAATTTTTTCACTTATTTGTCATCCAAATATTGATACTATTGCACAAGTATACTACATATCTAAATATTGAAGTGCTAAGTTAAAATGGTTTTAATGCGCTAATTAAGTTCTTTCGTGCTCATAGTTTCTAAGGTTTTTAGCATGCAACTATTTTGTCTCAACATAACCAGATGTTTGTGCTATTTTCAATGTAAGCAATCAGAAATTACGAATTTGAAAACAATATTTTACCATTTCAACATATTCCAATTTGATTATGATTCTTTTGACGACACAATCAACTTTTGATCGATTTTTCAACGAGAAACGTCGTCGTGAAAACTGATATACATGCACATTCTCATATTAAATTCAAAGTGAATAAGCCTTGGGCATGTGACATCATTTGTGTGATGGAAAACCCAAGTAAAACGATGTGTTTCTTGATAGCTATAATATTTATTTATATATAAATATTATAGCTATCAAGAAACACATCGCTTTACTTGGGTTTTCGATTACACAAATGAATTCAAAGTATTGGTAGGACTCCTAAAATGTGATATGTCTGCTATGAGGAACTAAGAGGAATTGAGATATTTTGTTATCAGTAAATTAAGTATGACGCTAGTAGCTCTTTAGTATTTGTAAAATTAAGAGCAGATATAGCAGTAGTCAATAATAGAAATGTCTCTACGTGTTCATGGTCAATAAACCCAAATCCATGACCAAATCTCTCCTTTGATTTTGTTTTCGGGATTTCCAAATACATGTACCTAGACTTGCAGTTAAATGCTGAAACTAAATTGACAAAATAAATTCAGAAACATTTAGAAGCTTACCATTTTTCTGTAGTTTGATCCAAGAGGTGCATTTTTAATTCTGATGCAAAAATCAAAGGAACTTGATGGCTTCATTGACTGGAAGAACTCACTGACTACATGCGAGTGTTCATTTTCGAGTTGTGCTCCATTTTGTGCATGATAGCTAAGCAAGATGATGAAAAAACGTAGACGATCACAAACCGACGATGAATAAATAAAGGTGTGTAAGTAGAAATATCCTCTTGATGCGCTGACTTTTGTAATATTAAGCAGTTAACGTAAACACGCGTTCGATAGATACGAGAGCGAAGAGTGCACAAGCTACTGCGCCTTGCGCAGCTTTCTGTTCCACGTGATGGGCGGATAATAATTATTAAGCAGGGACGCTGAGTCACAGCGCAGCTAGAGAATATTATCGACCGCTCATGGCTCCCGAATGCGGCCACGACCAGGCTGCCAACAATGTGAACGAACTTCCTCAGCTGCGTGCGCGTGGCGAATATCCTTAATATAGTGACGGAAAGTTATAGAAGCGAGATATGATTACGCAGACTGAGCGAGATGCTTATGTAATTGTTTGGTTCAGTTGCATACTGATTTAATATCATAAGTTTTGCAAATTACTAGCTAAGTAATTTAGCGAACACATGAGCAAACTGATCAAAGCCGACTTGCTGATGGGCACGGTATGGAACTTAGAAACTTCAATAAATGCTTTAATTTGAGAAGCAAAATGCGTGCCGATAGAACTGCTTAGGCTCCCTTAATAATGAAAATATATGACTCATGTTGTTGCTATTGTAGCTACAGTGTACATGTAGTGAATGTGAAAGATGATGAAAAATGAGTAGAAGAAGAAGAAAAGGTCGATATCCATATGTCGATTTCCAAAGGTTTCATATGTCGATATCCATGGAAATGACATAATGCACTCTCTTTAAGATTTGAAAGAAATTGTTGGTGCCATCATAGAAAAATATCAACAGTTTCCTGACAATTATTCCATTATTCAATCATTCAATTAAATTTGATGGCAAAAAAATCAGCCAGTTATCAACGACGCAAAACTGTGATATGCAGAGTTTATTATTGGGTATTTCCTGTGACGCTGCATTTCTATTTTATTGAGAGATGACTGTAATCAGAGTTTATGAGAGCTGATGATCATCCTTGTGATATGCATGAGTTCAAAAAATTGTACGGGTGAAGTTACCGCACATTGAAATCACCATGCAATTGAAACCGCCTTTTACGACAGTTACTCATAAGCGGATCCTGCCTATTGCAAGATTTTTCTTTCATCAAACTTAGTAAATGCAAAAAATCATTTGTTTGGATAACCAAACAAATATTACCTAGGCATTTGATAAACGTTTTCTAAATTTCGCAAATTCGTTAATATCGACTTACATACAAAATGTAG
Organism: Prostheceraeus crozeri; assembly: GCA_907163375.1. NCBI lineage: Eukaryota > Metazoa > Platyhelminthes > Polycladida > Euryleptidae > Prostheceraeus > Prostheceraeus crozeri. The sequence continues at coordinate 93,114 of CAJQUW010009290.1, forward strand.
CAAATATTTGTTAGGCAATTGTTACACATTTCCTAAATTTGTTAAATTTCCAAAACGTTTGTTAAACTATTCAAATCTTATAAATTTTCCAAGTAAATACCAAATATTTGGTAAAGTTGATAAGTTTTTTTTTTCTCGGGAGGAGCACTGGGTTTCATGATACCTTGTGATGAGACTTGGATCCATCATCTCACTCCCGAGTCCAATGGCAAAAATCCAATGGGCAAAAATGGACAGAGGAGCAATCTAAAAACTTCTATTGATATAAAAAAACTGCCTACACTTTGGCACAAGAGATTTGGACTCCAGTCAATTCGTTGTAAAGTGACATCAGATTTTGGTCTTGTAAAAAATCAGTTTTGTAACGACGCCTCTCTTGCACTTGAACACAGGGATGTGGAGTCGGAGTTATATTAGTATAGTGGAGGTGCCCGAGTCCTATTGCTGGAGCTGGAGTTGGACTCAGGCCTACAACTAGACCCGAAATATAATACAAACAAATTATTTATCCTCGTGCATAGCTGTCACTATCTTGATGTCAACTTTCTCCGTCAAACAAAGTACAGAGACACTGCAGCATACAAAGCTTGCAATAGTTGAGGGAATGAACCGTGATAGTGAAAAAGGATTGTCTTTTCATTTGGTGATTTAGTAGAGAAAACAAGCCTTCCTAGCCCACGCCTACGCACCAAAGGTCACATCAGAGACAAAATTGACATACTAGTTTGTTTGAGAACATACCCGTGTGTGATGGCTCCTCCAAAGTGCATATTAAAATCGAAAGTGCACTCATATTTTTTGAAGAAGGATGGGGATTTTCCTGCCTGATAGAGACCGTGTGAAGCACACATCAACAAGATGGGAGAAACCGAGTTCCATGCGTCCAACTTAAAGTGACATTTGATGAACTTTCATCGAAAATGATTGATAATTGATACAGCAATGATCACTAAAGATAGATTCAGGTAAACCTATAATGATCTATAATGTAGGTTTACAGTGTTTTCAAAAAACTAGGCTATATATGCTTGCCACCCGGAGTCGGAATTGGAGTCCTATCAAAAGCCGCAGTCGGAGTCGGAGTCCTATCAACCCCTGGAGTCGGAGTCCTATCAACCCCCAGAGTCGGAGTAGGACTTCGCATCTCTGCTTGAACACCTTTCGAATTCATATCATGGACGATGTTCAGTCTTGAACTCTTTTATTGCAAACATTTGAAAAAGAGATAATTCACAAATAATATAAGTTGTATCTCTTGCATCTAAAATAATCAAAAACATCTGTAATCGCTACAATGGATAGACAAATTTCTAGACATACATGGCAATTACTGGAATAAAAAATGTTGTGAAAGCTTCAGGAATTTATGACAAAAACTGAGCCTTTCCGTCTTCAGAGCATTGCCGCTGCAGCGGTTTGCGATGATTCTTCTTCATTTTCCGTATATCGCACAAATACCAAACTACGTCTTTCCATGGTATCCACTAATCTGAAATGACGAATATTATTAGATTGATAAAGAAGCAGGGAAGCAATGTGCTTAATGATTATTACTACAACTGAGCGGGGTACACAGATGCACCGGTTCTCGGGATGGTGAATCAAAATGTGATCATTTTGATCAAATTGATGGAATCCATGTAGGAATATGGACCTAAATCGCTTCCCCTAATCGTTGATACATGAAATGCATCTAGTAAAATAATGTCAAAGTACATGTATTTAAAATTGCGTGTCCAACAATCGGGCCAATCAAAATGTTTCGATCGTTCTCATTTAAAATAATTGGAGTGAAAAAGTGATGCTCATAAATCCGGAAGTCTTGTAAATAATTCAACTGCATGGTATCCTTCTCTACGATATAGCGATGCTAAGATTTATGTCAGTGATGAAGCTTCAATCAACATGCAAATACGGTTGTAATAGTATGGCAAAGTAGATCTAAATATTCCTTTGATTGGTGCAATACTGAAAATAAATCGAAATAAGAGAAAACTTTGGTTATCTGTGGCCACGCTTGTTCTCTAAGCAGAATACACCAAGAATGTGAAGTCAACGGGACATGCGTTATAAAGGAAGCTAGTATTAATCATTAAGAGACAATAAAGTCATAGATATGAAAAATACGCGTCTTGTCGGGACTCTAAAATTAAAAATTCATGTACAATCAAGTTACTTATCAATGAAAGTAAATAGTAATACTGAATAACTTAAAATTGACAGGAAAAGAATAAGTAATAGACAATCCTGTGCATGTAATCCTAGAAACTCAACTAAGTCGGAGAAGGAATAAACGGTCCTTTTGGCAGCAATGATCAGGTTTCATCTGACATATTGTCACACTTTTGATGATGGAAAGATGGAAGGGATCTTTAGCCAGCTTGTGGACTTGAAAGCCTTTGTCATTCGAGTTCCGGACATTCGGCTTGTATTGACACTAAGTTAAATGGCTAGCTATGGCTGATTGTATCGGCTTTCTTGACTTGGGCCGCGAATTTGAGGTAAGTAACCAGCTAGGAATGTGCTCCTTTCTTCTGACTGACAGACATCGCGCGCTTCTCCCACAGAACCTTGCTCCGCAAGGACAGGAAAAATAGTAAGTTATGAGGTTTGTGGTCCTGCGGTACAAAGTAGATCTACATATTTTTTGACCGGTATGACCGCTACTACCGGTCACTCAGCTCGACTGGCACCGTACCGGCCCGACATACCGGTTTTCATACCGGTTCTACATCCATGTGCCATACTGGATACATGCACGATTTTTTTTATTGACTGTAGATGTAAGTCTCAGAGGTATTTATTCAATGTGATTTGTAATTAGGCATAAATAGCTCTTTCCCTTTCAAATGAGTGGTCGTTTTCATTCAGAATCTCCTTTGACTAGCATAACTACTGACGTTTCTTAATTCGCGCACGAGCTTCTTATCATTTTTTATTTAGATTTTCACCCAGCATCAGTAAAAGAGCGATTCTTCAGTCTTGCACTGTCAAACATCGCAAAATCCTATTTGTGTATGTAGATCCGTGTGCCTCTGAGCTTGGTGCACTTTATAGCGCCATGATTCTTTCGAAATATGTTTAAGATTTGTTCAGGAAGGTTGTACATGTTGAAGATCTTACTAACTTACTAAATCATGACGATCTTTGGTTTGTGTTCAAAGGTGTTATTCAAAGTGTTCTGATGTATTGTACATGCTTATTCGACAGATTAGACACTGAATCTTTAAATTTTATCGATCGCCTATTTAAGCGAGCGTATAAATTGATATGCCCATTCCAATGTACGAGTAATTGTAAAAACTTTTCGTCAACATTTCATGAAGAACGTTTGGTGGCCTTCCGATCATTGTTTTACAAATGTCAAGCTGAGAGGCACCCTTTATGCTCCATTGTACCGTGTTATGACTCCAAGAGACTAAAAGTTCAATTTTGTCGAACATCTTTCAGACAAAATTGTTTTGTTATTATGTCAACGTTGGTTATCAATGAGTTGACTGATCACATTTCTGCTGTTCCCTCATGACCTGTATACAATCTTGATGCTTGAAATTTTAGATTTTCATTTCGTAAATACATGCATTATTATATTCTATCTAACATTCACTTAATCACTCTAAATAGATTTGTCATTTTTGTGATTATGATTGCACTGTTTTAGGCAGGCATTTTCCAGATGTAAAATTGAGATGTTCCTTGTATCTGGTAGCTTGCCCTATTTACTGCTTAAGATAATGGAGACGTCATAACAACCGATCTTATTGTTGCAGATAAACAAACAGACTGTCATGATCACAACATGATATTCACAGAGAATATTATAGGTACAACACTATTTCAGTAATTTGATTCTTCTTAAGATATAGCATGGACTTAGATCGCCGTCTGACCGAGCAGTTGAAATTACCATCAACAATGAGCTATTGTACATTCTAGTCCTGCTAACATGCGCAAAGCGAAATGAATTAATATGTCAGCAGAAATAAATGCTGACCAATGAGAGTTTGTTGAATAGATATTGAACAATTGAACATATCTATAGGAGCTCATAATTTGCGTTCATCAGATGAAATGAAGTGGTTCGCTAGATATCAAACCATCACCGAGAATGACCAAAATACATCATGCACCTAGGTGACATGGATACCGTCTACACTTGCTGCAATGCAATTGAAGTAGATTGATGTGGTATTGAAGAAGAGATGAGAGTCGTCAATCTCAATTCACAATCTTCACTACACTGTAAATTCACTAAATCCCCGTCTTCATTAAAAATTAAACGTGTCATACGTAAAATATACTCTGTGAATATCATTTTATGATCAGGACAGCCTGTTTGCTTATCTGCAACAATAAGATCGGTTGTCAAAACGTCTCCATTATCTTAAGCAGTAAATAGGGCAAGCTGCTGTCATCAAGGAATATTGCAATTCTACATCTGGAAGATGCCTGCACTGTAAACCATTGACTGACAATAATAATAATAATAATGATGATGAATGTATATTTGTTGTAATGGCAATCGACCAATTACCAAAGAAATACAGAATTAACATGAGATAACAGTTCTTCAAATAAGAGCACCTAACTAATAGTTAGAATAACATTCAAGGTAGCAGTCAACACGTAGCCCCTCATATGGATTCCACTGAATTCAACAGCACACAGACACGGTAAAAGAACGATCGTGCAAGACGTTCAGTTCTATGAATTGGACGAATAAATCTTCCTGATGCAGAGACGGTCGGTAAATTTTTATGCATTATATGGAACGACAACATTATTTTCTTCAACATGCGGATGGACAACAATTCACGTCTTTCTTGCAATGATGGAAGACAATGATTCATGCAGTTTTTGCCACATAAAACACGATGGAAGCGCTTTTGGAGTATTTCAAGGCGATTGGAGTCAGTAACCGAGATCCCGAGGAACAGAGGTGCACAGTACACAATAACGGTTCTAATCAAAGCGTTGTACACGGTTAGAAGTTCACTTTTTGAACACGATTGCTTTAAAATGCGAAAAGCATATAATCGACGCGATGAAATGATAACCATTGCAATCATAATCATAAAAATGACAAATTTCATTTTGAATGAATAAATGAATGCTAGATCATTACGTTACTAAACGCACCAAACTCGGAAGTAGATGGATCTACATGAACAAATTAGATTCTGTAATGTTTGACGCTCTGAAACCTTTAAGAATAATGGACGCATAGCTTAAGGTTGGTTCTTTTGCTGATGCTGAGTGACAATCTACATATCAAAAGTGATAAGAAGATATTGCGCGATTTAGGAAGAAGAAAGCAGTAGCTCCGCACTTTGTCTCAGTGCTTAGGTTCTAGAGATGACTTTCATAGTATAAATGGTCACGGCCAGTCTCGAGAGGAAAGAAGGTCAATTTTCCATTGAACGTAATGCAAATTCAAGTCTGTATTTCGACGAACCAGATCAATAACACAACATTGAATGTACACAGTTCAGTGTACATTTAATGTTGAATTAAGACCGTAAAGAGTAGAGGTAATAGTTTCAAGGATGGGTTCATCTCGTGTAGAGGCATTGCTAATCAATCACAAGTAGGATAATCTACATGTAGTTATCGGAAGACCTTGTATTGTACTATTGTATTGTATATCAATTGTACTATCCAATTGAAGTCACATGTCTTTTGGATGTATCATGACTGGCATTCAACCGCAGTTAACACGTTTGCTTCAATTAATTAACCTTCAGATACAAATCGCATCAGCCAATCAACATGAATGGGTCACTGCGTGTCTAACTTAGCTTACTTACCTTCCACATGACTCTCATTAATGCCAGCCTTGCCTTCGGAATAGATTTCTGCTTTCCAAGCGGATAGATTTCTCAGTCACTCGTTCAAAGGTGTACTTATAGATATCTCCGGATGTAAACTGATCCAGGTGTGTTTTTCCTTTATTCTTACCATCAAAAACGTTTCTTTGCAACTAACGTGTTATAAAAACGCATAGGTGTTTAACCCGCAAGTTCAGAAAGGAGTTTACACACCCTCACAGCGCAGATAGCTTTCTAAGGTACACTGTAAATCGCTCAATACCAATCACATACGAAGGATGTATACCAAAATATTTTTTGGCATATATCTGTATTCTCTTGGTATACAGTTGTATGCTTTTCGTATGTTATTTTTAATGTGGTATGCTTTACATACTAAAGCCATACCAGCACAATGTTAAAAGAAAGCAGTAATCACGTACAAAGTATGTTGATTTAAGGACTTTTTTGTCAATAAAGATCACACTAATGTTACTACTGTTCTGTAAGTAGTGAGATAATCACATTCAAGAGTCATACTTTCAATACTGAATTCGATTTTGATACATGTAAGTCTAATGCACTTCATGAATAATCAATAACTATTCAACCATCAACAATTATGCATTATGTAATTTTGAAATTAAACATATTATCAATCCGAAATAAAAACACAACATAATTCATGAACGCAAAAATAGTTATGCTTGAGATATATAAGTCAACAAGATTTCACGAAAGAAATCGTATCAATGAATTTGATGTTTATCAACTTGGTTCTCAAAGTAGAGCTAACTAAACGCCCTGTTACTGTTGCCAGACAAGTAGCAACGACGACAATCTTGTGGAGTATAAAATTCACAATAAATCTAATCTAATTAAATATCAATCTATCAAACAACAAATATTCATGACTGGGATTACCAAAGAAAGTTATTTGACAGTAGTATGTAATGCACATATGCTTTTGCTATGTGACTTAAAGCTGCACATACGAAATGCATACCAGAGGCATACGAATAATGATGAAATTGCATCAGGTCTCGTATATAAAACATACCAACAACTCGTACTTCAATGTAAAACAGCCAATCACAGATAGAATAGTTCGTATCGCTACATACCTATCACATACGAAGGTAAGTGAGATGTCGTATGAAAAACATCTCGTATCAGATGCTAGTTTCAAATTGTATGTGATTTTGGTAGATGTTTGTATGTAATTTTCGTATCCAGCGATTTACAATGTACATGTGGAGTGTAAGTTGATAATGATTTGTGTAATCTATGCCATAAATCTGCATGTTCGTCATCAACAATAGAAGTATTCTTTACAAGCGGTTTCCAGTTGATTAATTAATGAAAAACATGTTTGTTTACTTACTCATTCACTGATTATAGAGGAATGCCCGTTTACTGTCCATGTGTGAGTAGGAGTCGCAGTTGCACTCGTTGCGTACTGAAAAAGAACAATGCTGTTAACTTAATAGCCAAAAGTATTTTGCCCAATTCACCAAATAATTGGAAAAGAAAAGATTAAACTTCACATATTCATTTTTCATAGTTCACCACAGTCGAGTACATGGAGTGTGCTTGTATTTATTTATAGGCCGGGTAGGAAGAGCAGTCTAACATTATTATTGTGCCAATCAATAAGCGCTCTCTCTCAAGAAGTCAAAAACTCAAGATATTTATTTGACAAAACATTTATGACGCTAAAATGAAGTGATAAAATGATACAATGATTCGACGACGTCATGTGATGTGATAAAATGAGCGCGATGGGAGGATGATAAAACGAAGTGATGGGCAAGTATGACGAAGGCAACTGTTGACACTGAAAATTGTGCAAGAGCTGTCAAAGGTAAAATCAGTGAGCGGAGAGGATGCCTTATGCATGAAAAATGATAGCATCCAGTATTTCATCATAAATTTTGACTTTAGCATGTACATTTAATTGTTTATAGATGCATTAATCGTGCAATACTGTGATTGAGTATATGCATTTACATGTAATTATGAAGTTTTGAGAACATTACAACCGAGTGAGCAAAATTACTTTCCTTTTTCAAATTCAAGCAATCATGAGATATGTTATAGTGCATCAGATAAATGATATTATATTTCAAACGTTTGTCTTAGTCTTTATTATAAATTTTTATTTTAGCAATTTCTTCACATCTAATTGACAAACGCATACACTGTAATCTGGCACCTCCTAAAGCGGAAGAAATCTACATCCTAAAGCACCATACACTAAAATTTTAGAAGGTTAAGTTGAATTAGTAGGGTAGCATACTGAAGAGAACAATAAACCTTAGACGTAAGCATCTGCATAGAGGAGAACGTGAGTCACTGCTTGCCAGACAGCAGGAACGCTGTCACATAACAATAGCTGCTATTGAGGACATCATAAGTTCACGCTGCTGTATGTACGACTTTCTGTTGAAGTTGACTTTCTGTCAGTGATATTGCAATTAAATTGTTTAGTGAAATTATCTGTTGAAGTTGTGCAGTTGTAAATTGCAAATATATGGGTATCATGATGTCATGCCAGGAGACTACATCTTTCCCATCAACGTCGATCGAAATACTGGATAAATGGAAAAGAAATATAATAAGACTTGAAGCCAAATGGCCAAAAATCTGCATTCTACATTTTCTCGTGATAGTCAATCGTGACAGATATACTGATCAATGTGGTTCATCAACTGACGGCAGCTCTGAAAAATGAGGTGAGTTTCCTGTTGCGACACTGAAGGACATTCGTTTCCATTATATAGTTGAAGAATTGTCTTCAGTCTTTCCTGATTCATACATTTAAGAAGAAACATCTTTGTAAACTTATGCTTAAAATTTCGCATTCAATCTTTTAAACGTTTTTATCTATTCTATTAAAATTCTGCTGCCACATAGTTGTGAATTCGCTTAATAAATATTCATCAAAATATATGAAATTCCGGATGATGAACTATGGGCCAACATACTACTGACAAATTAAAACTTCTATACTTCTGTATAAAATCTTCTGCCAATAAATGTCCTTCTTGTCAGTATTCAAATATCTGCGGTTTTTCTACAATGTCCAGACACTTTAGGATGCAAACGTATTTTTAATGTACGGCGTTAAGTGTTCCACTTCTATAAATATTCAGTCCATCGTGTTGGCTACTTTCAAAAGGAAATCCATTTTAGCAATGAAATCATCTTTCATACTCTATTCATATTAGTCATTATTATTAAGTTCTCAACGTAGCATGATATCAAGGCAAAAATAGACTCCAGCACAAATAGGAAAGACTAAACAGTCATCAACACAAAAAGAGAAGATTAATTAATTAATATAGAATGTTTCTATTCTGTAAAAGTACATGATAAGGTAATTCTGATAGCAAGAAAATGTCCGCCTATTGAATGGAACATTTTTATTCTTTTTCAGAAAATCATCTCATGATCTTTCCATTTTTAAATTTTTATAAAATTTCTAACGACGATCTTGGGCCATGTAAGCCATGCCAGTTATTATTTTTGAAGTCAACTTAGCTCATGCATGTTTGGTAGAGACCTGTGACGCTCATATTGTTTTCATCTGATTAAAAAGTACGACTACTTGTTGTCGACACATAGACGTTTGCAGGACAATGCATGCTGTCTGAAGTGGAGAGTCAATAAGAAACATATGCAGTATTGCATTAGAACTTTCAAACGAAAGTTAGTACTTGTGAATATGGATTATTAGCATAATATGTGCTATTTTTTGGAGATATGAAGCTCGTGAATTTCCATAATCTGTAGAACATTGAATAACTAAGAAAGGAGCCAATTTTCTGCAACAAGAGGTTTCAATCATTTTATTAAAGTACATGTGTATGTATTCAATTCAGCATTGATAAATTATATTATCTAGGCGTATGTCAAAATAGATAGTGCAATAAAAATAATTAAATAACACGATATGCTATATGTATGCATGATTATAAGAAATCATATTTTTTCAATTATCTGCCAAATCAAAACTTCGAATTTTTGAAGAAATCATAATTTGTTCAGCATGCTGCATGTAACATGTAGATCTGCCGTCCTTGTATCCTAAAGTTAATTATTTCTTTCCTTTCACTCCATAGATCGTAACTAAAATTCCTTTTTCTTTTCAACAATCATTTCGACTGGAATATCAGTGAATAACAATACATGGTGTCCAGAAATTAAATATGTGCTTTGACGGATAGAGCATCTATACCATCACGGTACATGCAGTCTTGTTTCTAACATATAATCTCCAACGCAATCGACAGTACTTGAACACCGCAGAAACTGCTGGAAGAACTTCTTCGTGTGCGTCACATCTTCACCAAGATCAGTGCAAAAATCTGTGAATTATTTTTGGTGCCATGAATTACTTTGAATTCTTTAGTTTCCATCTTTCTATAATAATTCGTTGATGATCTACATGATGTTTTAGAGCTGCAATATCTGTTAGTTTAGATCGTAATTTACTTGAACAATAGTAGTGATTGATTTGCATATCTCGCACTTGATTGTTATTCGATATTCGCATCTTGAGAATGTATTTGTTACTTTATCCCTATTACAACTGTTGATCTACGATTTTACACATGCTTTTATCCACATAATTCTGTACAAAATATCCTGCATGTTTCTGACATTTTTTACTGTTCCGACACTATATTATGTAACATTTGCATTTTTTTCACCGAAAATTTTTCGTGGTCAGGCCAAAATTTTCATTGTACATGTATACATGAGATTTCGTTGTATCTGTTACATAAATAGACCTGTGATTGTATTCATTTTGGTACTGGGTGTCAATTTTATAAATTTCAAGTGAATTTCAGTAAAGTTTGTTTTATGTATTCGAATTGTACAACACTTATGTCATGTTCTCTTGCATTATAGTACTACAGGGGTAAAAGGGTTCTTATTTCTTTAGAGGGTTGTTTGTAAAGCAAGAAATAAATATTTAATGAATATAATGAGAGCTTTGTCTGCAATAAATCTCTATGCGTAACCCGTCTATTGCTGAATAAAGATAGTAGTATGCATTTTCATAAGGGAAAAGTAGAATATGGCATTGAAAAAATGTTTTAGGAGGTGAGAGGCTAGCCTTCTAAAAGGCGCATGCTTTAGGATTTTGTATTAGTTACGAATAGTGTCTTGCTTTAGGAGCTGATTCAGCTCGCTTTAGGAGGTGCTGGTCTACATTGTACACACTCATGCACTTCCACGTCTCAAATCCTCATTCGAATCATTTGTGATTTTAAAATCATTTTATGGTCGAAGGCCGTCAATATATGAAAATGAGCTCAAAATAATCAATCTATATGACAAAAGAACATCAAACTAGGATCATAGCGATTGCAAAATCATCATTTAAGTTAAAGATCGTGGTGCATAGACACTTATAAACAGTCATCTAACTATTGAAGGATATATGTCATGTCGCCTGTAAGCGATGGATGGTCAGAGATGGTAAACTGTAAACCAGCACCTCCTAAAGCGAGCTGAATTACCTCCTAAAGTAAGACACTATTCGTAACTAATACAAAATCCTAAAACATGTGCCTTTTGGAAGGCTAGCCTCTCACCTCCTAAAACATTTTTTCAATGCCATATTCTGCTTTACCTTATGACCATACATACATACTACTATCTTTATTCAGCAATAGACAGCTTACACATTGAGATTTATTGTAGACAAAGCTCTAATTATACTCAGTCAAAATTTTATCTCTTGCTTCACAAACAACCCTCTAAAGAAGTAAGTACCCTCTCAAGAGAACATGACATTAGTGTTGTACAATTCGAATACATAAAGCAAGCTTTACTGAAATTCACTTGAAATTTGTAAAATTGACACCCGGCACCAAAATGAATACAATCACAAGTCTATTGATGTAACAGATACAACGAAATCTGATGCATACATGTACAATGAAAATTTTGGCCTGACGACGCAATTTTCGGTGACAAAAATACAAATGCTATATAAATGCTATAAAATGTCAGAAACATGCAGAATTTTTATTACAGAATGATGTGGATAAAAGCATGTCTGAAATCGTAGATCAACCGTTGCAATACAGATTAAGTAACAGATTGAATCTCAAGATGCGAATATCGAATAACAATCAAGTTATGGAAATTATAGAAAGATGGAAACTAAAGAATTCAAAGTAATTCATGGCACCAAAAATAATTCACAGATTTTTGCACTGATCTTGGTGAAGATGTGACGCACACGAAGAAGTTCTTCCAGCAGTTTCTGCGGTGTTCAAGTACTGTCGATTGCGTTGGAGATTATACGCTAGAAACAAGACTGCATGTACCGTGATGGCATAGATGCTGCATTCGTCAAAGCATATATAATATTTGGACACCATATATTAGTATTCACTGATATTCCAGTCGAAATGATTGTTGAAAAGAAAAAGGAATTTTAGTTACGATCTATGGAGTGAAAGGAAAGAAATAATTAAATTTATGAGACAAGAACGTCAGATCAACATGTTACATGAAACAGGCTGAACAAATTATGATTTTTTCAAAAACTCGAAGTTTTGATTTGGCAGAAAATTGAAAGAAAATGGAATCTCTTATAAACATGCACACACAGAGCATATCGTGTTATTTAATTATTTTTATTGCGCTATTTATATTGATATGCGCCATCATAATATAATTTATCAATGCTGAATTGAGTACATGCACATGTACTTTAATAAAATGATTGAGGCATCTTGTTGCAGAAAGTTGGCTCCTTTCTTAGTCATTTGATGTTTTACAGATTATGGAAATTTACGAGTTTAAGATCTCCAATAAATAGCACATATTATGTTAATAAACCATATTCACAAGTACTAACTTTCGTTTGAAAGTTCTAATGCAATACTGCATATGTTTCTCATTGACTCTCCACTTCAGACAGCATACAATGTTTTGCAAACTACTGTGTCAACAACAAGTAGCGTACTTATTAATCAGATGAAAACAATATGAGCGTCACAGGTCTCTACCAAACATGAATACCATTTAATGGCCATTGTGAAAGCTTCTGAAACTGCTCAACGTTACAGGTTTTGGTTCTATGTGAGTATTGTTCGTTTGAGGAAACCAGCATGTGTGATGATCATGTGATGATTTTATGATAAAGAATAAAAAAGTTCCATTCAATAGGCGGACATTTTCTTGCTATCAGAAATACCTTATGATGTATTTTACAGAATAGAAATATTCTATTTTAGTTAATTAATCTCTCTTTTTTGCGCTGATGACTGTTTAGTCTTTCCTATTTGTGCTGGAGTCTATTTTTAGCCTTGATTTTATGTTAGGTTGAGAACTTTATAATGATGATTAATATTAATAGAGTAGAGTATGAGAGAGACTTTCATTGCTAAAATGGATTTACTTTTACAAGTAGTCAACAGGATGGACTGAATATTCATAGGAAGTCGAGCACTTAACGCCGCACATTAAGAATACGTTGCATCCAAGTGTCTGGACATTGTAGAAAAACCGTAGTTATTTGAATACTGACAAGAAGGATTATTATTGGCAGAAGATTTTATACAGAAGTATAGAAGTTTTGATTTGTCAGTAGTATGTTGGCCCATAGTTCATCATCCGGAATTTCATATATTTTGATGAATATTTATTAAGCGAATTCACAACTATGTGGCAGCAGAATTTTAATAGATTAGATAAAAACGTTTAAAAGATTGAATGAGAAATTTTAAGCATATGTTTACAAAGATGTTTCTTCTTAAATGTATGAATCAGGAAAGACTGAAGACAATTATTCTACTAAATAATGGAAACGAATGTCCTTCAGTGTCGTCTATTGCATTTGTTCGATGTCTATGCTGTTATCTGACTATAGATTATCATGACAGTTGGTGATAAATGCTTACATTAGCAGATTACATTCAACTCATCTATGCCTCCAATAAACTAATTATAGAATTCATTGTTGTATTTCTGCTTAAATTCATCGAAATAAACGAATTTTCGAATATTCTGAATATAATTGACCTCACATAGATAATGCATATGTACATCAAAACATTTAGAACTTTTTATTGAATCCTAAACTTCATGTGCCAATTCAATTAACCATTCACATGTGTGTATCTACTATTTTTCTACCTTCGTTCGGAAGCCCTATTGGACACACCACTTAAATTACAGTGAGTACTTTGAGCAGTTTCTGAGTACGCATTTGCTTCTCAGAGGCTTTATCGAGCACAGATAACGCGAATGAATTCATGAAATTGACAAATATAAGATATGCCTGCCTCGAAAATTTACAGCTTTTCTAATTTATAATATCCATTATTCGCAAAAATTAATTTGGCCCTGTTATGAAAAGTGGAATTTTGACTACAGAAGCCTGAGACTCGATTTACATTAGTGCTATGCAGCATGCATGTATTACAACTCTTTCAAATAGGCTATCAGAGCAACAGGAAGCTCACCTCATTTTTCATAGCTGCCGCTAGTTAATGAACCAGATTGATTAATATATGTCACGATTGACTGCTACGAGAAAATGTAGAATGCAGATTTTTGGCCATATGGTTTCAAGTCTTACTATATTTCTTTTCCATTTATCCCGTATTTCGATCGACGTTGATGGGAAAGATGTAGTCTCCTGGTATGACATCATGATATCCATATATTTTCATTTTACTACTGCACAACTTCAACAGATAATTAATTTAACAATAAAATAAATTAATTAAAATTTAATTAAAATAAATTTCATAAATTTAATTTTATTAAAATAAATAAACAATAAATAATTTAATTGCAATATCACTGACAGAAAGTCAACTTGCCACTCGAAGTCAAAGCCAGCTACATAACCTCGGAGAAATGAAGCGCAGAATGATTCAGGTACATACAGCAACGTGAACTTATGATGTCCTCAATAGCAGCTATTGTTATGCGACAGCGTTCCTGCTGTCTGGCAAGCAGTGACTCACGTTCTCCTCTAAGCAGCTGCCTACGTCTAAGGTTTATTGTTCTCTTCAGTATGCTACCCTACTAATTCAACTTAACCTTCTAAAATTTTAGTGTGTGGTGCTTTAGGATGTAGATTTCTTCCACTTTAGGAGGTGCCAGATTACAGTGATAGTCAATTGACTATGATATGTTCGCAGTCAGACCCGGACTTCGACTTCGATAATTTTAGTAAGACACAATTTTAGGACTGGATGTGTATTTTCACGGATCGTATGCGAGAGGCTCTGAGTTGTATTCTTTGATGACGTAAATATTGATCCCTTCAATCGGTTTCATGTCTTTTATTTCTCTATAGGCATTCATGTGGATTTCCTACACTAATTAACATTGTCGAATTTCATTAGGCATAGAGATAGAATCGCAGATTGTTTCACGTCACTTGACCTATCTGTAATGCGTAACTATGTTGATATCTATGCGTGTTTGCATGAATCTGGGTACAATGATGATAGTGTGGTCCCTAAAAACCCTGTGGTCCCGATGTTTAGCACATCAAGTTATCTAAAATACATATATATTCTTCAACTAAAGAACATTTAAAGCACATACCACAGCTAAATACTGTAGACAGTTGTTGAATGCATCATCATGTGTCTTACCGTAGTCTCTCAAGAATAGATTTGCAATAGATTCGTTGACACATAGGACAGATACTTCTGACAGCCTCATGCTTGCAAATTTGAGAGCGTGCGACGACTGCTGTGCACATTGCTAAGCTGTGCGCGCTGTCATGGTAATTGTCCATAAATAGGGATTCTATCTCTCTACTCGATGCTGATGACCTACACCGATGAATTTCACACAGAAAATTAACTTTCTTTTGATTTGATACAATTTTTTAAATGAGGGACCACACTATCATCATTGTACCCATAGAGTAAGTGTGTTAGGTAGAGTAGCAACTCAGCAATAATTAAATCCCCTTTGTGCATACAGTTTCGATTTTATTAAATGAACTCGAATGAGACCTAGCATCACATGTCAGATATGCAAATTTTTACACTTTTGGAGAAATTTTAGATTTGCCTGATATATAATAGCAAAACAGAAGGAATAATAGCATTTTACAAATCTTCCGTGTCATGTTAACCTGTATGGAGAGGTAAAGTTTGTTAAATTAGCAATCCGATGGATCACTTGAATACATAGCCTTATCAATAAGAGAACTTTCTCGAGCGTGATCATGTCACAAGCTAAAACTTAATGCCACTGGTAGAGCAAAATGAAGCAACCACTGACAATGATCACAATCACAACGTAAATCGGTCCGCATTACTATTCAGATTTGAGTGAATCATAAAATCAATTACACCGATGAAAATGGAATTACACTGTAAACTGTAGAGTACGAAAGCTGGCTGATTTTGACTACGAAAACCATGTACAAAACGAAAATAACAAAATGTACGAAAGCGCTATTGTTCGTGCTCATGCACTACGAAAGCGATTGACTATCCTATTGGATGATAAAGACAATCCAATAGGAAAGCCAATCGCTTTCGCACTGTATGAGCACGAACAATAGCGCTTTCGTACATTCTGTTATTCTCGTTTTGTACATCGCCTTGGTAAGTAGCTTTGGTATTGTACTGTTGACAGTGTAGAAGCTTGAAATTTCAGCCAAGAAGATGTCGACGTTTTTATGAAGACTTTCATATAATGCAGCTCATGAATTTCCCTTGACAATCAGCATAATTTCCACTTAGTTAACCCATTCCGTACCCACTGTTTTAATTAACAAAATGATTACATTTTTTTGATTTTAAGATCAATTTGCTGACATATCATCCAAGCCTGATTTTCAAAGTGATTGTTTCTACCGCGGTTGTGCTCTAGTGACGTCATCAATTTAACCATGACCACTTGCAATATCGTCAAAAATAGCAAAATTTTTGAAATTGCTAAAAAACTAAATTGTCACATTTAATAGATGGCTTTTCAGGCATTTTTGATTCCAGTTCAGCTTGGATCTGGGCCAATATGAATACTGGTTGGCATTCAACAATATCCACCAATGTATTTGACATCTCTTCATCAACCTTCCGCTGTTGTCCATCTCCCTTGAAACGGTCAATAATTCTGTGAATCAAATATCGTTGTACTATGCAGTAGGCAGAAGCCCGTTTTACACCAAGAATTCTGGCAGCTTCAATATAATCTTCACCAGCTTCATGTGCCATCATTATCCTTCGCTTAATATCTGAAGAACTGCGTTGTTGGCGCTCCATATCTAACCATTGTGTTCGACAGATGCATGTAGGTATTGATCAGGCATGTCATCAAGTGAATTTCATTCATCCTCTGTCGGAAATGCCGTTTACTAAGCTGATAGAGACATAGATGAACCGCAACGCTGCAATTAATATCTTACTGCTTTTCTTGAATCTGAAACGCTGCAGCTTTCCCGGAAGTTATTCTATCGTTTGACGTTGGAGAAATTGAATTGGTTTACTTGATTCTGTACCTGCCGTCGTCGAAGAAGAAAACCTGCACTTCCTTCATAGATATCTTTGTTCATTAAAGGTCTTTCTGATATTGACCTCGGCAGTACTGTCATTTGATCCTAATTGTATTTGCTTGATCAATATATTTCACAAGTGACTTTAGTTCTCTCTGTTTTAACGTGTCCATGATATGATATAACTGTGATTTTACATTTGTCTTAATAAAAGGAATAACTGAATTTCTGATGTCATCTCATTTTGAGCACTTCCCACTATTTCTGTAATTCATAGATGTTGCTTTTGTGAATAGTTGGATCCTGTTCAAGCTGAACGGCAATAAATTGACCCTCCACAATTTCAGAACAACAGTTGCCGAGAAACTACTTCTTCAGAATGAGAAAATGATGACGACTACATCTGAGAGTCAACCGGAAGCAAAGGCAAAGCACCTAGTTAGATATGAAGACAAACAAAAAAGGTGCAAGAAATGTCAATCGAAAACATCGTTTATTTGTGTCACTTGCAATGCTCATCTTCATCCGAAAGATTGCTTTGAACAGTTTCATCAATAGAAGACTTTGAAGAAAAGATAATTTTTTTTATAAAACAGGCATTTTTTCACACCAACGCACAATGAGTGTTGTGACACCCATACTGTTTTGAAGCTCATAGACATCAATATGAGACCAAAATTGATATTTGACATAAGTAGGGGTCTTATATCACATATCCAAATCAGCTATATTTGAGTTTTCCTTAAGAAATTTTGAAACTCCTTTAACGTTTCTGCCAAGCATATTCTTTCTTTTAAAACTCGAATGAGCAGCAGTAAAAGCAGTCATAGCAATAGCTTCGTTTTCAAAATCAATATGAGTTTCCGTAAAGCATATGACCTGTGAATTTTTGGCGTCATTCATTAAATCCGTGTAATTGATTTTATTTCCGGATAAGTCATTTATGTTGACATATTTTTGTCCATGGCCACGCTTGTTCTCTGAGTGGTATTACAACAAGAATGCGATGCGGATATGTTACAGGCAATGAAATATGGAATGAGCGAAGGTAAATACGTCATGCTTAACTGTAGTGGATTCCTTAACATAGACATGAAATAAAATCTTCTAAAATTATACTTGCGCATCAGATTACTAATCAAACATTCAGTAGGTCATACAAATCCACAAATCTTGCGAGAGAAAGTGATCAAGTCAGAAAATAATGTTAAAAGCCAGCAGAGACTTAGGAGAAATAGTCTATCCTCTTGAGCACATTAATCTAAATGCCCCAGGTAATGGATATAGGCATGCTGCAAAATAGACAAGCAACCGTAGTGTAGCCTGGATAGAATTAAATTTTGAGTTGCAGCTTCAGAAAAAGCTAAGAACAAATATGAAAAGCCGCCATTCCATCCATTATTAGGAATCATCAATAGGTCTAGCGCACAACTCTCAACCTCGACACACCTCCCTATTATGATCTCTTGTGTCAACCTGCGTTTTGTTTATTCGTGTGCAATTGATATGTAGTTGTGTGTCGCTGATATAGACGGATTTACTAATACCGGTAATTAATATTGAAATGGAAAATGTTTACTATATTCTATTTTAACAGCCCCATGATCCCAGACAATGGGGTAGGGAGAATTCATGCCGAGCACAATACAAATTGAGAATTATTGTCAACAATTAACAATGACACACACGACATCAAATGTTCGCCAGGAAGATATGTGAAGTCAATGTCACACATCCCATTGACTTAACATTTCAGTACAACGATTTTTATAGTAAGATCGACCACCGAAGACACTGGACACCGAAGATCCGTCTTTTACGCATTTAACTTCAGTACATCGACGACCGTAACCTATGCGGAGCTTTTACTGCGCTTTTTTTGTTGAAAATCACACACTCCATGATAGTCTTTTTCCATTTTTATCTGTCTTCAGGCGCTGTTCTCTAACTTCTCCAATCCCCTATCGCTCTCTGCAGGTCTCTTCTCACGCAATTAGTCCATCGGATTCTTGGTCTTCCTCTTCCCCGTGCACTTTCTCTGCATTGTGTTCCACTCGCCTCGTCAATCTCTCCTCGCTCAATTTTGCCACATATTCGGTACCAAGCCAATCGCTTTGCTACCATTTTCTGTGTCACCGATCTTCTCATTCCCACTTCATTTCTCAATTCGGACATCCACTTCCTCTCGATCAGCTTCACTCCGTACAATCTCCTCACCCAGTTGTTGTCACACACTTGTACTATCAAAATAGTAAATTTAATTCAAAAGTGTACCGCAAACTGAATCGTGATCAAGCAATAATTCATAGGTAGCTTACCAATCGATCCTTAATTCTGTCCACGAACACATCAAAGGTTGGAAGCGATAGACGAAGCCCTATGCTCTTTCCAACTCTCGAGGATCGAAGAAAAATTGCACTACCTCTGATGACAGTTGACAGTCTTGAAAAATTGAATCCTTGACTTGTCGTCCTCTCAGCTCGATAAATTCCAACCAAAGTAGCTGAAATCAATATTCCAATTACAAATGCTGCCCCTACACCCCATACCAACACATCCATATTTGATCGATATATCTTGCCAGTGAATTTGGAATGATCAGCTGTGAGATCACCGGAAATCGCTTTGTCAAACTCAGAAGAATAGAAAACCTTTGTGTTGAATGGTCCGACCATGAGGTCACTCGGTTGCTCCATGTCCAATGGGTAGCTCATAGTAATAACGCAAGTGATGTTTTTCAACTTCTTTTTCTTCTTTTCTTCCTCTTTGCTGAGGTGTTGAACCGTCAATGATGTATTATCGACGTTCGAAATATCTGCAAAGTGATTTATACTCGTTAATAAGTCACTTAGTTGTACACTTTTTTACTGCAGTGAATCTCATAAAAACGGACCACAATAATCAGTCAATTACGAGGACTGTTTCTTACCTTCGTGTTTCTTATATTGATGTAATTTTCCATGTGCATGCGCTTTACAAAATTGTAGTATTTCATGCATTTTTCTAATGGATAGTGCTCCCGAATATGCAGATAACCATAATGCGCGGCTTGTAGAAGCAAATCAGAATTTTTGAGAGGATCTAACTCATACTTGAAGAGTCAGAGGCATGCTTCCATGGAATTCACAAACATTATACATATTTTAAATTGTTCATTTACATGTCGCATAATTACCCCATTTTCGAAAACGTCTATTCTATACTTTCAGTCAATGCCGTGCAGGATCACAGACAGTGATCTTTTACAATGATTCATTCTATTTACAATAATTCTAAAACTAATTTATAGCAAGACAAAATGAAATTACTCGAATTGATGTAAACACAATTGTATTCATGACACCTACGCAGACTTCTACATTGGATAAAGAGAACCCTCACGCGTGTTCTAAAAAGATTTTGCATATTGCCGTGGCTTCATTATTTTCCGCGTTTCGCTTTGCTACATTTTTTGTCTTTTTCTTTGATTGTTTTCAACAGCAAGTCAATGTAGAGACAAATGTCGCGACGTCTTTGTCAGAGTCTGACTTACTTAAATTGTATTTACAAGCACAATCCGCATCTTTCCTTCTTATTATTACGGGTTTTATTCCACTTATAAAGGTGTAGCGTTCGCAAAAAGCAAGAGTAAATAAGTCATTGGCCTTACCATGTCATTGTGTGCTGTTCAATCCACAGTCATATTTTCCGGTGTCATCGCTAGACTAGAACCGAGCGAAAAGCTTCGTGATTCAATGCCATAATATGTTTTAAAAACTATTTATGGCATTATCTGATTAAAAAAACAATAGTCAGTGAGCCTCTGGCTTTTCAATGCTTCACGGAGTCGGGTCTATGATAGGAGACTAAATTTATTAAAACACTAACCATTGTCCTGTAGGATTGAATATTTTTAAATCAATCACAGATGGATAATTCGATAAATGGGTTGATATAAATAATTGCATGATATGACAATTAGAAGAAAAGGTCAATATTATACATACATGTAGAAGATGATGATTCCATATCTACAAGAAACGTGTGACCTAGTTTCCAATATTGATTTATTTTCACTCTGAGTCCACCGGAATTGTATTGCCCTATATTTCCTAAAACGCATCGATATACGTTTGTGCCACTTGAAGAGCAGTTCTTGCATGGTCCTTCTTTCGGAGATCTCGTGATTACAGGAATAGGCACCGCCTAAAATGAAAGATAAATCATGGTAACATTGAAGATGAAATATTCATATTGGTTACTGAAATTTCAAAAAGATGCTCAAAGTCTGTCAATTAATGCACTCGACCAAACGTATGGAACTAAACATTGACAATAACGGTTATCTTTATAAGCTAATGATTACTATGAATCATCGGAAACTGCATTCACCACATACTGATAAAAAAATCCAATGCTAACAACATTTACATGTAGTTGCAATGATTTGGATCTAGGGTCTTGCTCATATTTTTCAGAGACTATAACCACGACTACCGAACCTCATACTCATACCAGACCTCATACTCTATATACTGTGTAAAGAGTGTGTCTAATTTTAATACTTGTTGTTTGTGCAACTAGATTATGCTAATGACATGACCGCAGATGATATTTGATTACCTTTATGATTGTCGATTTATGTACAGTTTCAGTGCCACGTTTACCAATACACACAACCTGGTGGGTAAATGACCTTCGATTATTTGGAACGTACTGCATGTTCAAAGCTTTGTAGCGGAGTACTGTTCCTGTACTTGGATTTAACGGTTCCACAGATGCATTGATGACAGCAAGATTGTTACTATATATTTTGTTGGCTTCCTTTATTGATTTGGATAATGCTTTTTTACTGCTCAAATCCAACAACTTCCCTTTGAATGTAATTGATGGCAAAACGTCATCAGCTGAAAAATAAATTCACGTCTTTAAACTAAGCTTTAAGAAGTAGGCTCAATTTTATTATATCCAATACCTTGCAAAACGTGATTAACTGGGTGTGTATCAGTGTTATTCACAAAGTCCCAAATGAGTACTAACTACGAGAAAGATCCTCTAACTATAAGAAAGAGCACTGAACCTGAGTGCTAAGTACGAATAAGAAATGAGTCTCAATCTTGCATTCTTTCAGTTCGAAAATATCAATACTTATTTTAGAACTCTATTGGTTTGAAAGCACAGTACTTAATTCGTATTAATTTTAGAACTTTGTATATCGAAAAATCCCATGCGGCACATCTATCCCGGAATATCATATACGCACAATCATCGAAGACCTGCTTTGGCAATTAAACACAAATGCATTTGCATCAATGAAATATGCACAAAACTTAAGGCGCAGTCGGTAAGGTGGGCAAATTATGACAAGTGGCAAACACTGTCAAAGAGGATGGAAAGAGTTGGCAGGACTCAAATCATAGTCGAAGATGATGGTAACCGCTGACAGTACTCAGAGTGCAATCGGAGAAAATGGTAGACGTTGGCAAGACGCAAAGCACTGTCAGTGAGCATGCTTTTGATCTAAATTGATTTCTTAGGTTCATGAAGAGGGAATCAATAAAATGTCGCAGGTTGGTTTGCAGGATCCATTATTGTTTCATTGCACCCACATCGATATGCAGGAACCCCATAGCAAACCGTCATTTCTAGTTTTCAACACTCGCTACCTGAGATAGAAGTAACCCGAGTGACGATTTCGATGCAGGAACTATGAAACCCTGTGTTGACTATGATAGACGCCGTCCTTCCCACAGTCATCACATCGTCGACAATGCGCTCTCATCCAGATCTTGCGCGCCGTCACTACCAGCTGCATAATCACTCACTGAATTTGGTCTCGTCTCGCGTCATTTATTGATATTGAAATTCCATCATCTTGGTACTTAACTAGCATTTTGTAGTTCCTTTTCATAGTCAAAATGTGTCAGCGTCATGCTACAACAGTTAGCCTACAGTGTACAAAATGTACAGATTAAAAGTTGCCACCAATATGATTAGCATACACTTCAGTTTTGAGAAGACGCTCACAAATAGAAAAAGCATTTCTTTTCTAATAAAAAATGTTACATCATTGAAAAATTGGTTCCTCTTCAGTTGTCAAAAAAGAAAAAGCATGTTAATGTTCTGATCACAGGTGGATGATGCCTGCCAAATAGGCCTGCCCTATCATAAGCTTTAGGGTGGATTAAAAAAATCGAAATTTTGAAAATCAAAAAATTTGGATAGTCAAGTCATTGGTCTATGGTTATTTTGAACTCCCATGCAAAATGGTTTACTATCCCCACAGCGGCCATCTATTTGTTGACTATTTTCTTTTTTTTAGATTTTTCGTCAATTTACGCTAGTTGAAGCTGTATTACATAGTACTTTCTAATGAGCTAGAGCCTTGAAACTCTAGGTGCAAGTACATGCTGACAACCTCTTTTGATTGAAGCAAAAATTTAAATGACTCAGGATGGCGAACTCCTACTGAGAGACCTCCAAAATTTGCAAATTTTCAAAATATGACGAAAAATGTGATTTTTGCAAATTTTGAATTTGACACTTTCTTGTCGTGAATTCGAACCAACATTGTAGAGACTAGATTTCTAGGAGCTTGAAGGTGCGAAATGAATAGGCAGCATGTGTGCACACGCAGGTCTGTTGTGCTTTGCACGTGAGCCTTCTGTATAGGCTATTGTCATAAAATAGGCCTACATGTACATAATTTCATGGATTTTCCCTGTGGCAGACATCCTCTATAGCCGCTACTTTCAAGCGAGCACAGTGATTTTATTGATGAAAATAAGTGAGTTTAAATTATAGCTCTTGGCCCTTTATGTCCCTGCTCTCAAAGTGTGAAGGAAATATCCCTGTGCTGCGGTGTTGGTTTGGTTACTTCTCCATTTTCTTGAGTTAGATAGGTATCACAGTTTCGAGATAAAAGCAAAATATGTTCAATGAACAGTTGTAATATCTAAAACAAAATATTTTTGATCAACTAAATAGACGCACACAGAATGGGATCAAGCATGAAAGTCCTTTTTGGAGTCAAATGATGGCATCAGTTCTCTACTGTTGAGAGTGTTTCGGATCCAACCATCGCGGGCTTCAGCACCGGAAACAGCTGATGCTGCTTCGCTTGCGACTTTGACCATTCGCTCAACGCCCTGAGAATGGCAAGGGTATTGAGCGAAGGTGATTGGTCCTGACTCAACCTGCTGCCTCAAAGTCCAAAGAAGAGTTCCCTTCAAAACAGGTGGGTCACTCCTCTGACTGTTAGGGCGTCATAAAGTTTCATGAGACAGCTGCCCACCACCCTTCAACTCCGGTCTGGTGAATAATATTCTACCATCGCTTGCAATCTATGTTGCTCGTATCTGCTGGAAGTACCGTAGGCCTTGATGCCGAGTCTCTATGTCTTCATCTCCCAACATCCAAACTATCAGCTGCTCAGTATGAGCAAAGAAGCAATTTCTTCTGAGAACATCCAGAAGCTTTCCCTGAGCTGCCTTGTAGTTAATGAGAGTAGCTCGGATGCCATTCCACAGCCAGATGAAGTGTGCGGTACAAAATGGAAGGCTAGATTCTTTTTGATCAGGAACCACGACGGAGCATAAACTTAGATCACATACCTTGTCAGTATTTTCAGTTTGGAATCAGGTTAAGGGGTAGCTACATGTATATACAA
The DNA here is from genome assembly GCA_907163375.1 of Prostheceraeus crozeri. Lineage (NCBI taxonomy): Eukaryota > Metazoa > Platyhelminthes > Polycladida > Euryleptidae > Prostheceraeus > Prostheceraeus crozeri. The sequence goes on from CAJQUW010009290.1 coordinate 118,069, forward strand.
TCGCAAAATTCGGGATGCAGTTGTTACCCACCGTGAATGATTGAGTGGGCCTGATGTTTGTGAAACTATTTTGGATGGTGTTCTCTCACTAATTACTACCTGCACCATCTCATGCAGATACCTCTGGTCAGTAGACAGTGTTTTCATGATGAAAGGCGGCACAACAGGCATCTATGGACTTGCAATTGGTTGAAAATCTGTAATAGGAAGTTCATGGCAACTGTTGAACTCCTTACCAAGATTTCCCGTGGGCCACTTGATTTACCATCCAAAAACTCCATCAGATGACGCAAAGGCAACTCATTCAAGTGCAAAAGACAGATACACCAGTGAACCGGTTGATTGATTGTGCCCTCTATCAATGCTATAACGCCTCCAGTCTCACCAACATTGACATTGGTACCATCGCAGCCAACTGAAAGGGAAAATGTTGCTGAATGTCATGAACATTTTGTATATCAGAAAAATGTTGATTTACTTACTTAATCGTAGTAGTCTTGGATCAGCACCTTTAGATTTGAGAAATTCCAGCATTTTTCTTGCGACTGTCTCAACCGATCCACTTTCAGGCGAAATATGGCCAAGATATTCACAATTGTGTTCCCCAACCAGCACTATGTGTTTACGTTTCACACTCTTTCGATTTTGTTGCTCTTTCATAAGTGTATCTGCACGCTTTCCATCAAAATATAGAGCCTTCAGGAAAGATATGTCAGTGTTCATTTGTGCTGCCTGACGTGTGACGTTTCTATCACTCATAATCTTGCTGCGATCAACTACTTTCGCAATGTTTGCATCCTTCAAGGTGACCGAACATAAAGCAGCTGCCGTATTCGATACCCCATAGCGGTCTGGCAATACTGAAACGGTAGGGAAACATATTGGTGGCTTGACTGTTGGTTCAGAATCCAGTAGCATCTCTTTGTTTTGGTTGACGTCGTTTTTGAAGTAGATGTCTCCAATGCCTCTGGATAATGTTTCCGCTGTGTCCTCTTTGTGCCTAAGACATCAATGCTGCCTACATACATTTAGCGTGTTGACCTCTGGTCTTGAAGAAATTCTCGTTCACTGATTGGAACCTTCCGTGTGCAGGAACACTGGGAAAACTGTCTACATTTGCAGGAACATATGTCAAAACGTGAATCGAATTCATCATTCAAAGATGCCACTACAGCAGTGTAGGTTGATCTAGTCTTTTACCACTTATTCACATCCATTGCTTTACCATAAAGTTTCGCTAGTCTTGTGTCAATTGTGTGAGTGCATGTTGATGTTGGAATGCTGCAGTGTTCCCAGATCGCCTGTACACTTTCCGCTGTCTCAACAGCCAAGTTAATAATAGGCTCCTTTGGTGGTTTCATTTGCTTCAGAAGCTTCATGTGCTGAAGAGCCTCGCGTGTGGTAGGAAGAGTGTTGGCAGGCAGTTGTGCAGGATGAACCAAAACGCAGTGATTTGTGTCCGATCGCAACATTTTGCAGAGAAACCAGTAAATGAAGAGATTAATGAAGTAGAAGTCATTAACACACTACGATTAATGTGAGTAATTCCTTCTGCATTAATCACTTGACCAGTCGATTCCGTGGTAATTTCTTCAAAACAGCAAAAATGTGCATATCTTACATTTGGAAACAATTCCCAAATGTGTTTACCTCGAGTTCATTTAATAAAATCGAAAGTGTATACACAAAGGGGATTTAATAAATGCTGAGTTGCTACTCTACCTAATATGCTTACTCTATGGTCCACCCGCGTTGATGGTTCCACATGGAGAGAAGAAAAGTATCCGAGTTGACACTTTCTTCAGCTGTAGAATCTTCAGCGGCAGCTCCACCCTGGTTTTCACCACTTGGTAAAAACCTGATAAAAACCACCAGCTTTTGACACCAATTTTCGGCTAAAACTGGCAAAAACTGCCTAAAAATATTTTCCAGAAATTATTTTATTACTTCAGCTCCTTGAGTACATGCAGTATAAGGGATCATCGTGACTCCTTACTTTATTGATGAACGATAGTCACAAAATGTTCATTTTACTTTTTCATGAATCGATAAATCTTCAGACCTGTGTTTTCACGACTCAGACCTTATCAATATCATATTTCAATCCACATGTCGGAAAATGAGAAATAAGTCAATTTTTTGCACCATGTCTGAAAACTTCAGAAAATGTTCCTTGAACTATTTAGATTTATTTCTGAAACTTGCGGAAAAATCAATCGACTAGCTTTTGAAATCTGCCCACTTTTCCTGATTTTCATACTACTTATAAGTAGTATGACCTGGAAAATGGGATAAAAAATCCGCCAATGGCAAACATGACGGGAATCTATTGTATATAATTTCATTGGTATTTAGTCAAAATATGAACTTAATTGATCGGTATTTTTCTCACTATATCGATTTTTGTAAAACCATATGTGTATTTAATAAATATAATATAATTTCACTACACCGAGAACTTAAAAAATGCACCATACACAGTTATCATTTAAGTAGGTTAAGTAGATAACTTCTATTCTAGATTCTCTTAAAGTAGACCATTTTGTCGGTTAGATTTTGTTTTATCGATGACTTTGTTTGAAAAAAAAATTTAACTTCAATTTTGTTGAATTCCATGCACCCATATCTACGGTAACAAAAATGCGCCTCTGCTGACATAATAACTTCGATGCTTCGATGTTTTGTTAATAACATACGAAAAATGAAGCAGATTCATCGACCTTTTATTGAGTAAAAATGTGACGTAAAAATTGACTTATTTCTCATTTTTCCGACATATGAATCAAGAATATGTTCCAAGCATAAGTGATGGAATATGAATTATTATAAAAAATATTGTTACAAAGCTACAGCGAATTCTCTCAAACGTTCATACTGGAAGGAAATCACTTGGCTCTATATAAAAGACAGTGTTTTTGCTTGAAAACAGGTATTCCGTGAAGCTAGAAAGTCAAGAATATGTAGAAATCAGGCCTCGGATTTCTACAATTATCTTGCCCACTGGTTTCATAGAATAGCTTGTCTTCTAAATCTGTGACAGATGTCCCATACCCATTGTGATTACGGGAATATTCCTATGAAATCCATCATGCAGTCCCAGAAGGGTCATAGCAACCTACCCTTACGTATTTAGAAGATAAGGTGATTTTAAATAATTTTAATACCGAAAGTAAAGTTTTGATTTGAGCTCAAAATATGGAAATTTGAAGAACTTTTAACAAATTTAATGCTAAGTATACGAAGGATTCCGATGCGCTCTCTGAAGGATACATTGACCCTCTTCTCCATATCAAATGTAATTTATCAATTTCATTGTACCTGTTGAAGCAAGTACGTTGGGAAGACGGCAAGATGTCTGAATGAGAGAGTTTCAGAACACCTTCCAAAGTGGTCCAACCCTTTAAACTATCCACTAAGGTCCACTGCAATTCCACAGACATTTGCAAGTCTGTAGCAACGCGAGAGAAAAACTTCTTTGAATAATTTTAGCATTAAGTGCCACATCAGCAACAGGCACACTTTAGGAATCGCAGTCTCTCGTTATTTTGTGTGAGAATCCCGACTTGTGTTCGTAAAAAGATTTTATTTCCACCTTTTACTTACCTTGGTAGCTTTCATCTCTGTTTTTCTTCTTCTAATATCTAGGTTATTTACTCAATTGTTATTAGTTCATATCTCTTAAGTCTAATAATAGATTATAGGTTTGCATGCTGTCAATTTTATTCATAGATTTATTACTGTAGAAGTATATGATTTCAGATTTTGTATTTTATAGTCAGTCCATGTTTGTACTTGAATAAGAGTGGACGAAATGCATTGTGCAATAATCGCATTCTTTAATCTAAAAGAGCATTCATTTGATGATAATTTGGGAAGTATCAAACAACTTCTGTTACATGAACTAAAGGACCAAAATGGTGCTGCAGTCTACATTTGTTCAAAAGGTTCAAGAAAAGGGAACAGCAATCGTATACAAAGACAGTGTCGTATGTCGTTCGTGGTAAAAGCATATCATGTGTTTCTATCAAGTCAAGTCAAGTCAAGTAGGTGATTATTTATCTTCAAAATGGAGATCACAAGGCGTAGAGATCATAAAGATGCAGAAACGACATCATCGACGTAAACAAATGTTCGAGCTATATAAAATGTCGGAAGAGTATGGGTAAGAAGATAGAATGTCATCAGAGAATGAATGTCATGCTTTGCAAGAAAAGAGTTGCAATCTGTACATGTAAACCCACATGCATCGTAATACTCAAAGCTACGAATTTGCTGTCGATCATTTCGTGAAGAAATAGACTGATTTTTCGGAATTTTAGTTTTTGCTGGTTTTTACCAGTTTTTGCAGGTTTTTACCGGTTTTTTACCGCTTAGTGGCAAAAACCAGGTTTAGCCGGCAAAAAGCCACCAACCCTCTGTAGAAGCGATAAACCGTTGAAATATAATGTATATCAACTTCCTTTTTCATGGCTATGTGATGTTCTTGCTACTTCGAATACTCCTCTAGTCGTTGTGGTTGTGTCAACATCAATAGGCGGACATCCATCGGAAAAGTTTTTCTGATATAAACGTATCATAATTGTCAACTTGAATGCCAATGCAGTAGCTACTTAGAAAGGACGCGACAGATGAGTACATGTTTAGTGCATTTCTATAGGAGAAAGTAATAAATGATGCTGCGACCAATATGGAATATGCAAAGCGCATACTAAGTCTGTCAATTTAGATGGCAAGCGCTTTAGCAGCACCTGGTGAGCATCATCACTGTCGCTATTGAATTCTGGCTTGAATTTGCTGCAAAAACGCTACAGATGAAAATGTATTTGCTAACCAGCTTTCGCCAAGCTTTCGCATTATTTCCCATGTAAAGGCTGTCATTTTATGAATGAAGCATGAATGACACTTGTGGGTTCCTTCCATTTTGAAACACGAAGACAATGGTTGTACTTGCCCATGACTTTACTTGAAAGTATGCTTTATAAAGCGGCAATAAACTTGTGAACTAAAACTTTACGTTTCCTATCATTCAAGGAATAAAGTGACATGAATAAAAGTCGACTATGTAATAGCTGAGTTGCGGAAGTCTTACTTGCAAATTGACAGTTGGTAATGCCATGTCTACCATGTACTACATACAATTCAGATACTACCAACACAGGGCGCAATTTCTGTGATTTGAAAGATAATTCATATCGGGCATGTTTGACTATCATTTCCTTACTGCATGTCCATTGCACCTGACAGGTATAATTTCCAGCTGCATAATTTGTGAAAGAATTTACTTCTAGGGAGTTATCCATGCCAACTACCTGTCAAAACAAGATGAACTGAGACACATTTGATAAATCAGATTTTATATTTTTACTTACTTGATTATTGTGTGTCCAAGTCACGACACTCTTTTCTGCCCTACCTAAACTATATTCACATGTCATTCTTGCAGATTTATCTTTATATCTATCAAAGATCAGCTTTTGGATACTTGAAGATGGATGTATGACTTGTAACTCCTCCTTGAAGCACTTTGTCTTTTCGCCTTCTTCAGCACCTCTATTTGTCACCTCTTCTACTGTTCTGGTAAATATTATCGTGAAGTATTTATTTACAATGCAGCCTATATGACGTCCCTGTAAAAAACAGATGTGAGGTGTTTAGTACCTTCATAATATCGACATGCATCGCAGAACGATGCATTTCTAATAATATATACTTTATGAAATCTATTTCCAATAGGTCTGGAATAATTTAATATAAGATATAAATGTGCTTCTTGACAATGCGATCATTTGCAATCAAGATTATTTGCATTACTCCTTTGATTTCGAGCGTCAATCGATGACATGCATGCAAACTACATTGTAAATCACTCAATACCACTCACATATGAGGGATGCATACCAAAATATTTTTTTGGTATATTTCTGCATCTATTTGTATGCTTTTCGCATGTTATTTCAAGTGCGGCATGCTTTACATACTGAAGCCATACCAGTACAATGTTAAAAGAATGCATCAATTATGTCTAAAGGCCTTTTGTCAGTGAAGATCACATTAATGTTACTACTGTTTTGTAAATAGGGAGATAATGACATTCAAGAGTCATACTTTCAATACTGAATTCGATTTTAATGCATGTAATTCTAAGATATTTCGTAAATAATCAATAAGTATTCAACCATCAACCATAATGCATTATGTAATTTTGAAATTAAGCATATCATCAATCCGAAATAACAACACATTATAATTCATGAACGCAAAAATAGTTATGTTTGAGATACATAAGTCAACATGATTGTACGGAAAATATCGTTTGAATGAATTGATGTTAATCAGCTTGGTTCATTAAGTAGAGCTTCCTAAGTGTACTGTTCAAGTTGATAGACAAGTGGCAACAAAGACATACTCGTTGAGCATATAATTCACAAGAAATATAATCTTCTTAAATATAACACTATCAAAAAGAAATATTCACGACTGGTATTACCGAAAAAAGTTATTTGACAGCAGTATGTAATATATATATTGTTTTGCTATGTGACTAAAATCTCTACATACCAGAGGCATACAAATGAGAATGAATTTGCATCGGGTATCGTATATGAAACATACCAACAACTCGTATTTCAGTGTAAAACAACCAATCACAGATAGAATAGTTCGTATCGCTACATACCAATCACATACGAAAGTAAGTGAAAAACATACCAGATCTCTGTAAGCATACGAGAATTTCGTATCAGATGTTAGTTTCAAATTGTATGTGATTTTGACATATGTTTGTATGCAGTTTTCGTATCCAGCGATTTACAATGTACTAAACCCAATATTAATTAATACCTATGGCGTCAACTTAAGTTGCCATTTCGACTCACACTTTGTGAGGGTAGCGGTGCGAAGCAATTTAATCTCAATAATTATATTCACTGTTATAAATGCACCAATTGACTGTCCTCTGTTTCCAGATTCCAAATGAGTAATGACACATGATCATTCCATGTGGGTTATATTATCTCACATCACTCATCCATCATTGCACATTAAAAATATTTTGTATTCTCTGATGTAATAGAATTGCATTACAATAGAAAGAAGGCGAAGCGATTGTCCACCGGGATATCAAATGAATAATTGAGGTGTTAATTGAAAACTACAAAAATATAATCTTCTACGCAATTACATTATTACAATTCATGATCAAAAGTGAGAATTCTTCTTCAGATACAAATTTTATTGATGTTGCACTGCTATTCATGAAGTTCCAAATGGGTGCTGAACCTGAGTACTAACTACGACTAATAAATGAGTCCCAAACTACCTTCTTCTCGGTAATTTTAGCACTTTCATTTAGTACTCAGATATGTTCTTACCTAGATAGGACTTTATGATTTACAGTGAGGTAATCCTTGTGTACACTGCAAACTGTACGATACGAAAGCTACTTACGAAACCGATGTACGAAGGGAGAATAACAAAATGTGCGAAAGCGCTATTTTTCGTGACCATACACTACGAAAGCGATTGGCTTTCCTGTTGGATAATCTTATTATCCAATAAGAATGCCAATCGCTTTCGTAGTTTATGAACACAAACAATACCGCTTTCGCACATTTTGTTATTCTCCTTTTGTACATCGGTTTCGTATTAAAAATCAGCCAGCTTTCGTGCTCTACAGTTTTCAGTGTAGCCAACATCAATGAAAGACTTTGTTGCACTGCAAGACTTTCTACGTGACCAAGACTTCCGAAACGTCGGAGAATATAAAATTTTGCATCTCTTTTGAAGAGTTTTTTTGAAAAGGAAGTGGCAATAGAATATTATGACCCTGATTCAACGTAGCAAAGTGCGTCAAGGTAACAAAATTTAAAAAAACAAGCTGACGACCGGTAATTTTTAGTAGGTGCGAAATATGATTTAAAAGAAAATTTTTATATCCTAAAATGTCTAAGAATTTAAAAATACTTACCATAAGAACAAACAACGGCTATCCTGTCCTCATGTGTAATGAATTGGCGAGTAAGTCGTTATGTTCAAAATCACTTATATATTGAAAAGATTCTATTTAACAGTCTGCCCATTCAGATGATAAGAGGACACGTCTGTTTCCAATCAAAATACCAGATCTAGGTAACACAGCGGGAATACGCTATCTAAAATCTACCAGGTGTGCAAGAGAATTAATATTAGTTCCTTAAGCTAAAACGTGAAAAATTCTACAAAATATGCATACAAATTATTTGACTATTTTTAATGAGGTCATCAACAGGAACTTGGTCAGGACGATCGCGTTCCGACCGTTAAATCCTGGACGCCCAAACCCAACCAAGCGCGGTCCTGTACATTTAAGATGCACAGCCTCAAAAATTAAATTTATGGTAGAGAAAAATTAGCATCTACCAAAAAAAATTGAGTCACTATGTAATAATGATTTAATGATGATTTATAATGATGTATCATATTATGATATATGATAATGATTTATGAATGAGTAATACGATTTACGCTTGAACATACAGCAAGGAATTATTTCAAGGAAGGAATATACTGTATAGAGCATGCAAGGATTTTTTCGTTCTTAAGTTAAACTTACCACTATTTTCCTAATTCCGCTCCACTTCGTAATCCGCATCAACAAGCTACCATTCAATAAAACCTGCATGTCGGGAATAATTCCTACATTTAGCTTCGTCCGTTTCATGCATTCTACTCTATCACAAGTAAACCAGACTATTGAACTTATCTGATAACCTCTTCGCTTCAATTTCTCCGATGCTTTGCAGTCTATTGTTCTTTCTTTATATCTCTGTATCTTAATTATTGTAGAATCATACGAAACATGATCTGAAACAAATAAATAACACGAAATTATTTGACATAGTCTTATATTGATCTAAAGCATGATGTCCATGTATGTACACTGCAAACTGTGGAATACCAAAGCTACTTGCGAAAGCGATGTACAAAACGGGAATAACAAAATGCACGATCAATAGCACTTTCGTACATTTTGTTATTCCCGCTTTGTACATCGCTTTCGTATTCAAAATCAGCCAACTTTCGTACGCTACAGTTAACAGTGTAAATGGAGCACTAGATGATCTGAGAGAAAGAGAGAGATGTGTTTATATTCAAAATAATGAAAATCATCAACACAACTCAAATAACCATGTAAATAATATTAAGACAAAGTAATGCATGATTTTGCAAGGCTTTTCTTGTTGATGATTGTGAGCGAAAGCTACGCAAGTGGGACTGAGATATTCAAGCCCGTCCAAGTTGATTTGCCACAATTTTTGAATGTTAACTTTTGTTCGGTATGATGCTGTCTGTATGTTATTCCTATTTCATGAATGGTATGGCGTGCTTTCATGTTTACTGATAGGTAATTATAATTAAATACGCTTTTCTAATTGGTATTTTCGGTTCCGTTGGATTGTAGAATAGAATTCTCTTCTTTTGTCTGATATAAAGAGTTTCAAATACATGTTAATATTTGAAATATATCTGGGATATTATGTTAGCAAAATCAGTAAGACTGTCTGATAGTTGGCTTTTGTATGCATTGTCTCTTTTCACTGTCTGGTTTTAGATTTTCTATTCTAAGAAATTCTCAAGCGACTTGGCACAAAATGTGATGCAACGGATGACAAGAGCTAGCTTCACAGTTATGGATGAAATTCAATCCATTTCGGAGTGACATGTCCGAAAACAGGTCAAATTTGCCACTTTCTCACTCACGTTCATGAATGAAGCGGTGTGATCTTCTGAAAAAAATTTCAACCTTGTCTGACAGATGACCAATATTTGAAAGGTGACCAAATACCAGTGAAGCATACATAAATGGAGAAGTGATCATTGCATGGAACATCACAACCAGTTCATTCTTTCCCAAACTCTCGCGCAAACAACGGATGATGTGAAAACGGCGGTAAGATCATCTCTTTACATATATAAATATTCAAGGTACGGTAATATCTGATAAGGACAACAAAACACAGATCCTGTGTCACATATGATTCATTAGTCTCTATTATTGTCGACATTTAATGACTCTTTTACAAACTCTCAGTTTACCTCCAATAATCGATATCAAAAATTTAGGAAAGCTGATTTTAAGAAAAATAATGTTGTTTGCGTGTAGCAGGTCGATATAACTAATCCTATGAGTGTCTTTCATCTTTCCTCAGTAAACACATGCGACAATATGATGTTTTTATAAGTTAACGACAATTACCACAGCATCAGTTGCACGATGAGGCGATTTTGCGATGTTTGCTGTTCAGTGATGTTATCCATGCAGTAGAACCCTTGCATTTGTCAACTGCTTCAAATTTGTCCATGCCTATCGGAAATAGGCTTAAAATGATAATATAATGGCTGCACTTTTTGACCCTCAAAACAGATCTCAAACTCATCAATTACTGCTGTGAAAACTTTTCCAGCAGCCTGTTTATGAATGTAGTGACAGCTTTCATTTTGAACATTGATTTATCCTGAGTTGTTCATACAGACCGACCAGTCATGCACGATTATGTGTAAAAGCGAAACATTCACACTTTGCAATCTTCTAGCACGACACACATGCACGAGCATGATGTAAACAGTGAATAAATGAATTTCTTTCTTCATGCATGATCGTGGACATGTCCAAAGTCATGTGATAGTAAAAGATTTGTGATGGGAACTTCTACACCCTCTGAGACCCGAGGAGGGTGGTGAGTGTACCTCCTTGACTTATCTTTTTATGACTAATTTAATGAAGAATCAGAAGTACGGTCTAGTTAGATTATTATCTAATACTTCTAGATACATCGACGATTTATGCATTATTAATTATAAAAAGTTTGATTCCTTGATACCACAGATTCACCCACCTAGTCTAGAAGCCAGTAGAAGTGGGAGTAATAACAAACAAGTAGAATATCTTGATATTAATATAGATATCACTGACTGCGGCACAATTACATCTGTTTTTCATAAAGTCGATCATTTTAATTTCCCTGTCACCCTTTTAACCTTTCCGCAAAACTGTATGCCCTACAGGACAGGCGCTAGAGTGTTTGTTGGACAAGTTTTAAGATATGAGCGCATCTGTACATTGGAAAAAGATTTCATCCAAAAAGTCAATCGTACAGCTACTACTCTCATTAAGAGAGGATATAACAGCGTAGATCTCAAGCAAAGTGCTGAGAAGCAGCTGCATAAGCATAGTGAAACTTTATTAAATTACGGATATTTTTCTGCTAAGCAGCTTCTTAATAATTGTGCGTGCTTTCATTGATTTAATTAATTTCGAGGCTGCTTTAATATAGCAGGGCCCGCCTGGGTGAGTTTGAGTGTTCAGGAGTAGGGGCCGAAACGCGAATCCTTACCCAAGTTCCTGTTGATGACCTGAATTGCACATTTTTTCAATTAGGCAATCTGTTGTAGTTGTTATTTCCTTTAACCTGTAGGGAACGCCACATGGGTCCTTTTGAGGGATCAAATTCTTTTCACTTATCGTTATCTTCTACTTCATCTTCTCCTCAATCAAAGCATTAAATTTCATTCTGACGCAACTGACATATACAAGCATCTGGGCGACCAGACCTACAGATTAAGTTTTGTCAATACATATACGCAATTTCCGCAAGTACTACACTGTCCAACACACAGTGTGGCAGACAGGCAGGAGCTCTCGAGTAAGCCATCAATTTTTTTTCTCACTCTACTTATATTTACAGTCTTTTTTTCATTACCTACCATTTGAATATTTTCAACATTTATATTTGTGTTTTATTCTTATTTTTCACATTGGTTTTACTTACTGAATAGTTCGATTTGTGATTTAATTCATTATTAATTGTGTTTCGCCTAAGGTTGGCTCTTGCTATTTTGACTACTTACTGATTCAATTGGAATAAAATAGCACATGCAGATTCACTCTCGTAAATGAAGATTTTGTATAGGCATGACCGGGTGATATGTCCTCAGCTCAAAGTAAAAAATGAAATAGAAAAATGCAGTTTCGGGACACCCAGAAACGAGTGTGCAGATCTCTAAGGATTTAACATGTTACATAGTGAATTTGCCATTTATTTCAAAGCAATTTCGTCAACCAAATTAAACTAAGTGGAATCAGTGAAGCATAAAATAGGAAATAGGATGATATCTTTAATGTCTTAACTTTTGTAAACAGAATTATTTGATATTAAGTTGCATCTTTAGTTGAAAAATAGGAGCAGACGCGTTTTATGGGAAAAGTCTCAACTGTTATTCAATTGCATGTCTACTCACCAATTCCACTTCTTTTATCAATGAGGTTGAATTTATTTGAAGAAATGCTTCCTAATGAATTTTCAGCTGAACAGTAAAATGAAACATCGAATTTCGAAGTTTTGGGCATATTTTCACCGAGAGTATGGAATATCACTGTAGCTCCTGCAGTTTTGCTAACATTATAAGTAATCCTCCTGAATCCTGGTACTTCTAAGGAAGCGTTTTTGTTTACTATATTGAATCTTCTCAAATTTTCACTTATGCACCTATATCTTGACCTCTTTCCGGCGCGTAGACAAAGTTCTATCTGAAAATACAATCAATGTAGTGATTATAACACAATGTACGCTGATTACAGGGTACGCTGATAACTAAATTTGTGTTTTGAATTAGCGGAGATAGTTATGTTGTAAGCAGGTTGAAAATCTGACGCCTCCCATATTATTGACGTTGCATCGATGGTCACAATACATCGATCACAAGTCATCGATGGTCACAATACATTTAAGTCAAAAGCTTTCGTCGCCAAAGTTTATTGTCAACTTAGCAAAAGGCATGTACATGTATGTATATGAGATTACAATGAACTACGTAAATGGACCAATCTATGCAGTTAGTCACATTCCTCAGTGGATTCTAGTGAAGTCCGAATGCACAATTAAAGCAGTGAGACAATCCCAAATAAAGTTTTGGACAAACGAATTATGATTTTGGAACGTACCTGAACCAATTAAAATTATAACACCGCCTCAGTGTGTCAGATCAGGGATGCTGGAAGTTGATGGAGACATACAAGGAGTCCACAGTCGATGGAACTTGAATGATAGCATAACATAGATCTTCCATAAATACAACAAAATGTACCTCATATTGATAGGGTGCTTTGTGCAAGGAAAATCATGCGGTTATTGAATGAGCTCACAATGTTTATAAACATAGCAAGTTCATTAATTGTTCATTAAAGCTCATTAAAGTTCATTAGAATGTTTATCATAAATACTGCACATAAATGCTAGGCTAATTTGCTACCATTTCACAAATTTAAATGCTACCGAGCGCCACTTGATTAGATCTACATTTGAAAGAATGATTTCGTCAGAATGTTTGATTTTTCATATCTAGGGGAACTCTCTTATTTCGATTATTTAAATTTTAATGGATTCATTTGAAGAAGCTATATCCGAACAGGTCGTAGTCTCTCACAGAGTGCTTTGCATTTTGAGTCACTGAGTGACTCCGTACACTGTGAACCGTCAGCTACCAAATGAAATAAGTTTCGCTGCCAAACCTACTCATCAAAGTGACTAACATTTCTTCCCATATGAAGATGGTTTGACTTTCATGGATAGCAGACCGTGTTCATCTGGTAACGGTTGCCTGAATGAAATTCGAGGGTCTCGTGGGTAATTCGCTACCAAACCTTAATGCGGCTACCAGATCGATTACCTTGAAGCTAATTGGTTGACATCTTATTTCTTGTGTCATCATTTCTCAGAACGATGATTCGCTACCAGATGATTCGGCAACCATAGTCTTAGATTTTACCGTAACTTCTCATGGCAAGTTTGTTTTTTAATGCTACTTATAAATGTCCTGCGCAGCAATAGATTTACTATATATTTTTGTGCAGCACTTACTGTTCATTTCTGTCTAAGTCTGGTGATATCGAAGTCCCTTAATCTACTCCCTAATCTCCCAACACGATCCCTAATCTACTTAAGTCTGATTGCCGAACTGACTATGAGACCATCACAATTGCTCGATAATTTCTCTGTAAGCATGTACTTATATATAAATGAATAATTGCTAATTATATATATATATATATATATATATATATATATATATATATATATATTATATATTAATATCATAAATTAATAATAATAATAAATTAATTTTACTTCATGAAATTAGCAACCATTGTCAATTCGGACTTGATTTCAAAATTACTTTGTACATGTTGTTTGTTTCTGTGTACTTGTTACTTATGATAAAAAATCTGTGACTTACGTGTAATACAAGCGAATTCAATATTGTCAGTTCGATCTTTGTAAGTTAGATGATAATATCTTGCTGCTTATAACGCAGTAAAAGTAATATGCAGCTTCTGACATATTTACGCTATTACAAGAAAAAGAGGCATCTGATGCCACTATGCTGGCTTACAGCAGCAACGGTACCAGATGAAAGGAAATAAAAGCATTTGGCAGCAAGTATTTCATCGGTTTGGTAGCGTACAGTGTACACCATATTCCTGCGCGAGTATGTTCTGTGTCATCACAACTTTTACAATTCGCCATCTACTCAACTTGATATTCACAAAATTGCTTTAGCAAGCTTGAAATATCGTCTAGATATTCCTCCACTGAATTTTACTAACAAACATTTGGCTCCACCTGGTCCACGGAGAAGTTTTGAATTGAAACATTCAAAAGCCACATACTGTGTTAATTTCACAAACTTAGTGATAATCGCACAACTGACTGAAGAGGAGAATTCACCACTTATAGACGCTAACTGAATGATCTTCAACTAGATCTTTTGGCATCTTTGGCTGCGCTACATATTTGTCCAATAACTTTTTCTTTCAATAATACTATTCAATTTGCCGAATCTTATGATTTTACCCTATTTATCGCCAATGGCATAATAGTGCAATGATCGACATATTACCACATGGTATGGCGAACCAATGTTGTTATCCATATGCTGGACGAACCAGACTATTCGTGTAAGTAAAAATCAAAATATCCTATTTCTCTCCGGAAAATTTCATGCCAAACAGTTAGTTAATGAGTTGTAAGTAAAAAAAGTAATGGCTGATAAATGAAATAGTTCTACCGATTAGTGGTCATTTGTAAAGTTTAAATACAAATATTAACTGTTCCAGATTAAAGTTCGTTCTTTATGCACACAATGCGAGAACTCTTCGAAAATTCCAGTGACCCAAAAATGTCCAGTTACGTTTGACATACTTGTATGTAGGCGTAGGCCACATTCTAAAACAGGATTATTGTGAATATGTGGAAGTACTTTATAAGCATTGTAAGTTACACGTAATTCTATTCTAGAATCAAAGTCTTCAATGATGATGTGGCTAAGAATATGTAAATTAAAGGAATACTGTTCAAATACTGTATATGCTACATCCCAAGAATGTAAAGTTGTGATGGTGTTAAAAGAGAATAATCGGTTTCAACCATATCACAAGTTCTGCACATCAGCTAATTGTGTTATTCGCATGTAAAGTGCCTGTAATACTACGTGAAACGATACGTACTTCACTTCAAAGCTCTGCAGCTTTTTTCTAGACTGAACAATTTTTAGTTCATGTTACCACCTCAGAAGTGGGTGCAGAAACATTTTTTTAGATGGTCAAAACGTGTTTTTTTATCTTTTTTGCTGCAGCATTGTTATCTTTTCTTTGGAATTGAAGGCTTACCAAACAATCGGTAGCCTCAAAACTGTTTTATGAGAGTAATCATAGAAGTAGATAATAGAGATATTACTAGAAGCTACTCATCTATTTGTTCATTTTTGGCCGCACTGGAGACAATGTTGTGACAAATAAAATTCAGGTATAAATTTTCCCGATTATGAGCATTGGTGTCACAAATGCCACCAATGTTTGCCTAAATGTCGAGGCTTAAAAATAGATAAAAATAAAAATAATAAAAATAGAAGCTGACTGTAAACATAACTGCATATTTCTAATAGGTATGGCGCACCAGCCACACAACTGTATTTATTTCATCTAAGAAATGAGCAACATTGATTAATTCGATGATTTCTGGTATATTATCTGATACTACTGACACTACACTGCAAAAACTCTAGGGCACGAAATTTCGCTTGAATTAGGCATCAATTCTAACCAACACAAGGCACGAGTAGGCGCGAGGTCCATAGTGCCAAGTTCGTGTCCATTGATTTTTCCATCGATTTCATTGGATAAACAAATATTTCGTTTGACGCCTATTAGTGCCTAGTGACGCCTACTGGTGCCTCGAGGCACTGGAAAGGCACTAACTAAGCGCTAACTGGCACGAAATTTCGGCTTCGTGCGTAAATTAGTGGCATACAGTTTACAGTGTACAAGGAATCTTATGCATCCGAAATTTATTCCAGGCATTGATGCATTCAGTAATAGTTGCTGCTAAACTGACGGATACTACTGATAATGTAAGCAATATGCAAAAATTGGTATTTTATTAATGCATATCTTTACAATTCACGCATCAGAAATTTGCTCCAGGCAAATATGGCCTGCTGATGGTACCTGATGTTGAGATAACTTGACTTTTGTTTTGGTATGCCCTCTTTTTGAATTAATCGGCGAGAAATTACTTCAATCTCACACATTTGCAAATGATCAACTTTTACTAGATACTGAAAATGAGCAATGAATCTAATCAAGCGCAACAAATTCATAAAAAATCAAAGAGCTTTAAAATGAATGACCAAGACATTTTCATTTCGAAATGATTGTTTAAATTGATGCTACTCAGTCGTGAAAAAGACTTTTGGTAATGTTGAGAAGTGAGTAAATGTATTTACCCTTTGAATGCCATTTTCCTCTTTCAACTTTTCTACTTCGCATGATAGAACGTATTTTTCTTCCAGTCTTGTTTCAATTATCTCATCATGATTTACATCCATCGCAGCTCTCCATGTAGCAAGTGAATCACTCCACTTGTGTCTTTGTATCCTCGCTTTGAATTTAAGTTGCGCTCGTTGAGAAATGGCATTTTCGATCAATAGAAAATTAAATAATACTGAAATTGAAAGAAGAGAAATTGAAAAAACAAAGGTCTGCCGCAATACATTGAATAACATAGAATGACAACTATTAAGTCAATAAAAGACACCAACACCCTTGATTCCCCGACCGCACTCGCCTGACCTAGGAATCGAACCGAAGTCCGCGATAAAGAGAAGCTCGCACCTTTTTCAAAAGGCCACGCTGACGGTTCAGAAAAGAAGAGAAATGTTAAACAAAATAAAATTTCAGCCATGCTTTGCATACCGGCCATCGCGGAGCTACAGTTCAAAAGTGAATGTTTGGTCTAGGAGCCGTTCAGCGATGTCGGAACAAGGGGGGACGAAGGGGAGCATAACCCCTTGCCCTGTCTGAGGAGGGGCAAATGTGCCATTGAGCAAATGTGTAGTCATACTACAATTGTGTTCGAGATTTTACCTTGAATTAAGATAAGATAAGATAAGACTTCATTGATGGCTCACAATGTGCGGTGAACGCATTACATAGGTATGTTCAAAACATAGACAAATAATAAATAATATAACGAGGTACAAGTGCATCATAAAAAAGAGTTGTACAGCTTTGCCTTCCGAAACGGATAAATGAGTTACTAAATCGAACATGTTTGGCTCGCGGTGCTGTAATACACAGAGGATTTCGCAGAGGAGGTTTTTTATCATCAAACATGATATTCAAAGAATGGTTACTCTCACTAACAATTGTAGTAAACAACCGTCTACACAAGGTCTCGGTAACAAATGTCAAATCAGAGAAATCATGATCACGAAAAATCCGGTAAAAGTTTTTCAAACAAATATTTGGGGAGGTTGCAGAAGGTGGGAAAACCATTAGTGAGGACCGAACAAATAAAAGAAACGTAGTATTCAAAAATTATCTTTGGTGGACAGTCACATTGTTTTAAATTACGGAGAATATACATTCGTCGGTAACATTTCTTGACAATAATTGAAATATGCAATTTCCAACATAAGTCTTCAGAGAAAGTAATACCCAACAACTTCATAGATGGTGCAGTAGAAATAGATTGTGTATTTCCACAGCAAGAAATTGATGAAAGTGAAATTGACTTTTCTGTTATACAATTCATAACAGCACATTTGCTGTAATTGATCGATAAGCCAATATCATTCGACCACCTTTCAACAAGCGAAAAATCATTCTGTAAGTTGTCATCACAGTTTTGACGCAAGAAATGTAAAATAGTAACATCATCCGCTTATTCTAAGTATCTAGAATTATCAAATTTTGGTTTTAGAGAATCATCACGGCTGCAAAAAGAATATGTGCAATCACACTGCCCTGAGGCACGCCACTTGATGCCACAGTCCACTTGGAGACATCATTGTCTGACACTCGCACACGTTGTCGCAGACCACTAAGATAATTTCTGATAATGGCAATACCTTGAATCGGTACACCCAAGTTTGTAAGGGATGAAACGATAGCATCATGAGGCAACCGGTCAAATGCCTTTGAATAATCGATGGCTAAAACGCGCACAGCTCCTGACTTGTCATCCAAGAATTTGAGGATGTTGTGATAAATTATGGTGGTTTCAGTAACTGTCCCTTTACCATGACAAGGTATATGCGCAAATTGATTTGGATCAAATTTTGAAACAATATAAGGCACAATCCATTTATTTAAGATTATCCTCTCCAGCACCTTCGACATAACAGGTAGAATAGATGTTGGACGAAATTCTGATGGAATCATAGGTTTTTTGCATTTGGGAATGGGAACCACTTCAGCGAATTTCAGCAGAGATGGAACAGTACCCGTATTTAAAGATCTGTTCAAAAAATTCTTCTTTCTTTAATTAGTATTCTTCTTTCTTTTTCATCGAAGTATTTCTGATGAAAGAGTTATCTTCTTCGCTCAAAAGGTTTTCAGAAGTGGAGAATAAAATTGTCAATAAAAAGTTGCTTCATTTAAGTTTTGAAAATTCAGCAGATTCCATGAGTCTCCCGTGTTTTCAAGTTTTTTAATTGACAAGATAGCATATCAATCAATTAAGTAACTCGAAAGCATGATTACATGCTTATGTACACTCATACATTGAAACATGGGTTTAAGGTTATCACCGCCGTTTAGACAATTTTTAGTCAAAAGGCATTTTTTAAGTATGAACAATGTATTATGTTCATCAAAAACAAAAAAATATTGGCTGATATCAAACTAAGTTTATAAGCACTTGTTGGAATGTCTTATGCATACATGCATAATAAGCAGTGTATATAATCCAATAAATCCTCTAGATGATACAGATCGGTTCTTTTCTCAGAAACTTATGTTCCATTCATAGAAGCAATTTATCTGAAGTTGACTACAAAGGAAATTTACTAAATGTCACGGCACAGCCGGGAGAACTAAGTTTTGCCATGAACTGCCATTCAAAAACTTTGAATTTCACATGTAACTGAGTTCGGAGGCACACATGATAGGTCATACGCCGCAAGTAGAGGTCAGACACTAGGGCTGCGGTTACGCCTGCAACTTCATTGCTGACACTACAGAATTAGAAGGTCGTCTCTTCTTCTGTTTCACTAGAAAGGAAGCATTGGAACCTGTAACGTTAATGAAATGGCACAATCTGCTGACATAATACCATAGCAATCGAACAATAAGCAGCCAGCTCAACATTGAAGACGCCAAATTGTGCGACGTTTCCGTGACCGTTGTCAACCGGATCACACAGCAAAGAGACACAGATGATATCAAGTTCTACAGTGAAGTTTGTGGAACGTTTTACGTGCGCCTGCTAACTTTTTTTAAAATGATCGGAGGGCCCAGCATTATCGAGAACACTTTTGCGCAATGATCTGAATTCTACGAATCTGAAGGAGTCGTGGCGATCGGAGCATTTTGAAGGAATTCACAGCAATCCGCAAGTGACGCACGACTTTTTTCTATCTCTGCAAGGTATTGAAAAGTTCCTTTTGCTCATTTAGTAAGTTTCTGCATGTGCCATCTGTTTGAATCAGTTTGTACTTCTAGCAAAATGATACGCTAATTCTGTGGCCATCTCTTTGATCCATGATGAGTCAGAGAAGAATGGACAAGCAATAGCGGCAAAGGCATACCTTCAATAATCGTAATTCTTGCGTCACCAGACAATAGCAATTTCGTGAATGGTTATCAAGAGAATTGCATTGATCTCATCATCATATTATTCTCAGACTGAGCCTTGTTTAAATTTAGCTGTCCAATTTTTACTGAGGATATTATAATAAATATAAAGAGATAATAATATTAATAATGGAGGATATTATGCTGATGAGATCAATGCATTTCTCTTGATCACCATTCGCTAAATTGCTATTGTCTGGTGACGCACGAAGCACGATTATTGAAGGTATGCCTTGCTTCCATTGTTTGTCCATTCTTCTCTGACTAATCATGGATCGAGAGATGTCAGCAATCAAGTAATAATTATATTCATATCAATAATCATATCAAGTAGGCAATAAACCATATTTGATAACGGAGGCGGACATGATAAGCCATAAGCCGTCACCAGCGTGGGAATACTTAGGCAATGATCTTCAATGGAACCGACGTCATAAAGATTTCATACTCTCATAAAAATAATTTTTGTTGTACATGTACATGCATCTCGGCTATGTTGCTTGAGGCGCTATCATATTTTACAGCAAGATTCAGTTATCTGTACCGCTGAGTTTACGAAGCATGAATGACCACACTTACAGGCATGAAGCAGATCCGCGTAGGTTGATGCTGTGACATACCCATCAAGGAACACCAACTCTGTTCGACGATGCAATGAGATGCCGGCCCATCCATACAGGGACGAACAATCACCTTGTTTATCAGAGAGTTGAACACATTGGGCCAAGAGCTCCTGACGTGGTTGTCGTCACACAGAGACCGCAGAGAGGCAAAATAGAATTTCGTTTGTAAACAGCACTGCTACATACGCGAATGCCCGATCCATTGCCCCACGCTTCTGAAGTGCCTCATTAGCAAGACCCAAACACACCCTGTTGCAGAGGAATCTGACCTCTCTGGGTCTAACCGTCTGTGCACTCAAAATACTCATTTCACTCGACATGAGATGCAATTTGTGCAGCGGATAAGATTGGATTGTCGAACCAATCGTAGAAAACGCCCATCTGCCCAAACAGCAGTGAGCCGGATATTATAGGCGTTTGAATGTGTGCTGAGCAGTGCTAATCGCACATGCTTTGTGCCTGAAGTGACGAACGGTATAAGGGGATCTAAAAACATGTCTAGCGGCATGTCGGTAAGAGCTTCTAGTCATCAGAATCCGAACAGCAGTCCAGCGGTTATCATCTTTAACCTGTCGAGGGCCAGCATAGATTTTCGTTGTTATTTTCATTTAGCTGCCGAGCTGCCAAAGTGAAAAACAGTCTCAAGTGCCGCGGACGAGTTGTGTCCGTCCTGTTTATGTACATTGAATCTGCGACATCTCGGCAGTTACACTGGTCAGAAACAGGACTTCCTCGGATTGCTAGACCGTCCTCAAGAGTTTAATTTGTAAGACGTTTTCAAAAGCTTCTAATTTTCAAAATTAAGCTTCAAAATTTTCTAAACCCGTTATTAAAGTTTCAAAAAGCTATAAAAGCATTATATAAAATACAGCATTGATGATACATTATATATAATATATCAGAGTCGAGCGCGGCCGTTTCACAATCTTGAGCTAGGCACAGGATTAGAGCTTGGATAATGTAGTCTCATTCAGCACTTAACTGCACTTCAGTCGAATACTCTGTGTGGCAAAGGAGCTGAAGGACTTGAAATCATCCTTCTCTCATGATTTAGCCTCACAGTCCCTAGTCTCTTTTTGACAATGTCCATTTTGAGAAAGGGACCAAGCTAAGTCATCGTTGTGAGATATTTATCGATTAGAAAAAGATAGCGAAAAATTTCAAAAGAATACTGATTTCTTTGTTGATGAAGGCCATCTGATGCACACTGTTGTTTGAGACATACCAGTACATGCATGCTCGCATAGGCTACGGCTGTTGATAGTAGCTACGGATGCAATGCCGTCTGACAGTGTATCTGATGAATATCTCGATACATTAACCAGAAAAAAACGTCGACCAATGTTAAAGAACAACCTTGTAATTGCTCCTGATATAATGCTACGTGAAGACATGTTGTTTCGCCACAAACCCATTTTCAAAGGGCAAATCCTGACATGCTTCCTCGACATCGGTCGACGCTTTTGTGATTGATGTTTCTGGATTTTATCAAATAAATGTGCAATGTCAAACGGCTTTGCATCTGTAGCTACTAGCAACAGACGTAGCCTATGTGAGTATACATATATGTCTCAATGATGGCCTGATATATAGCAGGCTTTGGCCAAATAATAGTGTTCATCAGATGGCCTCCATCAACAAAAAAACAGTTTTCTTTTGAAGTTTCTCGCTATCATTTTCTAATCGATAAATATCAGACAACGATGACTTTTAGCTTGTTCCCTTTTTAAAATAGACATTGTCGAAAAGAGATGAAGGACTGGGAGGTTAAATCATGACGGAAATATGATTTCAAGTCTTTCAACTCCTTCGACACACACAGTATTCGACTGAAGTGCAGTTGAGTGTTGATTCAGACTACATTATCACAAGTTCTAATCCTACACTGTAAACTGTAGGGCACTAATTTAGGCACGAAGCCGAAATTTCGTGCCAGTTAGCGCCTAGTTAGTGCCTTTCTAGTGCCTCGAGGCACCAGTAGGCGCCACAGTGCACTAATAGGCACTAAACCAAATGTTTGTTTATCCAATGACATCGAAGGAAAAATCAATGGGTACAAACTCGGCACTATGAACTTCGTGCCAAATCGTGCCTTGTGTTGGTTAGAATTGATGCCGAAATTTCGTGCCCTAGAGTTTACAGTGTATGCATAGAGTAAGTATATTATGGTAGAGTGGTAACTTTTTTTTAAAAATCCCCAATGTGTATACACTTTCGATTTTATTAGATGAACTCAAGGGAAATGCAGGTGGTATTGTCACCAAATGTGAGATATGCACATTTTTGCAGTTTTGCAGAAATTACAACGGAATTGAGTGATCAAGATTGTAATCCAGAACGAATGATGGTATTTCACAGATTCTCATGACTGCCTTGGAGATTTAATGCCTGTTAAATTAGCAATTCGATGGGTTCCTATTACTTTCATGCTCCACATCAAGTGTTTCTTCTCAAACGTGATCATCACATGCAACCTGCCACTGGCAGAGCAAAATCACATAATCAAAGACAATGACTTCATTTAACTTTAAAAGATGTAAATGGGTCCACATCACTCTTCAGATTCAAAAAGTGAAGCATGAATTTAGTGAATCACAAATGCCGGTGAAAATTGAATTAAAAACTTGAAATCTCAGCCAAGAAAGCACGAATAATATCACAACTTTTTCATGAACACTTTCACTATAATGCGGCTCATGAAATTCCCTTGATAATCAGCTTAAATTCCGCTTAGTTGAAATGCTTATTAGCAAATTTTCATTCCTTTTGATATCCAACTTGTTTCATGCTACTTATTTAGGAGAGTCATCTTGGTATTATTTAAATTTGCAAATTTTGAATTTTTTCAAAAGTGCTCAGATAATTTTTTGGACCACGGGAACGCTATCTCCGCAAAAAAATGAATCTTTTGATATAAAAATATTCACTGTATACAGATACTTTTTTTGAGTCGACACTCTACCTACATATCCCTACTCTATGATCCTATGCTTAGATTAACATGTGAAACGACTGCGCTCGACTCTGATGCACCTGGTCTATATAGTTCTGAAAATAACTGACCAATAACTTTCTTTATAAATGACTGATTGAAGATTCCAGGCTTGTCACAATTACTCAATTTTCTGCAATGACGATCCATCAGATATTCGTTTGAGATGTGTATGCTAGTGTTGTGCAGCAAAATTGCGCACTCCTGTATATTTTTCAAATAATAGACTCCTTTAAAGGTGACTACACACGCTTTTCAGTTTTGCTTCTTTTTGCATTTTTCTGAACATTCTTACCAGACTTACAGTAAATGCTTGTTTAATATCGATTTGCATCAACAAATGAGTAATGAAGATAATCATACTCCTTTACAAATGCAATGGGGTGGGCAATTTTGCTACACAATATAGCGAACGATTGACGATGAACATTTTACATTTCAGGTTTCCATTGACTGCCAGCTGCATGCTCACTGATTGACAGCGTCAGCTGATTTACGTACGGGTCACTCTGTCATCAATACGGAAGCGGAAACGATCAAAACACACTTCGGAAAATCTCATGCAATTTTCGGAGGCTGTTATTCAAAGAGGACAGGACGGATTTACCATGATTTTTGATATGTTAATGAGAACATGACAATTTCAGGGTACTACAAAGTTTTTCCGGGTTAAAACCTTGCTCTCCTGAACTGCATAAGCATGGGGCTTGCCGTCATTATTTTCTTTAGCTGATTTCAGTTTATGAGTCTACAGAAGTTCTCGGTTCACTGGAAATCCTTAGTAAAGATGTCAAAACGCTCAATACAATAAACAGCTTGATAATTTTGTAAAAATGCTTTTGTTTGACATAATTATGCTGAGTTGGGAAGAACCAAGTCCTGTTGGATTTTCAAAATCTATCAATCTGTCTTGCATTTGCGATACGGTATATTTCGATCATCAACCGCCGATTGAAATATATCACAATATATAAGTAAAACAAATTGATAGATTTTGAATATCTAACAAAACTTTGTTCTTCCCAACTAAACATAACAATAAGCAGCATAATTCCTTATTGCAAAGTCAAAGAAACTGCAGATCGAATGCAGCACAAGTAGCCCACACATGAACAGTGCGCACACTACGGATTGAATTGTGACAACTCATACGAAATATGACGAAGTATGACACATGAGTGAAGAAACCAAAAGCAAATTATTTAAAGGTTTTCATTACGTCAGACTAATAACGCATTTAAATGCACTGTGTATGCATACAGAAAACAAAGTTAACTTACCTAATACGATATAATTTGCTGCTGTTTTCATTGAAAGCACTGAAATCAAACAAAAGACTTTCAATGGCACCAAATGCTGTGGCCTGTCGTTTTGAAAATATGGCTTTCAATTATTTTAGGCCAACATTCGAATATGGAATTAAACTCATCACAAATGATATTTCACATTGGTAGGAGGTAAATCTTCGTGTATTTCTATAACAATAACATCTATTTTATATTTACTTCACTATGAAAACGCATGCAATAGCATAGAATGATAGTCTTTTAAGTACAACAGTAAGCAGAAGCGGACAAACAGGTGCATAGCACGGATCATCTTCATTTTCAGCCGGACAGCATGAACTGCATAATATAATTAATATGACACTATCTTAATTTCAGTGAATTTTCGAACACTTGTACAAGTACATGAACATTCAAGTCATGCTGGCATCCATTACTACAGAATAAAATGAAATGAAATGGGAAATAGATACTGATATTTAAATGAAAGGTACACTGAAGTCCATAGACTACCCAATGTAGACTATTCTGCATGTGAATTGTGATTCACTATGAGTCCTATGTGACAGCCTCTTTTTCTGAACAGCCTCATAAGCATGTAATCCTAACCTGACTGTTCGTCCCAAGATTTTAAAAATTAAATGACAATGAAAATGTGATGTTGATTTCTCACATGACGCTTGATCGCCTTGGTCAGATTACTATAGAGAAAATTCACTCTCGAGGAAGCTCTCGCCAACGCAAGACTCTATTGTGTTCATTATAGCTTGTCAATCACTTACATGTTTCGAATTTAGGGCTGCTAAATTGTTTTTTGTGCTCCTCCTCATATTCTATCTCTTGATAGTGGTTTAGTTTTATTTCAATGCAATGAATGAACTTCGTGTACGATGTTTTGAGTTTTCTGCACAATCCATCGGACGACTGGGCGGTGTAGAAAATAACCACGGTGGAAATCGCCGCCATAGACATAGTATCACCAATATGCCCTGAATCATTATCTCTGATTGAATCACACATCAATTATGGAAACTTCATCGCTGTATCTTTCAGCGGTTTCTCACTTTCCTATCCGACATTCAGCCATTGGTGAACGCAGACACGACGATTCAACGCGTCATCATCTTCACCAAAATTTGGCGAAGCCACTAACAGGGAAAATTTGCGCCTCCCTCTATCTGAATCTAAGAATTTATAAATAGATCTTTTCTTGCATTGTTGCAATGTATTTGCTTCTTCGTTTCTATCGGGAGAAGACGAATCTAACTATCGAGCTAAGCGCACACGCTTCACATATCACATAAACACACAAATCTCTGTGATTTGCTGTAAACACATCCGCAGCGCATTGTGTGATCGCTTGAAGATCCCTGCAGTTAATAGCTGAGCGCTGACGCTCGGAGCGGATTTGAGATTAGTGACTTGAAACTGTAAAGTGTATGTAAAGTGGCTGTGTACAATTTACATATACAATGTGCAACTTCTCATGTAGCACACTTTTATCTCACATACATCTTGTACATTCTGGTCACATTGTGTGAATTGAAAAGTAGCTGATAACACGCATTTTTAAGTTTACACGTATAAATGTGTTCATGAAATCTCAAGTTATTCCATTTATCTAAACATTAATACTCGCATATTATCAAAGTGCAGTTCTGCCAGATTGTAAAAATATAAGCCAATGCGTGATCTCTCCTGGTTCAAACTTTGGTTTCCAGCATCGAATTGAAATATATTTTGGTTTGTCACTGCAAATTATATTGGTAGAATGCAAATAAAATACTGTCGATCAAGTAGAATTAAGTATTGTCTGGGGTCTCAAATGTTCATTCTATGACTTGTGTCTCCAGGCCATGTTAGGTTTTAGGACGCTATACTGCAACAGCATATGAAATACATGTGCATGTGCTACTCGTAGAATTTTTCATGCTACTCAAGTTTGTTTGTTAAGTTATATTAAGCTGGCAATTGGACAACATTTTCTTGTGAATAATCACTTTTTCTTACAATTGGAATTTGAAGAACTCATCTTTTAATACTCACGTTGTTGGATCACAGGCGAATCAATTTCATTGATGTTACAGCAGATTTTTGACAGTAGCTAAAAGGCTTAATTCACTTTGGAAAATTAATGCACAGTCAAATTTTTGAAATAGTTGACTTTTCGTAAAAAGCAATAAAAGGTAATGATAAAGATATAGTTTCAACGCCTTGTGTATAGTCATAAAAAAGGGGTAAGCATAATTCCAAACACAAATATTTTTTTACATAGAAGAATGAACTTCATTATCGATATGAAAAATTGTACATTCACAGATCTATGGTAAAAATCACATAGAACATTACATTCAAATTCATAGTATTACATGCTTTAATTAACACACGATTTTCATGAAGACCATTTCCAATATGAATGTCAAGCTACCGCGGGGAATGCAGAATGAGCAAGTATTGACTCGTCATCCCTTAACCCTTTAAGCGCCAAAGTCGCATTATTGCGACGAGCAACTTGTGCGTTGATATTGGTAACATTATATCGGTTTTACTTTGCTTTACTGATGCACATATTCATGTCAGGTATCTGTTGATCACAACAAGTCTTCTTCATTCATTTACTTCGCCTAGATTGGTTATAATGACCGTGTGGAGAACCAATCACAGGCGAGATTTCTATCGATTTTGAACACACGCAATCACACTGTTATCGTGACTGCGTTTGCTTGTGGGAAGTGTGTGATCATTCTTCCAGGATGGCACGACGTAGATTCGGTGCAGAAAGAGCAGGAGAATTGATCACACAGGACTCCGGTAGTGAACCAGAATCAGAAAATGATGTAGACATACAACTTTCAGGTCCTGGTCATTCTAGTAATGCTCTCGAAATTGGTAATGGAGACTCCCTGCCGCCACCTCGTAGTCGGCGCCGCCGGATTGCTGCTCCGGAGTTACAGCAGGAATGGACTATTCTCGATGGACCAGAGCAGCAGTTGGACCATTGGCTACCAGTTTTTTGTGATAATAATACGGGATATCAAGGTGATCTAAATCTAGAAACTGCTGCACCTATTGATGTGATCAACTTATTCTTTATATCCGACTTCTGACTTTGTTAGTGACTGAGACCAATCGTTATGCTGAACAATATCTCAATGACAATGAGCTTCCCCCGAAATCGCGGTTTAGAGATTGGAAACCAGGAACTCTTCCAGAAATGAAGGCTTTCCTTTCTTTACATTTCGCCATGGGCCTTGTCCAGAAGTCAGAAATTGAAGACTATTGGTCAACTACTGGCTAACACAGACACCCGGTTTTTCTAAAATCATGTCCAGAAATCGCTTTGAAATAATATTATCATTTCTGCATTTCAACAACAATTCAGAACAGGTGGTACGCCTGGTTATGACCAACTATTCAAAATTCGACCATTGATCAATGTTTTACAACCCAAGTTTTCTGCTTTGTATAATCCAAAGAAAGAATTATCTGCAGATGAACTGACGATTGCTTTCAAGGGCAGAAGTGTTTTGAAACAGTATAACAAAATGAAACCTGATAAATGGGGATACAAAGGATTTGCCGCACCTGAGGTAGAAACAGGGTATCTTCTTGATATTTCTTTGTATGTTGGTAAATCTGACGAAGACGATAGTGGTGCGTCTCCCTCACATCGCGTTGATTCAGATCTAGTGAACAGGTATGAAGGGAAAGGTCACGAAGTGTATATCGACAGTTATTACAGTGGAGTCCCTCTTGCTATAGATCTCAGTTACAAAGGTATTGGTATTTGTGGCACTATAAATTCAAACAGACGCGGTCTTCCATTGGGCTTGAAGCCAGCGAATCTATCTCTACAGAAAGGGGATGATCCTGTATTTGCAAGGAATGGTAAGCTTTTGGTATGCGCCTGGCAGGATACCAAACGCGTTATTATGTCATCCACTGTTCGCACAAATGATTGTGTGGAAAAGCAGATTCGATCTAGACAGAGTGAGACTGGATATCGAACCATTTCGAAACCAGTATGTGTTGCTGATTATAACTAACACATGGGTGGTGTGGATCCAACCGGGCAGAAATCCAAAACCTATCTGTTTCCTCATCGCTCCAGGAAATGGTATCACAGAATTGTGAACACCTTTTTTGAGCATTTGTGCTGTGAATGCCCATATCATATTCAAGTCGCATTCACCAAATTCCTCAATCTCACTGAAATCTTTCATTCAATAGATTTGTGTATCGCTGCTGGAAGATTACGAAGTTGTCCAACGGCGCGGCAGACGAAGTTCGGGTGACATGCCCCAAAGACTAATTGAAAGGCACTTCCTGGAGCAAACAAACACCAGACCCGATTGTACTGTTTGCAGTGATCGCACAGTAGAGGGCGGGCGGCGACAGACACAATTCAAGTGTCAAAGATGCACCGTGCCACTCTGCGCGTATCCTTGTTTTGAAAGATACCACACGCTATTGAACTTCAAACTGTGTCATGTTTGACACTTGATATTATGTACTAGTATATATATTTCATATTGGAATAGCATGTATTATCATAACATTCGATAATTTGGGAAAAATAGACATAACAAAAACTATAGAATTTTCGAAAAAATGCGGCGCCTAAAGGGTTAATGGACTAGAATGATGGGGCAGATGTAATCGAAAGCAAATCGAAGGTTACCACAGAACATGAGTTATTTTTGTAACTGAGAGTGACAAATCATTGCTTCATGATATCTTGCATATACGACGGCGACTTCAGGAAAGCTCAGTTCTTCGTCAGACTATTTCGAACTATCCAGTTTGAATTAGATGGCCACTATATTTCACAGAATTATGACTTTCAGAGAATGATGTGCACCCTAGGTGCCTACTACGAATCTGTGCGTCTGCCGAGATCAATCAGATCCCTCTTTTGGTCAATCGGTAGCTAACAAAGAAAAAATCATGATAATTCAATGGGAAGCAGACTGAAGAATTCGGTGTAAGTGAGATTTGTTATGTTACATGCATCTCTGATTAAGTGAAGAGCACGAAATCCGAAGTAATGATTTCTTACATAGAATGTTTTCAAGTCAATATGGCTAAAACGTGCCAATTTTCTGAGTTTGCCGACATTTTGACGCTTGCTAATTCTGAATGTGCCTAATTTCATAGACAAGGGTGAATGAACATTTATGAAATTACCTGAAGACATTCCATGCCAAAAATCATGACCCTAGTCTCTCAATTTGCATTAAGTGGGAGAAAACATAAGACCTCATTTTTTACCAAGAGCTTTAATTTGCTTATTATCGGATTAGGATGAGTTTTCCTTTAAGACAAGAATTGCAACCGATAGATTTCAACTCGCCAGACCAGCATATTTGTAGCAACCACAGGATGAAGCCTAGATTATTCTGTGAAACTCTATTGGCATCAGTCTCTGTAGAAGCTCGCTCTGACTGCCTAAATACTAACTTAGTTTTATGCGCAGTAGGATGCAACATGGTGGTGGTGACAAAAATCTACAGGAAGATCACGAACACTCTATGTCACTTTCTTCTGACCCTTATCTTGCATATCGTCATCTGTCTGTGACCTATTCAATTTCTTTTACACGTGCGACCCTCATTATTTTTCACAAAATAGTATGCAGCTGCTTTAAAGCGTTGAACTTTCTCAGTTTTAACAGAAGAAAAATTATCGAGAAGAGTAAAATATTCTGCTCCATAATAACACCATAATTTCGGCATCAATTAAGCCTTCTACGAGTAATGAACATTGAAGACTGAGTTCAAATATTAACTAGCAAATTATATATACACACTGATTCAAATTCAACAGTTCAATTCAGCAGACAAGTCATCGGAATTTTCATAGCTTAATATTTAGAACTTTTTATTGTTCAGCTGGGAATTCTCTTACATGTCCATTACAATAGGTATTAAGTTGTACCTTGTATATCTTTCAGTTGTACGCAGTGCCAAAGTAACTTGCGAAAGAGACACACAAAATGTATGAGAACTAGCTGCTAGTTTGCATAAACTGCTCAAGTGAAGCTGAAATTCAAACCTGTCCAAGTTGATTTTGCTACCTTTTTTAATGCTAATTATTGTTCGATAAGATGCTGTATGAATCGACCTTTTTTCGTGACTGGTATAGAATGCTTTCATGTTTACTTAAAGGCACTTCGCTTTTGTTGTCAGCTTTTGTCTATCGCTAGATAGTCTGATATATAACTCTCAACTTCATGTTCTCTTTTGCGATACGATACTGACTCAATCAATTAGACTATCTGATAGCTGCAGTTTCTGCATGTAGCTGATAGCCTGATATACAATATTTAAGCTTCATTTTGTGAAGTCTATTTGCATTTACTATACTGGGTTTGCTTTTTCCTTATCAATTAAGATGCTAGAAATTTTTTCATTAATGTAGTTCTCTTCAAACAACTCTGTTTTCGTTTTATACTTTTGTGCCCTTTACTTGTTACAGAATTTCCATTCAGTCCTATGTCTTGCCTCCGTTTTTCTCTGATTATAGTAGGCCCTAGATGTAGGCATGCATCATAAAAAAACAACTCAAAATGTTGCAGTAATGGTGAACGTACAAAATCCCTTTTTTCATGATGAAATATTTCCACTTTCATTTAATCAAAGCTATGATGTCTGAAGTGGTCCTTTGTTGTCGGCTTTTGATCGGTTAGATTGTTTGAATGATACTTGAACTTCATGTGAATGCAATATGTAATACGAGTATATAAGCTGCATGTTTCCTTTTTCCCAATGTAATTAATTCGACTGCTTTTAGTTAGTTTCAGCCTACTATTCATTTAATGCATCAATTGTAGTTTGCAGATCACCTAACTCAATTTACGTAGGCAACATAGGCCTACCTGAAATTTTAGCTTTTGTTTTGTTTCAAGAAATACAAGTCTGTATTTAGTGTTTTGAACTTTTTGTCCATTCTGCTGCAAGCCAGAAATTTACTTAACGTTGTTTTTGGGACTTTAGTGTTCACATCTCAGAATTTTCTTACAAGCACTTTTCACTCTTTATTTACGTTTTAATCTGTACAACACGAAAACCGCTTGCGAAAGCGATATGCAAAAATCCATGAAAATGTATCCGGATGCATATTCATAGTGCACATTCGCAACAGACGTCATGTGACTAGTCTAAGTCTGAGCCGGAAGAGTTTAATCAATAGGTCAGTGAATCGCATTTGCTACGAGTGATAGCGAACACACCTTGCATTTCTTGCTTTTGTGTATCACCTTCACAACTATAAAGCAATCTCTATTGTAGCGAGAAATCAAAATAATTGGATTGGTGCTTCCGGCTTACTTTGCTATTTGGCACAAAATTTTGCTACGCTCCATTGAAAACCAGAGAAATAGACCAGTTTTCTCACTCATAAAGCAAAACAAATTTATGTGATATCATTCTTTACTGAATATTCAAACACATTGCATCATTTGCATGAAAGAGGAGTCATAAAGTGGATGTGCATGTACAGGTTATGAGCAAACACATAGCTGCATAAAAACATGGCTGCATAAAAACACTTTATATACACATAGCTGCATACAATACATTTACACTTATTTACACACTGCAATCAATACAAAGTTTTAAATATATATAATACCAACTAAATATCAGACATAGCTGCGACAGAACTATGGACTATCACGAACTGCCACAAGAATACCACCAAAAAACACTGAGTGATAACAAAGCAACTGCATATGTAAAGGAAAGAAAGTACCATATAATGTAAGAATTTGAATGAATTGTTTGAAAGCATTGCTAGCCAATGACAACTGTCACACAATATTGATGTTATTCAGAATGCCGAATCGCTTGATCGATCCTACAAAGAGCAAAAATTGATGATGAGCACAAGAATGAACATTATTGACATAACAATTGTGATCAGTAAACCAGCGAATGTAAATTAATCGGTCAGTGTGATCGTGGTAGATAGACAACTATTCTTCGGTTAACTGCTCGTAATCCTGAAGCACAACGTTTTACGAGGATGGCGAACTAGTGCGTCTGTGGGTTATTGTTCTCTTTGCTATGTCAACATTCTACATTAACGTATAGCAGAACATGCATGTCTCCCAGATTTTCGGATGTGACAGATTGCAGTGCACATTCAGTCGAATGATATTGAAATGAGGAATAACAATGAGGAAAATGAATATTAACTTATGAACATTTACATGCATTGAATTCTAGCAGAAAGACATTTGGCGGATTTTTTCATTTGCAGGTGAAGATAAAAGACCCAGACAGAACTCAGGAATGATTAAACCACAGATTCTCATCAACCTTTGATCAACCACAGCATGTGCTTTATCATGACTCATGTGATGTCCTCCACACCACTTATTGAAAACAAACAATCTACGAAGTGGTTTTTACTTACATGCATGCACTCAATAGAGTTGCCTTACTCACGAACAGATTTCAGTCATTGATATACAGCGCTATATCCCGGCGAACTGTTAATAAATGTAGCCGCACAAAATATAGTGCGTCCAACAATCCTACTAATAACGAAAACCTATGAAAATATTCCATTAGGCTATATGATCCATAGAATGAAAACACTTTCCGGCAGCTACGTTAAAAAAGTAGGTCCTATCTGTTAACTATGCAAACAAGGGATTCGAACGGCATTGGCAATGTTACTTTTAAAAACTACATAAATTCTGAAGATGATCTAAGTTCGAAATAGGCCATATTCCAGACATTAGCGTCCACTCCGAGGGAGGACAAAACAGAATAATGTTGAAAATGGTAATAATTTTGTACTTTAATAATAAGAAGAAGATCAGCGTGAAAAATCTTCATTTATCGACGAATCACAATAAGATGGACTTTCTTTTCTGCTTTGTTCGAGCAAACAAGTGATACATTATGCAAGAGATTGCGTAAACAAACGACAAATTGTATGAAACAAATGTCATTTTCTGAAGCGATTCAAACGGCACTGTCAGAAGCAGTGAAGTCAATTATAGGTAGTTAAGTATAAGGAGATGGATATAGGAATTTATTGAAACAATACGAAGCAGCAGCAAGAACAAAATCGTCGCCAAATTCAAAATGTGGAAACAGAACAAGTATATTTTCATCTGTTTACGAACTCAATTAGCTCATTCATTGACCTTTTACAGGTTGGTCCACATGTGGAAATTTTGAAGCTATCACAGCTCTGCGTATGTGAAGGAGTCAACTGCACTATGAATTGAATTTATGAACACATCCATCGACGACATGTCAAAAAAAGAGTTGACATGTGGCATCGATCGCATCGATTTCTGTATAGCAGAATTTCAATATCATCCATTTGCGTTTCATTGCAGCAACCGCATAAAGGATAAACAGTAGACAAAAGCGCTGCAAAAATGTCGACGTGCGTAAAGTAGGAGAAGGTCCTTACGTCAGGAAAAATATAGAATAGAATACAAAAGAATAGAATGCGTGCATACTGTGCATAGTTTCATTAAAGAATTATTGGATACATTATATTGCAGGATACTGAGGTTGTTCAAAAAAAAGGAAAAATAAGTAATCAAGAAAAAATTTTACATACGTGTATTTCGTGACATCATGTAAAGTCAATCTTTTTTGAGTCAAAGGAGGTTGTTGAACAATAAACATGAATGCGGAAAGAAGTTTCGCAATCTCTTCTCAGTTTGACAATGTGAGATAGGCCCTAATGAAGTGAGTTTTTATCCTTGACATAATAGGGATTCACTAATGCAAAGGGTGCTCTTGATTTGTCTCGCATTTCAATAAATACTCCAAAGATGCGGTGTTAAAATGAGATTCGATGCTATTGACATATTTGCAATTAAATTTACTACCACAGATTAAACGTTGAGCTCTGTTTTGAAGACTTTAAAGCGTCAACATGTGAGTATCACTGAGTCGACCATTGACTGCATAATCAGTGAAGCTATCAAAGAATGTAACGTTTCACATTCAAGAATGTAATCAATTCAAATCACTTATAAACCTTTGACAGTGTGCAAATGAAGACACATATTCGCTCATCGACAAATGCATCTACATATAGAGTTTTTAATGAATAAACCACACTGCTCAAACATTGATCATAAAAAGCTTTAGGTAAAAGTTATTATATTTTACTTTATGCTAGAAGTTAGGAATCTCAAGTAGTGGATCCCAATGAACAAGTTATCATGCTACATTTGCTGCATTTATTCATTTGGGTGCAGTTCCTGTAATTTCCAGGGTTGTCGTGGGTGTTCCCATGGGTGTGGGTATGGGGTGGGTATCGCCACTGAGGTCATCCCCCAGCTCCTAGCACTTCTACGGGGATTGCATGGGTTTATCGTAATTTTTGGTATTCAGCAGAAGCCGTCAAAACTGACCTTAATAGTCCGGTAGTTACTGACACTTTCTTCCTAAATTCGCGCATATGGATTTGTAGATCTTGAAATGCTGAATACGAAAATAAGATTATTTTGCTCGAGTGTCACAGCCAGTCGCTTTTCGTTACAGGCAAGGTTAAAGGATTACCATTGGAATCCAATGGAAAAACTCAAAAACACTTGGCAATTTTCTTACATTTTCTCTTGCAGAAAAGAAATTATATATTTATCAGAATGCCATGAAATTTGAAACATGATTGAGTTCAGAACATCAACTTTGATATAAAAGTTGAAGTGAGCCACATGATTCAGTATTTGATGTCTGAGAGCCTCTACAAAATGATCAAAATCGCCAAAATTAAGTCAAAACATGAAATTTACTCATTTTGTAGAGGCTCTCAAACATCAAATACTGAATCATGTGACTCACTTCAACTTTTATATCGAAGTTGATGTTCTGAACTCAATCATGTTTCAAATTTCATGGTATTCTGATAAATGTATAATTTTTTTTCTGCAAAAGAAAATGTACGAAAATGTTCAAGTGTTTCACAATCCATAGATATTTCTTGAATTTTTCCATTGGATTCCAATATGGGAATCCTTTAAACTTACCTATAACCGAAAGCGACTGGCTGTGACACTCAAGAATTTTATTTTAGTATTCAGCGTTTCAAGATCTACAAAACCAAGCTATTAAGCCCTTTGTGCGCGAATTTCGGAAGAAATCGTCAATCGCTCCCGTCCTATAAGTCAAACAATCAAATCCAATGTTGAACTGTCAAACAGATTGCCATCTCAACACTTAAGTTCTAGGAAATATCTATGGTGATTCCTTTGACACAGCGACACATGTCCAATAATTTTGAACATCTTTTAAGGACTTCTGATGAAGGAGAGGTACGCTGCAAGCCTTCTCTATTGCAGAGCTGAATGGAATTTTGAAAATTTTAGCGCTAGCTGTATAAGCATATATTTATCTATCCGATTCACAAAAATTGTGTGACATGATCACACGCGTGATAGATGCGATTGCATAATAAAGCAGATTAATTAATTATTCTACATACAGATTTGAAGCACATTGTGATATAAAAGGGCAGCCAATGAAAGTACACTAGGTAGAGTTGGAAATGGGACAAACGGAAGCTTAACTCACGACTAGCTAGTGAGTACGGTAGGTACGGTGTGGGAGCAACTTCTTCAGTCACTGGCGGAAATGAGTATTTCCTTTCAATTGATTTGCTTTTTAGAGTTGTCTAACTGTTATTGGAGCATAGTATCGTCCGCTGAATTCCTCAATAAAATTCAAAACATTGCAGCATATGACGCCCAAATTTTCGATTTTTCCACGTTGTACACCAATCTGGATCATAAAGATGTCATTACTCACATTCCGACCTGCTCGACTTAATTTTCAACGATTCTAATAGGAAATATTTGTGTGTAGGTTTTGAAAAAAGTTTTTTATCTGGTGTCAGGTATCAAGGTTACAGCGTATTCACTAAGGATAAATTTAAAGAAGCCATTAAGTTCATTATAAGCGAAGTTTTTGTTGCTTTCGGAGGTTTAGTCTTTCAACAAGTAAGAGGCATTCCTATGGGTGGTAATTGCAGTCCTCTTCTTGCGGATTTGTTTCTTTTACATTGTGAATTTATTTTTATGACTAATTTAATGAAGAATCAGATGTACGGTCTAGCTAGATTATTATCTAATACTTCTAGATACATCGACGATTTGTGCATTATTAATTATAAAAAGTTTGATTCCTTGATACCACAGATTCACCCACCTAGTCTAGAAGCCAGCAGAAGTGGGAGTAATAACAAACAAGTAGAATATCTTGATATTAATATAAATATCACTGACTGCGGCACAATTACATCTGTTTTTCATAAAGTCGATCATTTTAATTTCCCTGTCACCCTTTTAACCTTTCCGCAAAACTGTATGCCCTACAGGACAGGCGCTAGAGTGTTTGTTGGACAAGTTTTAAGATATGGGCGCATCTGTACATTGGAAAAAGATTTCATCCAAAAAGTCAATCGTGGAGCTACTACTCTCATTAAGAGAGGATATAACAGCGTAGATCTCAAGCAAAGTGCTGAGAAGCAGCTGCATAAGCATAGTGAAACTTTATTGAAACACCGATATTTTTCTGCTAAGCAGCTTCTTAATAATTGTGCGTGCTTTCATTGATTTAATTAATTTCGAGGCTGCTTTCATATAGCAGGGCCTCGCCTGGGTGAGTTTGAGTGTTCAGGAGTAGGGGCCGAAACGCGAATCCTTACCCAAGTTCCTGCTGATGACCTCAATTGCTCATTTTTTCAATTAGGTAATCTGTTGTAGTTGTTATTTCTTTTAACCTGTAGGGAACGCCACATGGGTCCTTTTGAGGGATCAAATTCTTTTCATTTATCGCTATCTTCTACTTCATCTTCTCCTCAATCAAAGCATTAAATTTCATTCTGACGCAACTGACATATACAAGCATCTGGGCGACCAGACCTGCAGATTAAGTTCAGTGTTCAGTCAATACATATAAGCAATTTCCGCAATTACTACACTGTCCACCACACAGTGTGGCAGACAGGCAGGAGTTCTCGAGTAAGTCATCAATTTTTTTCTCACTCTACTTATATTTACACAGTACTTTTTTTCATTACCTACCATTTGAATATTTTCAACATTTATATTTGTGTTTTATTCTTATTTTTCACATTGGCTTTACTTACTGAATAGTTCGATTTGTGATTTAGTTCATTATTAATTGTGTTTCGCCTAAGGTTAGCCTTTGCTAATTTGATTACGTGAATCAACCGAGAGAGTTTTAAAAATTCTACAGTATCTTGAATGAAAAGCTCGTATAATGTGTGCCAGGGTTGGAACCGGCCGGGGTTTTGGAGGCCGGTGTATTCAAAACCGGCCAGTTGGTGGCCGGCCGGCTTATTAAAAACCGGCCGATCGAGGATGGGACGGTAGCTGGCGTCTCTGCACCGGTTGGTTAAGGCTTTGATTCTCTTGTGAGGGAATTCTAGTGATCTACACACCGTCAATTGAGAACTCTCTCCACTACAGTTTAAATTCAAATCTTTTGAGTTTATTTTGATGACTGCTAACTGACGTGTAAGGGTCTGGAACAATATGCTCGCCAAACTTTTTCACCAAATTACCAAATTTTTCATTTGATAATTGGCTACGCCAATCATAGTTTATCGCGTGCAGCTAACTTATCACACAATGGTCCACAATCCACTATCAGCTGTTCGGGTAGTAGACCCTGGGTTGCATTGACATCTATTACTCATTGCATCTCTAAGCTCCCCGTGTTGTATAAACTATTCCATCTAGTAAAATTATTCAAGATCCTGAAAAATGTTTGGAAAGATAGGTTGAGGAATACACAACGCTTCCAAAATTCATGCAGGCTAGAATATACGATTCTGAAAAATTTATCAGAGATAAAGTATTGTTTGAACTACATTTCTAAGTTCCCGGCAATCATTTAACTGCTTAAAGAACAATTCCCAATATTTCTGTCACAAAACATAAGTGTCTAGATGCTCTCAAATTATGCTACATTTACATGCTCTTAATGTTGTAATGATAGATAAAGCAATTTATTCTCGACTGAATGTCGTCAACGGTCGACGCGGCCGGTTTAAACCTTGATGTGTGCAATATTATCAATTCAATAATTGTTACACTCTGGCCATGCATATGCATTAACTGTGGTAGTTTCAGTTACATCAACATGAAGTTCTAAATCACTTGCATTGCGTCCTCATGTAAGTGCAGTTGATGCAATTTCACTTGTTTCAACTGCTGAATAAAGAAATACCATAGATATCACTTTCTTAGATAGCGTTCGAGCTCCTCACAGCTTGTGTAAGTTGTATGAAACACAGATATCGTCAGACTGTCTGACAAGGTATTTCCACATTTTGCACACGCTGAAGTTTGTATGAAAGGCTCTGTCTCAACACAATTTTGTGACGCTATTCTAACTTCGAACGCTATGACAGCGCTAAGATAGCGTTTTCTAGCGCTATAGTAGAATAACACTGCCCGCCTGCATAGATTGATCTGTTGATTATCTGACCCAAGATTGCTATGGCTCGTAATTGCACATTGTGAATGTAACCGTAATTTCAACTTGTTCTGTTATCCAGATACGCTAAGATAGCGTTTCTTTATAACATAGCTGATAATCTCTTTGTACAATAGCGAACACAATAGATTCTGTTGCCAGTCAAGACTTTCACACCTAGTTGCGTTGGAATAAGGGAATAGACAGAATGAATGCCCATACAAATTCAAAGCGTTGTATTGTTACTCTTTCATAAGTGTCTTCTTTTGATAAAGCAGTTGCTGATTGTATTTGATATGAAATCTATTCTTTAATGATTGACTTTTTAATAATTCTCATCACTATATAAATAGGATTTCTGAATTTTACCCTTAGCACATCTGATCACAATGGCAGACCACAGCTTTGACGCTAGTCGATTTTCCATTGCGTCGTCTCAGGACATTGATCGCGTTGTTTCATGTTCACGGTCAAAGAACACCGTTAGAAATAGTTCCTGGTGCACAAAGTTATATGAAGATTGGGCCACTTGGAGAAACCAACAATCTTCCACAACACAAGAAAATGATTACTTGGTTCCCCAACTAACAGATTTGTGGACGGCTCCAAAGGCTGACATTTCAAGAGCCTTGAAACATTTTATATTCGAGATCCGACGGCAGGATGGAACCGAGTATCCTCCCAATACTATTTACAATATTGTTTGCGGATTGGCCCGATTTATCCGAGAAGAAAGACCCGACTGCAATATAATGGATAAGGAGAATTTCAATTTTGTGCAATTTGTCCGTGCTTTAGATGCCTGCTTGAGAAATCTCACTTCTCGGGGCATCGGATCCCATCACAAGAGAGCTGATCCGATATCAGAGGATAGTGAGGCGAAACTATGGGATACCAATGCATTTTCCTTACATGATGAAAATGGACTATTGCGGGCCGTTTACTTCTACAACTGTAAAGTTTTCGGGCTCAGAGCGTGCGACGAGCATCGCCAGATGCAACTGGAGCAATTCACGTTTTCAGAAGACGACCATGGGAAATTTGTTGAGTACACGGGTCGCGGCAACAAAGTCTTTTCCGGTGGAACCCGCGATCGCAAGATACAAAACAAGTGTGTTCGACAATACGATAGCGATAACAAATCGATCGGTATATAAGATATTGAAACTTTACGTGAGCCGGCTTCGAAGCATGGGTGTTTTTACGGGAGCATTTTACCGTCGACCACTACGAAACATTATCCCAGACCAGCCCAGATTCGCCACTTCTCCCGTTGGAGTCAATTCCATCAGAAAATTGTTGCCGGAGGCCGCATCCATAGCCGATATTAAAGGATACATCACGGCACATTCTGGCAAAGTAACATGTGCGACAAGGCTATTCCGAGAAAATGTAGACGAGCAGTTAATAAAATCAAGAACTGGGCATCGAAGCAATGCTGTTGAAGCATACAAAGGAAAAGGACCGGAGCAAGAAGTGATGCTTAGCAGCCTTCTAGACCCGCCTAAACCAAAGACTAAATTATGTAATTGCTTTCATACATCCATTGATCAAATTGATTTTGATTTCAGTATAAATGTGTCTTTCTAAATTAATAAATTAGATCTGGAATTAATTGTTTTCTACAAATCTGAAATTGTGACAGTAGGCTACATTGATATGAATTAGAAAACAAAAAAAGCTGAATAAGTTTTAATACTGATGTTGGAACTCTTGTAACTTGACAAGTAGTGAACATGCAGAAACATTCCGCCAAAAAGGTGCATAAAATAAGATAGCTTTCATTTACAATTACAGACAACAACCAATTTCCTATTGTGTTAAGCAGCGTTTCTCAGAACTTCAATAAATAGCGCATAGATTGGCGCTTCATGATAAAGAATAGCGCGTTCTGAAATATTTAGTTTGTCGGATAACGCTATCATAGCGCTAAGATAGCGTTATCCAAAACACATCTGCAAACTGTTGACCAGCCAAAATTGCTAGTTATAGATATCTATGGTTGAAAAACGATTTCTATGCCATTCATGAGGAACAATAAAGTACAAATTCCCTAATAGTTCAAGCAATTACATAGAAATCGGCTAAGTGTGGTGATAAATCGCTTACATTACTCTGTCCAAAAAAACAGAGTGTAACAATTCGGTTGCAACACTCGTTTGTCGATCTCGGGCTTCGCCCTCGATCGTCACTCGTGATGCAACCTTCAATTAGATAATTCGAATTTAATCTGTGGACTCATAAAGATGGGTCGACGTGCAACTTAAAAACCCGCGGGGCCCGAATTAGTCTATGCGGAACAGAATTTTACTTGGTGAAAAGTCGTGAGATCCTGGGATTCATATGAGCCGAGTTTCTTAATCTGGGATTGTTATAGGTCTTGTGAATCACATCTATGATACAATGACTCCATTATCTAATACCTTATCTATCGGTTTTATCTATGAAGTGGTAATATTTTCATCATGAGACCAAACTTCAAGGGACTCTCTGGTGCATTTTCATAATAATACAGACCTGCTTACAGCGGTCCCCTTCTGAAGCGGACACTCGCTTTCAATAGACAGTAGTCATTGAATAAATATCATTTTACATTGAAATTGCCCTGTTCATAGTGGACACTTGCCTAACGTGGACAGTGGACAGGCCGGTATGTTCAATTACCTTTTCATAATGGACAATCTATTTGTCGTTAAGATTATCATTCATCTGTTAAAAGTAAAATTGTGTAACAGCACGGGTTGTCAGATCCTGTTTTGACGTCTATATGAGCGTTTTCACACATGAATGGAAATTCGATGTTGATAAACAAACATAGCACGAAACGACAAATCTTAAAGATTGCTATCTTATTATTACATGCAGTTTCAGGTGTTCAAAGTCATTGAAATCATATCATATGCAGCACATGGAGTTTAAATATGTTAGTCAGAAGCTAGTAGGTCTAATTGTATGACATTGTGTGTTAGTAAATTCATTAGTTATTGCCATTATTTCATCATACATGCAGGTATGGGCATACCTATATTTCCTAATACTTAAAGGGGAGTTCCTCTCCGAAATGGACACCTCCTTACACTGGACTGTCTTAGCTGCAAAATTTGATGTCCATTACAAGCAGGTTTCACTGTAGTGCAAATGTTTCAACAAAGTGGAAAATGATGCTTACCAAGTCACGAGTTGCACAAGTCACAATTGCGCCTAGGAGGCCCAATGATGCAATGGCTGGCAAGGGCTGGTACAAGCATTGTTAAAACGTCATGAAGAAATTGAATAAGACAAATCATGTAATATTACAGTTGATAGGCTAACTTCTGCTGGTTTCTCTTGCTAAGTGATTGTGTATATGACATGCTGTTCTGCTATTCCATAAAAATGAATAGACAATTTTCTCTATGGCGTCAAACCACGGGAGATTCGACTAAATAGCATTCAATAGATGTTTGTCATAATGACTAATGAGCAATGATTGAATGGGCAGCGTTATTAGTTCATCATTACGTCACCATTAAATTCTTGTATTGACTGATCAGCTACTACAATATTCATCTGATTTCAAATAGCAATCCTTAATTATTAAATTAACAATCCTTTTTCAATTTTCCGCTATGTAAGCAAAAATATATCCCTCCTTCAATTTAGACGATTTTTTTTATTTATAAGATAAAGTTCCCCGACGCGCTTCGTCACGGTGGACAGTATCAAGAGGTAAGTAAATAAACAGGCAGTTGGCTTAAATATAAAAATGATAGGCAGTGACGACTCGTCAGATCAGTTCATGTTTGCGGTTGATTTGTGGCTTGTTCAACGCTATGAAGCGTGCTTCGGCCATTTTAGTTTGCATCGAATTCTTTTGTTTATTTAGGACAGAAAGCTGGAAATTATCGATGTTCATCATTCTATCGGCATGGTCAATCAAACTATGTTCAGATAGTGCACTTTTACGATCTTGACAGTTCAAACTACGTCTGTGTTCATCATGCCGTAACTTTAAAGGTCGGCAAGTTTGGCCAATGTAATTTTTATGACAAATTTTACATTCAAATTTATAAACAATGTATTTATCGCTACACATATATTTAGGTCCAATATCTTTGCACAGTTTCCAATTACATTTGTTTTTGTTTTCAATAGTATTCATTCTATTAACTCAAGTTTGACCGGGTTTACCGCTAACACTAACAGGAAGTTCATACTTACTGACCAGTTTGTTCATTTTTCTCAAGTAGCTATCTCTAATGAAATCAACATAAAGATTAATTTGATTTTCACTATTTTTATTATTGGATTTTGATTTAGGTCTAATTGAGTTAGGCTTAAATCCATTTTCATACAGACGTTTTTCCATTACATTAATTGACTCTAAGGAAGTATCCGAAAAACGATCAGGCGCATATTTAATACTGCTGAGCACAAAAATTTTTTTTATGTGATTTGGCAACCAACTATCTCTACGCATCGTAATTCCAGAATGACAGGATTTACTGAACTATTTAAACCGCAACCTTTGACTCACGGAAATACTTATATCCAAAAAATTCAAGTAATCGTTTTCAGAAATTTTCATTGGGAAATTGATGTTATTGCTTGCTGAATTAAAGAGATGTAATGTGTCCTGAAAAAACTTATCACTTTTTGGAAATGGTCCCAAGATTATATTATCGATATACCGCTTGTAAATTAAGGGTACAGTACCCAAATTTTTATTTAAGTTACCAAGAGCAATGGTTTCAATTGCATTCATGTAAATGATCTCAAAAGGCGCAGCAAAATGAGCCACATAGGGCATCCTTTAATGTGAAAATATGTCTTATTATTGTAGGCTATTTCATAATTATAGGATAAGAATTTCAAAAAGTCAACTAGGTCTTCAACTCTTAAGCCATAATTTTCAATTTTATTTTGGCAAACGTCTCTATTCCTGCGAATCCTTTTTCGTCATGGCTACAGTATTTACATCCTATTTCTACGTAAATGTGCACATGCTGACTTGTCAAATATCAGCAGATGCAACTAACCACCACGAGACCCATCAATTAATTGATTTTGCGGATAAGAATCTGACCATTTTGAAAGATTTCCATTTATAAGATCGAATTATTTTTTTTATATCTGTCATTTTTGTTCATCATTTTCATGAACGAAAGAGAATGCTAGCATGAATAGTGCGGCAGACAG
Organism: Prostheceraeus crozeri; assembly: GCA_907163375.1. Lineage (NCBI taxonomy): Eukaryota > Metazoa > Platyhelminthes > Polycladida > Euryleptidae > Prostheceraeus > Prostheceraeus crozeri. The sequence continues at coordinate 162,801 of CAJQUW010009290.1, forward strand.
CACTAGTTTGATGGTTGATGCATGTATACGAAAATGTGGTTGACTATGCCTAAGACACACCAAATTTTTGTGCTTGTCACTATCATAAAGCTTGCCTCGTCTGAATGCGGTTAGCTTCATAGAGAAAAATACATGAGCATGATAATCATTGATCTGATGGCCTCTATACTTTGCATTTTTCCTTTTAACATAGAAGACAAAGAAAATCTCATTTTTCGAAAGATTTCAATCTGCTTCCCATTGGATGTACAAGTATTTTTCTTTGTTGCTGTCTCACAAGACGAGGAACCGGATGGAAGCCGACATATTCGCGGATTCGTGGTTGCAATGAGGTGAACGTCACTCTGTGGAAGTCTCATTTTCAGCCTCACTCTCTACAGAAGCTCATTCTGGTTGCCGGACTATGAATGAACAGTGAAAGCAATGGATAACAGACATGATAAAAACAAAAAACGTTGCAGTAGCAAGGAGTTTTTAAGAGTGGCAACCATGCTCGGCATGATCAATCTGTATTCAAGTTTGCCAATCAACTTTCCCGATAAAAATATAATAAAGTGCAGTAAAGTGTTTCGAATATCTTTGTCAGCCAATGTCTGACTTAAGAACACTCACAGATGGAAGACGACGGAGATGAGCCTGACCTCGTAACGATGGCCTCAAAATTCTTTGATGATCAACATTATGAGACTTCGCTCCGTCATCTCACGATCTCTGACTTCGAGATATTATTGAATCTCTGTCTCCGGGAAGATAGATGCGTGTCAATGGTATCTCTACACGGGACAAATGACCGGAATTGCGCGGCACCACTTACTTTTATGCATCTTAATGAACTTCGTCGACAGAGAAATTATGAAACTTTGACCCAACATCTACTACTAGGGAAGATATCTTAATGATACTATTATGAAATTCATGATGGAGCTACCGAAAGACAATGCAGAAAACGATAAAATTATCCGCAAACTGTGTGTCAGGCCTACCTACATAGACGGTGTTTATCGTATTAATTGTATTGTTGTATTAATTTCCTAAATTTCATATAGGTGAGACATGTCGTACGTTTGATGTTCAGTGTAAAGAACATAAAAGAGCTGATAATTGAAAATAGCACTAATGACATTGATGTTGTTGTATTCTATCGAGATCTGTCGCGGCCTCTCATCAGGAAAGTACGGCCGTAATGAATGCACGTTGAATCACACAGGAGAGTACACTTCACGATGGACAATACTGGTTTTGATTTACACAATCGACAAGACAATACGATGACACCATAGAAATAAACAGTTTATCTGAAGTTGACTAGAATGGAAATTGACTCTAGGTCGCGGCACAATCGGGGGAACTAAGTTGGGACATGAAGAGCCAATGAAAAGCTTAGAATCGCACATGTGACTGATTCTAACCCAATGATACAGACGTTGGCAGGTGCATCTGAGTGAAAATGCGTGAGATTTATGTGCCACTATTGTGCATTTCATGAAGCTATACTTTCATTCTAGAAGCGTTATTGTTATAAATTTCTATGGATGACACTATGAAATGACAAAAGTGATGCTACTTAAAATGTACAGGAGTAATGAGCAATTAGATAATGATGCGTTATGGAAGACGAACAATTAGGTCCATGGAAGGTGTAGAACGTGTTTCAGTTCTTTTTGAATGCACAAATCTGGACGATGATATGATATGTACAATGATTCTAATACTAGTAAGGAAAATGGTGAGTTACAAAAACTTAATACAGTAAAATGAGAAGTCACACAGCTATCTACAAATGAGTCACATGAAAGGATATGTCTGGCAATGCTGCTGGACGGTGGACGTGCTGTTGATCGTAGTCGGGTTCCACGACTTGCCACCTCTCGAGAGAGTACAACAACATCAATGTCATTAGTGCTATTTTCAATTAACAAATCAATTGGGCGCAAGCAATGTTTCATAAAAGAGCTGCTCAAAATTTTATCCAAATAATGCCATAGCTCAACATTGTATAGTTTCTGATCACGCTATTGATTTTGATAACTAAGATATCCTGTCACGGTGTAACGATTTTCGAGTTAGACGCATCACTGAATCTTCTTTTATCAGAGTCAGTCAGTCTTATGTCATTGAATCTATATATGGGTTTCCACCAGCCGGATTTGCTGACAGCCAAGCGCGTTGTAAATAGTGTTTGCCGCTGATTGTGTGTACAACGATTTCCTCTTTCCATTTTATTTCACTTGACAAGAGAAACAGTGTCTTCCGAAACGTCGTGACTATTAAGAAATATCGTGGCTGATTGTGGCTTTTTCCGTTGATCTACCTACACACAGCGGAGACTATCTTCCGCATGATATAACGGTCCTCAAAATCAGAAAAAGGAATTCAGTGATGTCTGAAACTCTACGAGCCCAACCCCACATGCATTCACGGAGAGAAGACCTTCATTCATACGGAGACAAGAAGCAATTCAACGAAATTAATCGCATCCTGCGTCAGACGGGCATGTGGGGCAATATGAGAGTCATACATACTTTCCAAAAGCCCCTCAGCACATCCTTCCAACCACCTCACGAACTGCATGATTGCCCTACTTCATTGTGTACCAAAATTGTACTACTGAGCCTGTACTACAGCTTTAGTGAAACGTCGCTGTTTTACCAAGAACACGATTTATCACATCAATGCGAAAGTAAACATCGGACAAACAGCAAGAACAATGCGTTCGATAATTCTCGAACAACTGAACTCCCCGTCATCCTTTGTGCTACATCATCTTTCGACCCACCCGACAACGTCGACTCCTATTGTTTGGAAAACTCCATCTACTGCGAGAGATTTCAATACTAGACTGGCGATTGAGTATATTTTTATTGGAAGATCGATAGACATTTTGATGAATATGAGGGGCGTAAGATGCTGTCTCAGTTACAACAATAGCTCCATTGTTGACACCAAATAGCGGAGAACTTTATTGTTTCACTTAAGAGCACTCAACTGGTCTCTGTGGCGATCGGGCATCTCAAGTATCTGTTTGATGTTTGCATTCAATCAAAATGTGCTGTATTTTATTCCTTTTGCGAATATTATTTGCGATTATTGTTTCGAGAGAGCAGATCAATGAATTCTCAGGAGGAATGATTAGTATCACTAATCAATTATCGGTTTTCAAATTTAAGGAGACCAAATCTACTAAGCGAATGCTGACCGAACTGAAATCTCTAAAGGATAATGGTACTATCATCGTTCCGACGGATAAAACATCCAAATTGATGTCCATTGGTAAGCTGACTTACGATGAGATGCACCGAGAGGCTACTATTGGCTCTAATAATTTTGAAGCGGTCAAGGATGTGTTGCCCTCATCTAGACAAGCTAAATTCAACAAGAGTTTGAGTGATATTGCAAACAATTACAGTGAATACCAACAATCTGTGTTTAAATGGTTGATTAGATGTAAATGCTCTGAGCCGTCCTTGTCTTCTACGTATATTCTTCCAAAGGATCATAAATCAGGAGACTTGCGTGGAAGACCAATCGTTTCTGCCACAGATGGACCCGGTACGGTTCTGGCTAGAGAAATTTCGTCCAAGTTGTCAAACTGCCTGAAAGCAGTTAGATCCCACATCCCGGATTCAATACATTTCGTGAATTGGATAAAGGGGATTGATGCTGTGGATATTGGTGGCTATGCATCACTTGATGTTTCCAATCTATATGGCAATGTTCCGCGTTGTGACTCAGACGATGAGCCTGGTATCTACACTGTAATGGAGGAATTCCTTATAAATTATTCTTGCATGGATGAGATGCTTATGCAAATTCACATTCCTGACATAATGGCGCTTATCAAACTAGCTTTGGAAAATGACTATATTATCTTTGAACAATCAGTTTTTAAACAAACGAGTGGATTATCTATGGGAAACCCATTGGCTCGGGTCGCCGCAATTATCTATATGGATTACATTGAAAACAAGATATTGAATTGCTTATCTTGTCCCAGTATTTTGTGGAAGCGTTATATAGATGATGTATTTGTTATATGGCCTAACAACATTTCCCTGGATTATATTTTGGAGATATGCAACACGGTGAGCAAATGCATCAAATTCACTAGTGAATTGCCAAATTCCGATGGATTTCTCCCTTTCCTGGATTGTGAAATCGCTATGGTCGACAATCGATTTCATTCGCGGCTTTACATGAAGGAGTTGCATAGTGGATCCATTTATCCATGGGAATCTCATGGACCCACTTCTCGAAAAAGAAATATTTTGCGGGTGAATTGCATAGGGCAAAATCACGTTCAACAAACGATATCAACTATTCCCATTCCATTGATTTGATTAAGCAGAGATTCTTAAGAAATGGTTATCCCTTGAATTTCATCCTGAAAACCATTGCCATTTTCAAATCGGATCGCAGAAGGCCTCACCAAAAGGAAACAAATTCGAAGAAACCGTTTTTCCTCAAAGTTCCTTTCGTGGATGAAATCCACAAACGAAGGATGTCGGACTTACTGAGGAGAACGACTCTGAACGAAAAAGTGAAGTTGTGTTTCACCTCTGGAAACAGTGTCAAGAGTCTCTGTCATCCCCCGAAAGAATCCAAGAGATGCAAAGACAACTGTGCTACATGTGCTTCTTCTGCTCGCAAGCAAATTTGTAATAAAAAATTTGTTGTTTATAAAATTACTTGTAAGCTCTGCCATATGGTGTATGTAGGCGAAACCGGTAGATCGGTTCAAACGAGAATCAAAGAGCACACGTCTCATAGCAGCAATTTTTCTGCTGTTAAGATGCACTTTAAAGATGTACATTATAGGGATACTATTTGTAGTGATAACATTTTGTGGGACATCTTGCATGAGAATGTTAAAAACTGTGATAAGAGACGTAATCTCGAGTCGTTGTACATAGCCAAAGTTCCTCCATCTGTACTTATGAATCATTGTATAGGTAAAAATGTTGTGTACAAGTGAATTTTACCTTTTCTGTACTTCCATGCTTAACTCCATTGTTTACTAACTTTTTTGTAAATAATTTCATTTATCTCTCTACTCTCTAGCTTTGTTCTTAGTACCATCTACCTATCATCTTTTTATCTAACAGTTAGTAAACCATAGAAATAGATTGTTTTCTATGTAGTAAACAGTCCTCAATCCTGGTCTTGCAATGCTTCTGTGCAAATGTCAAATCACAAGTGACCAAGCTCTCAGAGCGAAACGTCTTGTGTTGCTAATACAATTGTATCCGTCGAAGTTGAACCTCTTTTTCCTTTCATAAATTTGGTCGCCTGATAATTCGAAGTTTTGACCCAACATGAAAATGTGGGGCACATCATTTTGATCAACTGATGTCTATTGCAATCTTTATAGCCTCAGTTGAGTGGTGAGATCACTTTCATTCATCTTCAACTGTCGTAATTGTTTCATAGTGAATCTCACTTCCGTTTGTGACGTCTCCCCACGGAAAGATTAGCTGCTAAACATATGTGCAGTCTATTTGCTAAAAAATATTTACAAGTCCGAGCTTTCGCGAGCCGGCTCGCATTGTCAAGGTTTGGCATGAGTGAGGGCACGTTCAATGTCTGGTTATTTCATGTTTTCGATTGAGTGCTGGTCTTTCTTTGTTCCTCAATATGATTGGCTTCTGACAGTCTCGTCTCTATCGGTGATCTGCATCTATCAATAATTTCTAGCTAGAAGTCTGTGATCATCAGATGTCCATGATGGCATTGTTTTGCGTGTTCTGCCAATGCGCTGTCCATGCTATTATTTGATGGGATGCGCTTGTGCTCATTACAGACCGCTACATAAATAGTTGCACAAAAAAGTCAACCTATCTTCAAATCAAATTTTTGTGTTGAAGTCCTTTTCAATTTTAATAAACGATATACCACATCAAACCTTATGTTCCACAAATTATTTTGGCGTACATTTTACTTTCTTAAGTGGTCAGTAGGCCTTCTGAAAGAAAATTGAGAGCTTTCTTTGATGCAGGATTTTAGCATGAAGACGACAGAATTTTTTACTGAAAACTGACAGATATTATGAGCTATAACTCGGCTTCATCCTGATGTAGAGATTTTATGATTGATTGAATGTACAAAAAGATGCGGTACAAATATGCTGCTGTTACAAACAATGCTGCTAAAAAAGTCTGACATGATCTTTTCATTGATGAAGATTCTCAATTTCAATAAACTTTATGCCATGTGAAACGATGTGTTCAGTACTTTGATTTGGCAGAGCGATTAGGTTGTGTCTGGTCAGTTGTGGTCAGCAGACACAAAAGTATGAATTTTTGGTCAATTCATTCACCGATGCCTACTGACTAAACTACGCAAAACAGAAAATTAAGATTGTCACTATTCAATCAGGCTCGTGTTAAGCTTTCAGATGATATAATTTTTTTCGAATTTCGACAACATTTGGTACAGTCTTACTCAATTAACACGTTTGCTTGATTTTTCGCTAACTTTCGCGTTAAAAATGTTTTTAACGGTCAACTGCACACAACTTAATAACTTTTGCTGCATTAACGCTGGCGCTTTCAAGTTTGGGTTTAAAAAAATACGCGTGTCATCAGCTCCAAGAATATGTACGTTTTATCACGATATTCCCATCCGTTCACTGGCAAACTTCACATTCGTTTTGTTCCCATATTCAGCCATCGGGTGAGTCATCATTTCCCTCGGTGGAGGTTAGGATTTCAAATCCTTGATCTGCGCGCACACAAAGGCTTGGCGTCAGAGTGAGACTCGCCACCTGTTCACAAACAATAGCAATCATGATTTAATCATGAACAATTTTTCTAATAACTAATTACTTCATCTAATTAGGCACACCTCACTTTCCTAAACCAAGCAAGTGTCTCGGCTGACCAAATGAATACGTTCAGTTATCAATTAAATGAGCTTAACCAGCTTACGGCTAAATTTGATGAGAATAAGCAAGAGATAAAAGAGCTTTTCGGGTTGTGCAACGATTTAGGAAACGGACTGTAAATAGAAAAATTGTTAGATTGAAAGATCTTCACGTCTGACATGTGTATCTGCCGTAACACAACTTGCAAGTAAACCGATATACACAATGATGGCGGAGCACGCAAGACAGTACCAGCATGGACATCTGGCTATCACAGACTTCTAGCTAGAAATTATTGATAGATGCAGATCACCGATAGAGACGAGACTGTCAGAAGCCAATCATATTGAAGAACAAAGACCAGCACTCAATCGAAAACATGAAATAACCAGACATTGAACGTGCCCTCACTCATGCCAAACCTTGACAATGCGAGCCGGCTCGCGAAAGCTCGGACTTGTAAATATTTTTTAGCAAATAGACTGTACATATTTTTAGCAGCTAATCTTTTCTTGGGGAGACGACAGAAACGGAAGTGAGATTCACTATGAAATTAAATAACCTCCCGTCAGCTGCCATCAACTACGTGTATGTCGTAATGGTCTTCTCACAGCCATCGAATTTATGTTCTGTGTTGCAGGCGACGATCGTAACGACCTTGCTACAAACTGCAGAGCGAAGTTCATTTTCTAGTTGAGAGATTCAAACAATATTGGTTGGTGACAGCTGATTCATAGATAGGAAGTCACCACGGAACATACTATGTTTGATGGATTGATGACTATGAAGTCGTTTTCTTATCAAATGAAGTAGTCATGTACCATGTACGTGAAATTGGGGCGTTTATTCATGAAAATGAGCGGTAAACAGAAGCGCTTAAGTAGCCAAAGCTTTGGTGATAACCCAACGGCAAAAGTCAAACACGCATACTTCAGAAAAATTTAAAAAAATCAAGGTGACGCATGTATTATGACAGTGGGTGATCAATTTGATCATCATTCGCATCTTAATAAGGGTTGAGTCAGAAATCGACTGACAAGGATATTCGAAACATCCCGACACGTGGCTGTTCTTCATTATATTTATAACTTAAATACATGCAAGATTATCCTCATATCTCAGCAACAAATGTCACTGCTTGACGAATGAGTCACACAACTAAGCTACAACGATAGCAGTAATTGAATGACTAAAACAATGCCAACTTCAACTGGCTTCCGGCATCTTTGTGCTTCGACCCGTATACGTCAGCACTCAAAACTAATAATTTGCTAATTTAAAACCAAAGCACTTCAGATGAAACAGAATATTAAAGATCTAAAAGAATAAAGGCAAAATTAGTTATCGCCCAATGTTAATATTTTATTCATTTAATTAAATTTAGGCTATTTTAAATTGAGTTCAAACCGTGATACTGCAAGAATTATTCACTGAAAGTTGGTGATGACCATGTATAAAAAAATAATAGTTAAACACTTGCACAAAAGCTGCATACGACGCATCGTATCCTAAAGTGTGGGGGACAAGCTAAAATTGACATGTTGTGTAACATAGCATGCAATGCGAGTATTCTTGTCAAGATCTATCACAAATTCCACCGCTGCTGATTGAAAGACATAATAGCATTGACTTATCTATTTTTCTGCTGAAAGATACTGGTACAATACAGATTACAGAGAACCTACCATAGCCTATCATTTTACCTGTAGATTTAACCATTATGCTGAAAATGGATTATACCTTTTCAAACTTTGCATGATGATTATGCAATATGATTATAGTTATAGTGACATAATGAAGAACCTTCGAAATGAGGTCACCCATATCGTCGATTTTTTCAAGAGTCTCTAACTCTTTGGTCTGTAATTTCAAAGATTAGACTTCATATTTTAAAATCTGTGTGATTACATCCAATGTCTCTAGCTAATCCAATAACTGAAAATTGGTTTTTAATCTAGGATTTCAACTCACTTCGGAGATCGTAGCTGCATGTTATTTTCCCTGATTTGAGACTCGGAGGAGCAAAAATTATGCATGAACGTCTGGATGTTTAGAAATTGATCGATTTGACCAAAGTGACGTAGAAACATAAAAGCACTCACATGCTGAAGGGATCGAAAGTGCGATATCGAAGACGTGGAACTAAATGAACTGATTCGATCTAGTAAAGCCATATGCCAGGCGATGCAGCCCCATTGTGAGTTTGGAGATGATTATGATCCTTTTGTCAAAAGTCAAGAAAATTAGCCAAAAATTCTACATTTCGTTTCTGAAGCAATTGTCTTAAAAGAGAGCACTTCTATGTTTACACAATGGATTATTCCTTTGAAACTTTGCAGGCCTGTCTGCCAAATTCATTATATATGAGCTAATTAATCATCTTCTGACTGAATGAATTCCCAATTTTAGTCATTATTCCGATATGCAGTTCTTTGTCGTCATTATTTGCATTTCCGACTATCGTCCGACCGCTGCAGAGCTGCAAGTTAAATCCCTTAGCCATGGCTTATTCGACATTGATTGTAATAGCAATCTTCCTTTCTTTCTTGATTGAACGCTTCAAAATCTGCAAAATGCATGTATGCCTGCAGGCTAAACTGCTTGATACATCAAACATCAAGATGGACAAAGAGAAGTCAAAGGGAATCAACAATTAAAAATCATGAAATATTCTTCCTGAGATGATCATCTAGTATTTTCTGTAGTAATAAAAGAAAATGTTGAAAATATGATGTAGACGGTTTAAATGTGTGTGGGACAAAACTCAACGCTTAAAAAAAGTGGGGGACAATCACCACTGCTTTAGAAACCATGCTCCACGGATGCGTCGCCAATGACCATGCACATGACTTCATTTATTTTGAGAAATAGTGTCAAAGAAAAATCATTGACATTTTCGTCACAACAGTCATCAAAGAATTTTTGCACAGCTGCTATTCGATTTGAAATCGGTAATTCCTTGGGTTCATTCCATCGCATAAATTTGTATCATGTGTCTATTGAATTACTCACATGTTTTTTAAACTTCATCGCTACTCATTTCAGATCTCTTCATTCGCATGCATTGTTGCATTTTGTTAGCAATGGATAATTATGACAGCTAACACATCGAATGGACTTAATTACAGCTACAATATATAGTTTGCATGCTTTTATGTTCGAATGCCATAGGAAACTGCTTAAAATGAAATGGCAGCTATTCAGGTATTTTCCCATCTTCAACTGAGGATGCAATTCAATATTTAACCATTATATTTATATAGGATGCTATTGTCAGCTTTTTATAAATGCTTTGACACTAATTTTAAAAAAGGCACAATGCGCGAAACTGTATTGAGTAAGAGGCTAACGATGTTTCAAAAGAGAAATTCTCATTGACTTTAGAAGCAACAATGCTGATTCAATTATAGTAGCATTTAGTGCTGTGCGCCACCCGACCTACACGCACCGGTGGACCGAAGATCTCTGAAGCGTTGCGCTGAAGCAATTATTCAAGCAAATGCGAAATAAAGTTCCTCGCTCTAGATTGTCAGGTGCGATAGTCACTTAAAAATCAATATCTTGAAGGTTGGGTCTCCATCTGTCAAAAATGGTGTTCACATTTACTAAAATTCAATGCAAATTTTGTAGAGTTCTAAGAAACTTCCAACAGAGCTAAAAAAATTGCAGCAGACTTACATGTACCTCATAGGCCGCTTTTGCAGATACTTGCATTGCAAGAGACTCTCATCATACTTAAGCCTAATAGTTAAATTGAATCAAAGTCTCTAATGGAATTCTTTAAAGCCTGATTCAAACAGAAATTACATGCATATGCAACAAAAAATGGTAAACAATACAATAACCTTTAGTCAATGTTTTAAAAATCACATGTACATTTCGCAAAGGAAGAGCATATTTTTATCTTTATTTTCAAAATGCTTGAAGCAATTCAGGTTCCAGGAAACTTGTCCTGTTTTTAAATACCTTTTCCAAACATTTATTCTGCTTTTTCGGTAATTTAGAAATATTTATCTTAATAACATATTACACGACTTTATAGCGTCTTTTAGGTGTTTAGACAGACTTGATAGTCACTACACTTATGGAATTAGGTTCAGCATTCAAAAACGTATAAAGCACGATTGCCGCATGCTAAGTAACACAAATATTCAATATCAATTGAATAACAACCGGTATATTGTCAGACGGTAAAAACAACAGTTTTCCCGTAATCTCTTATCTAAAGCAATGTTCTAAAACTACTGCAAGCAGATTTTGAACATGGTTTCAAACCGATTAACTATAACCCTGATACTACCCCTATACCTATTTATATACTACCGAGATGACTCTCCTATATAAGTAGTATGAAACAAGTTGGATATCAAAAAGAATGAATATTTGATTATAATCATCCTAACTAAGCGGATATCAAGCTGATTATCAAGGGAATTTCATGAATTGTATTAAAATGAAAGTCTTTATGAAAGAGTCGCGATATTATTCGTGTTTTCTTGGCTGAATTTTCAAGTTTTTAATTCAATTTTCACAGCATGATTTGATGATTCACTAAATTTATGTTTCATTTCTAGAATCTGAATAGTGAAGTGGAATCATTTACAGCTTTCAAAGTTAAGTGAAGTCATTTTCTTCGATTATGTGATTTTGCTGTGCCAGTGGCAGGTTGCCTGTGATATGATCGCGCTTAAGAAAATACTCTTGAGGTTGAGCATGAAAGTAATAGGAACCCATCGAATTGCTAATTTAGCAAACATCAAATCTCCAAGGCTGTCATGAGAATCTATGAAATACCATCATTCCTTCTGGATTACAATCATGATCACTCAATTCCGCTGCAATTTCTGCAATTCTGCATATCTCACATTTGCTGACAATGCCAGCTGTATCTCCCCTGAGTTCATTTAATAAAATCGAAAGTGTTTACACATTGGAGATTTAATAAATGCGGAGTTGCCACTCTACCTAATATACCTACTATATGGTGAGAACCATCTTCTGCAAGAGTTGCCCACCGCTTCATCATTGTTATCCTTGGATCATGCGGATGATGAAATTATAGTCCGGCAGCCAGAACGAGTTTCTGCAGGGTACGAGGCCGAAAGTGAGACTTTCACAGAATGATGTACACGCTATGACTAGCAATAATTTCTAGGGAGTCCGCAATACAGATGTTCGTTTTTTTCGATCGTTTATTGACGAGATCTTTCGACCGTTCTACACGATCATCGTCAGGAAAGTGACAAGAAGCAACTTACATGAGAACTGTTAACCAAGTTCTAACAGCTTGAAACACAGTTAAAGACACAAAGAAAAAAACTAACTCTGAAGTCACAAAATAAAAGATAAGGTATGCTACTGAAAAATGATGATGCTTAGTCTTGTTCTGAGACTGAAGACGATGAGACCACAGTGACTCCTTCACAATTCGCCTTCTCCAACCCGGCTCCTTGTCCACTATCTCCATCTCGCTCACTGCTACACGATGGTTCGCCTCCACTGCGTGCTGCGCCACTTCCGATCGGAGTACATCCATATTGCGAATTGAACGCTGATACTCTTTCTGTCTTTCCTCCAATGGGCGTTGGGTCTATCCCACATACATCCAATCGCACCCTTCTTCTCCGCACGGAATCTTGTAGACTGAACCTTGGCTGGTTCAGGTATCTTCTTGACCAGAAGTGAGCGAAGAGTTGATGTATGGTTTCATGGATACGCTAACATCAACTTCCCGAAGAATCGAGGCGATCTTCTCTGACACTCCCTTTACATAAGGCATCGAATGCCTTACTCGTGACTCATTCACCTTGCCATCCATCGTTGAATCAGCACAGCGCCACCAACGTTCGATCTCAGCATCACCATACCCATTGCTCCTGAGTGCTTTCGTCACATGAAGCTTCTCTTCTTCCACGTTGTCAGGTGAACAAACACACTGAGCTCGGTTAGAAAGGGAACGTACTAGACCTTTGAAGACGCTGCGAGGATGCGACGACTCCCGATGTAGATAGCGATCGGTGTGAGTGTTCTTTCGGAAAACAGAGAACGTAAAACCTGTTGTTCCACGTAAAATGCTCACATCCAGAAAAGATATACGGTTGTTGACTTCCATTTCCTTGGTAAAGCAAATCGAGTCGCGTAAAACCATTAAAAACGAGATATAAACTATTAATAAACGAGATAAAGGAGTCCAACTCCTCATCAGAATGAGGCCAAGCTAACAATATGTCGTCCACATATCTCACCCAGACGCTGGGTATTCGAAGTCCACCAGAAAGAGCACTGTCCATGGCCAACTTTTCAAAGTGAGTCATAAAGAGGTTCGCGGCGACTGGGCCTAGGCTACTTCCCATAGAGACACCGAACTTCTGAAACGAAAATAGCTGGATGAAAGAACCATTTTGGATAAAGTAATAATTTCTTCCACCGATAATTTCGTCCGCTCCGACAAGGAGTCATCATGCCTAAGCAACGAACCAAATACTGCAATTGTCTCCTGTATTGGCACGTTCGTGAATAAGGATTTAACATCCAAAGAAACCAAATAACCATCGGTCGGATTGAGGTGTTCCAATTTCCTGAGAAGATGAGATGAATTCAAAAGACTCAAAGCCTATCTTCATATATCTGCCAATCTCCTTGATATAGAATGACAAGACTGTCCCTCATGCAAACAATAGGTCTCATTGGAACCTTTTGTGAAAGGCCAAAAATAGGCATTCAGAGTCAGACAGAGGTGAAGGTTGTTAATTCACTCCCATACCGATCTTCTGCAATTCACATCAAATAGCGATGTTATGTACTCCTAGAAATTTTGCGATGAATAATAAATTATTTCAAAACAAACCTATGCCTACTACGAATCAGCACGTCTGCCGAGTTCTAGTGAGTTGCTCTTTTTGTCAGACAGGATCAAAGAAAACCACATGTAAATCCAATGGGACGCAGATTGCAGTTTTTGGCTAAAATAAAATGTTCTATGTATTCGCTTATCAACAGGAATGTATTTAGTCTAGAGTCATACTTTTTGGCATGGAATGTCTTCAGGTCATTTCCTATAATGTGCATGTGCCATTGTCCATGCTTATGATCGGCAATGTATGTGATAATGTGGTTGAATGTGGATAAAGTTGCTCAAAATGCTTGTGTTTGCCGACATTAAGAGGCTCGCCACATTCAAATCTGTTTTGTTTTATAGACAGGGATGCATGAACATGAAAGTAAATGACATGAAGACATTCCTTGCCAAAAATTATGACTCTGAGCTTAGTAGTTTTCGTTTAATCAGAGGAAACATAGAAAATTTCATTTCAGCCAAAAAATGCAATCTGTGTCCCATTGAATTTACATGTGTTTTTTTATCTTGTCTGACAAGAAGAGGAACTCACTAGAACTCGACAGACGTGCCGATTCGTAGTAGGCATAGGGTGTACATCATTCTGTGAAAGTCTCACTTTCGGCCTCGTTCCTTGCACAAACTCGTTCTGGCTGCCGGACCATTATCACTGTTATGCATGCTGTACAGCTATGAAATCCGCAGTTATGTATGCTTTATTAACATAGTACTTATGCGACTAGAGGAAGTAGAAGCATCTGGTACGTACCATGCATGCCTGGTTTTGTTGCCAAACAGTAAAAATGCTACCAAATGAAAAGCAATAAAGCATTTGGTAGCAAGCACTTCATCGGTTTGGCAACGTACGGTTTGCAGTGTACATGAGATGTGTGCGACATCGCACTCAGCCAGACAATGATTGGTTTCTACACTATCTCATTCCCAGTGAGACTCTGATTTTGGGTTAATTCTAATTTATTTTCTAGTTTCACCATTTGTCTGGATGAATTAATGATTATTTCATCATCCTTGAAAGTTTCAGTCAATTTCATGCCTTCATTTGGGATAATGACAGCCGAAAAGTCACTATCTATGTCCGACACAGCTGAAGTTTTTATATTCAAACATTCTTCGTTTAACCGCTCATCCTCAGTCTGATCTCTGGGTATTGAATACACTGACCATGCTGCCAGGTATGAAAGAAGTGCGAATACTAGCATGGGAAGACCAGACCACACGTACACATCCAATCGCTCCACAAATGTCGTAAATACGGATCCTAAGCGTCCCAAACCCGTGGCTAATCCAATGGCTTTGCTACGATATATAGTCGGAAATGATTCAATAGTCAATGCGTAGCACATATTTTGCGCAATTAAAGCACAGCAAAGGACTACGGTAGCCAATCCAGCATTCCAAGGTCCCATAATATTTGCTCCACGAAGCCCTGCTCCAATCGTACATAAAATACCGGCAGAAAAAAACACAGTTATGAGGGGACGCCTGCGATCTAAGAAATGATATAGAAGCTGTTTGAGAATCAAAGCAGGGATACTAAATGAGCAGCCGATAATTGCAACCACGTAAGGATCACTGTGTTCCATTCTCACTGAATAGTATTGCATTCCTGTGATTGTTCCAATGATGACAACCCAAATGTACAAGAAAAGGAAAATACGTCGTCGAAGGTCTCGGCGAGTAAATAAGATAATCACATCATTGTCTTTCCATGACGTTTTCTTTTGATCTGTTCGACTGTTTTCCATCGAATAGTGCACCTTCATATTTTCTTCCATCTCCATAAATTCTGCATCAGAAAACAGCAACTGCCTTCCATTGAATTTGATGACCTTCCTAACCACTTTAATTCCTTCGTCGATACGATTGGTTGAAAATAACCACTGTGGACTCTCAAATATCAAACATGTATGAAAAATGGCAAGTCCGAACAACACTGAGTATGCAACGTGCAACAATCGCCAGTTTTGAAGTAGATATGCCTCAAGGATGGCTATTCCGGGAACCACGAAACTTTCATAAATTCCAAATATAAAACCCAACGTGTTACGATACTTGTTATTGGTGATTTCAGACCAAAGAACCAGTCCAGGTATCGCAGCGGCATTTATTGCCACTCCGACGCAGAAACGCAGCACTGTGAATATCCATATGTTTGGGGATAATGCGACAGCCATTCCTGATACAAAAGTGGCCAAACATGTTGCAATACTAGCTGCTTTTCGACCATATCGATCGGCCAGAAAACCTCCAATACATCTGCCTATGATCGCGCCGATGAAATATACACTAGAAGATAGAGGCAAAAGATATTTGCGTTGACAGACCAAGTTGAATTGCTCCGTGTAAGTAAGACGGAAATCAGCTGTTGATTTGTCGTAGAACCAGCCATTTCGGCAAGGCACAATTTCTCGGCGGTTGATAGACAAATTGACATCGTCAAGGTCACTAAAGTTCTTTCCGATTACTGTGATTGCGTATTGATGACAGCTTTGATAATCTGTAGAGTAACTCTCATTATGTAAAGGTCTTGTAGGAATTGCAAGAGAGCGAATGGTTCTTGGCGAATATCCATGCTTTTCTAAGATAGGAATAGAGCAGTAATGATTTGGTGTAAGAGAAGCAAGTTGTGGATAAGCAAAAAAGTTTCCGACAGTTGTCATGATTATCAGAAAGAAAGTAAACAACTGCCAACGGCCATAAGGACCGATGTATTTCTCAATGACGGTCTCAAAAGAAGGCATGTTAACGTCTACACATTTCAGTTCTGACAAGTGATATAACCGCTGCAGACATTGCGGTAAGCCTATTATGCACACGCGGTGTCTGTGAGAGTCACGAGTCGCCAATTTAGTTGTTGAGATCTGTCCAATCATAGTCAGCTGCATTGCTGCGCATTAATTGCAATTTATGTCATCATTTTCACGACTGAGAAATCCCAGACAGCGAAAAGGCGCCAATTTATAAAAAAAACTACAAGAGGAAACAAACTAATAGTCATCCATTCTTGACAATATGACTTGATCAACACAATTGCGATTATTATCAAGCAAATAGGATTATCACCACTCCAATTGCATAAGTCTCCAACAAATATCTTCAGTAAAGAATCTACGGGGGTGCTTTGGGGGGAATTCCCCCCGGCATCGCAACTTGCCCTCCCGTAGGAAAATATCACATTTTGCCCATATGCTCTCTAGCAAGAAATCTCCATTTCCTTGTCAATATTGTGACAAATTCATCATCTGTGAGTGAGCATGTGTTTTTCTGAATTTATCCATCGGATAATGCCATATGAGAGGGAATGGTGTGACAAACCCAAACATTTAAAAATAAGTACTTATTGCATGATAGGACAATCGCTGGTTGTCCTGCTGGTTGCAGTAGATGCAGTACTAAATGCTATATCATCATTGAGCCGCCATTTGCAGACTTTGACTGTATCTGCATCTAACATCGAATACTTCGTTCAGTCAACGAAAAATCATCTGTCTGACATAGTTAATAATGATAATGCTTCATGGCGTGATCAAGCGCGGATTCTTTATGATAAAGCTTCAGAGGTTGTACACATTGAAGATGATGATACTAGTGAAGTAGCGCCAACCATCAAAAGACTACATAAAAAGTTTGTTGATACTTTAGATCAGAAGTTTAATAACAGTGCAAGCATTTTCATGCGAAGTGCGGCTGTATTATCAACTTACAGAACATGTGCGGCTGCTGATGACTTTCAGACATCTGTAGAAAATATTGGGCGTCTTTTCCCACATGTTTTTGAGAATTTAGATCGACTAAGATCTGAGGCCTTGAGCTTTCACTATTTTGCTCAAGAGAAATCCAAGGAATTACCGGATGGGAAGCCAATACATGACTTGCTCACTAAGGATCTGGGATATCCTCTCCTCCGAGCCCTGAGCTGCTGCATTGAATGCACTCCATCTACCACTGCTAGTGTCGAGCGGTCATTTAGTGCCATGAATGGCATTCACACCAAATTGCGGAACAAATTGTCCCCTGTGTCCCTTAATCATTTAATGATGGTTGCAATTGAGGGACCAAATGAACTGAGTGACGAAACAGTTACTGAGATCATGCGATCATGGTCATCGCAGAAGTGTCGCAGAATAAAACTTTTTTGATTTGAATATACTTACATTTCTTGAACGCATCAGTTTTTTTTCCACGTTGTAAACAAAAAGATAGCTCTCCCTCAATTTAGACGATTTATTTATTTTTTTAAAAAATAAAGTTCCCCGACGCGTTTCGTCACGGTGGACAGTATCAAGGGGGTAAGTAAATGAACAGGCAGTTGGCTTAAATATAAAAATGATTAGGCAGTGACGACTCGTTAGATCAATTCATGTTTGCGGTTGATTTGTGGCTTGTTCAACGCTATGAAGCGTGCTTCGGCCATTTTAGTTTGCATCGAATTCTTTTGTTTATTTAGGACAGAAAGCTGAAAATTATCGATGTTCATCATTCTATCGACATGGTCAGTCCAAACCATGTTCAGATAGTGCACTTTTACGATCTTGACAGTTCAAACTACGTCTGTGTTCATCATGCCGTAACTTTAAAGGTCGGCAAGTTTGACCAATGTAATTTTTATGACAAATTTTACATTCAAAATTATACACAATGTATTTATCGTTACACATATATTTAGGTCCAATATCCCTGCACAGTTTACAATTACATTTGTTATTGTTTTCAATAGTATTTATGCTATTAACTAAAGTTTGACCGGGTTTGCAGGTAACACGAACAGGAAGTTCATACTTACTGACCAGTTTATTAATTTTTCTTAAGTAGCTATCACTAATGAAATCAACACAAAGGTTAATTTGATTTTCATTACTTTTAGTATTGGATTTTGATTTTGGTGTAATTGAGTTAGGCTTAAATCCATTTTCATACAGACGTTTTTTCATTACATTAACTGACTCTAAGGAAGTATCCGAACAAAGATCTTGCACATATTTAATACTACTGAGTACAAAATTATTTTTTATGTGATTTGGCAACCAACTATCTTTACGCATCGTAATTCCAGAATGACAGGATTTACTATACCATTTATACCGCAACCTTTGACTTACGGAAATACTTATATCCAAAAAATTCAAGTAACCGTTTTCAGGAATTTCAATTGTGAAATTGATGTTATTGTTTGCTGAATTAAAGAGATGTAATATATCCTGAAAAAACGTTTCACTTTTTGGATATGGTCCCAAGATTATATCATCGATATACCGCTTGTAAATTAAGGGTACAGTACCTAAATTTTTATTTAAGTTATCAAGAGCTATGGTTTCAATTGCATTCATGTAAATGATCGCAAAAGGCGGAGCAAAATGAGCCCCCATAGGGCATCCTTTAATCTGTAAATATGTCTTATTATTGTAGGTTATTTCATAATTATAGGATATGAATTTCAAAAAGTCAACTAGGTCTTCAACTCTAAAGCCATAATTATCAATTTTATTCCAATGTATTTTAGCAAACGTCTCTATTTCTGCGATAGCCTCAGCAATTGGTATACTCGGATATAAGTTTTGAACGTCCAGTGAAATAAACACATAGTCCTCATTTACAAATTTGTCAGCATTTTCATTAAGAATTTTGATCAAAGATTTAGAACTATCCAAATGGGCTGGAACAAATTTTACTAATTGGTTGAGGAGAACACTCACAAGCCAATCAACTTTCTGAGTAGGGGTGCCAATTACTGAAGCGATGGGCCTTAAGGGAAAGAAATTATTAATCTTATCTTTATGATCTTTTATGTTTACACGAAAGTAAGCCGGATGACTTCCACAAGTCAGTAGTTTTTGATAGTCTATAACAAAAGAATTCGATGCAAACTAAAATGGCCGAAGCACGCTTCATAGCGTTGAACAAGCCACAAATCAACCGCAAACATGAATTGATCTAACGAGTCGTCACTGCCTAATCATTTTTATATTTAAGCCAACTGCCTGTTCATTTACTTACCCCCTTGATACTGTCCACCGTGACGAAACGCGTCGGGGAACTTTATTTTTTAAAAAAAAATAAATAAATAAATCGTCTAAATTGAGGGAGAGCTATCTTTTTGTTTACAACGTGGAAAATTGCATAATGAACCTCCCGTATAAGACAACAAAAGATCTGGCATCAGTTTTTATTTCACTTATATTCATATACATGTCTAAGCTGATCACTAGTTAAGTAGTGTCAGATCTCTTTCTTAACCGTGTCTAGTCGGTAAAATATAGCAGATTTGCCTGCCCCCCTGCAGCTTGTAGGACCCCCCCCCCGGATTTCATATCCTAGATTCAATACTGAATATCTTTATTTTATGATATTTCCTTTATGAATTCGACCTGTTGCCGACGAAGCGAGTGCAGCTGGCCCTTATCGCCTTCATTCAACTCCCGAATATTACGAATAAATAGCAATGACTAAGTGACACATGGTGGCATCATAGGTCTTGTCTTTCATGTAGATCATCGTCGGATCGGCGTCAGTTGCGAGGATAATCAACATTTCTCATTCGTCCTCAATAGATTGAACTTCACAGTTATCCAGCCGATTTCAGCATTTTCAAGTGTCGTTTTGTTACTTAAAATCAAAATTGGAGAAACCACAGAGATATATTGCTCTATCTGCGTGCTTGAGTGTATGACTTTCCACATTACTGATGGTCACGGTCGGAACTAGATCAATTTTCCATTCAACGCAATGCATTCTCAAGTCTGAATGGAGATTGACACCGCATTAATGCACACAGTCAGTGAATTTGGATCGTGAAGAGCCGAACGGTGTGAATAACATTTCCATTTGACGAATTCATCACGGAGAAAAATCAAGTCAAACTTTTCACTTCACATGCCTGTCCGTTATCTGACCGTTGACGTTTGTGTGTTTTCTGCTTCTGCAATGCGCGTGCTTGGCCAATCACACAAGCCGAAGGGAGACGAATATCCATCAGTGCGAGAGCTGCTGGCATTTTCTTCCTAAACTGGCGCACAAGCCTCTTATCAGCTTTAATTTATCGACTGTCACCCATCAGCAGTAAAACGACAATTCTTAACTGGTATCTCCAGTCGTCATGCAAGTTGTGGAGATCCAGCTGTTTATATAGATCCATTACTTCCGAGTTTCATACACTCAACAACGTAATGACCCAGCATGCATTTTTAGAGATATTGTTTGTTTATCTGCGACAATAACATCGGTTTTTATGACATTTTTATTATCTTCAACAGCAAACCGGTCAAGCCACCGCTAATGAGGAATGTCGTGTTTCTGCCTGATGATGGAAAATTCTGGTCTTAAAGTGCAATCATAATCATAAAAAGGACAAATCTCATTTTGATTTTTCTGGGAATTCCTGGGATGATTTCTGGGAACTCGGAAATTCCTGGATCTACATGTACACAAACAAATGGGGATTTTCCGATGTTTGAAGTTCTGTAACTTGCAAGACGACTGGAATCACAACTTAAGAATTGTCGTTTTACTGCTGTTGGGTGACAATCTGCATATTGAAATTAATAGGAAGCTCGTGCGCTAATTTAGAAAGGAAATGTCAGTACCACAGAATGATGTGCACCCTATGCCTACTACGAATCTACGCAAATCTGTGTGTCTGCCGAGTTCTAGTTACTCCCGCTTCTTGTAAGACACGATCAAAGAAAAATGCATGCTTGTCCAATGAGACGCACATTGCAGATATTTGGCAGAAATGAAATTTCCTCTATCTTTTCTCTTGCCAAAAGAGATGAGCAAAGTCTAGAGACAACATTTTCGGCATGATGTGTCTTCAGGCTATTTCCCATCATGCATATGTGATGTTAGCATGCTTGTGATTGGTGATGTATGCGAGAATGTGGTTCAATGTGGATAAAGTAGGCCAACATGTCGGTGCTTGCCGACAGCAGGAGGCTTGCAAAATTTGAATGCGTTTAGCTTCATGGATAATTGTTTATGAAGATGATGAGTAATGGCCTTATGACATTCCATATCAAAAGTCATGGCTCTAGACTTGGTATTTTTCAGTTGATAAGAGAAACATAGAGAACATTTATTTCATTATTTCATTGTTACCAAAAAATTTAATCTGCGTCTGATTGGATTAGCATGTGTTTTTCTTTGATCCTGTCTGACAAGAGGAACTAACTAGAACTCGGCAGGCACGCAGATCGTAGTAGGCATAGGGTGTACAATCATTCTATGAATATCTCATTTTCGGCCTCGCTCCCTGCAAAAACTCTCTCTGGTTGTCGGACGAGTCCTCAGGCAGTGCGTGGCAGGTGGTGACTTCATGAGCACTGCGGAGGACAGAGAAATTCGACGACATTCACCTTATTCGTCAATTATATATGAAAAATCTGTTTACTTTTTGTGAAATACCCAGTATACATGTACTTTATTATTGCTATAACATGATGGTCAAAACAGGCAACAAACATTGGTTGGAACATGAAGATGGAGTTTGTATTCTATGCGATGATGGAACAATATAACATTAACACGGATTTTTGAGGGTAACAATGTAGGACATTTGAGCACGCGTAAGCGCCTGAAAATGTCCTACATTGTTGTCCGAAAAAATCTATGTTAATACTATTGTGCGCAATTGAAATGAACTGGGCAGCAATATAGGAAAAAAACCGGCAGCAACGCTATAAATATGCATGGAGATATACGCCAACTGAGATTTCTAAAACATTTTTCACATGCATAGATAGAGATATCGTCATTACAGGACACATTGTTCAATAGAAATGCAAAAGTCATAGTTCTGACAATGCCAAAAGGCGTGCAGACAATCATTGTCCGTACGCTTTTTTATTTTTCAAAAATGTCATAAAAAACACATGATGACATCAAATTACACCATCTGTGCAAAAAACACAGAAATGTCTAGAGAAAAAACATTAGCCTGGCACCATTCTTTTCAAGAACGGCAGTCGGCATTCTTTCAACAGTCTTTTGCACTATTTCTTCCGATTCACATATGATCACGTCTTGTGAACTTTGCACATCTTTTGCTCTTTTGACCATCACACTGACTTGTTTCTCTTCCTCTTTATCTTCTTCTTCCGATTTCTCTTGATGCAAATTTCTTTTCAAACTTTGGCTCATTCTCTTCATTTCTGACTTTCGTCGACATCCATATTGCAGATATCTCTATACAGTCTTCGTCTGCTTATGACCAGTTATTTTGCAAATATCCGTCAATTTATAACCGCCTTGGGATAGTTCGGAGATAACTGTCGGTCGGATACTGTGAGCTGTGTAAGACTTTCCTAACTGAGCCTCATTTGAAATAATACTCATAAGTTTCCCGAGAGTATTTACACCTATGGGCTGCTTCTCGCAATACTAAGAATTGCTCGAAAATTTTTTTCTGGCTTTAAGGAAAAAAGGGGTGGATAATGAATCACCATCAACAATTGATTCACGGCGCTTTTCTAAAAATAATTTCAGGCATGTAACAGGGCATTCAACCTTGTTTTCACTTGATACCATCAACGCTTCCTTCACATTCTCCATCCCTTCCCGTGTGAGAACATTATCTACGTTTTTAATTTTTCCTTCGTTAAAACTAACGATATCGAGTCCCTCAGAGTCCTTATCAAATATGAAACGATCCTCCCTCAAATTACGGAACCATTCTCTCCCTCTAGTCCCGAAATAGTAAATGATGTTATAATACGTCTCGTGTAATAGAACTGTCGGATTACTGCGATCAAAATAAACCGATAATTTACTGAGGTCTTCAGATTCGATGGCTTGAAAATGCTTAACTTGACCTCCGCATGCGATAAATTTACGGGCCAAGCATTTCAATGTTTTATTCGCATCGTAAAATCTATCGTCAGTAATTATGTTTATCTTTCTCGACCTTATAAAATACCGAAAGATGCTCGCTCTAATACATATGAGGCTGGCGGGGGCATAATTATTATCATCATTTTTCTTCAAAGATCCATAAAACAAACGTAATACTTTTGCTAATTCACTCTCAGTACACTGTTTAAAATCAATGCTTAAAGCAGGATACTTTTCCAAGAAGTTATGAAACATCTTCATGTTATGCTTTTCTTGTTTGATGCTTGATTCAATTTGCATTGATTTTTCCATTGCGGTTACATCATCTGAAATGGAATAACAATATTTTGAGGATGCAGTTTAATTAGCAAGTTGTCATTTACAGAAATATCGATTAAAATATAGTATTGTAATTATATGTACATTAGTTAGTGTAATTAGTGGATGAACCACGTTTTTATTGTTTTATCGACTCAACACAGAAATTCATTTTGTTCTGCATATTTACCGATATATTGTTATGGAATATTGGTAAGGAATAGAACGTTTACTTACCTTCAAGATCTTTGATACTATTTTCATCATTGAGATCCGGTGCAAG
This sequence comes from Prostheceraeus crozeri, assembly GCA_907163375.1. Taxonomy (NCBI): domain Eukaryota; kingdom Metazoa; phylum Platyhelminthes; order Polycladida; family Euryleptidae; genus Prostheceraeus; species Prostheceraeus crozeri. Next base: position 186,939 of record CAJQUW010009290.1, read on the forward strand.
TCCAAAAAGCGATTCTATGTCGTCAATATAATGTTCGGAGAAGTCATCATCACAAATGACGTTATCCTCTATATACTGTCTGTCTATTTCAGTCGAAATTTGATCACTGGTGAGCCCACTTATCATGTTGTTGGGAAATCTGCTCAAATTAATCAGTCTGGCATCCATAATGATAGCGTAATAACGTTGAACTGAGATGACTAAATGATGTGAGATATTTCAAATAGATTTGAAAAAGCGTGCAGACAATACTATGTCACGGATTGACTACATAGATTATCCAGAATATTAGCTTAGAAATCAGAATTACAGCTATCGATAAGCCTGTCAAGTAAATATCCATTTCATGACTTCCATAGATTTCTATTGAACAATGTGATTATTATACTGGTTTGGCGTGCGGCAATGACCATACATACTCATGCGCTAACGCGCATTCGTATCTCATGGTCATTGCTGCACTTCAATATAATATATAATTAGATAAACTCGATCGGCATTTATATTATTCCTAATTAATCGCAAAATATCGTGAAAATTGTTGCTTGTCTGAATGCGTTTATAAATTGATGTCTGTAGGCCTTTTTGGCAGTAGACGATTGATGTCTGTAGGTCTTTTTGGCAGTAGAAAATTAATGCTTTTTGCAGTAGACAATGCGCGATAATTCTACTGCGAAATTTTATGGGATTTCCATAGAAAATGATCACTAGGGACATCATTCTGTAAAAGTCTCTTTTTCGGCCTCGCTCCCTGCAAAAACTCTCTCTGGTTGTCGGACGAGTCCTCAAGCAGTGCGTGGCAGGTGGTGACTTCATGAGCACTGCGGAGGACAGAGAAATTCGACGACATTCACCTTATTCGTCAATTACATATGAAAAATCTGTTTACTTTTTGTGAAATACCCAGTATACATGTACTTTATTATTGCTATAACATGATGGTCAAAACAGGCAACAAACATTGGTTGGAACATGAAGATGGAGTTTGTATTCTATGCGATGATGGAACAATATAACATTAACCTGGATTTTTGAGGGCAACAATGTAGGACATTTGAGCACGCGTAAGCGCCTGAAAATGTCCTACATTGTTGTCCGAAAAAATCTATGTTAATACTATTGTGCGCAATTGAAATGAACTGGGCAGCAATATAGGAAAAAAACCGGCAGCAATGCTATGAATATGCATGGAGATATACGCCAACTGAGATTTCTAAAACATATTTTTCTTTTCTACTTACATTGAACTTTTCATCTTTGACTTTTAGTGTTCTGCATCCTTATCTTGTACTTTGTATTGTTTTGTGTTGGAATTTTATCAAATATATTTAAAACATCTTGCACATGCATAGATATAGATATCATCATTACGGGACACACTGTTGCCTTCTTTTTTCTACATTGTACCATAGCTAAATTACGCACAATAGAAACTTCATTTAATTTCATTTGTGAATGCACGGTGCACAATGATATTACGTCACAGTTCATACCATTCTTAATCGATCTCTCGAAACAGGATTTCTATGAGATCCTCATAGATGCGAACTTCATAATTAAGTAAAATTGTGAAATTGACGAAATATATTAAGAACGCGAATGATATTATAGTCAATCTATTGTGCCATTGCGACCAATGATTAAGTGATTGATATTCATCTGCGATGATTAACCAGACTCGGCAATAAGGCTTCAGTACAAGCGCTTATCTTCATATAAGGAGCAATCTTACACAACTAATCAGGATTCTCCATTAATTCAATCTCATTCCAGGTAATACACTTTGATCTCTTTGTTCCTACATGATGATGATAAATGCTTCACTCACATGTATGCATGCGAATTCTTTACTTGTTCCATACCTTGTATTTTAATTAAGTGCAGATTTTAAGAGTTTTTCAAGTGCATCTTGATTACAAGCTTTTATTAAACATAGATCATTGCCTTCATCCGTTTATATTATTATTTCTGATGTCTGTGCTGCTTTATATGTTACAGAAATTAATTAATGGAAGCTATGGACGATTACATCGATAAAGACATGACTGTTTATAATTTCGTCCTCTCCTTCCAGTGAGCCAGAACATACACTGCAAAATCGCTGGATACGAAAATTGCATACAAACATATACCAAAATTACATATAATTTGAAACTAACATCTGATAGAGATTCTCGTATGTTTACATAGATCTGGTATGTTTTTCATACCAAATCTCATTTACCTTCGTATGTGATTGGTATGTAGCGATACGAACTATTCTATCTGTGATTGGATTTTTTACAGTGAAATACGAATTGTTGGTATGTTTTATATACGAGACCCGATGGAAATTCATCCTTATTCGTATGACTCTGGTATCCATTTGGTATGTGCAGCTTTAAGTCACATAGCAAAAAATGTATGTATTACATACTACTGTCAAATAACTTTTTTCGGTAATACAAGTGGTGAATAGTTTTTGTTTGATAGAGTGATATTTGAGTACATTAGATCTATTGTGAATTTTATGTTCCACGACTATGCGGTCGATGCTACATGTCTAGCAACATTAACAGGACGTTTAGTTAGCTCCACTTTATGGGCCAAGGTGATTAACGTCAATTGATTCAAACGATATTTTTCGTGCAATCATGTTGACTTATATATCTCAAACATAACTATTTTTGCGTTTGATGAATTATAATGTGTTTTTACTTCGTATTGATAATATGCTTTTTTCAAAATTACATGATACATAATTGTTGATGGTTGAATACTTATTGACTATTCATGAAATGCCTTAGACTTACGTGTATTAAAATCGAATTCAGCATTAAAAGTATCACTCTTGAATGTCATTATCTAACTACTTACAGAACAGTAGTAACATTAGTGTGATCTTTATTGACAAAAGTCCTTAAATCAACATACTTTGGACATGATTTATGCTTTCTTTTAACATTGTGCTGGTATGGTTTTAGTATGTAAAGCATACCACATTTGAAAAAACATACGAAAAGCATACAAATATATACCAAGAGAATACAGAAATATACCAAAAAATATTTTGGTACGCTTCCTTCGTATGTGATTGGTATTGAGCGATTTACAGTGTACTTTCATAATTATTCATTTCATGCCATCTTTGTAAATAGGAAACAGTCATTCATTTTAACTCATGAAATGATATCATTCATCACTGTTTTACTTGTTGCACGTATTTTCATATTGTGAAAAAATATACGCTTCTAATTTCTGATAATGATGATTCTTAATGTGCTGCTTGTCACAAACTCAGTTTCTATTACTTGTGCTCAATCACCAAGATAAAACAAAAATCATTTTCCAATAGTAAGAATCAGTAATTATTGATGGAAGATCAATTAAGTCATTTCTGATAGTCTGTTTTATCAGGATCCGTGACAACAGCAGTTCTTTCCATTAGATACTTTAGCAACTCCAGAGTTCAGAATTGAATTCACAGATGCTCATTGGATTGTCTTCCACCAATTTGATTTGTGCCCCTTTTCAACTGGACGGTTTGGGGATCCTTCGTGAGTTTCATGTTCAGATGGCGTTGTGGGCTTCTTAAAAATTGCCTGAAAATAAAAAGATTGATTTGTCAAACTTTTAATTTCCAGAAAAGGTTCCAGGAAACTTGGCTTGTTTTTAAATACCTTTTCCAAACATTTATTCTGCTTTTTTGGTAATTTAGAAATATTTATCTTAATAACATATTACAGGACTTTATTGCCTTATATAGGTATTTATTAGGTGTTTAGACAGACTTGATAGTCACTACACTTATGCAATTAGGTTCAGCATTCAAAAACGTATAAAGCACGATTGCCGCATGCTAAGTAACACAAATATTCAATATCAATTGAATAACAACCGGTATATTGTCAGACGGTTAAAAAAAACAGTTTTCCCGCAATCTCTTATCTAAAGCAATGTTCTAAAACTACTACAAGCAGATTTTTAACATGGTTTCAAACCCTGCTTTGTAAATTGCTCCAAAACATTTTTCAATGTATCATACAAGCTGGAACCATCTTGAAAGCCTTTGAATTATGGGCCTAATGAGATTGGGATTTTATTCCGTACTCGATAAGTCCAATTTTGACAATTTAAGTGATCAGCAAAATATGAATAATCTATAATATAATGAATATAATCTGAATATAATCTTCTGACATTTGCTTACTTATCTGTCAGTTGCGTTGGATTGGCTATGATAAAACGATTGATTGGGAAGCATTGATAATTTACACGTGAATATATGTAGGTGCTTCGGCTGCTTTTCTACCATGCGAGCTAAACTAATAATAGCTATACACTGTAATTCATAGCCATACTAACTTAAGTTCTAGGCAATTCTCTTGAACGCCAGCAGCATATTTTTTCTGGCGCATCCATGATATTACAAGCCGCTTGGTGATCAAGCTTTGACAATAAGGCTTACGGCTTCCATAGTCTCACGTTTCAATGAAACGTTTCTCCCAATCAGAATATTAGTCAGTTGAAATTCAGCAAGTCAGTCCAAAATCCTATTTCGACAAATCTTTGAGAATTGAAGTAAATGTTTGAATATCAAAAGACAGATTAGTTAAGATTCATGTCGCCTCTATCAACCTGCACTTTTGAGCTTTTTACATACCAGGAAAGTGAATGCAAGCCACACACATGCGTAGACCATTTGTAAAACCATGGAAGACATAAATACTTAAATTTATAAAATCTCGTAAAAACCAGGTAAATGCACAATATATTTTCGACAAGCATTCCGAATTTTGAAATGAACATGTTAAGGGGATCTTCATCCCCCTTAAGGCTTTGAGGCAAATGTGCGGCCAGAGTGGGCCCGGGCCATTGATTTTCAACATAATCTCCCTTGATGTCTTCTTAACCTCTTAAGGACGAGCTAGCTATTTGATCATTGTTTCAACTGCCGAGGATGTCTTATTCTTTCTTAACAACGGCCGAGTTGGAGCACACTCAATGTAAACAGGGCGGGAACAGTTCGTGCTCGCATTTGAGGATGTTTTACCTTTGTAGCAACTCGGCAGTTGAATGAAAATACCAAGGACGGCGATTTCCGTTCTCAGAAGGTTAAGTTTGATGTCTCTTTTGTGCTGCGTTGATGTGCAATCGAGTTTAGTTTGTTCAGTTTGCAATCATGACTTTCATGACGAATGCGAATATCATTAGACATTGATGGCTTGGATCTAACTTCCCTCACAAACACGTAAGAACTTCATCCTAAGAATGATCCTTCTCAAGAACGGATTAAAGCACTGCTCTGCACAGAACAGCAAAGTTCTGTCGTAGTGCATTAAATATCCAAAGAGAACGACAACTATTAAGTCAATGAAGGACACCAACAACCTTGATTCCCTGACCGCACTCGCCTGACCTAATAATCGAACCGAAGTCCACGGTGGAGACGAGATCACACCTTCTTCACTAGGCCACGCTGACGGAACAAACGAATGTGAGTGAAGGCAGAAGTCACCTCCAAAGGACACCGACAGCATTCTGTCAATAGTAATAACAGGACAACAACCTGTCGATATCACTCGCAGGTGATGCTGCCTTCACTCACATTCCCTGTATGGCGTCAGCGTTGCCTGGGGATGAAGGTGCGAGCTCGCCGAGCGACCGATTGCGGATTGGGGAATCAATGGTGTCGGCATCATTTATTGACTCAATCGTTGTCATTCTCTTTACATATTCTGCACAGAACAAATAATTGAAAAGAAATCACAAATAGGGACTTAGCATCTTTATATCACTTGTGACAGCGTTGTAGCGTTAGGTGTTTATCCGTAGAATTTAGCATTTTCACTCATATTGTTATCACAACTCCGAAATTCACAACGTTTAGAGCAGTACACGGACGTCTCGATATGGCTTGCAGGCAGCCAGGACACGACACGCGTAGCGCTTTGTCTGCACAACCAACAAGTAGAGGCCATTTTTCCTCAGAGTGCGTATCGATTCGAATGGTTGACTGTCGCCATTGTATTCATTCTGCATGCTACGAGTAATGTGAGACAGTGATTCCACATTGTACGCTCTTCCTCTGGCTGCCATCGTCAAATTCTGCGCACATTCTTAATAAGTACTATCATGGGATGGAAGTGCTGCGCCCCAGGCTGCAAGACAGGCTACAAATCTGACCTAAAAACTCGAAATGTGACTTTGCATTGCTTTCCTCAAAACCCTTCGACTCTATCAGCTTGGTTACGACGCATACCGCGGGAAGGTTTCGAGCCTTCTTCATCATCAAGACTGTGCTCACTTCATTTTGTTGACACTGACTTTATTACTGAAAGTGTAGATCGAACAAGGAAAACGGGTTTATTGAAGAATCGAAGATTGAAGAAAGATGCCGTTCCATCAAAATTTTACAATTTACCATCATATCTTTCCTTCGACGCTCCAACTTCAAGGCCAACTATATGCGCAACGTCTGTGAAGCGACAAGACAAAGAAAACAGGAGGACTCAAGAATTGATTTGTGAGATGTGGGAAGAAGATCGTGTTGACAATCTTCAAAGACTATATGACAAGTTTAGCGCCTACGAGTGCAAACCATCGGGCTTCATCGCCGTTCGTGATTCTGAATCAAATAGTGCGGATTATTACATTCTCATTGATACTTCGGAAATTCCTAAAGTAAGAGCTTCAGTGAAAGTAAACTCTGATATGTCTTTCGCTGTATCTTGTTTTGGTGTTCAATTTGATGTAGGCCAGAGTAACTGTATGACCGACAGTAAAACAATCCGACAATTTAGCGATTTTGTAAATTTGCTAGCGTACTTGAATTCATTGAACTCAATAGATGAAGCGAAGTCTTTGATTTTGAAATCACTAGTATCAGAATTAGCTGCTCAGGTAGCAGAAAGTCTCGACACTGATTTAAAGCGACGTGTTTTGTTCTTTTGTGAACAGCTGGAATGCGCCTTTTTAAAGTCTAATAACAGACGTTATTCTAGTAAATTGTACGTACAATCATTGTTGTGGTATTCATCGAGTCCGGCATGCTATAAAATGCTATTGGCAAGTAAGACTCTTTGCATTCCTTCAGTTCGATCTTTACAACGGGTTTCTTCTAAATTAGCTGTTTCGCAAGGGGTCAGACTGTACGAATTACTTGCGTTTGCGTAGCCAAAATTTAGGTGAAAACGAAAGGAAGGTTAGCCTCGTTTTCGATGAGGTTTACATTTCACATCAATTTGAATATGTTGGAGGAAATATTGTTGGCTTATCTGACCACGAAAACAAACCTGCAACAACGATTCTCACATTCATGATACGGTCAATGTCGTCTAAATATAGAGACGTCGTAGCCCTCTATCCACTTTCTCGTTTCAACACCAACATTCTACAAAATTGCTTCAATGAAGTTTTCCGAACAGTGGTAGATAGCGGTTTTGATATCATAATGACAGTAGCTGATAACCATGTGGTAAATCGTTCATTTTTCGTCCAACTGTCGCACGGAGAAATGAAGCCTTATGTTCAAAACACCCTCGATTGTGAAAAGAAACTATTCATTCTGATCGATCCCACACACACGTTTAAAAATGTGTATAACAACTTTCACAATCGTAAGCTTTTTGCTTGCCCATCATTTGAGGTTGAAGAGACATCGCCTTTCCATCCATCATTTGAGCATATTCGTGAATTGTATGAGGAAGAATCATCAAAGCCTTTGAGGATGGCAAAGAAACTAAATAAGACAGTGGTGTTTCCCACTAATATCCAAAAAACCTCAGTTGGATTAGCAATGTCTGTTTTCGACGAGTCAACTTCAACCGCCCTGCGATATTACAGCGAAACGAAAAATTCTGATTGGAAAGAAACAGCCAAATTCATAGAAATTGTTACTAAACTGTGGAGAATTTTGAATATCAGATCATCTACTATAGGCAAGAACAAGCGCGATCCTCTACGTTATCCTATCACATCTTCTTCTTCTGAGCAGTTACGATATTTAAGAGACTTTTCAACGTTTCTTAGAAAGTGGCGGAGTTCAGGTACAAAAGGTCTCTCATCGGAAACTTTTATGGCCTGCATTCAAATGTGTGAAACGATTCCTTTAATTTGCGAATGCCTTTTGAACGAGTTCAACTTCAAATCTATCCTCACAGCAAATTTCCAGAGTGATTGTCTAGAATCACGCTTTTCATGGTACAGGCAACTCTCGGGTGCCAACTATTATATCAGCGCACGCCAGGTCTTCGAAAACGAAAAGACAGTTAGAATCGTTTCGCTTCTTAAACACACAAAAATCTCCCCAGTCGAGATGATAGATTCTATCCGAGCTGTCGAAGCACAAGAGAAAGATGTTAGCGAAGATATTACTTTTTTCAAAGACAAAATTGATATTACCAAGATTGATGAGTTGAGTGAATCGGATTTAGATATCCTGTATTATGTTTCGGGTTATGTTTCAAGAAGTGTTTCTCGGTCATTAAAACTAAGCTGTGAGACCTGTAAGTCATCGTTATTTGTAGCTGATTGCGACAAGATGTTTGACTTAGAACGGAGCATAGTTCACTCTGAATTGTTTGCCTTTTTCAAAGAATTGAATAGAGGAGGTCTTTGTTCTCCTACTGACCGCGTAGTGGAACTGCATATACTGTATTTTACCAAATCATTGAAAGTGACTTTTTGAAAAACGAATTCCTCAGTCGAGGACATCAAAAATTTCTGTTTGTCCGTTTGGTATGTGAACTGATACATGACAGTGTAAATTCATACCTGTTGAATGCGTGCCCTGATTGTAGCAAAGCATTGCATGGAAATGTCATATCTTGTCTATTCAACACCATGTGTAAAAATTTTTTGAGAGACCTAAAGAACTTTTCTGCTTCTAAATCAGCAGAGAAAAAGAAATCAAGAAGCTCAATTCTTCAAAGTAATAGTTCTATTGTCTGAATATATGGATATCATTTCTACAACTGTGTTTTACTATGTTATATCAATGATCATTGGAATCAGAGTAGGCCTACATTATGTCGTTCGCTTGTGTCTAAACAGGTACGTCTAAATCTATAATCTTAGAACATATCTTTATTGAATTAGAAAGTATATAACATAGGTATACACTTTATTTGATATGTTTTGTGCAAGTGATTCGACAGATAGTCTGCAATATGATACGTGATCAAAAATGAAAAATAAAAAACGATATAGGCCTGTAGGCGATGTTAGTCTAAAAGCGTGCCCTAATCATACACGGCTAAAACAGAATCTCGTCGCCTATATGCACTCCTCAAACTTGAAATTTAAACGAAATAATATATGTACCGTGCTTCTATCTTCATAAGTGATATGTTACAGAAGGTGAGAATTTCTGAATTCGGTCATATCATCAGTAGATACAAGATTATCGATGACAGCCACAAGCGTTGAATGAAGTCTAGGCTCTACCTATACCAATATTGATTTAATATTAGTGGCTCATCAATCGATATACTTGTATGTGTAATTGGACGGAAAAGTGAAATAGAACAGGTGTTTATGTACCCAGTCATGAATGGCCTCTACTTGTGGGTGTCGCAAAATCGTGTCGTGTCCTGGCTACAAGCCATATCGAGACGTCCGTGAGAGCAGTAGCAGGCAGCATTAGGAGCGTACGGTTCACAGTATGAATTTTGATGTTCAACAGCTAATATATCTAACTCTTTAGCAGTTCTCAAACCAAGTTTAACATTTTCACTTTTCTCGTAAGATTGGTAGTCTGGTGATGGTTATTGCCATTCTGTGAAGATCAGCTTGCTTAGCATAAAATTCTTCATAGAGATGAAATTGTTTTGTCTCAAAATTTTGAATTCCTGATATTTAATGAAATGTCAGCTTTCTGATGTCTTCGACTGAGGATTCAGATTACTATTTCATCATCCTACATCAAGTGGATTCGCAAAATGCAACATTTACCACATATTACCAGCACACTAAATTTGACACTAGCTTGATAAAAGAAGTATTTCATGAATATCTGCCGAAATTTCACTAATATACATGTTGCGTATCTCAGAATCACAAACTCTTCAGTAGCTGTTTCGTGTTTTGATAAAGGTAATAATAATATAAAATGATATTTATTAGAATAAAATCAATCAAAAATCATATAAACGTAGAATTACAAAATAATTGAAATTTAATATGCAGGGGTCAATATGTTTCATATGAAAGGCTGTGAATAAATGAAGTTTGCAGAAACTTAAGTACATTTGCCAAAAGTAACTTGACCAGCATGCCTGTATGTAGATATACCCTCTGAGTTTTTGGAGATACTTATATAACACATATAAGTTAACCTGGACTAAGGGACTTAGAACATGTATAGAATGAATTCTCCCAAATGTGCGATATTCATTAAAGATACAGGACTAAAAAGATATATTAATAAATCTGTTCTTCAGTTTATATTAAAGGAAAACTGCTACCAAAACGGATAAAATATAGCAATAATCTCACAATCTTGTGTTCTGATTTCTCGATCGTGGGTATTTGATCTTGGGTAGGCCCATCAAACCCAGGATTTTATCCAACGCTGATGTAAACGGCCGCTATGCAGGATCATAGTATGAATGGGATAAGAGTTTGCAAGGTACGTGTTTGATTCTTGTACATGTATCTTCCCATTTTTAATCAATGATTGGATACAATAGATAAGAATGTAATTAAAAATATGCCTGATAGAAGTTATTTATTGTTATATAATGCGTACAATAAGTTGATAAATATATTTCGGCTATTTACATCATAGCCGATGCACAACATTCAAATCATATTTCGTCAGATTAGAATGTGTTCTTTGTTAGGGAGATTGCTAGCTTTGGGTAGATTTATTAGATGGGTTAGATTTGCGTTTTGCAGTTTGATAACTTACCGATAGAAAATGCTGCAGGCGTTCCCGTACTTGTGGCGTATTCCATACGAACCTTGTATGGTCAGATCTCTTGCACAAGCCTGGTGGTAGGTCGTCTGAGCATCGGTAATCAGGCAGGCAAGCTTCTGTAAGCGTTAATGCAAACGCGACGCATAAAAATAGGTATGCAGTAGTCGAAATGGATGACTTTCGAAGATTCATTGTCCTTCCTGTTGAGTTCTGTAAAGTGGTTTACAGCTGTTGGTGTTATATACGCGAAGATATCGTCAAATGGGATTTGTGTGGCAAAAATGGACAATACGGTCTCCTTAGAGACGTTTAAGATGATAGGTTTTTAATTTGCAGAATCAAAGAATCAAGTTTTTGTACAGAAATCCCAATGGCACTTTGTTGACTTGTAATAAAAGGGAGGGAACAGACGAAGTGAAAATTAAGTTTCAAGTCTTAAAAAAGTTGTTTATTCCTCTCATTTCACGAAAGAAGAAGGAACTTTTTAGCGACAATAGAAAAGAACTGACGCCCTTTCTTCACCTCCTACCATCACCTGTAATCAACCAGTGTCATGGCGAAGATGAGTTTCTATTCGAACAAACAAATTTGACTTTTAAAAGAATGAATGAGAGCACATGAACATTGAACAGTAATTGCATGTCAAAATCTAATCCATTATGAAGAAGTGTAAGTTATTGCAGCCGACACATATACCGGTATATTACTTGCAACTCAATTCTTCAAAAGTTGTACTACAATTGATATTCTTGTAATCATTAAGCTTCAGAACATCTGTTGAAGGGAATGATTGAATAAGGGGAAAATTAAGGCTCGTTCGATCATATTATAACTCTTAGGATCAAATATGCAAGAGAAATAGAAAGAATATACAAAAAGCAGACGAAAATTATAACAAAAAGGTCCTTTTTAATCTTCAACAGAGCTTGAGAGACGCAGACACAGAGAGAGAGAGAGAGAGAGAGATAAAGAAGAAATAGAGAGGGAGAAGAGAGAGAGAGAGAGAGAGGAGAGAGAAAAAGAGACAGAGAGAAGAGAGAAGAAATAGAATGATAGAAGAGAGAAAGAGAGACAGAGAGAAGAGAGAAGAAATAGAGAGAGAGAGAGGAGAGAGAGAGAGAGAGACAGAGAGAAGATAGAAGAAATAGAGAGGTAGAAGAGAGAGAGAAGAGAAAAGAGAGAAGAGATAGAGAGAGAAGTGCAATTCCAAGCTCAAGTAGCGGTGCTGATCTTACTAACATGAATGGCAAAATCAACGGGTGATGCAGACATTTAAAGCTTTGGCGCCGACAAAAGCATTTATTCATAAATAATCAATGAGAGTAGTATGGCAAACATGTTTTTTGAACAAGAAGGAATGTCCTGAGCGCGTTTTCATGGTTATTGCCAGTCGTCAGAGGCAAAATGTCTAACAAAAAAACTGTTTGTTTCATTATCTTCATGACAATGCTGTGTTATGCTTTGATAAATCCTTTTTCAAGGTCTGAGACAACCGCATCGCACCCAAGGACATTGGTTTTTTGTCATTGCCGTGTGATAAAGGTTTTATGTAAAATAATGATCAAATTGTTGAACTCTGAGAACTATAATCAAATTGGAGTCTTATTTGTATTTGTGCGTTACATTGACTAATTTCTAAATTATTGCTAGCTGCTGATGATTCTTCTTATCTGCTAATAAGTTCAAAACATAGTAATAATAATGCAAATATGCGTTTATTTCTCAATGAATGGCAATCGGCAATCACATAGAAGTCATACGGTAAATCAGGTGATGTTTTTGAAGATGAAAAATGCTGGAAAATTATCAAAAATACAATCAAATGAAAATACGAAAAGTAATTAACTTCAACTGCGCTGATGCTTATGATTACGACAACTACAAACTTTGAAAATGAAGGAACGTCCACGACAGCAAGTTCTCCGAGCTGGAAGTATAAACCGGCCTGATTGAGATCTGTCCAGTAATAACTGATTGAAAATGTGATTTGGCTTCATCATTGTCTTCAGAAATCGTTGAGATAAAATGTCTCGCCTCTGGTTCAGAGAGGTCATACAGTTCATTGTCGGTGCATCACTTTATGAAACCGTCTTTGAGCACACTCCATACCTGTTATGGACCTAGTATAAAAGGTATGGACCAGTCTTAGGTCCATGCATTTTAGCATGTATGTTTCAACACTGCGATCTGTGTATAGTACCTTTACGATGCTTAAATATGTTGATGATACAAACAGAATATCGGGTTTGCGACGGAATCATTTTCATGAAGATGTTGTAGCCATTATTATATATTGTGGTCTTATAAGGTCTCATATCATTATATATTGGGTTGGCAACAAAGTTTTGACCGATGCAAAAATGACTATATTTTTTCATCAAAAAATCGTATGAATTGCATGTTTTACCAAAGCAATACCTACTACAACGCATACACTATAATCCTCATTTCAATCTGATGGACCATTCCTCCCCCTCGCATCGAGATTTTTACATCTGTTGATGATTATGAGTAATGATATTTTTATAAATTTTTTAGTTGAATTTTTTTTATTAATTGATTAATTTATCAATTCTATTAAGACCCACGTTTCTAGCAGAGAGAAAGCAAAAAAATCCAATAAAGCAAGCCGTTGTAATTCACTGATCATTTTGTGCCAGGTGTTGGAAATAATTTCCATCGGCATCGATGCACCTTTGCCATCTACTTGACAGTAAATTGAAGGCTTTTGCGAAAAACGATCTGTTTTTCGAATCGAACCAACGGTTCACTTCCCTCATCACTTCATCGGCATTCCTAAAATTCATGCCTTTTAATGAACTTTTCATCGGAGAAAACAGATAATAGTCCGATGGAGACAAGTCCCGCGAATAGGGAGGATGATCCAACACACTAAGTCCGAGATCGGCTAACTTTCTCCTCGTTTCAGCTAAAGTGTGAGGTCTAGCATTGTCTTGTAAAAAACAGAAGCCACTTAGGTCAGCACGACGTCTTTTCTTGCACACAGCAGCCGTCATCCTGTCAAGTTCCTCACAATATACAGTGGATGTCACATGTTGACCGACGGGCAGCACAGCAACATGAAGAATGCCGCGAGAGTCCCAAAACACAATAGCCATGTGCTTTTTGTTGGTCATCGCATTGCGAGATATTGAGGTATCACCGTCACCACCTGGGGTCACCCATTATCGATTCGAGATGCAGTGTTCATCGTCGACGGTTATGAGACGATGAAGAAAGTTGTTCTGCTCACACTGGTATAAGAGGGCCTCACACACGATCTTTCTCCTCAACTTATTGGCCTCCGATAGACGATAAGGTAACCATTTATTGACTAGGAATCGTTTCCCCATTCTATTCAATTTCCTACGAATAGTTTCATGACTGACTCCGAGTTCTTGTCCGATTGTACGTGTCGTTGCGTACTTGTCTTCCTCCAATAACTGCAGTATTTGATCGTCTAAGACAATAGATTGTCGTCCTATGCGTTGTGCGTCTGAACAATCGACCTTGCCGTCGTCGAATTTTGAGACCCGTCTATGGCAGGTTCTGACCAACACTCTTCCTGGACCACGTGCCTCGTTGATCTTTTTGCAAATATCGGGTGGACTTAAGTTAGACTCCCAGAAAAAAATAGATGAGTTTGCGAATGTCTTTCCTATCAAAATCCATCGTTGTACAACTCGGAGCAGATGACGGTAGAATGATGCAGTGACTTAAAAATCCAATCGATACAGCCGACTCTGCTTTCTCTACTATACACAATAGCAATCAAATTAACATTGAGACCTAGCATATCAAGTAATTGAAGTCACATGACTATTGTCAATCAAATCTTCGTGAAATGATCATAGATATCTAATAACACTGTCTATGTGCCAACAGTTTGAAATGATACATTTATTAGATATCTGACAATACTTTGTGATTTCAATAATTAACCCATTTCAAAATGGAAGAAAATATCGCATCATACTAAAACAGGTCTTGTAATGCTCGCTATGATACCGGTATTGAGTTCGTAAAGTAACTAATGTATACAATGAAGTAATAAAGAAAAAAAGGCAGTTTTCCATCGGTCAAAACTTAGTTGCCAAGCCTATATTATAAGGTATTATAAGCCATTAATAAAGAAATCTCAAATGTATTACAGTTGGCGACGGAAAGCGATTTGTTGGTAGATGCTGAAAAGACGAAGGGTCTGATTCATTACAGAGAACTTGCCTTTAGAGAGCAGAGATATGTGGAATCATTAATTCCATCAGTTGACCTGCACTCGCGTGCGGTTTTTGGGAGTGATTCTGGATGAAAACCTTTATGTAATGGAAAGGACATGTAAAAGGAATCAGGTCCAAGTGCGCACAGCGAATGCACATTTTACGAAGAGACAAAGATTCTGTGACTGATGCAGAGTTCCTAGCTGTATATCGTGGTGTTGTTATAAGGTCTCTGCAGGAATATGCTTGTCCCGTCTTTATTGGTATTGCAAGAGAAGATTTACTACATCTGGAGAAATTGAAAAACGTTCTTTGAAAATTAAAGTGCATTGTAGATTGTAGAATCTCAGCAGTACAAAGGATCGTCTTGCCGTGAACGTTTTTAGATCTGTTGTAACTCAGATGCCACAGTTAGAAATCTTGTGCCATCTGTGCTCCCCAGTGGACGTTAGTCTGTTCCTTAATGTAGAACAATCATCTGTCTAAAGTCTTTTATTCCGTGCACGTCTATTATTATTTCGTCTCCCGTTTGCGATTGACTTCTGACATTGGATTTTATGCTGGCATGTACTTACTTTCTATTTTGCTATGAAATGTAAACTTGCAATGATTCCCATTCAGTGATCCAATAAACGATTTTCTCTCTCTCTCTCTCTTTCTCAAGACGATACGCGTCTGTGGTAGATAAACCTTGAAATAACGGGCAGAATACTCAAATAGTGAGCAAACTGTTGCGGAACATAGTCTTTAACTGATCAGATGATATACAACGCTTGAGGATGCGAATGGGATAGTCTCAGGGATGCTGTTCTGATGATATTGTCATTATTATCGCTC
The DNA here is from genome assembly GCA_907163375.1 of Prostheceraeus crozeri. Lineage (NCBI taxonomy): Eukaryota > Metazoa > Platyhelminthes > Polycladida > Euryleptidae > Prostheceraeus > Prostheceraeus crozeri. The sequence continues at coordinate 202,893 of CAJQUW010009290.1, forward strand.
CATGTTGCTTGGTCGCTTGCATTTTCTTACTTTGCCATTTTTGTAGCTACAAAGATGACACGCGCCTGCGAATAAGACTAGACATGACCCAAGAATAAAGTAATGAGAAAGTTAAAGTAAATATAGCAGTCACGGTCGGCAGTCAAATTAAGCGGAATGGCTAGCAACTTGAGATCACAAAAATGTTGGTTGATGCGAATGACATCAGCTTGTCAAGGTAGAAATAATCAAAAATGCTCTTCACACGAGATGATCATGAAATGAATAAATGTGAAATTATTGCGCATAATATTCATATTCACTTCACGATGTCATTCTTTTGCTAATATGATGACATATGACAACATGACCTTATGACAAGATATCACACCTTGCAATTGAAGTTACTGCATCTCCAATGGAGCAAAGAAGAGCCGCGTGGCGAGTAGATACCGACGATTTCTCTTGTTGATGCCAATAGCAATTAGGCAGCAACAAACCTGGAAACGGGACGCATGTGCCACGACTGATGCTGAGACGTCTTTGTAAATACCAGCCTTGGCTTGGACGAGATTTCTTCATCCCATTCCCATTTCCACGGGAAATTTACATGGGAAATACCATTCCCACGGGATTTTTCAAAATGCATGACTATTTCCCATAATTGATTATTTTCATAGACCATTTTTTTCTTTGATAAACTTTGCTGACAAGAAACTTTAGGTTAGGACTTAGGGTGCATTCTATTCGATTGTAGGTCAACCGTGTACATGAATGATAAGTCATCATCAAGTCTTATGTTCTCCAGTCGAACTTATGTAATTGGATTACTTGAAGTGAAGGGTTCTACCAGGGATGCTGAGTCCTATTATTTTGATAGGACTCCGGGTGGCAAGTAAATAAGGCTAGTTTTTAAAGAAACTGGTAACCTAAATCATAGATCATTATAGGCTTACCTGAACAAATTTCTAGCGATCATTGCTGTATCAATTATCGATCATTTTCGATGAAAGTTTATCAAATGTCGCTTTCAGTTGTATGCATGCGACTTGGCTGCTTCCATCTTCTTGATGTGTGCTTTACACGGTTTTTCTCCAGTCTCTTCCAGGCAGGAAAATCTCCCATCCTTCTCCAAAAAATATGAATACACTTTCGATTTTAATATGTGCTCTGTAGGAGCCATCACACACGATTGACGTGAGGGTAAGAAGTGATGTTCTCAAACAACCTAGTATTTCGTTTTTTGTCTCTAAGGGGCCCTTTGGCGCGTAGGTGTGTGTGATCGAGGCTAGGAAGGCTTGTCTTCTCTACTAAATCACCGAGAGAAAAGACAATCCTTTTTTCACCATCACGGTTCATTCCTTCAACTATTACAGGCTTTGCATGCACTGCTGTCTCTGTACTTTTGCTTGACAGAGAAAGTTGACATCAAGACAGCGACAGCTATGCACGAGGATAAATAATTTGTTTGTATTATATTTCGGGTGTAGTTATAGCCCGGAGTCCGGAGTCCAACTCCAACTCCAGCAAAAATGATAGGACTCCGAGACTCCGACTCTGACTCCGCATCCCTGGGCACTACACATACGTCTACAAATCAGACTACCAGGCAAACTTTCATTTGGAATAGCTGAGCTAACTTCTTTAGAGGTCAAAATACAAGTCACCATTTCATCGGAACATTGTCTCAACTACTTAAGCCCAAATAAGTTCTGTCTAAAATAGCTAAAAACACAATGAATATATGAGGCCTAAAATTGAAATGATAGGCCTACTACAGATACGTCCATACATGAAATATTCCTACCAACCGATGTGAGTGGATAACCTACTTGCATCTTCAACTGTTCGTGCGATACCGGTACCTAGTCAATCTGTATGGAAACATATCCATACAGTAGGCCTAAGTGCATACATTCAAGACTAAAAATAGACTAGAGCATCTACACATAGCAAGGATCAAATACAGAAATGTCAACCTGGCATACTTTTATTACATCTCACATGTACCTGAATATTACTGTTGCTTGCTTTGCTTGTACTTTTTCGATTTTTATTTATTTGAAATATACACATCTCTACTCTAGTCTGTGTACATTACAGCACGCGCAACGCAGTCTCACTTTTAATCAAACTGAGAAATCTACTATCGTTTATGTAACATTTAGTTACATATCTTCCATATATTCCTTACAAGCATTAAGCATCATTATTTTGCTCAATTAAATTTAGGATTCAAAGCCTCTGTTTCAGTAACGAGCTAGTTAGGATAAAAGGGATATGAATGTCCACTTTATAATCATGTCATAATTTTCTTTAGTCTTGGTTAACATTCCAAAAAGTTATGTATGTAACATCCATGAAAGGACAGCACACCTACAAAATTATTGTTCACTTCTACTGGAGTACGTCCCATTTTAGTAGGAATTCCCATGGTAAATGCCGCTGCCACGGCAAGTTTGGCAGCTACCCTTAACTGGGCTGACTGGGGACAAACTCGAAGAAATATTTTTCAGACTGCAATTTTGAAGCCGGATCTTTATGAATAAGCATGTATAAAAAACCATAAGAAATTTTGAAGAATGCATCTCACACAATGACAGTTTCAAGACTTTTGATTAAGAAAAGCAAAATTGTGACAAGTACTACGCCGGGACTGATTAAGTTAGCTTGGTTTTCCATTGACGAAATGAGCAGCATCCTACCTACGCACGTACATGGGGCTTGGGAAGATCCATGTTCTATGAGAGAGTCATACAGAACACATAAGGGAGGTTCATACAGCACATACCGAATTCCCATTACAATGAGTATGTGGACGGGGCCAAAAGCTCAATATTTCTATAAGCGAACATCGATCTTCTATATGAAATGCTTTTGTTTGAAGGATTTTTCTTACTTCCAGTTTCACTTTTATGGGCACAAACATATTTGTTCTTCTTAATGTCTAATAGCCAATTTATCACGGTCATATTACGGTCGCACAACACATGCAGTCGGTCTGAAATCGCTGATTACCTTAAAAGTTCCCCAGAAAAAAATCTTTGCATTTTATAAACATGCTAAGTCGGGGTAGTTCAAAAATGTAAATCCTAAATTTAATCGAGCTGTCTTCGAGAAAATTCAAATTTCAAATTGTATAAGTAATATGGAAAAGTACATGAATATCTACTTAAATTTCAAATAAGGAGTTCTCCATGCAAACTGCTGGCATTTTTAGTTATTGTAGCTCCTATTAAGTCGCAAAACGGGAACATTGTGGCCATCTATCGTGATTTTTTGAAATAATGTGAGCTTTAAAATCAATAAGTACAATCATGTAGTATGAATAAACATAGAATTCGTAAATGAGAATTTCTTCTGACAAAAGAAATTAATTTTCTGGTGTTAAAGTACATTCATAGTCGTATGCTGTCAATCGTATTCATTTCATTATACGAGATGCTTTTTACCCTCATTTGTAGTTGTAATATGCACGGCAGTATGATCATACTTATTCTTCATACTTATTCGCCTCTAATCTTGTATACAAATTCAAATGTTGGCAAATTGCTATATTTGCGGGACTGGTTGACACTTTAGTCATCACCAGAATTCTTTAACACTTAGAAGATACACCTAAAGATGCTGAGATTGTCAAATACGTTCATAGAAATAGCTATCTATGACAATTTCCAAATAGTTTTTCGCACAAAGTACACGCGCACTGCTGAAAGTCTGGTCATGAAGCAAATCAATAGTTCAGCCTTGATGAACGAACACGAGTCTTCAGCTCCAATTTTATTGTTTTAGCATTTGACATTAAATTCCGCAGTTTTAGACGTAATTATAAATGCAAATCAGTTCCTTTTGTATTGTTTTTAGCATGTATTCAATTTCTATGGTTTTAGACGCAATTGCCAGAGTTCTTTTAGCTTTGACAAGTAATCAATTGATGTATTTAATGGTTTTATCTTTATTGCAACTAATTGCAATTAATTGTCTCTTGCACAAAAAAAGAGTACTCTATTTACAGCATTGTGCAGACCAAAACAGTAAATATTATTTCATCCAATTATACAGCATAATATTAATTAATGATATATTGAATTCCAAGGACTAATTGCAATTACTGGTGCAACTTCTTCATTCTTCTATTTTGATTGATGTTACCGTAAATGAAGCATGCGAGCTCATTGTTCTGCCTCGTCCATTGAAGAAATTGAGAGAATGACTTCTATGAAGAAAGAAAAGCCATTTTCCCAATTTTCATTTGTGTAGAATTTTATGATATCAGGATATTTCATGAGAATATTTCAGCATTTTCCAAGGCCTTCGTCAACTTCCCCCATAACTGCAAATCACAGTCTCTGTAAAACTGTCACATCTCCTGAATTGCTGCACAATTGATTTTAGACTCGATATCCTTTTGTTTCATTTCGAAACATTTAAAAATTAGCTTATTATTTTCGATTTCTAATTTGATTTCATGTTACTTTCTATTTCTACTACGTTTTGCTTAATGATATGGCCTTTTCACATGGGATTGGCAGTGATATAATTTGTAAGAGTTAACCAATTAATAGATCGCAATGCTGATTGATCGTGCATGTGAGATGAATCGCTAGTTGTAGAAGTTTTGAGACTGACTTCTACATATTTCACTAAGTTTATAGAGAGAAAAATAATCAACCGAGCTCTGAAGCATTAGATGACGGCAGAGAAAATGCATACACTATCGACACTTAAAGAGTGAGCATGCACCATAGCACTAGAGATCTAATTTCATATGGGGAAAAAGCTTTCATTTAAGAATTTCGTAATCTCTACTTGCTCATACTATGTCTCGCTCTGGTCCGCGGATCTGGTCTTTAAGACAATGTGATCAAAAGAGAAATTACTCTGTCCTGGAGCCTGTGTTACTTGCGCTAACTGCAATAAAAATAAGCAATGTTTTCAAAAAATGTGATATATAACATTACGTGCAATCTGCGTAGTAAACAGTATGCTGGTGAAACCTGACGAGTTATACACCATCGGATTTTGGAAAACTCAAATATATACAATAAAACCAGTGGGGTTGTTCAGCATTTTACTTTAGAACATTCAACCTGTGAAATTTATTTTACTTGGAGTTTGTTGCACACAGGTGCTCGTTCTTGTGATAAAAGATTGATTTTTGAAGTTCATTACTTTTCTCTTATTCCCCATGAGCAAATCATTGACGGTTGTAATGGGAGGAAATGTGCTTTTAAATTGCAATTTATGTTGTACCTTGTTTTTTACTATTACCTGTAGATTATGATTTTTTATGATTTTTCTGTTGAACAATGTTGGATTCTTTTTCTATTAGTCACCTATTTTCTTATTTAATTTTTCTACCTCGAATTAATTTTTTCAATTTTTTTATTTTGTTTTCTTCTTCATAGTCTACATTATATGTATATTTCTGACTTACGTTTCCTCACTTTTGCTCGTTTTTCAGTGCGTTGTAAACTTACCATGTACTACCTACCGGCTTCCGTGACACATTGAGTTGTATGACCTTATCTATTGATTTCAGTGTCCGTGTTTATTTCAGTCTATCGAATCTTGTTCACCCGTGCAGATCAGTCTTGTGAATGCTTGCACTCATTCTGTGCTTCAATGGCATTGAGAAAGCTGTAATAGCGAAACGTCTGCCAACTTTGATAAAATGATTGTATCCGAGGAAGTCTATTTTCTCACTTTATTTTGCCATGCTACTCATAGACTTCAAAATCCAATTTAGTTAGAAAGTTTTCAATTTAGTTAGATTTAGTTTCAAAATTCAAAATAGTTAGATGAATAGTCACCATGTTGTCTCTGGAACCTCAGATATCTTGTTAATGTCACAACTGTGTACATGTTCTGGCACCGTCATGTTTGCAAACAGCGTCAATTGTACCACGAAATCCACTCTTTATAATCTATCCCACTTCAGAATAGGGAGCGTCAAATGGAATTCGGCTGAAGTGAAGCCGTACAGCTGGGAATCCACGCAGAGGAATCAAACGACACTTGCATTTCGCGACATGTGTATCTGACGAATAGCACGGCAGAGGTGGAGCTGGCCACCGGCTATAAATTATGAAGAATGACCTCCGGACTACTCATTGCACCGTCCAAAACATTCTAATGAAATGCAGTTGCTGCATCGCTGCAATTATTGTAGAATCAAATTCACTGTATTGGCAAATCAAGTTATTAGCATCATTGTCATATATTGGATTGGAAACTAAGTCATTTCGAGTATTACTGTTCAGTCTTTTTCCATCGTGCAAAATACCTCATTAAAGTACTAAAGATTGTATTGCAATTGGTTGATCTCAGGTGAACTATAGTTGACCTACCATTCACGTATTTCGTGTTTGCTATAGAAAGAGATTAAGTGATGTCTAGCTCTCTAAGCCTTAGCCAGTTGGTTGCAGAGACGCGGCCGCGGACCCAGCCCCGATCGGGTGGTTTTCATCACGCACCGGCCCCGACCGGCCCTGTTGCACGGAATGTCATCGTCTTTTGACATCTCATTACTTGTAGATCTTGTCTTCATCCGACAGTGCTATCAATGCTATGCTACTGATCCTATGCGTTGCAATGAAGCATCGTTTTGCTCATTTCAAATGCAAATGCACATCACAAGGGTGTGTTAACATAGGGGACACTTTGCGATCCGTGATGAGCTACAAATAAATGGAAAAGCAATGGAAACAAAGACATGACCTCAATAATCGTGTTTCGTGCATCACTAGACAATAGCAATTTAATAAATAGTGATAAATAGAAATGCATTGATGTTATCAGCTTATTATCACCTGAGTGTCAGCAAACAGTGACAGGTGAAGGTGAAGGTAAAGGTGAACAAGGTGCAACTTAGTCAAATATTGCAGACCAGATTTTCATTGATGAAATTGTTCAGAATTTCAGTTACATTTACGCAGAAAAGAAAGTGAGGATGCATCGCGTTTTTGTTGTTGCAAGTGACTAAAATTTCATCACTCAACAATTCGAATAAATATTGTTGAATTCGTCAGCCAAGCATTGTTACGCGCTCTTGTCATCTTGTCGATCGTAAATATTAGCATTCAATAAAATATTCATGATTCGCTATATTGTTACTTTTATCTATCATTGCAAATAATGATTCTTCAGCCATCATGTGATAACAGATGGTTGTAAAAATCTTGTTTTATCGGAGGCAAATATTAGCAAAATCATAGACCATAATAGCAGCAGCCATTTCATTTAATCAAATGTCATTTTCAACGAATGTTATTCATTATGCCGAATGGAATGGCGCTATTCAGGTTTGAGAACGTAGCTCAATATTCAATAATTTCACTCATTGAATTTAACTCAGAAATTGAAATTCCGGACATTTCCTGCACTGTGGCAGTCATGCATAAATGTTGCACAGATTTATCTCCATAGCCTACGCTGTCTTAAGTGTTAACCTATTAAAGCCAATTGTTTCAATTATTTACTTTTTGAAGTGAATTTTTGCCTTTCTCTCAACTTTTTGACGCAAGAAGCAATCTTGACTCAGAAACGGCAAAATCTGAATGCATAATGGAAAAGTCAAAATCTTCCTAATTGTGGCACTCTTACCATCGTGGGATTTAAATCTTTAAAATTAATTTTTGAATTTTTATGAATCTTCTAATGATTGCTTTTCATTATCTTCTTGTCCTAGATACGAAAATTGGAACATATTCTGGTAATGCGTCATGTATAGCTACTAGTACTACTGGACATTTGTGAACAACAGTTTCCTTGATTCTTGAAAATCGAATCACGTGGGAATTTAGAGTTTAATGAGCATTAAATTCACCACCCTTTCATTGGGTAGAAGGGTGAAGAACTTTAAAAATGTCTGAAAGCTTTGAAGATGTCATAAGATCCGTCCAACCAAGCCCAACGAAGCATCGAGCTGGCAGTCTTAATGGCAAGCCTTGTGTTAGCGTCACGTGCAATCGTAGAGATCACAGAATTAGACAGTTCGCCTCTTCTTCTGTTTGTCTAGAAAGGAAACATTGGAACATGTAACGCTGATGAAATGGCACAATCTGCTGACATAATACCATAGCAATTGAACAATGAGCAGCCAGTTCAACATTATCAACCGAATCACACAGCAAAGAGACACAGACGATGTCAAGTTCTACAGAGATGTTTGTGAACTTTTTTTCATGCGCCTGCTAACTTTTTTTAAAATGATCGGAGGGGCCCAACATTATCGAGAAGACTTTTGCGCAATGATCTGAATTCTTCGAATCTGAAGGAGTCGTGGCGATCGGAGCATTATGAAGGAATTCAGAGCAATCCGCAAGCGACGCACGACTATTTTTCCTATCTCTGTAAGGTATTAAAAATTTCTTTTTGCCCACTTATTAAGTTCCTGCATGTGCCATCTGTTTGAATTAGTTTGCACTTCTAGCAAAGTGATGCGATTAAACAATCTAATTCTGTGGTAGAGATAGACAGTTAACCGGAGTCTCTATTTAGCAATTCGGCTTGCTAATGCTAGGTTACTTTTATACATCCAACGCTAATGAGTGATATACATTATACTGTGATATATTCAATGACGAATGAGGTCAAAGTTCCTTCTGAGACATCTTATGTTTTCCTCTGTGTTCTCAGAACCAATATCACTATTTTTCTCAAACGCCATCAACCCAGTTCCAACAAACCTATATAAATGAAAACAATCACAGATCTCTTCTCTATTTGATTATTATTTACAACGATTGGAAATTTAGTTACTGCACTTTATAGTGAATAGGAAATTTGTTAAATGCGAAAATTTAATCAGTTTTTCGTGAGTTGTCTGGCAAATTGCTCAATTCGTTATCAGTCTCTGTCATTTCCGTCGTTGATCTCATTATTTCTCGCTCATTGCCATTTCTTCGTTTCATCAAAAATTCAGTAATACCATAGCAAATGATTCCAATTACCAGCACAATCCAGACAATATATGTCTTCACACGCATGCATAAATAGTTTGAATAACTGAAGGCGAGAACAAAACCCATCGACTCCCAAAGACGATAATTTGCAAAAGCAGCATCAGCATTAGTTGGAAAAACGGCTCCATAAAGTGCTGAAATTTGAAGTTGCAACGTAATAGAAACATGAATAGTAGCCTGCATACGGCAATCATACTTGTGACGAAATATTTATTCGCTGATTATAATTACTATGACAGCATGTGTGTTGATGAGGGATTTATCCTACCGATTGACACGGTAGTATGTAAGCAGCACGTTGCTTAGTTGGTAGAGAGACAGGTCTAAATAACATGAGGTCGTAGGTTCTATTCTCACCAGCCTCACATTCACTGCATGGCAATTTCATTTATCGCATGTTTCATTATATTCTTATTGCTGATTGAATGCAAACTATTTAATAATGAATAGATAAAACAAAGTCTAACCAAAAGCTTTTGAGCAGATCTTTCAGGACTTTAATCCACCCTAATGGAGAGGTCACTAAAAATAACTATAGCCAAACGCTCACAGATTCCATCTTGCTTTGCTAAAGCAAGTTTTGTTAAAGCAAGAGCGGGAGAGTTTAGATCAAGTAGTGATCAATCGCCTGATCGAAAGCATGCCTTTCCGGATTCGATTAGGTGATTGAACTTTCTGGTGAAGTTGTGAAATTTGTGACCACCAGTGAACCTACCAGTGGCCCTATTAAGGACCAAATGACTCTACAGAGCCACTGAACAACAACAAAAATTACATTTCAGCTTCTATTTTATTTTTCTCTCAAATGTGTACCTATTATTGACAAAATTTCATGCGAAAGTGGGATGAAATTCAGGTGGTCCACTTCTTGCGATCATCACTGCAATATAGTGATGAATTAATTCAATTTTCTTAGCAGTGCTCGCCCAAATAGCAATGGCAAAAATCTGAAAAATATGCAGCTAAAGATGCACTAAGTGTTGGTGCTCGGGTTCACTTATAACTGGTGTTCGGGTTCACTACACTGCAAATTGAAAAGGTCTGACAGGGTGAAAGTGCTAATGATGGATTTGATCTTGTTTTAAAGGAGCACAGTCCCCTTTTGTTACTTTTCTAGTCATCATGGAACAGTTAGCAACTATGATTGCTATGTCTCATACATAGATATCTAAAATAATGTAGTCAATTTTTGATATAGACCGATATTTAGACCCTTTTAGACCTTTTCAATTTTCAGTGTGGAGGCATGCAGGATAAACCATATGCTCTTCTGCATTCCCTCTTCCATACGTAATGTGTCCTACATGTGCACAGTCATGCATCATATAATAGTGCAGGCAGATGATATGATCTACATCACTCATGATGGAATTATTTCTGAATTTATTCTTATTTATAATTCAGTAAAATATGTATTGCCGATTTTGAGATTTAATTCTGAAAGTTGAATCCGGTTGAACTTCTTGGGAGACTTGGGGAGGGTTAAATGTCTCTCTGTTGTCAGGGTTGACGGCATATTATCAAAACCTTTCCTTTTGTCTTACCATTGATCTGTGTTTGCCAAATTGAATCTCCAAGACCCCACAGCCCTGCCATAACAAAGAAAATGGGAATTTGAGATGGAGAATTGCCTGGTCTCCACATCATGAATGCTATCAGGCAAATAAAATGAAGAACAGCTCCTGAAAAGAAAGATATTCGGCATGAAATTCTAGTCCATGGTTCGTTGAAAAGTTTTAGATTCCTTTATTACCAGTTACGAAAATGGGAATTCTGCCAATTAGAGCATTGAGCTTTCCTGACACGAATGATCCAAAGGCGTCCAGAACACCATGACACAGCATAACAAAGCCAACCATCCAAATCCCTAATGTGCAGCTGACGTAGGACTACAAATAAGAGATACATCAAATAGATCTTTGAAAGTACTAAGCTGTTTTAAGCCAAAGCTAATCGCTTTCGTACACTGTAAATCGCACGCTACCAAACCGATGAAATGCTTGCTACCAAATGCTTTATTTACTTTCATATGATAACCTTTTAACTGCTTCGCTGTAAAATTTGCTGCTGTGTCTGATTTCTTTTTCTTAATTAAAATTTTCCTTTGTGTTAATAGTTAAGCGTTGCATCACTCTCGTTCGCCATTTTCACTTCATGGGCTTCATGCGTGGGACTGCAGTGAATGGCCGAGACGCCTCGCCCGCGCTGTATTCCTTTTCCCTGGTCCAATCGCGCAAATTCTCCTGTTCAGTAAAGCTCTCTAACACCTCTGACTCTGGGCCTTCGCTCAACAAGCTCGAATTGTCTATTTGTCTATTTGTCTCTCTATGTCTTTCCGTTTATCGTAGTATTACGCTGTCTGATTCCGCCCAGGCGGTCAAGAAAGTCGAGACGATACGAACTTTATGTTTTGAACTGTAAGTTAGCCCGGGACTTAGCGGAACACTACCAGGTGCTTCATTTTCTTCTAGCCGCAGAAATATACAAACGGTTGCATTTTACTTTTCATTGCGTTATAAGTAGAGAGATGTTGATTTTTAAGAGTCAAACTTTCAATATTCCATTCGATTATATCACACTGAAGTAAAAAAATTTTTTTGAATAATCAATAAGCATACGACTATGAACAACATGCAATGCGTATTTTGAAATTGAGCCTATGATTAATCCGATATGATAATACATTGACAATTCACAAAATCGAAGAGTCTACCGAATTGCGTCAGGTAGAGATCCACGATTTTTTGCTGTTTCGAGAATATCAAACTGAGACGCAAGTTTTCTATTCGTATTAAATTAGTAAATTGTGAGCCTAGTAATAAATTCGCATCGTAATTCGAAATGGTCTCACTAGGTGACATGCCATGCTCAATCACGCGTAATTCATGCGTAAACTACGCGTAACTACACATGACCCTAAACATCCGTGGCTATGTGTGTGACATTGCTGCAGCATTTGTTATAATAATAATGAAGTATTTATATTTTCAAAATGACAATCGATATAAAATACAGAGAATGAAGGCATGATAAGTCAAAAAAGTCACAGATGTCAGATGGTAAGGTGATTTAAGTCATAGTTCACAATAGAAGTTACGAAAGGGAAGAAAGTGTTCTTTCGTCTGAGTGATCTACAAAGACAGGCACGATAGTATGTCCGCATTCGAGGAGAAATACGGTTGTTAGGGACATGGACATTATTTTCTTCGATTCGAAAGAAAAGGGACTTGCTTATTGATTCACGACGAATTTGAATTTCATTCTTTCTGCAACTGCACTTTCTCGTATTGGCACTTCCATGATAAATATTGTATATTATTCGGTGGGCACGGTTGTCGAGACGCTGTAGTTTGCGAATATGCGTTTTCTTTAGACCAACGAATGCAGGGCATGCATATTCCAAAAGAGACCTAATCAGGGATGTGTATACTTGATGAAGTTCGTCTTCTTTGAGGGTCTTTTTCAGTTTAAAATGTTCAGTCTTCTTGCGGCTTTGCAGTATACCATACCAACATGCTTATCCGAATTCATTTTACTATCAAATGTGATTCCAAGAAGTTTTAGTTCTTGCACTACTGGAAGACATATTGAAGCTGGAGGAGAGACATCTCGGCGAGTGTAGAACATCATTTTAGACTTGTCGTAATTCAATGCAAGGCTGTTTCTTTCACACATTTGTGATATGTGGTGTGTTTCTTCCTCACTTTGCTGATTTATCACATTTGAATCACCGATTGAGAGTGGAACGACTAAATTCAAATCGTCTGCATATTTGATTGTATTTACTCCGGCACTGTATGAATTAATCTCCCCAATGAATGCACAAAACAGAGTAGGAGCAATTACTGAGCCTTGTGGCAGTCCTTTCTGGATTGGTATATTTTCGGAGAAGTTAGTTCCAATTTTCACTCTCACTGACCTTCCTCGCAGATAGCTCTGCAGCCACAACAAAAAGCCTTGAGGAACCTGACAATCTTTCATCTTTTTGAGCAAGTGGGCATGGTCGATGGTGTCAAAAGCGCGTGAAAGGTCGTAGCTTATTAATGCAGCCCCGAAATATTCTTTATCATCCATTATTTTGCTAATGCGATCAATTATATCTATGAGAGCCGTTGTAGTCGATCTGTCCCGGACGGAAACCGTGTTGTGCATTGCCGTAGAGTGACATTAATTTTGGCTTGACAGAGTTCAGAACTATTCTTTCAAGGATCTTAGATGGGATGGACAAAAGTCAAATGAACCTCATTTTGTTTATTTCTGGTGGACTGGTTTTCGGTATCGGAACCGCAATACCATTTTTCCAATCGTCTGGGAGCGATTTCGTTCTCATGATGGTGTTGAAAATGACTGTTAAGGGCTTTGCTAATATGTCAACCATTTCTTTATATGTTCTTGTCGGTATTACATCAGATGCGTTTGACTTCTTCGTATTGACTTTCTTAAGAAAATTGCAAACTTCAAATTCATTTATTAAAGGCAACCAACCATCGTCAACTAATTTCACTTGAATGCCATTGAATTGATCATTTGAGAAGAGTACAGTTAAATCCCCCGCAAGTCTGGCAGGAATCTCACTTATTGATCCATGTTGTTCAGCTAGTTTTGTCATTTCATTATTGCTCGATCTCGTTTCTTGTCTGACCAATCCCCAAATTCCCACAGAGCTTGATTTCAGCTTGTTAGCCCACATACACTTCGCTTTGGCTATTTCATTTTTTGTTTTCTCTTTCAAATGGTTAAAGAGATCCCAATTTTTACTGCGATACGCATCCCAGCGCTGGTCAATAAGGCTTTTCGTCAATGGAGTCATCCATCCCTTGTCTTTTGATGCTAAAGGTACCACCTTTGAAGGAATTGTACGCGCTATTAAATGCATAACTGTGTTTTGAAAGAGTGACCATAGTTCACTAGTATCTTGGACATTTGAGAATTCGTCATCCCAATCAACGTGACTGAGACTCAAGTATAGACTTTGAACATTTGATAGGCGAAAATCATAAAGCCTATGGTAGGTAACAGTTTTCGGTGAATTTTGAACATTTGAAGTGACAATGGACAACTATATAAGTTAGTATAGTTGGCAGTCCTGTTATATAGACTTTGCGTCTCATGCGTCTGCATGTATCAGATGCTAAACGATGTGATAGGACCTCAATTTCATGCTCAGGGAAGACAGAAAATGCCTAGCGGTCCATCCGTGTCTCAAGCGGCAGCGTAGACAACCGTAGACGACGCGCAAACTATAAACGCTCGCCCGCGCGTATTCATAAACATTCCCCATGTTTTACTAGCATCAGATCACGTGATTTCTGACTCTTAGTGCATCGCGTATGTTCGCGCGTAGAAGAATAGAATGTCTTTAACCACGGATGTTTGGGGTGTTCCATAATTACGCGTGAATTACGCGTGGCATGTCACCTAGTGCTGATCGTCGCTTCGCCTACAAAATCAAAAATCTAATCGTTTTTATACAAAACGCAATTACCGCCATCCTTCTTTCCTGTGAAGGTTGCAACAGCAGCTAATGAGTCTGTAGCGATTAGCCTAAGTAATTCCAAAAGAACATGCGTGATTCTGGCAAATCATGACAGTGATCAGACATCAGCAAAGGAAGATTTCGATGACCCTTAAATGAGCATAGTGGCGCTTAACAAGTTTCGCATCCGTTTTGAATATTTAAGTCAATGTTGTATACACTGGAGGACAGCCCTGTCGTGGGACTTCCATCCTATGTGAATATTTCATGTAGGGACGTATCTGTAGTAGGCCTATCACGTTGATATTTGGTTTCATATACAGATGGTGTTCTTAAATTGTTTAGGCAAAACTTATATGGGCTCGTGCCCATAGAGTAAGTGCGAGTATATTAGGTAGAGTGGTTACTAAATCCCCTTCGATTTTATTAAATGAACTCGAGGTGAATGCAGTTGGATATTGATACCAAATGTGAAATATGCAAATTTTTGAAGAAATTACCACGGAATTCACTGATCATGATAGTAATACAAAAGGAATGATTGCATTTTACAGATCCTGCGTGTCATAACGGCCTTGAGGAGTTATGTTTGTTAAATTGGCAACTCGATGACCTGCACTATATTGCTTTCCTGCTGAACCTCAAGAGAATCTTCTTATGCGTGATCAGGCAACAGCTGCCACTGGCATGGCAAAATCAAAGACAATGATTTCAATTAACTTTGAGAGATTTAATGGGTTCACACCACTATTCAGATTCAAGAAATGAAACATGAATTTATTGAATCATAAAATCAAGCCGGTGAAAACTGAATTAAAAACTTAAATTTCAGCCAAGAAAGCACGAATAATATCTCAACTTTTTCATGAAGACTTTCATTATAATACAATTCATGAAATCCCCTTGATAATCAGCTTGATTTCCGTTTAGTTGGGATGCTTATCAGCAAATATTCATTCATTTGATATCCAACTTGTTTCATACTACTTATATAGGAGAGTCATCTCGGTATTATATAAATTGGCAAATTTTGACTTTTTTCAAAACTGCTCAAGTAATTTTTTGTACCACGGGAACGTTATCTCCGCAAAAAACTGAATCTTTTTTTGACATAAAAATTTTCACTGTATACAGATACTTTTTTGAGTCGACACTCTACCTACATATCCCTACTCTATGACTCTGCCCATATATACTTACTCTATGAATGTACCCATAAAAGGGAATATTGTGACATCCAAAGGAAGCCATCTTAGCAATTCTAAGTGAGGTTTGCATTGTCTGGTATCATGGATTGTAGACTTATCTGTTGAGCCATTTGCTTTAAGTAATCTAATTACACATACAGCTATATAGGTGTAACAATTTCCATGGAAAATGTATTGATGTTGACTTATCATGCACGGTAAACGATAGGCCGACAGTGGAATAGAATGCTCCCGAAACTAAGGACTTCCTGTCATCTAAGCTCATCAAAGAAATATTTGGTTTATGGAAATAATTATCGGAAATGATCGTACAATTTGAAAAATCCCGTAGGAGTGGAACGAAGAAATTTCTTTCTACGGCAAGCCTATTGTAGAATCTAGGATGTTTTCGGCAATACTATTTACCCAGATCTGGCTACTGAGAAATCGCCGATTATTAAAATTTGGCGCTTATCTCACTTTGCATTCAATCACATTTTTGTAAAAATTTAAATACATGAAGCTCCTTTTTAATGATTAGATTATTATTTTTATGTCAAAAGACATTCATGCTAAGTGTGTGTAAAAGGATTCTGCAAGCTGCTCAAAAGAAAAGAACTGCACGAAAGTTCAGTATAACTTGGCTGCAATGGATTTTTGAAACATTAGAATATCAAAATGCAAGAATGCAAATTGTAGACGAATTGCTTTCCAATAGCAAAGCCTAGCCCTTTCGTAACCAGATGTCATAGAAATAAACTGTTTATCTGAAGTTGACTAGAATGGAAATAGACTCAAGGTCGCGGCACATCCGGGGGAACTAAGTTGGGGCATGAAGAGCCAATGAAAAGCTTCGAATCGCACATGTGGCTGATTCTAATCCAATGATACAGACGTTAACAAGTGTATCTAAGTAAAAATGCGTGCGATTTATGTGCCACTATTGTGCACTGCATGAAGCTTTACTTCCATTCTAGAAGCGTTATTGTTATAAATTTCTATGCCAGATGTAGATATAGAGACGGCACAACTTTGACGTAACTTCTACAAGCAATTCAGAGCAAATGTTTATGGTCCATGCAAGGTAAATCAGAGAATTTTCTATCTTTTCCCTACCTTTGTAAATTCGCTGGTAATGTATCCTTGCTCCAGTCCACTGTAAATTGTTATGGGTATAAGTAAGAGCTGGAATTTGTTCCTCATCTGATTGAAGGTGGCGAGAAAAATCTTCCCATCAAATTTTTTGGCATCATGATATACCGATGGTTTTATGTTATCAATGAAGAGAATGAGACCGAGCGCGCATATTGACAACCCTGTGTAGACACCCATTAAAGTATAAATCTGAAATAGAAAAGTATGCATCAAAACACACCAGATTCAATAGGCAATTATCATTTATGTACAAGGTTTTATAAAATACTAATTGTATTAACTAATTAGAGCTGCTTAAAAATGTTTTAGGTCCCCTACTACATAATGATGATGTTGTTTAGTCATAATACCACATTTTGCGGTTTATTGGCCGATTTTCAAACGCATCAGGTACAAAAGGATATTTATATTCGATGGCTCAACATACTCTACATAAAAAGAAGCTATTCAACAACATGAGCTCAAATTTTGAAAAAGTAAAGATGCAAAAATAGATATTTTTAGCACTGGAATGTGTCTTTGGGAAATCATAGTTTTGCGATTATAGGACAATAGCATGTGAGTGTTTCTGAAGCTAAAAATAAAAAGATATAGGATCGGATTTACCGCCGATCATGGTTATGAAACAGATAGAACCGGGTTACATGGTACCGATTGCAAAAAAATTGATCTGACTAAATAATTAATTGCAGAATTAATTATGTTATGTGCCCTGATGATAACGACGCTTAGTCGTTGAAATATATTGGCGTAAAATATATATTATAATATAACAACAGCATAACTTCAATTTCCCACCTTGAAAAAAGAAAAAAGAAATTGGAATAGAAAAGATGGCAAAAATGAAAATAGGAGATGAGTTAAAGTTGGAGGAAAAAATGAATAAAATTTGAATTAATGAAATGTCCACCTTCAACTTCTTGAATGGAGAGGTAATGCTCTCCACACACGACTTACTGGGGCGAATATCCCTTCATCAGAGAGTTGCGAGTATTCCTCCATTGTGTCATTTCAAGTCTTCCAAAATTGCACATATGCCTGTTTGTGACGAGCCCAAGCCTTCAACTCAGTCCGCAGTCAGTCAGATTCATTTCAGGGTTCTGAATTCAGTTCTGATCTCAGAGTATAGCTCACTTTAAGGAACTCGTTGAGGCAAACCGAGATCAGACTTTCCGGAAAGCAAGGATTTTGGGAATGAACGGAAATTTGTAATACATGTAAGCGAAATGTTACACTGCAGAGGGTTAAATCCATTTCTTGATCGACAGAGTGCTGCAAATGATTGTCTTCCGCAAATACATAATAGCCGGTAAAGTGCTATTCTAATTTAAAGTCAATTGCGCCATCTCGCCCCAGCATTCGAAAGTTCTATTCATATCATGTGACATTTCCGTGATTTTTCATTGCTTACTTAAATAAAGCGTTATATCAGATGAAACATGGTCTGAATATCAACTGATAACAGAATGTATCAATTCTACTGAAACATCAAATTCGTAATGTTCAGTATAAGTGATGATGGTCGATCAAATTAAACGTGATCAACTTTTATTGAATGGAGCAAAACTAGATGAACCAACTGACTATTCTGATTGCATTTTGAAGGCACCCTCACGAAATTTTTTCATGAGAACTCATGAAATCTAATGCGGCGGATTCATGGGATTTTCATGAGAGCACATGAGATTATGATGAGCCTCATGATATTCTCATATGAAAATATTTAACTCATGATGTTCTCATTATGGTTTGATATGAACATTATGAGAACATTCATGAGGATAATATCTCATGATGCGTTCATTCGAAAACCATGAGCATTCATAAGGTTTTTTGTAAAAAATGAGTTTATAAGTAGTAAGGTATGCATGCTAGCCGTGAAAGGAAAGAGCCAAAAGAAAGCGCATTCAATCGATAAAAATCTACAAGTTTAGTCAATAAAGGATAAAATGCAAAAATACAGAATATATCATACCGATATGCAACAGCATTTTCGAAATGATGCATATTTAATTTGACTTTGCAATCACCATTACTATGCAAGATGTTAAAAATAAGCATATATGCAATCAGTTCACTATCTCGTCATCATAGCAATTTATTATTGAAATATTATTGTGGACATGGTATGGGCATGCTCTGGAGCAAGGTGGCCAGGCTAACAAGGCTTCGATAATTAAATACAAGAAAAATAAGTACAGAAGTATGAAAATAAGCAATGAGATTTTCATGACATACTCATGAAATGTGATGAAATATTTCATTGGAAAACGTTCCAAATCCGCATGAAAATTCATGAGATATATATGAAAAAAATCTCATAAAATATCGTGAGGAATTTTCGTGAGGGACTAAACAATAGCAACAAGTATGAGAGACAAATTATATCCCTGCTTTCCTTCCTGGCAAATAGACCCTATTGCAATGGTAAACTCAGAATGGATCAATACACGTAATTATGTACTAGTATATAAATCATTATGTACATAATCATTAATAACTATGTGATTAGTCACCCAAGTGGCCTTATCATTGCACTTGACATACATGTACATTAATCCCAAAAATGTGTGTCACCTTTTATTATAGCCAAATAAAACCTCTTACCATGCTGCGATACATGTTTCTATTGCAAAAGTTAAGAAAATCAATTAACTTGATTATAAATAGTGATATTTTCAACAGGATTATAAAATGCTGCTACCGAAAAAGACCTCCTGACGAATTGATAACACTTCTGATTCTTTGAAGAATAAATATTTACTGTTATCAAGTCATTATTTGTGCTCTGAGGAATGTTCAAGCACTGTTCGACCACGCTGAATTGCTAAGTCCTTCTAACAATGAATTCCACCTATTTTGGATACTTTCCTCTGCGTCAGATCCTATCACCAGGGCATTTTCTTGACTTGTCAAAAAAAGTCAAAATTTATGATTGCAAGATTTTAGCTAAAAGAAGGACAGTTTTAATCGCGATTGCGACCGTCCCTTTATCTAACACCGGCTAATTTGCCTTTTCTAGTACCTGACACCTGCTGTGATAAAGTTCAACTTTGTGCGGCTGTTCTACAAACGTTCTTGTCGTTGGAGACTCTACATCCCCTACTTGGTTAGGGAAGAAATTATCATGATAACAGGTTTCATCCCATTCGACGTAAAGTAGTGGAGATGGATCTTGCTTATCGTAAAGGACGAATCTTTTATCGTCACACCAACGACAAATAAAATTGCTGGAAGGAGAAAGTCGATGACAGGCGCCGGCTAACAGGGGACCAATGAGCGCTTCTCGCTTGCGTACGCATGTGTGTACCGTGTGCACGATTTCGCATCACCACTAGAACTATTTAACCTCTGTACTCAAGATATCCAAAGTGCGTGTTAGTCTCAACAACAAAGCTCATCTGTGCGCAAGGGAATCGCCGAATGAGTTTCGCGTGAATCCTAACGGTGACCTCTTTTGTGTATTTTGCTGCCAAATAGTGAGCTGCGACAAGCGCTTCAGGGTGGAGAGTCGCCAATCATCGGCGAAGCACAAAAAACTGCTCCTGGCGAAGGCGGAGGAGAAGAAACCCCAACAAACCTTCTTTCCAATTTTGAAGAAAGATTTCAAGAGCAAGTTGGTTCCTGTCGGCGGACATTCCTCTTCATAAGCTGCAAAACCCAAAGATCCGACAGCTCTTCACTGATCTCGGCCTGTTCCGTCAGAGAGCGCTTGCCGAGCGCACGTGGACTCGTTAGCTGAAGAAGAAATGAATCGGCTCAAGGAGCTTCTCCACGGCAAAAACGTCTTCATCGTTGTTGATGAAACTGAAGTTTGCGGTAGCAAATATCTCAACATTCTCATCGGCGACTCAAAGATGCCAGAGACTACGTACGTCGTGGAATGCAGCGTGGTCGAGACTGTGAATCAGCAAGTGGTTGTAGCGAAAATCGATGATGTGCTCAAGAAGATGGACATCCAAAGAAATAATTTCGTTCTGCTACTATCCGATGCGGCCAGATACATGACTTCAAACATCGCGACGCTGAAACTGCTATATCCGCAGCTGTTTCATATTACCTGCATGGCGTATCTTCTACACAACTGTGCTGAGAAAGTGTGCAGACACTGTGCTTCTTGTGCGCAGTCACTTTCAAGACGTCGACAGCCTCATTTCGACGGTCAAGGCAGTGACAGTTAAGAACAGAAACCACTGCAACATGTTCTCTAAAATTGGGACTCCGCCACAGCCAGTGCTCACTCGCTGGGGTACATGGTCATGTGCGGCCAAGTATTACGCCAAAAACTTACCGGAAGTGCGCGACATTGTCAATTCCTTCGAAGGAACAGGTATCCTTGTCAGTCGTGCTAATGCTACTGTCAATGATGCCAAAGTTGCAGAGTCACTCTTGAAGATTCAGCGCGATTACCAGGAACTACCGAGACTGATCGAAAAGATGGAGAGTTCAAAATACACTCTCAAAGAAGCCCACGATGATATTACGACGCTACACTTTAAACAGGACTGTGTGGGCATCGGTGCTTATATTAAAAAGCGCATGCTCAAAAGCTGTGACGTTGATGACATCATCAAATCGAAGCAAGAGAACGTATCTCCAGCCGTGTACGCTGAACTTCAGTGCTGCCAGCCAACTTCTCCTGCAGTTGAGCGGTGAGCGGTCATTCTCTATGCTGGGTAAGCTTCTGCGCAAGGACAGACTTTTCTTGCCTGAAAATGTGTGCAAATATTTGTCTTTGTACTACAATAAACTATAATGGAATAGAATTCTAGATTGGAAAATTTTTCGTTTTTTTAAGTCAAAATTTGTCAAATTTTATCGTTTTAAAGTCAAAAATTGCTGTTTTTTTATGTTAAAAAAATTACCCTACCTATCACACGTCATATTCGATAGGATTCAGATCTGTTAATCTTGATGGCCGTTCTCTCTTTCAAGTACCGGTACTTCTAACATGATAGACTGATCAGCCAATGATGAGCCATGTTTCATGAAAGATGGAATCTGACAGTCTGCTAACGATGCATTAAAAAATAGCCGAATTTTCGAACGTTGGTATTAACGCATTTGGAATTTCACGAAAGATTTCAGAATTTGCAACCCACTAAGATCATCAAGTTAGATCGCTCCAAGAACATTAATAGAACTAACATCCCATACTTAGTTAACCTCATCTGGAGTTCTCAGTTTTCATTCGCTTATGCGTTCTGATGGACTTGCATCCGTCTGTCATTCCTCAGTCTCCAAAACCTACTCTCATTCGCAAATATCACCTTCCGCCAAATTTCTCTCCACTCGCAATTTTTTCTTAACCAATCTTTCTGCCAATCTCCATTGTTCTCGCAACAAACGGTCTCCGATTCCTCATGCCGGCGTGGCCTTGTGCAGACTGTTGTAGACCGTTGCAGACGGCAATCGCTCACTCCGCATCTTTAGTAATCAATCTACTGCGGATGAAAATCTGGGGAGAAAGACTCAAAAGCAGCTGCAGTGACCAAAGAACGTAAGCGAGCTGAAGGATTACGCAAGCTATGCGGGGGACGGGAGATCTACTATCAACAAACCCAGGCGCCAAACATGGTAGTGTTCTCACGACCAGCAACTCCGCCAAAGGAACCAAATTCAATAATCCAATATTACGACACCATTCTATTTATATAGATTTTTCAAACCAAACTAGCAGTAGATAAGAAATATACAATAAACAACAGACAACAGTATTACTTTTTTTAAAAAATGGCATTTGTTTACTTAAGTAATGATAGAAAACTCAAATAGGAACGCCAAATTTAAAAAGATGTAGGTACATCATGTTCTCAACCAATAGATACAAAGAACTAATCACATGAATTATGGCAAGGTAAATTAAATCATGAGCGGGATGAGATAATTGAGAAAGTGGGCATTGATAAAAATAAACTAAAAGGTAGTAATTATTAAACGCTATAAAAAAATTTTCATGTACATTAAGAGATAAATTTCTATGCAAAAGATAATAGTTTTTAGCACAATAAAATAAAACGTTCAGAGCTGGAGATTCATACATTTGAATCTTTACGAAAACTTTATTTCATGAAGTCTTTCTCCTTGTAAATGCTACTGCTGGGTTCTTGATATTTTCGGTCCTTCTTCAGAAGAAAAGCTGCAACTGATGGTCGGGGGTCGTAGCTTTACCTCCATTCTAAAAGTATTATTGTTATCAATTTCCATGGCCTCGGCTGTCTATATTTGGATAAATGCCTATTATTATAGCTTTTGAGAAACATCAAAAATGTCTATGGGGTTCCAAGAGGCCTCAAGAGGGCTATTTATCCAACTAATTCAAGCAAGTGTGGAAATTGCTTTGTTTTGCAAATCCCTCCATGAATATACTTCTTCTCCCACCCGAAACACATGAATAAAAATTACCTTCACAGAATCAGGCCGCTTGAGATTTGTATTGTTCTCATCATCCTGGCAGTGATAGATGCCACAATTAGAGATATTAAGCTGTGAGTAGTTTGCCTTGCCACCCGTCACCAGAATCGTGGAAGAGACGATGTTTCCAAAAACAGTAGCTGTTGAGATGAAACAATTTGCTGATAATGCATTCTGAAATAAATGTTAATGCTCGAATACATAGAGTAAGCATATTGGGTGGATTAAATAAATATATTAAGTTATTAAATGAACTCTTTATTAATTATATTGAAGTTTTGAGTTATTAAATGAACAACGATTTCCAGCTGTTCACTTTTTGGAGAAATTGACCGATCATTAGATCAATACAGAGGATAGAAAGGATTTTCACAAATCTTTGTAGACGTTGTGGCTTTTAGTTAACTTTTATGGAAGGACTATTTTTACAAGATTTTTACAGACTTCCTCATTGCCAATAAGAGTGCTTTCTTACGCTTAATCATGCCACAATGGCACGCGTGTCTTGTCTTAACAGATCCATTTAGCCTGTTTGGAAAAACTATAGGGCCTATATCAAATTTGCCAATTTAGCAGACTCAAAAAGTGAGCAAAGAATTAGAATAAAGTTTCAATTTTTTGTATGAAAAAGTTTATTGTATGTGGTTTATGAAATTTCCTTGATGATCAGCTTAGTATCTGATTCGTAAAGATTCTCATTAGTAAATTATTAAGTTTTAATTAATTTAATTCCAATTCTTGTCTTTTTTTCTGTCCAATTTAACTCCAATTCCTGTCTTCTTGATTACAATTATAATTCGGCCCGAGGGGTGAGATTTTCCCCCTTTCGTATTTTTGCTGTGGTCTTATTGTTGTGAACTTGTTGATGTATTTCCAGCAAAACATTAATTAGAATATGATTCGCTTCTTCATACTGCTGTGAAAAGGTAACTTCATTTTTTCGCAATCAAAATGTCTGCAGGGTGGGCCATAAAAATGAACTTTCAATCGAAAATGAAATTGTATTGGACAAGAGGAAATCCGATCGTATACTCTCTGTTAGTGCTACTTACACAGGAAGGTGTACAAGAGAAGTTGCATGAACAATCTCGCAGAGCTCCACACTGCAACCGACCTTAATTAAGACGAATTGATTGGGTTCAAGACATGCAGAGACCTAGACTAGTTCATCTACTTCCTGAGGACGACTTCGACAGAAGAAAACATTAGATCAAGAGATCAAGAGATCAAATATCAAGAGATCGTTTAAGTGTGTAAATACAAAGTTTAAATGTTGTTCTTGCCAGCAAGTGAATGATCGGAGGAAGTCCCGTGGTGTGGCTTTCTCTTCCTCGTGTGCCCGATCTCTCGCCAATGGATTTTCTAGTTTTACGAATAGTCGGAGAACTTTTGTTAGCAAATGACTGACTTGAACATCTCAGATGGAATGTAATCGATTGTTCCACAACATGTGACGCGACTCATTGCAGTGCAATTTGCTCATGTTCGTGGGGAAATTCAACATTGCATTGTCGAAGAGGAAGGCCATAATATATAAAGAGAGCTACAGAACATTAGATCTCCTCCATAGTAAACTTAAATATAACTTGAATCATTCTCTATTTTGTCTTGTTGAAATACACAGTTTTCATAAATAACCTTTTAGCCCTTATACAACGGAAAGGGGTAACTTATTACCCCAGACACATTCCATCGCATGAAACTCTTAATGCATAAACAATTATCTTTCGTCATTTCATGTGTTTAAATGTTTTATACGATGCCTCTGAAGGATCGACCTCTAAATTTCTAGTCTTTTGCATAACATGAAGAATAATATTTTTAATCTTGGGGTAAGTTTGAACCCCTTTCCGTTAATAACGGGCGATTTTTTATAAATGAATAATATGCAATACACTTAAATCCGTCGTTATTTCGTAAAAGTTTGATGTTCTCGATGATAAAATATGTGCTCCTACTTGTATAAGACTAGTTTTTCACCTAGTATGCTCTGGCATTTCAAATCCGAGGGCATTCGGAATGGCGGAAAAGATAGAGATTGGTTTTTGATAAAACACATCAAGCAAACTCTTTCCTACTGTTTCTCTATATTGTTTATTAATCTCATTAGACCTTACAGATTTCAATGAATCAACCAAATTCCTTCCTACAGTTCCTCTACATTGTTCAATGGACAATCGATGTCCGCACGATCTTCTTTAGCTTTGTCAGAGAAGCCTCTCGGTTTTTGGGATGGCAGTACAGAGCAGGCTTTCAATGTCATTTCGCTTCAAACATCAGGACGCTGTCGATTGTGTGGCCGTAAGAGGGACCGAAAAACGCGTACAATGTGCGCACGTTGTGACAGCTTTGTCTGCAAAGATCATCAGCGGGTTGTTCACTGTAATTGTCACAATTGTTGATGATAAGCGTCACGGACCACACTATTCTTGTTGAAATTAATAAATGAATATCTTGTTTATCACTGGAAATTGTTGTTCTGTTTAAAACAGGAAAACTGTGACAAATTAAGCTGAAAACAAATATGGGGAAACAAGTTACACCTTTCCGTAGTTAATGGGTGAAAAATGTTTCCGTAGTATAAGGGTTCTAATAAAATGCATTAAAGATAATTGATTGGTTTTTTATAGCCCACCCTGTATTCAGATTGACAATAATAGCATTGTCTATGCAAATTGAACAAAACTCACATGACTGAAAGAAGAAGAAAAAGTATCCAAAGAAGCGTGCAATCACATCTCCAGTGACTTCACAACTCATTTGAGCATACGAAATACTCAATTCGGTTAAATATGTACATTTGGCGGACCACAGAGGTGCAGCAGACATGCCAATGAGGAACGAACCTGAAACAAACACGTGATTATTTCAAAACATCAGTGACATTCTACAACGGTACCATCGCATTCGTAGGAGCAGCGAACAGTAGGTGTCTTAGCATGTTGCGCAATATTATGGAATGACGATGCTGAAACCCCCACGAACGCACTACGAAGCCTCACTGTTAACTGTTAACAGCCATTTACCAGACGCTCTATCAGTCAAATCAGTATTTTGGCGGATACTACGCATTATCAGACAATTTTGTCTCATCGCACTGACTAACTTATATTATTGCGTTTACTGCATGTCATACTACTTATGACTAATACACACCGTTTTTTTCAAAACTGGATGGCATCCTAGATATTTTCAGTTATAAGAATATCGAATGTTTTAAATAAGCAGAGTTCTTTTTATAGACCTAGAGAATTATTATATTAAATTATATTATATTGTTCAAGTCTGATGACATCTTTCTATTTATAGACCTAGAGGCATGGCAATAATAGGTCTGGATATTTGACATGTTGATGCAATTCTTTAACTTTTTTTCTTAATGTTCTTTACAATTTTAAAACTTCCCTTAAGTTGCAAAATTAACCAAAAAGAGAGGTAAATTTCAACAGGCACCAGATGCTTTATTAAAGTCTTGAAACCTTTGAAGCGAATTTTTCATCCACCTAAAGAGAAGCTTCAGTGTGATGCTAACTGCAAATTCTGTCCTATGAGTGATAAACACAATCTCTGCTATTCAAAATGTGTTATCTATCAACTTAATTGCAATTTGTGTGATGACATTTACATTGCACAAACTCAGCGTCTCGTCAAGTCTCGTCTTAACGAGTATTTGTTTTTAATTTCCTCTGATTCTGCTGTTCGTGATCATCTTATCACCAAACATCCAGGTACTCAGCCTACAGTCAAGTGGAAAATCAATCATAAAGAACAACCAAAAGAGGTCCATACTCGAGTGGTTGTACATAAGCAGCATAGACTCTTCCAAACTTATGAATAATTGCGGAGGTGTGCAGCTTAACATTCTCTAATTATATTTTCATTATTTCTTTACCTTACTAATTTCATTTTTAATAGTATGCTTGTCCTGCATTTTTTATTTTTAACTTACAGTATTTGTCTTTAATGATTTATTGATTATTAGTGTAAATTCTGTTTGTTTTCTGTTGAAATTGTCTGATCTTTAAGACTGATAAATTGTCTGTTAATTTCTAGCATTATTAACTGAACTTATGAAGAAAGATTTAGACATTTTGATAAAAGGAAATGAAATGAAATTTATCTTTCGACGAACAGACAATTTGCTTTTATTTCGTAATATCTATTTCGGCGAACCGCCCTTCTCAATCAGATCTTAAAATTACAAATTAAGTATGTGTAATATCTGTAATTAATTAATCTTTAAATTTATATCTGTAAATTAAAGATCTGATTGAGAAGGGAGGGTAGCCGAAATAGATATTACGAAATAAAAGCAAACTGTCTGTGCGTCGAAAGATAAATTTCATTTCATTAATTTTATCAAATAGATTGTCTGTTATTTGGATGATTACAGTTTACATTTGTAGACTCAGCAAACATCGAGAGGATAATCAAGGAAAAGGTCAGGTTAGTGTACTTAAAAGATAATAATACACAATAATGAAAATGTACACAATAGTTAATAATGTTAGTCCTAAAAAGGACTGATAGGCGTTCACGCCGGTCAGCGGGTAAGATACTTGTACACCCCTACATATAAAGAATAAAACATTAGGCGCACAAAACAATAAAACGAAATATGCAAGATGTGAACAGTTCAGAAAGGCTAACAAACATCGAAAAGAAGGGGCTCATCAGCAAGATGGCCAGCTAGGTCGCGTTTCAGGTCCTTTAACATCTTGTGCGCTCAAACCCTAGCTGGCGGACCCCCGCCGAAATGGCGGACTTCATACACAGTAACACTAATGCATACATACTACATAGTTCTGCTCATGTCATGCACATCGAATTATTCGTTATCCTTGCAAATATTTTGAAACTTATTTCGAAGCTTATGTAGTGATACCAATCGATCATCTAATTCTTGAAAATGAAATCACACTGAGCACCAGAGTGATGAAAGCTCATTTGTAATGGCTTCATAATGAAATACAGTAAAGGTGACTTTGCTGATGATTAAAGTAACACTTGAGTATATGACTAAAAGGACACCATGCTGAGCGATCACAATGGAGTAAAAATAGTTCATTCGACTGCGTACAGCAAGTGATGAGCATTTCAGACATGGTTATTACTATGGATGATAGCAAGCATGAAATCATGGACGCAACGCAGTGAAATCTGTGAGTGAATAGAACCTTCGAAGGATCGACATGCTTCGTCAGGAATATAAGTTAGATACGAAGCACAGTTTACATTTCACAGCAAATCCAATTGACTAGTACCACCAGTTGCCTTCATCCTTTAGATAATGATGGTTCAGGGTTTCAGAAACATTTTCATGAATCATAATTCAATGGCAATGATTGAATCTCAGCAGGAAAACATTTGCGAACAAATAAAAATCTGATAAGCTGTAAAAATTATCAAAATTCCTCGCATTTGATTGATGAAGAGATTTGCTGGTCAACATTGTCAAATTGAGATACGATCAATGACGCGAGGAATTGCTCCTGTTAGCCAGAATCTACGGTGAAATCGTGTGCTCTATTTGTACATCGTCTAGAAAGGATTACTTAATTAGAATTTCAACAAATTCAATAATATGCTAGATCAAGCCATCAGCAATTAGACAAACAAAAAGAACAGATCAAGATTACTTCTGAAAAAAATGACTTTATTTATTTAGTTAAGTTTATTTTGTATTTCTTAGCTTAGCTGCTGGCATGCAATTCGCATTTAATGTGGACTACAAATAAGCATACCTTTCAATTAATTGAATTGTCTTACATGTAATTGCAGTTGAGCTCTGTTCAACAGTGGGCTAGTGTCATTTGATTTCGATATCCCGGCTTGTTGCGGCATCCGCTTAACTTGGCCAAAATTGCTTTAGCATCTGTGCCCCAATTAAGTGAGATTGACTGCATTATGCAATCTATATTAGTAGAGGATGCTGTGGTCATTTCTCTTTAAAGTTGTCATTCGTCTTTCACTTGGAATTTAAGCCTTGAAGCACTTATTGAAGCCTTATTATTATACTTTACGTCTTGAAGCCTTAAAGTAGATGAATGAGAATATCTGAAGGCGAAAGAGAGTCGTGTTGAAAAATTCGAGAAGACGATTTCGTGTTCACAAAGTACACCAATGTGCTTAGTGTGCGTCAGACGAAGAACGCGTTTTTTTGTGTTCCAAGAACGCCAGTTGAAGAACGCGCTTTTCTGTGTTCCAAGAATACACTAGCGTCTTGAGTGTGCATCAGAAAACGAACGCGTAAATTAACATAATGATTTTTTCTAGTGAAATGCATTAGCGAATCAATACGAATAGAAATGCATGTAATTGCATGTTTTGCAGTGTTTGTGAGGCAATTTATCAATTTAAAAACGCCACTAGGCATATAGGCTGCAGACATCCTTCCATTTGAAGTGAAATGTAATACTATTAATTCTGAAGTTTTTATAGTGCGAAGCAAATTAGGCCCTCTATAGATCGATATCTGTGACATTTCGGTTTCTGGAACTTATTTTTCAAATTAAGCAACAACGAACTTTAATTTACCCGTTCAGCGTGCTATTAATTGGATATTAAGTTTACATTCTACTATTTTCTTCCGAGTTCCTGAACATTCTACTCATGACAGGCATGTAGAGATGTCATACTTCTGCACACATAGATTACATGTAGTCTTGCCAGAATGTGCATATTACCGCATCACTACATCGACACGAATCGATTAGATATTCTTCAAAATAATATTCTTTGACATCTTTATTTATTCTTTTTCAGTAGTAAGAAAGTCAATCATGACACAGTCAATTACTGGCATCCATGTGGCGTTACAATTAAGGTGAAGCATATAATACTGCCAGTTAGATCTTGTGTACTGTCAGTTTAGGCGAGCTCACACTAGCACGATAGTCATAACGATAAATTGAAATAAAATCACTCCACATGTGTAACCACAGAATTAGATTGTTTAAGCGTATCACTTTCCTAGAACTGCAAACTGATTAAAAGCGATCCTTCAGATTCCAAGAATTCAGATCATTGCGCAAAAGTTTTCTCGATAATGTTGTGCCCTCCGATCATTATTAAAAAGCTAGCAGGGGCACGAAAAACCGTTCACTAACTTCTCTGTAGAACTTGACATCGACTGTGTCTCTTTGCGGTGTGATCCGGTTGATAACAGTCACTGAAACTTTGCACAATTAGGCGTGTTTTATGTTGAACTGGCTGCTCATTGTTCGATTGCTATGGTATTATGTCAGCAGATTGTGCTATTTCATTTACGTTACAAGATTCGATGCTTCCTTTCTAGTCAAACAGAAGAAGAGACGACTTGTCTAATTCTGTGATGATTCCTTTGCAGCCCTTCCTTGTTGACCTGAGAAAATGAATCGTCACAATTTTATCGTTATCGCTATCGTGCTACTGTGACGGTACTTAGAAATAATTAATAAAAGCAAGTCAAACAACCTTCATCTTACCAGGAATGATTGTGTACCAGGACATCCAAAAATTGCAAACCATGTAGACAGTATAACCAATCATAGCAAGAACGATTGTCCACTTGCATCCAAGATTTCGAACCATTACGGAAGGCAGGAACATGCAAGAGAGCACCATGCTGCCATAGATGACTGCCAAGCTCGCGGTACCCAAGCCCTATGAGCAACAGGTAGGATAATTATGAGGATGAAAGCACTACTTTAAAAGCAGTTCATTTCACGGAAACGGTTGCTTCATTCTGAGTAACAAAGTAATTTTCAACAGAGATTTTCATGTTAAAGAAACAATTCACTTCGACGTTAAACTGTTCCCAACAGTGTTGAAACCGTCCGGGTCCAACACTGTAGCATACACTGTAAACTCTAGGGCACGAAATTTAGGCATCAATTCTAACCAATACAAGGCACGAATAGGCACGAAGTTCATAGTGCCGAGTTCGTGCCCATTGATTTTCCTTCGATTTCATTGGATAAACAAATATTCGGTTTGGCGCCTATTAGTGCCCAATGGCGCCTACTGGTGCTTCGAGGCACTAGAAAGGCACTAACTAGGCTCTACCTGGCACGAGATTTCGGCTTCGTGCCTAAATTAGTGCCCTACAGTTTACAGTGATAGCACACATATATGATGCATCAAGTGTATAAATGGTAGGTCTACCAGTACTCCGGACAGTTAACTATTACAGTGGAATATTATACGATGCAATTATTCGGTGAGCAGCAATACTTGAAGTGATTTATTTACTTGTAGATCTACTTTATAATTTATGACAATGTTTACTGCATTTCCAAAGTCAGTCAAACAGAAACAAATTGAGAAAAATAATCGAAATGATGACCCAAACGGGTATTGATGTCATAATAACATTGATACAACATCTATTATATATCTATCATCGGATATATCTATTCCGCCTCCATATAAACATTTAAGCGGTCAACAAATTATAAGTTCCAATATAATGAAATTTTTAATATAGAGTGTCGAAATTGATATTTCGACCATCTTAGCCTGAAAAATAAGAGACTTATAAGAAATTCTCTTATTTTTTTAGGCTACGTTTTTTGAGTATAAGTGATTTCGATTTCTTTCCGTAAGGCTTAGAAATAAGTTATCTGTGCTTTAAACAGTTATCTATGCATTTTGAATTTTGTATAACTTAGCAAATGCGATGATTTAGAAAATGCAATTCTGATATGCCCACTTCAGATGGCAAAAATATCAATTTGGTAGTTTTATTGATGTAAGAAATTTGCAGTCGCAAAACTTTCATAAAAGTACTGTAAGTTAACGCTCATATTGTCTATAGAAAAGTATTCCTTTGCAAATTTACTGTGCTAGATTACACATAATATGAAGAGACTTTGCTTCAAATCATATTCAAATATGTCAGCTAATGATGAAAAACAGCACATTTACATGTTTAATAAGTATATAATTTTCTCGAAGAATTGTTTGGAAATCATACCATTAAATCGAAATTACTACATTAATTCCAAAGAACAATTCGACGCGCGGTTGCAGCGAAATAAGATTAAGATAAAAAATAATTTTTAGTAATTTCAATAGATCGTGTGAATACTTTGCATATTACAAAGTCAGGATTAAATGCTTGCAACAAAATAAAAGAAGATGACAGAAACAAAATCAGACCAAGAGAATAGCAACAAACTGAGAGACGAGTGAAACAAATGAAAAAAAAAGCTTGGTACGAGAAAGATAATTGAGAAAGTCTGTTATTCATTTAATCAACCCCAAATTCGATATTGAAGAAAGAGTTGGAAAGAGAAATAAAGAAAAGTGGATTCAAAATCAAATTTATAGAAACAGCAAAATATACCATAAAATCAAAACTACAAAGATCAAGTGCATTCGAGGAGATGATGCACAAACGAATGCCTAGTTTGCAAAAGTAGTGGCAAAAGATGATGCACAGGGCGTAACCTACGAAATCGAATGTGAAGGATGCAAAGTGGTCTATATCGGAGAAACAGCAAGAAATGCAAAAATCAGAGGAAAAGAACATATAAAGCAACTGATAGAAAAGAAGGATTCATCAAGTTTGTGGAGACATTGCAGAGAGCATCATGGCAACATAGAACAAGACATTTCAATGAATAACAAGTACACATCATAATAACGCAATGGAACGCCAAATAACGGAATCAGTCAACATCAAAAACAGTAGGCCTATACAACAGAAAAGGATCGTCATCACAACAAAACAGAGTGGAGCCAACCAAACATGCCAGAAGTAAACTATACAGAGGAGATACAGAATGAACTATTGTGAACTATGGGACTATTGAATAATGAACTATGTCAATAATGAACTGTGATATATGTGCTAGACATCGATAATAACATTGATAGCTAGCAATTTTGTAAGGAGTTCAGATGATTTAGCATTTGATTTCCAAAATTTTTTGCTTTGGATTTCTTTCTGTTTCAATTGATAAGGCCAGACCGACGAAATTGATTTTGATACAATTTATTAATTAATTTTTGTGCGTAGAAAGACTAAAAGTCTGAAAAACAATATTATTTCATTAATTTCAAAACATAAAGAAAAATAATTATTTAAGCAAAATAATCATTTCGCCAGTCTGGCCGCATCGGCTGTATCATTTAAATGACACTTCAGCTAAGATTCAAACAGCACTGGGATGTTTGCACAAGCATCTACAGTATTGCAGCAAAATATCATTGATATTAGATAACATTTTGCCAATAAACTACGTATTTTTGTACTTAGTTTTGATATGAGCATTCGTAGAGACACATGAAATATATGAAAAATTTGATTAGTTTACTCAGTCTGAGGGGAAAGCAGTTTTTCTTGTTGCATATTTGCAACAATGACAAAATCATTCGGATAATGATTAAACGCAGAATTCTGATGCTCTCCGATTAATCTTCTGACATTCATTAATGCAAAAAATAATTTTTTGAACCAATGAATCGCTATGTGCCAAGTACAGGGATTCCCGTGCGTGACGTAGGAATGTTGATTGACGTATATGAATGATAGCTGTCTCACGAGACACGCCAAGAGCCAATCATAAACGAGAATCAGCAGATCATGTTGGATGAGAATATTCAACTTGACGAACTTCCCATCCAACAAGCGCCAACTATGTTGACCAACATGTTGGACCGTGTGAAACCGCTTTTACAATAGAATTTATGTAGTAGTGTGATGGAATTGAAGAATGAAGATTGAAGAACTAAAGCAGTCAACGGTCACAGTATACTGTAAAGATATCATAGCTTTTGTGCTGTTGTTCCTGAAAAATATCTTTGTGTACAAGTGTAGTGTCTGAAAAGCGCGCATTCATTTAAACGCTCGCTACCGTGTGCATTTAGTGCTATAAATGGAAGATAGTTTGAAATTGCATTAAAACTATTGGGAATCAATACTTCTCGGTGTTTAAGATTATCTTGGGAACCAGGATTGGAACAGCTCTGATCTCCAACTTAACAATGATGGTATCTGAACGTATTTCATCTTCTATTTATTAGCTAATAATGATAATTTTTACATCATACCACTCCATTTCATTAACAAATTGTAAGACACTTCATTGCAGCAGATTATGATAGCAAACAGGATAATAGTTTAATTGGGTCTTTTACAAAATATAATAAATTCGTATAAACTATCGGATCTCGTAAATTTTCGAATTTTGAGTTATTAGCACTCCGATAATTCTTGATAAGTAAAGCATCTGTGAAACTAGCTTCGTAGATTAACTCGACCAGGAGAGTGGATTTCCAAATTATCGCATCTCTACTGATGTGCATAATGGGTATTACGTCAAATTATCGGATCTCAGAAGAAGTGAGTCCTTAGCTGTACTTCTATCGACATTCAGCTAACGGTTCGTCGATAAATGAGTTTCCAAGCGAAACATTTAATAACAGAATATCTTTCAGAACATTCAAAGTCTATTTTAGAAAGACTGTACTAGTCAAAGTAAGTATATCAGGGAAGCATGCAATCAAAGCATGATTTGTGGGGACATCAATGATATTACTTTTTCGCCAGCTGTTATAAGCAGTTTTATTTGATATCGCAATTGACAACAGAACAGTATTGAAATATTAAATGGAAAGGACTGAATAGCTATGTCAAAACTATGAATCAGCGCAGAATTTCATAGTCATCCGTAGACATTTAGTAATAGATAATGCATAGATTTGAGGTCATTACTGCTATAATTACCGAGAGCCGAAGGCTCGAGGTTATTATGACAAATAATGACCGAAGAAATCTATGCATTATCTGTTATAATGCATATTTCATTGAAGTCTGCACCAGGTTAATAATTTCCACCCAGGAAAATAATTACCTGCTTCGTGGAACTTATTAACCTGTGGACATAGAAAGCCCTGCAAAATCATGCATTATGAAAACAAGATACAGATAAAGATCCATTTCTATGGCTAGAGTGCTAGATTTGATTTGGCATAGAAATTAAATCGATTATTAAGGTACATACATGCATAGAAATTAACAATACCATAGAAAGTGATATTATCTATTTCTATGCATACATGTATACGACTGAAACCACTCATTTTTCTATACAATTGATGGGGGCATATGATTATATTCCTATATGAACGTGTTTGCCAGCTTTTGTCCACTGAACAGATGATAATCTTTGTATCGAATCTAGAACTACTTCATTTTCTTGTTGATAACCAGTTATTCGTACAATCATTGATCAGTTTTCTATTTCCATTCATGAATGAATGTTGGAAATATGATCGACCCTGTACCTTCATTATATACTACTTATGTCCTAATTTTTTTCATCTGACTATGAAAGCATACCGTATGAATGTCATATGAAATTTGAAGATTTTTTATTGACATCGTAACATCTTATTTTCTTCTTACATCAGAGTGTCGCCCAATAATTTTTTCTATGATCAATAGCAGTATTTAATAATCCGCGTTGAGATAACAACTTATTATTTAAACACTTTGGTAAGAGTGGTTCGAGCATCTGCCATGGATCTCCAAGGAAATGATGAAGCTGTGAAGAATTTGAATTTTGATCTTCAATCAGTAAAACAATAACCACTGTAAGATAAGTCGATCTTTTGCGAGCGAAAATTGAATGCTTACAACTTTACGGTTGTGCAGTCCATCACTAGTGTTGTATCTTGTCACATTTAGCACGAAGATATTGCGAAGAGGGGTACAATTGAAATTTGTACTTTCTGTTTGACGAATTGAAGAAAATCAATTCCTCGCTCAATGAAAAAGTACAAATTGTTATGTTTTCAGACTCTTCCGGTGGTCCAAATAGAAATTCAGTCATGGCATCAATGACGAGC
Organism: Prostheceraeus crozeri; assembly: GCA_907163375.1. Lineage (NCBI taxonomy): Eukaryota > Metazoa > Platyhelminthes > Polycladida > Euryleptidae > Prostheceraeus > Prostheceraeus crozeri. Next base: position 238,907 of record CAJQUW010009290.1, read on the forward strand.
TACGTTGTTCAAGAATGACCTATATTGAATCATCTTGTGAAGGCAAAAAATCGACGAAGTCATTATCTATGACTATTTATTGTAAATCCCCGAGCGCTTTCGCGGCCTCTTTTCAAGGAGTGTACGGCCGTAGTGTTAACATAGCGATACAACAGACAGTAAATAAAGCTCTCCTTAGAATATGCAATGGTGTGGACAATAGAAATGAAGTCATAGTGTACAAATACCAGAAGGACAGTCCTATAAGAAATAGCAAAACAGTCTTCACAGCGAATAGTAAGACAGAAAGCAAATTATTTACAAGGAAAAAGTAATAAAGGAAAATAGTAAAGCGAGAAAAGTACAAATAAAATCACCAAGGTAGTCTCAAAGAATACTTCAGTTCCTTCTGGACACACAGAGGAGGACGGAAATACGAAATGAACATAGACTTCAAAATAGGCAAGGTGACTGGATACCTGGGGACACTCAAAATGGAAAAATAAGAGGAAAACACTCTGCCACTGAAACGATCGCAGTCCATCACATGACGGTAGATGGCGCTCGAAGGTTCTTCTTTGGAACGTGGACCTCGACGATTGCCAAGCTCCAGCCATTTCGGGAAATGTTATCATCATAGATAATGACTTCGTCGATTATTTGCCTCCACAAGATGATTGGGGCTTCATCATGCGTTACATTGAATCAATTGAACCCTTCTTCTATGCCTCTGGTCATTCTCAACAAGATAGTGATAATGTCCAGTGTTATACAACGTAATATACCGGATGAGTTGTTTACGTTGAATGGATTTGCATATTGCATCCGAAATTCACGTTATGGTGACAAGAAGTATGATATTTGTATTCATCCAACTGATGCAATCAAGGAGTTCAAACCTCTACGGGAAACAACCATTACAAGCCTTTCCGAGGCTTCGAAAGGCTCTATCCAAATCTGGAAGAATAATGATAGCAAGGCGTTTAAGTACTCCAGAAGTGGGCCTATTGAAGCCGACTTCTTCGACAATCTAGTGTCATCAAATGATAAGATAGATTGGCCGAACCTGAATGCGCTTTTGAGATGCATGATCTGTGAATAATGCACCTTCCTGGATATTGATGGCTATCTCCTAGTGTTTCAATTTCCAATTTACTATTTTGGTAGGTATATTCAAGAAATAGAAATACAAAGAAGAATCAACGCGGGATGGGCAGCATTTACGAAACATAGGGATGTATTCAAGAGTCACATGCCAATGTGGTTGAAAAGAAAGGTTTACAATAGTTGCGTTTTGCCAGCTATCACCTATGGATCAGAAATATGGACACTCCTCATTCATGGAGAACAAGCTTAAAGTAGCACAAAGAAAGATGGAACGCAGTATGATCGGAATCAGCAAGTGGGACAAGAAGACCAATGAATGGATAAGAGCGCAGACAAGAACCAAGGACGTGATGGAAAAAGCAAAAGAAACGAAATGGAGAAGGGCGGGACATGTCGCAAGAATGCAAGACAATAGATGGTCTATCAGATTGACAGACTGGACCCCACGTTATGGAAAAAGAAGCAGAGGCAAGCCAGCCAGTAACGAGGTTTTGTGGACAGCCAACATGGAAGACACAAGCTCAAGATCGAAAAGAATGGAAGAAGCATACTGAGACCTTTGTCCAACAGTGGAACAGGACAGGCTGATGATGATGGTGCTGTCCAGATATGAATACAAGAATACAATCACTTTGTGATTCACCAGAGATATATCTAAGAATGATCCAGAATATATATGTATAAGAAAATACCAGCGGCTAGGCTACTTATCCTATGTCATATTTACATGTATGTAAAGCATGTATGAGACTTACATGAAGTTTGCGATGTTAAATAAAATAAGAAGTCAATACGTTCTCATGCGTAAACACTACTATATGATAAGTAAATCGTCTGCAGTGCACTGTAAATTGTAGAGTACGAAAGCTGGCTGATTTTCAAAGCGAAACCGATGTACAAAATGAGAATAACAAAATGTACGAAAACACTATTGTTCGTGTTCATTGACTACGAAAGCGATTAGCTTTCCTATTGGGTGATTCAGGTAATCCAATAAGAATGCCAATCGCTTTCATAGTGCATGAGCAACAGCAATAGTGCTTTCGTGCACTTTGTTATTCACCTTTTGTACATTATTGGTTTCGTAAGTAGCTTTGGTATCGTGCAGTTCACAATGAGGAACTACAATAAATTTACTTATCATTTTGGTAACTAAAATGTATGTATTATACCGTTGCATTTACCTACGTGTCCCAATGACACACATCTTCTACATGTAGTTAAGGGCTTGATTCGTGCTTGATAAAGGAATGTAAGTTTGATTGAACAACACCGCATGATTCTTCAGACCAAACCTAGGTCAGCTGTGAAAATAGAACAAGAAATATTGAGAAGAAATATTTGTTGCTAAACTATCACAAACATCATATAATTTCCAGTTCGTCAAAATATCGTGTCACAATGTAATTATAGAATTTCAATTCGATTTTGATTACGATAGATAGATATCAATAGTTAATGTAACAAGTGACATTCTTCCAGAATTTCAAGTCTCTATGCGATGTAGCAGCTTCGGAAAGCTTTAGCAAAGATCAGTACTTTCTAAAATAGTCGATTTCTCGAAACATCAAAAATCGAGATACGATAGTTTGACAAAACGATAGCGTTTGCTGTTTTGATTTCAGCTCCCCTTCGAAGGACAGATCAACCGTGGTTTTGCCACACAGCTGCTATCAAATGATAATTTTCACTGCTATGGACATGCTACAATAAGCAAAGGTTGGGCGCGGATATTCGAATCCGCCGGAACGAATCCGATTGAATCGCACGAATCTTAGATTCTAGAAGTGAATCAAAATAATTATATATCTCTACTCGTTAGGCTTAGACTTTTACCTCCTTAATGACCGACATGATGAAGAGGACTCCAATGATGGAGCCATGTCTACAGGAGCCATGTCCTCCTCTAGACACAAATTCAGTGGAGTGGTGGGGAAAGAGCGCTAAGCAATACCCTAACATCGCGCTAGTATGTACAAAAGTTTTTGCAGCTCAGTTGAGCAGTTGTCCAAGCGAACGGGCAGTCAAGCTTTCAATGAGAAGCGCATGGCTTTGACCCATACCAATGCCTCAGAAATTTTGTTTTTGAAAGCCAATAAGGACTTTTATCTAACTTTAAACATATCTTTAAAAATATCTGAACTAGCAATTTGTTAGAACGATCGCAATTTTTTGAATTTGCAATATTTGATCATATCTCTCTATTAGATTTTCCTGTGAGTCACAACTAGTTTTTTTCATTTGTACATTCAGTGATTGAGCGGTCATCAACTAGATGGGTTTATCATCTTCATGACATGCAACCATGCAAAATGTAATTTTCATAAATTATTTTGTTAAAATAAATATGCTGTAGTCACTGTATCGGCATACATGTAGCTTAATTAAATTTTTCCATTTTGAATATTTAAATTATCCTACAGATTGCAAGTTTATAGATATTATTGCCTGTTATAGTATCGGAGCCCACTCAATGTCAAAGTACTTGTGTACAAAGTACATGAAAAATTAAGTTTCGATCAGCGATTGACGATCTTGAATAGTTATTCGCCTCAGATCAGCTTGATTCGACTGATCAGCTTTCGTTCGATTTGACCAATAATACCTAAACTATTATCAAAATTAATAGACATTAAAAAAACTTTTACGCCGTCTGCTTTTACTGTCGCTTTTACCTGAACCTCACCCTTACGAAACGCGAAGGCGTGAAACGCTGGCCTGTACATATTATTTCAATACGACTGATCTTGACCCTAAACTTGTTTTTGCCAAGAAGACGACTTGTTTTTCTCGATAGCGGAAACCACTATGAATATACATTTAATACTAATTTATGTTTTTGAGGTGGCCTATGCAGATTATATAGAATTTCATAATAGATCCATAGAAAATGAAGTCAGCGGCTAAGTTTTCAATGCGCATAGATCACACAAACATAGATATAGAAGGCAATCTTAACATTATAGAAAAACCTGTTTTTGCGCTGTTATATGAAAAAGTAATGTGTCAGTGACTAATAAGTATCATTATCACATAAAGCCGCAAAGTGATAGGCCCTATTCACTATATTCTGTACTATTATGGGATTCGAGCGAATTTACCGATTAGACGAATCCAACGCGCGAATAGACGAATCCTTGAATTTCGGATTCGCGCCCAACCCTGCAATAGGCAAAAGTTTTTCTAAGCAGTGAGATATGAGGAGACACATGATGTAAAGATTGCATGAAAATTTCTGTGCACTTTGTCTTCTTTATATTTCGCAGTGCTATAATCTCTATGATTATTGCTTCCATAATATAGTTTATGCTTTCCAAAGTGTGCATAAATTTCAAAGAGTGCAATAAACAGTCCTTCATTGAAATACATTAGCACATAGAAAGTTGTTGATGAGATAAATCTGCATGTACAATGGACAGAGAGGCAGGCTATCTGATTTCAAAACTGCTTTGGTTTGATTTTCAAATCATGTTAAGGATCATGATCATAGATTCTAGTAGTTCTGTGATATATAAAGTTACTTACAGAACTCGTGCAAAGATATCCAGCTTAATTGCATTTTTCTCGATCAACAAACTATGCCCTCGCCCTTCGGGCTCGCGCATGGACATGTTGATCTCAAAAAATGCAATAAAGCTGGATACTTTGCACTTGTTGTGCAAATAACTATTCCAACGTTGCAAAACATCAGTACTTTGACATGTCTATTAACTTTTGGCTGGAGAAATATATAGTGGGAATTTTAAGTAGATATCAGGGTAATTCATCGTCAGAGTGAGATCATAGCAGAAACTGTCACAGACTTGAGACATTATTTTTCAAAATTGATCGATTAAATTGCTTCGCGTTATGTTATCACTGGATTCTATTCATCAAGTTTCATTATCTTGAAATGAAAAATACTTATAATCAGTTTCCACATATTCAATACGTGAAGAACTGTTCTGCATTTAACATCTCGCAATTAAGTCCACCACCGCATTACCATGATGCATCACTCTCAATTATTTTCTGCATTACAATAGTTTGTGCAGTAATAAGTCTAGCTTCAAACACCGCTGCAGCCTTCGTACTTAGGAAAACACGTATTAGAAGAATACGTGCCACGATATATTTCCATCAAATGGCAGAATGGATATTTATTAGCAATGCAGCTACATCAACCGCAACTATATCAATCAGTGTGACATTAATTATGTATTATTTCAAAATGCGTGTAGATGATTTAACAGCAAGCCAAATTTCGATGTTATACAAGATTTCAATGAGCATCCTTCTTGGGATCTCATCTCTTCCTGCATTTTTTCTGTTCATAACAAACATGGCGCACACTTTTATGATACTAAGACCATACACACGGCTCCATAGAGTATGCATCAATTGCATACTTGCGTCAGGAATTATACCTCAAGTGGTTCTTGGTCTGGTAGCTGGATTTAGCAGCGGATACAAGAATTGTGGCGGTATACTCAGGATATATACCAACGCTACATTTTTGATGATTGATATATCTCTTTGGCTGTTGGAGCACGTTATTTATACTACATTCGTAAGTATATGCACCTTGCTGTTCATAAAATTGAGATCAAAGCATGCCAAATTCGATGGAAAAGTCCACTATCAAAGAAAAACAAAGAGAATATCACAATTTTCGAGAAATCTTATCATATTGAATATTCCAGCCATATTTTCAAGCTTGGTTGTATACTTTCTGTTGTTTGCCATTTACGTGACAAGAGTTCTGATGCCTCCAGATCCATATATTCGACGGGTAATCGCGAGCACCATTCACCTGTTGGCTGCCATCAATTCTCTCGTATTTGTGGTGGCATATCATTATGCAAAAAGGATGTTTCGATTGAGATTTGACAGCGTATTTTCCTTATCCTATAAGAAGATAAACGCAACCTCACATAAAGCTTTGTTCATGTGGATTAGAAAAGTCAAGAAGGAACAAAAAAGGTCCAAAGAACAAAATGAATCAAGTGACTTGGAAATTTATCAAACATCATGATAGATTTAACCAAAAATTTGTAAACATAGCTTTTAAAGTATTGGGTACTATTTATTCTGAAGATTCACTTCTTGCAATCTCATTTCCTTCCATTATTTTTTCATCCATTATGCATGTTTTTATTGATGGCATTACACATATCATCCAAATTTGAAAACATTTTTGGTCCTTAATTTTGAATATAGTGCTCCGGTCCGCGACCCCTTGTATTTTGAGTAGGAAAACCATCTAAAAGCAGATGCTCTTTATATTTGAATGATCAATTTTCAAATATTAGGATTCCTCAAAATCAGTATTCATAAAATCATTTGCATAGCCACCAGCATTATGCAAATTCTGGAATATACACTGTAAACCATCAGCTACCAGATGAAATATATTTCGCTACGAAACCAGCTCATCAAAAAACTAACTTTTTTCCCAAAATAAGATGATTTGGCATTCCTGGCTACCAGACTGTGTTCGTCTGGTAGCGGCCGCCCGACGGCCTGACAGGTGGTTTCCAAATGATCTGGTAGCAATGGTCTTAAATTTCACTGGAACTTTTCGTATCTAGCTTATATTGTATACTACTTATGAATGAACTGAACAGTAGTTTACATATGCTTGAGCGGCAGTCACATCTTACATTTTTGATCATGAAAGTCAAATGATTAGTTTGAAATCTCGTGGAATAGATGTCAGTTTTATTTCCGTAATGCTCAACCCCACGTACTGAATTGATTGATTTCATTTGGCTTCAAATGCGAGCGCAGATTGAAATGGGCAATCGATCATCGCGAATTGACAACGGAAGATTGGATGATGAAGGTGGGACTGAGTGACAGCACCATGGTGTATTTAGGCGATGTAAATGTCACTCGCTACGTTCGTGTTAATGATGGTCATTCTCTTACTGAAAAACTGTGAGCTGACGACGAAATTTCAATCCAGTGTCATGTTTTAGCCGCACGTTGTTGATGGTAACATGGACAGCACGTATTGATTGCATCACACATGTTGTTGAAGAATGAGTGACTCAGCAAATGCATGAATTACTTCGAGGCAGGGTTGCCGCGCGTATGGGTGTTATGGTCATCCCCACAGCTCCCATAGCGCTTCCATGGACATTCTGTGCGGATTGTCATGATTTTTGACATTCACTAGAAGGTACCAGAACTGACATTCTATCACACAAAAATTCTGTTTTTTAATTATCAAACATTTAACTATCTCCCCACTTAAATTCTATGAGATATCTATGCTGATTTGACATCCACATCACTTTGTCAATGATTTTAAATGACTTTTGATAGCTTCGTTGTGTCAGGGACGTCTGATGGGGAAAAAGGCTACAACACAAGCCTGCTTTGCTGCAGAACTGAATGGAGGCTGATTTGCACGACTTTTTGTATCGGGACATGCTGAAATACAAGTGTATATATTGAAAATATTAGCCCTATTTTCATATATGTCACCTACATGTAGATCAAATCATACATGAATCAAATCTTACATGTTTACACACATGTGAATTCATAATTATTGTGATATAATTGCGGTTATGTGATAATTGCATTTAATCATAACCTTTATTTGAAACTTGTCACGAAATAGAAGAAGTCCGAATAAAATATCTCTTCCATACTTTCGTATAAAGCACAATCATACATGTACATGTGCGTAGGTCATTCAACAGAAAACTTGAAATTTTGTGTCCGAATTCAGTATTCATAATTCGACTGCACCGAATTATTAGCTCTGGCGCACACAAAGTCTTGATGCTTTTCAATGACTATTATTTTTCAGTCGACGTGGCGGTGGTGTAACGTATATAGTCTGTCTTTTAGAAGCACATCAGAATTCTTAGTTAATCCAATGTCAAGAAATTCTCGTGATTTAAAAGGAAAGAAATGTCATATTAGTAGGATATGCTGAAAAAGCTTCAATAAGTGCACATTTAAGGTGGTAGTAAATAGCAAAATATGAATTCGTCTTTTTCCTGAGACTTTTGTAAGGGGTGTAATATGATATCTTCGACCTGTGTCATCTTCATGTCGTGTCTAATTTGGCCAACACGATTTTATTTGAATTCGAGGAGTGTAAGGCCATGATCATCTATTTAGACTGAAATCAAATTTTCTTCTAACACTCATTTCAATATGCCAATTTAATGGCGCACACTTATTCCAAATTAGTGGTCAACGGACGATATCACAAGAGGATAGCTTCAATTTTCAATGCAAAATTAATGAAGACCTAGCTTCTACCTGCCTGGACTAGCAAATGCAGCCCTCGCTTTGACTGAGATTTGTTTCAATGTACTGAGCCAAAAACGATTTTCTAAACATTTCCAGCGGCGAAGACATCAGTGGTATAACGGTCAGTGGTACAGCGGAAAGCGAAAATTTTTTGCATCAAAGAAATCTCGGTACATCATTGACAATTCATCTGAAAACTGCAGTAAACATCGTGATTTCGTCTTCTTCTGCTCTTCCTACCTGTATATGCATGACTCGTGACGAGCATTCCGTTTGCCTCACCAACACTTATCCATCGCGTTTACTTTCGCAATGGACCGACGTATTCTGATTGGGCGATGCTTGGTACCCAAAAATGTGTTCAAAGATCGGTCGTCCTCCTGCAGACGTAATGCAAAACTTGCAGTCGCACTTGCAGCAGAAAGGGAAGCTGTGAGAAAACTAAGGTATCTGAAGCAGGGACGCGGAGTCCTATCATTTTGATAGGACTCCGACTCCGGGTGGCAATTATATAAAGCATAGTTTTTAAAAAATTAACTGGTGACCTATAATTGATAATTATAGGCTTACCTGAACAAATTTCTAGCGATCATTGCTGTATCAATTATCGATCATTTTCGATGAAAGTTTATCAAATGTCGCTTTCAGTTGTATGCATGCGACTTGGCTGCTTCCATCTTCTTGATGTGTGCTTCACACGGTTTTTCTCAGGTCTCTTCCAGGCAGGAAAATCTCCCATCCTTCTCCAAAAAATATGAGTACACTTTCGATTTTAATATGTGCTCTGTAGGAGCCATCACACACGATTGACGTGAGGGTAAGAAGTAATGTTCTCAAACAACCTAGTATTTCGTTTTTTGTCTCTAAGGGGCCCTTTGGCGCGTAGGTGTGTGTGATCGAGGCTAGGAAGGCTTGTCTTCTCTACTAAATCATCGAGTGAAAAGACAATCCTTTTTTCAGTATCACGGTTCATTCCCTCAACTATTACAAGCTTTGCATGCACTGCTGTCTCTGTACTTTTGTTTGACGGAGAAAGTTGACATCAAGACAGTGACAGCTATGCACGAGAATAAATAATTTGTTTGTATTATATTTCGGGTCTAGTTATAGGTCGGAGTCCGGAGTCCTATCATTTGATAGGGCTCCGAGTCGTGCAAATATGATAGGACTCCGGGACTCCGACTCTGACTCCGCATCCTTGACCTGCAGTTAGTTAAAACTAATAGCTGTCTATACACTGCAGATTCATTTCACAGTGATCGATGACCTTAGATCAAAATTTCTTTTTACACGTTCGTTAGAGCAGCAATCATATCAGTCTGTCGAAAGATAAGAAACGTGCAAAGAAATACATATATTAGAAACGTCTTCAGTTTTGAACTTCAACAGTGAGTGATTGCCAAAAAAGACAGTGCTGAATATTCGGCATCAGTTATTTTATATGAAGAAAATAGCATGTAAACTATAATCTTATCCTGTGGGGACATGGAGATACCCATAGGTTTTCTGTGGGTACGGGATGGGATGATGATTCAAATTTCAATCCTCACGGCAACCCTGCTTCCAAATGACTATGGAGTTTTTCAGCATGACAATGCCCCTCTCATAACAACTCACGATGAACCAACGCCTGTCTCGATAGGCAACCTCAATCCCATGAAGTGTCCATCGCCTGATCTCTATCCAGGAGTGTAGCATATTTCAGTTTGCCAAATTCGCAATGCATTGACTTTTAAGACAAGCTTAAGACAAGTGACTTGTGGATGCGGGCGAGTACGGATAGAGAGAAACGGGGCAGGCGTGAACGGTGGAGAGGAACTTCGTCACGGGTGCGGCTGGTGCGGCTAAGAGAAACATCGTCACGGATGCGGCTGGTGCGGGCAGAGAGAAACTTCGTCACGGGTGCGGCTGGATGCGGGTGGAGAGAAACTTCGTCACGGGTGCGGCTGGTGCGGGCAGAGAGAAACATCGTCACGGGTGCGGTTGGATGCGGGTGGAGAGGAACTTCGTCATGGCTGCGACTGGATGCGGGTGGAGAGGAACGTCGTCACGGGTGCGGTTGGATGCGGGTAGAGAGGAACGTCGTCACGGGCGTAGGTGGAGAGAAACTTCGTCACGGGTGCAGTGGATGCGGGTGGAGAGGAACTTCGTCACGGGTGCGGCCACAGAGGAACGTCGTCATGGGTGCGGGCAGAGAGAAACTTCGTCATGGGTGCGGCGGATGAGGGCAGAGAGAAACTTCGTCACGGATGCGGCTGCTGCGGGCAGAGAGAGACTTCGTCACGGATGCGGCTGGTGCGGGTAGAGAGAGACTTCGTCACGGCTGCGGCTGGTGCGGGTAGAGAGAGACTTCGTCACGGATGCGGCTGGTGCGGGTAGAGAGAGACTTCGTCACGGCTGCGGCTGGTGCGGGGAGAGAGAAACATCGTCACGTACATATTGTTTGCGTGCAGCAGGTCGATATAACTAATCCTTTCATTGTCTTTCAGTCTTTTTAGTAAACACATGCGAAAATGTGGTGCTTTTGTAATTCAACGACATTTAGCGCAGTATCAGTTGTACTAAGAATCGGTTTTGCGATGTTTGCTGTCACCATGTGACCTCAGACAGTTGATTTTGATTAAAGTGACTTATTTCATGCAGCATAACCCTTACATTTATCAATTTTTTCACATTTACCCATATCAGTCGGAAATAGGCCTCAACGGAGCCATAATTGCTGCATTGTAAGACCCTCAAGACAGCTGTGGAGATCTCAAACTCATGATTACTGTTGTCAAAACTTTCCCAGTAGTCGCTTTTGAACTATGAATATAATGACACCTTTCATTTTGAACATTTATTTGTGCTGATTATTTCATGTAGGCCAACAAGTCATGTGCGATCATCTGCGAAAACAAAATATTCACATTTTGCGATCTTTTAGCATATGAATAGGGCCGACCAAATATGCATCAACAAGTGATCGTTTTATGCGCATAAAAATGCGCTTAAAAAGTGATTTTATGCAATCAAAACTGTATTTATGCAATATCATTCTGATTATAGAAGTAGCTGCAATATAGGAAGAAATGTAGGCCTATGAAGGCATAAATGGTGAATAATCTGTCAGCACTTTGAGTTCATTCCTAATGCACAAGGCATGCAAACGTTTTCCTTAGTCACACTAATGCGATTGCTCCTCATAAATGCTTTGTTTTGTTTTTCCAATGAATATCCTTCAAAGTCCCTCTATACCAGCTTCTTGAATCATGTGTCCTTTTGAAGAAGGTGCTCCAGCTTTGTTCTTGCATCCGCATCAAAGTCATCGCTGATACCATTGATCAGATTTTTGGCTTGAGACGGATTGCACTTGCGGTCTTGAAGCTGCTTCAGACAACGAGGAATAGAGGAATTTAGAGGAAATATCTACGATACCTCTTGCAATCTCGGTGTTTGATTTTTCGAATAGTTCCTTCAGGTTAACGATTGCTGTACAATCATCCTCCAATCACTTTTTTCAGGATCTGATAATTGTTGAGGTATTATTCCACTGCTTCTATCCATGTGCCCCAACGGGTGGTTATCGGAGAGGGTGGCAGTGCCGTGAGCTTTCTCCAGCTTGCGACAACGTGAAGGAATCACAGGAATCCGACCAATGAATAGGCAGTACATTTAGCATGCAGTGTCTTCTGAAAACAAGGAATCTTCAAGATAAAAGTAAGTCCACTGCTGAGTATTAGACCGTAATCTAAAGTAAAAGACAGAAAGGAGGAAATATGTGTCAACACAGGAAACGAGACACAATTCGTTCATGATAACTGTTTTTTCAAGAAATCATCTACATATGTATTTAAAAGCACTTATGTTCATGATATGCATTTTTATGCATTTTTATGCATTGTGCATATTTGGACGGCCTTGCATATGGCACATGCACGAGTATGATGTAAACATTGAATAAATGATTTTTACTCATTATGCACCATCGTGTGGACATCCACAAAATCGTTTTTCATCTGATAGCAAAATTTTGTTATGGGAATTTCTACACCCTATGAGACCTGAGGGGGACCCCTTGGCCCATCTACTATACGTCTACTGATTCAATTGAAATGAAATACCACATGTAGATCCACTGTCAAAAATGATGATTTTACTTGGGAATGAGCGGTTGATATATCCTCATCACAAAAAGGAAAATTGAAAAAATGCGGCTGCGGGGTCCACTGGACCTCCCTCAGGTCTCTGAGGGTTGATATGCTAACTGCGGGGCTGGGATTATTTTTTTGGTAACCGGTTGACCGATCATACTTTTAATCGGTTAAATGAGGATTCCCGGTATTTTTTTAGTTGTCAAGGTTTGTCGACAACTACGGACCTTGTCAGGTTGCGTTTCGACCGAATTCCTCCACTTTCAGTGCTTTATTTCATTGCATGATTACATTCTTCACGTTTAGATGATCGTTCAATTGATGCTGTTGTGGTTGCTGCCTACGACTATTCAAAGGCCTTTGACGTCATAACGAAAAGATTAACCGGTTAACCGATCCAAGCTCTGCTACAACGACGAACAAGCCTATCAACGAAACGCTGGTGTACCCGCGCCTCAGGGACGCTGGCAAGGGTGTTGCAAGTGTTGCATGCGTGCCCTCCTCATGAATTGCTAGTCAGTGCTTCTATATGAATTCTACTCAATAAACCTAGGCATATGGTCTACTTGATTAGCACACCTCCAATTTTGCGAATGTAATTTCATGAGAAACCGATTTTGGAAATAACACCACATGTGTGTTCTCTGTTAATTCAATTCAAAGTGAGTCCGTTTTTTATTCATACGCTATGCGCTAGTCTCCTTAGATTTGAGAGTTAAGATGACGTTTGCTGAAATGCTGTCATTCGATTGGCAGGAACTAATGGATACAAACAATGGATTTGACGCCTTCATATCAATCCACACTAACGTTACATGTAGGGAAATAGCACGACTAAAGGATTGCGAAGCGCGATAAATGAATTTGAATGGATTGTGAAACGGAGACTAGTTATCTCTGCCACATGAAACAAGTGTATAATTAAATCGGATTTCTTTATACAAGCTGAATCTATCCAAACGCTGCAACCGATTTTAATCGGTTAAGAGAAAGTGTAGCCGGTCAACCGGTCATCGGTTAACCGATTCCAGCCCTGGCTAGTTGTATACACATTTAGGCTCATGGCTTGTGAAAGTCCAACATCAACAGCAAGAAGCCAAAGACCCAAGAAAAGAATGTGATCACTCACTGAGTGCTGATGGTAATGCGATATGTTTTGTCTCCGAAAATGCATCACTGAGCTTGTGAATGATTCACTGAAATAAAGTTTACTATTTCACTTATTAGGGAATTCCCGTGATTAGCGTCAATTAAGAATGATCTACCCCGAAGTTTCATGTTCAGTTCGCTTCAGTTTTCATTGATGTCTGCGAGTTGTCGTACAAGAAGCTCACCAAAAATGTTTCACTTCAACAAGCGGTCTCAAGATCCCTTACGGCACAAACACAACGTCAATCAAAATTCATCGCATGCCGTCAACCATGGAGTTCTAAATATAGCATCTGCACTGACAGTCGACTGAAAACGTGCTGCCGCATGAGACAAGATGAGACGAGTTTTATTACAGTCATGTTTCAGTCTACATTTTTTCTGATTTCGTTTAGAATTTTGACGTTTATCGGCTGTGTATCTGGTGTCGAGTTACACACACCTGCTCATAAACGACGCCGCTTAGCATGCATGCATTAGCGTCATCAGCGACCTACTGAATAGCAACTGATCAGACAGATACATGGAAAGATAGGACTTGTGAGTCCTAACAAAACATTCACTTTATTGATCACTTGAGTTTCTTAAAACATCCCATCTTTCAAGTTTGACGACAGACTTCTTAAAGATGGTGAACAAGCGCACTGTTGTAGGACATCACATTGGCCACGTTGAAAATCTTTGAATAATAGGAATAAATTAGTGACTTTTCATTGCTTCCCAAAAGATCCAGAAATGCATGGATTCGGAGCATGACACGTGATAATTTTCAACTATCGAAAAAAGGTTGGGTCTTGGGGTCATTGTTGGGTTTGGGGTAGCCTTGGGGGTACCCAAGAATCTTCGGGTGCGGCCCCAAGAGCCTGGGTACCCCCGCAAGAGTGAGAACCCAAGAGTAAAGAAATTGACCATGAATGATCATTTGCGGTTTTCTTGGAAAAATTCTACCTAATTATTTCTTACCAAAATATACCTAATTATTCTACCTACCAGATCATAGGGCTAATAAACGCATTTACTAAACACATATAAGCCTATGTTATGTGTGTTTCGTTTCTCGATCAGATATGTTGTAAGGAATGTAGCTTACTCATGCATGTTGTTCTAATTCGGAAATTATTAGGATGTAGACGTAAACAGGGTTGATGATATTAAGCCCAGAGATAGCCTATGCCGATAATCAAAACTTTTAGCTGAATATTAACATGGCTTCAATTCCGCAATAACAAATTCATGCAATAGATAGTAATTAATATGAACATTATGATATGATTCAAAATATCATCACATATTCAGGAAATTGTTGTTCCACTTCATTGGAGAAACAGCCACGCATAGGTTCATATCTTGGGGGTACCCAAGATTAATCTAGGTCTCAAGGCCATCCTCAGACCTTCTCTTCTATCATAGATTGATTTTATCACAGACCGATAAGATTCAAAAGCTTTTTGAATATCGAATGATTCTGGCAAATTAGTCAAAAGGTAAATAAAATCTCGTACTATGTGCAAGTTGATATATGCAACTTGATATGCAAGCATGCAAGACAGTGAAACATTGTAACAGCATTCTAAGAATGATTATGCATACAGGTATGATGGCAAAGCTTATTTCACTGTCAAACTATATTCTTTGCTTGGCATTTAATGCAATTATCAATACAGGAAAAGTATGTGTCACAGACTCAAGTTATCAAGAATCAAATGGAAATTAAATCGACAGAATCAAGGTCATTTTAAAATGAATTTTCAGTTGATTTTTAAAATTTCGTCTATTTTAACGAAATGGACGTTGTAGATAGATAAAAATGTCGGACGTTCTAGTGTTAAACTGGTGCATTCTTCTGCATTTAACGTTGCCGCCGTATCCAATGATAATGCATCGTTGAATCGCAACTTTAATATGAAAATCCTATGCCCGGAATTTTGGAACATGCAATGCAGAATCCAGTCACAACTAAGCCGATGTTTCTTTCGTTTTATCGCGTACACAATATAAAGAATGTATATACGAGTAATAACTTCTAGCAGAGAAAAGTGCTAAAGTGTATACCTCGTCCACCCCTTCTCCCGAACGGCATGAATTCAAATTTTCATATTGAAGAGCTGTATCAACATGAAGCACCTATATCCTCACGGAAAGCCCACAAACTTCATTCTACAGTGATTGTTTTAAAATCGTTTGAAAGAACTTCTACGAAGCTTCTATAGCAGGGTCTTGTGATCGTGAGCCAACAAAAATGCAGTGAGATACTATTCACTGCATGAAAATAGACCCTGTATTCAAACAACAGAATTTCTGGATTTTATTTTGAAAGTGTGGTCGATAATGGACGTCAGATTATTTCTCAGAAAGTTCATCAGGGATGTGTTCCCTATCCTATAACCGGGTGGAGATTGACTTCCCCACCCTGAAAATCTCGTCTTACCTCCTGTCTGTTGATGCTGCTCTGTAGATACTGCAAGGATGAGTACGCTGTGAAGAGTAAGACCCATGCCGTACAGATGATGAGGACATTCTTGAGTATTCGGCACTTGTCTGCTTGATAGACAGATTTCCTATTCCCCATTCGAATAGATTCTTGAGACCCGACCGAATCATCCATGCTGACTGGCTGACTGTAAATTGGCGTTATCACAATGAGCTTCAGTCATGAGCGCAGTCACGAGATAAGCTTCACTCATCGTAATTGAATCGTTTGAGAGTATAGTGAATGTATCGAAACAATAGCAACCCGAAGCTGATAAGAGACACAGAGAACAGATATTCATTATCGCTGAAAGAGAAGTTCAAAAAGTCTTAGATGGAATCGATGATGATAACAGTTATGCCAGTGTTTGATATTACCTGAAAGGAAATCGGTACTTATGGGTTATCTCCCCCCCCCCACGTTTTCAAATTTGTGTAAAATCCGTAGAAATGAATCAATCGCTACAAAACTTTAAGTGCACGTGAGTGAGGATGTTTTCTACCGACATGCCAAAACTTGTTCAAATCGGACAAGTACTTTCTGAATTAGGGGCGATAACTTGAAGTGAAGCGTTGCTGCACATTGATCTGACTTCTTCTGACCTTATCGTCTTAGCAGAAGACACTTGAAGTTAACAAAGTCATTTCACGACAACTCCTGAAGTGATGATGACCAAGCCATATCCCTTACACGAACATTTTCAACTTAAAAAAAGGTGTGGCAAGGTAGTGGCCGTGGGAAGATTTCAATTAACAGTGGATGAGATGAAGAGGAAGAGAGAAAAATGCACACACACGAATAGCAATGATGCGTCGAACAGACGAAGTCAGATCAAGCAGCTGACATCGCTACACTTCACGCTATCGTCTCTAATGCAAAAAGTACTTGTCCGATCTGCGTGAAATTTCGTATGTAGGTAGAAAATATGCTTAATTACGTGAACCTGAAGTTTGGTGACGATTGATACACTTTTGCAGATTTTAGACAAATGTGAAAACCTGGGGGGGGGAGATAGCCCATAAGTACCAGGAAATCAATGCTAAATGTGGTTTACAATAAACCATCGGTGTCTGGGTGATACTGCATTCTTTTTCCTCCAATGTAAACAGCCGAAAACAAAAAATGAACAGCGTTTACCAAAACGATTGGTTTATGTAGATTACATTCATCGTTTCCATCAAATAATCAAACAGCATTGCTATTATTTAGACAAATAGATTGTTGATCAATATTCAAATAACTTTTGTTGAGTGATAATATAGGATTTCCATAGATATGAAACTTGGCATAGATTATTTGAAATAGAATGATTTGTCATTGTTATTGAGTGGATGCTTATTTTTTATGTGTGTTTCTATGATGACAGTGAATACTCCATGGCATAGTGGTTAAGTGCTTGGACCAGCGATCTTTCGGTCCAGAGGTCGAGCCCCGAGAGTGTCGTTGCAAGTCGTCAGGAAGGGCATCCGGACTAGAAGATCACAACGATCCAGATGAAAGTCTGACTGTGTCATCACCGTCCAAGCCCCCAGGAAGGGGGAATAATGACTTTAAACCATTCTCCATTGAATACAAATTTAGGGGTTCTTAATGCATCAGCTGATTGCTTTTCGAGATTCATTGTCTGAATATGGAAATCAGGAGCTAGCAGCATTACATGCATTTTGTCATCAGAAAGCCGTCTAGGATAAGCTTACTATTCGACAAAGAATAACCATACTTTTTGTCAACGTTTTGGTTTTGGAAAACATTGTCAAAGTTAGAAGAATTCAAGATCTCATCAGAGAATCGATGAATGGTATGAGACTGTGAAAGAAAAGGACGGTTCCTGTAGACTCCGTTCAAGTTGTTTCTATGCGATAGTATCCAATAAATTAGATAATCAAGTGAGAATGGCAATCGATTATCCTGTGACTGACATTTACCTTCTGACTATATTTTATTCAGGTATTCAGAGGTATTCCTGATTTTCTCTTTCCCGTCAGAACGCAGACAAGGGTGCAAAAGCAAATTGTAGCACCGGGAAAAGATAAAAAGTTACACTTTTTATGTGTATCTGCATTATGGTGGAAAATGTTTGGATGAATGAAAAACGCTCGCATAGTTGACCAGTCGACGGGTGATCATTTTGTCATCAGTAGCAAGTTAGAAATCAGTCTGACTTTTCACTTTTAGTTTTTGAGAAACTATCGAAAGTTTCTAAAAGAAAATAAAGGTTTCTAATTTGCTATTGGTGAAAAAACGCTCGATTTGGCTTTCAACCTCACATTGTAGACCAAATCAATACTTAGCCTATCAGCTAGACACTGATAGCTTGTCAAAGTCCATTCAAGTTCTTTGCCTTTATTAATTACAGGCATTTATCACATTTTTGGTAAATCGATGCATGCAATTAAAAGTCTCCGGGTCTCCTTTACAATTTTATCTTTATTCATTACTTTTGAACACAGTAGTCGTGAAATTCATATTACTACTGATGTGAAATTGGAAGTAGTGGATGTAGCCTGTTAAAATACGATTGAAGAATTGTGCGTTGAGAATTCTCCACTAAATCAAATGTTTTTATCGCAAAACGTTCCATAAAGAAACCTAAAAAGTATTGTTCACATGATCAAAGGATGACACTATGCGAAGCTGAATCGAATCGCAGATTTTCCGAATCGATGTAAAATGCACAGGCCGCCGGGGAAGGAAAGCCATAAACATTGATTGACGAAGCGAAGCATTAGTGAAGACTAGCTGTATTTATTCTGCACATCGCTCCTATCACCGTTTATTTAATCGCTGTGTGCAGATGAGCGGCACCCGGAGCAAATTAGCGGATTAGATCTCGCTTCAGCGTGCACGTCGACAATGAACCTACGCGTGTAGCTCGGCTTGAATGGCGTCACCAAAACAAATCGTTCCTATATTTTCAGTTTGAAGGTAAATGTCTACATAAAACAATCGTTTCAGAAAATGCAATTTTTTTTTGTCGACCCCTATAGATTCAAGTTTGTGTGTGATGCATATGTCCCCATCAAGAACACTTGATTTCGATGTGTATACTCGGTAGCAGACAGGTAGCCGGGTGAATTCTTCGGCCCAGCCCAACCCTCGGTATCGAATGGCATCCATTCCAACTGGAATGCGATTTCAGAATCAAAGAAACTGGCATGGCCTTGCCACCTGGAATGGCGTTGGAATGTGGCTACGGCAGCTGCTTGGAATGCGGTTAAGAATAGCGCCCATTGTGTATTCCTTCAACCTATCTTCTATAAAATTATTCCAGATTTTGAATAATTTCACTACATGGGATAGTTTATATAACAGGTGGAGCTTAGAGATGCAATGAATAATGTATATCGATGCAACCTAGGGCCTACTAGCTAAACATTTGACAGTGGATCGTGGATATCAAGTGTTTGGTAAGGTAGCTAGCTGCACGCGATACATTTTTACTGGCGTTGTACAGGTACGGAACAACAACACTCCCTCTCCGTCTTGAGACACTTACTGAAATAAAAAACTGATGACAAGCTTGACGAGCTCATTGTTCCAGACTCCTATGCATCAGCTCGCGGTCATTAATGTAAACTCAAAGATGTGAATTTCAACTGTAGTGTGCAGAGCTCTCAATTCACGTCGTAATGACTATGAATTCCCTCACAAGTGAAGAAGTGAATCTCACTTCAATGAATCACTCTAAATCAAGCTTGCTCGTCGCAGACAAAACATTTCGCAACATCAGCAAATTTAGTGATCAAATTGTTCATCTCGGAACTTTTGTCGCTAGAAAAACGTTTACTATATCAGAATTAGAATTTGTTGACCGCTTAAAGCTCTCTTGCGGAGGCCGGATATAGAAATGCTTATATTTCATTATTGCATCAATGTTATTATCTTATCATTGCCAGTTTGGGTCATTATTTTCATTATCTGTTTTCATCTTGTTTGTGTTTGACTGACTTTGAAAATGCAGTTAACATTGTCACAAATTGTAAAGTAGGCCTACAACTGCATTACTGCTCATCGCACAAAGCATGATGTCAAAGTGCGAATAATTGCATTGCGCAATATTGTATAGTAAGAAGTGACTCTCGCTTATGCGAAGTACCGGATGGATCCAATCATGCATTTCATGTTTTTCTATGTGGAAATTGAATAATGTCTAATGCCATAAGTCAGCAGAAGCAACGGGGATTTTCTAATAATGCGAAAAACACATGCTACCGCCGAATTCTCAGTTCAGCTACAAATTTGAATAGCCCACAGCCGCTATCGATGTACTTGATCAGCTTTTGTCCAAAAGAGACTTGTTGTCATTATCTTAAGTCGACATTGTCTCACCTCGTCTACAAAGCTCATTTATTCATGCGAATACACAACGCACACGATGCTTGTTCGCACACGATGCGCACAAGCAAATTTCATGCTTTTCGTGGCTTCTCCTTGAAATGCCGATGATAGATTCAAACAATCCTATCTGATAACATGTTCAGTATGCAGTATTCTACCATCCTTCCGTTAAGCCTCTTGTCTCAGGCTACTTCCTCCAGTTAGGTGTCACTAGGTAGGTCTAGGGGACTTGAATGCTTCATATTTTTCACTGAATCTCATTTGCACACAATTTATCAGTGACCCCATTGTCTTGTAACACTATCCAGTTGGAAATAAAACTCTTTGAATTTTGAATTTTTAGCAGAGATCATTTAATCAGAGAGAAAATTGAACATTTCAGTTTTACAGAAAGCTCATGCTTCCCATCGCATTGCATTTACATGCGTTTTCCCTTGATACTGCTGGAAAAGAGCAGGAGCAGGCATGACTCGGTTTTGTAACAGCCTTATAGGGTGCATGCATCATGCTGTGAAGGTCTCACTTCCTACGATCTCTGCAGAAATTCATTCTGACTGCCTGAGTATCAAAGTTGGAACCGCGCCGGCCCTGAAAACGGGCTGTGCCGGGCTTGGGCCTGGAAATGTGAAACTCACACGGGCATCAACGGGCCTTGAGCATAGGCCATAGGTGCATGGGCCTGAAGGTTCATCAGATTACAAATGAAATTATGATATATTACCAACTTTTCAAACTAATTTGGTTTTGTCAAATGATAGTGAGTGACATTCTTGATCAATATCAGTGGGTGTGTCGTAGGAAGCGAAATCGAGGACATCCATTTAAAGAAAATTGCTGCCCATTGCTCACGATGAAGGGCACGCTTTTCTTTTCTGAAGATTTTAAGCCTATTTAGACCTCAATCAAACGACCGTTGATTGCTATCTTCTGATGTAATAAGGCTTGAATTGAAAGCCAGAGGTGGAGAAAGGTGAGAATACAGTCAGATCGCTGTTTGAATGAGTCAGAAATTCCCATTAGCTAATTATCACAGCCAGATGCTGAATCAGCTTATTTCCAAGGTGCCAATTACCTTCTTTGGGAATTGAATTGATACACAAAATCATCTGGGGCTTGTTTCATTAAGGATAAAATACATAATTATCAAATGATTATAAGAATTGGAAAAAATTGGTAATTGTAGTTGCAAACATTTTAGAAGGCATTTCATATCAATAGACAAATCAATCGAGGTATTGTAAGACAGTTTGTCCTTCTGGTAAAGTAGTGGAAGGTGAAGAATGAGTTAAATACCGATAAGTATGTGAAAGTAAGTAGTTATTGGTGGGACCATTTAAACTGTCCATAATTATTTATTTAATTAATTCATTTCAAGCTATAAGTCACCATGCGGACTCTTCGGATCATCAAAACTGACCACATGGGTCTCATCTCCGTACCTATGAATGCACCTTTCGCACCTTCAATACGGACCATTTTGTTTAACGAAGTATATTCGGAGTGGCCACACCAGAAAATCGCATGTGGTGTAATAACCCTTGCTCAGACGTGGCAAAACTTCTTTCGCAAATTTCAACCCATCTAAAGATCTAATCAATATTGACATTTCTCAACCTATAAACGAGCTGAATATATGGCTATCAAAGAGGAACGAGTTTCCATTCAATTTCATCTTACTAATCACAAGCGAAACAGCAGACTTCTATGCTTGAACACAGCATCAGTGGTTTTAGATGTCCACATGCAAGCGACAATTGACCAGAAAAATCTTTTTTTAGATTTGAAAATAAAGATCGCAGTCTATCTCTACACTGTAAAACAAACTGTGCCCAATATGTGACCGATTATGTGCCCGACGCATTTTCGTCACATCGGTCACATTTGATCACGTATGTGACTTCCATGTGACCGATGACGAATCATCATAAATCATGCATATGCGGCGAGTGCTCGATGAGAATAATTCAAATTGATTTTACGAATACTTTGCGGTGTGTTTTGTTCAAGGACATCACTTGCAAGAAGATGTTATCATATTGTAAACTGTTTTAATCAGGATAATGATTATGTGATTGAAAAATGTGACACATGTCTTTGTTTAATCTGCTTGATCTCACCAGGAAGTTGTATCATCGTGTTGTAAGTGAAGTTGTATTATCTTGCCTAGACAGCGTGAAACAAATGAGCTTCATGTCAATGGTCTGCTTGTTTATTACATTGAGAATGACAAACTG
Source organism: Prostheceraeus crozeri (assembly GCA_907163375.1). Lineage (NCBI taxonomy): Eukaryota > Metazoa > Platyhelminthes > Polycladida > Euryleptidae > Prostheceraeus > Prostheceraeus crozeri. The sequence continues at coordinate 261,571 of CAJQUW010009290.1, forward strand.
GGAGAAATTACATAATGACGTCCTATTCCTAAATAGAATCTTCAATCGCAATGTCCTGAGAAGTGAGTCTATGCAAAATTGAATCAATGTGTAGATGGCTCAATCAAACAATTTTATTGGTAAAAACAGCAATAGATGCTGCCACAGCCATCGATTGTTTCATTGGCGCATAGCTTATCTATTTGTTTTTGAACATCAGGTGGCGATTGGCGTTGAGCAACACACTGATCAAGACATTCTGAATTAAGCATTGATGGTTAATTCAAAAGTTAATGGAAAGTAGAATATGTATCTAATGATTTGCAAATATTTGTTGTTCTTTCCATAAGTTCCTCAAATGAAAGTATGGTCTTTTCTTCCCACCAGGAAGTGGAGTCTTAAACCATAATTTATAGCTCAATTTAATTTAGAGGCAGTACTTCTACTCTCCAAAACCTAAACATGTAGTGGGTTTTAATTATCACAATAATTGGAAGAAGCGATAATCATGAGCGGTCGGGCAGATATTAGTCACATATTAGTCACATAAAGTCACATATCGGCCGAGTTGAATGTGACAGATTTGGGCACATTTGGTCACATGAAGGCAGTGGCGGTCACATATTGGGCACAGTTTGGTTTACAGTGTAATCCAAAGCAATACCCAAAAATGATGAGCACCAAAATCAAAACAATTTAATTAGGAAGTATATGTGTACGAGCGCCTTCCTTAGATTTCATAAACACGCAATCCCATCCATTTGAAGACATGCGGTTATATGTGATTCATTCATTGAGAATTCGTTTTTATCCTATTTTTCGATTTTATATTCTCCCAGTCAAAATGATATGTTACGTACTCTGGAAGCAATTTTCATTCTTGGTCGTTGACCTGGACTTTGTGTCCAAAAAGGTTTCGTTTGCTCCCTCCTCCCCATTTTTACCTTGTTTTTGCATTTCACTTGTCCTTGCTCATTAATAGAACCAAGGAAGCGCTCGGGCATTACTTTCTGATATCATTGTTTTGATTTTAGCTTTTTTTGTGTTTGGGCTTTTCTTTCTATTAATGAACTAAGCGACCATCTTTCCATTTCAAATGCATTGGTTATCACACCCGTTTAATGTACCGTGTTAAATAAGTCAGCATCATTGATATAATAATGACAGATTTCACAATGATCATGAAATTATCAAACTCAAATGGACAAAGACATGATCAATTATTTTTTGTTTACATTATGTACGGTCAGCAAGATCATCATATAAGTATTCAAGACAATTTTCGTTGAATTTTTTTCCACAGGTGCACAAAACCTTCTGGTCGAATTGGGTCGTACAAATCTGTAATAAACAAACAGGTATCAATGATTTGGGGATATTTGCGCAATATCTGCGTTTCAATCAGGACATTGTACTTCTGACTGAAACGCTTTAAAGGCACATTCAACCGTTTTGATAGCGTACCAGTGACATGTGCGTCATCTACCCACAGGAATTTGCTGAAATGAAAACAATAATCTGTGTCATTAATCATTGAATTACAATCAATAATAGAACAGAAATTCATTACGTTTACAATTCGGCAAATGCATTTCAATGATATTGCTAAGTAGATGCCAATACCACCGTTAATACTCGTATTAAAAGATAAATACTTGTCAAATTTTTATTGAAAATGGTAAATTGACAGCACAGGTCTGTCGCAATTAGTCCAAGATCTAGCACGAAAATCATTTATTTATTTGTTTATCCTGGAAAATTTATACAACCAGCGCTATACCCAAGAAGGTTCACGGCCCTAAAACGGACAATAACGTCACAATTTACGTAAAGGTATCATTAAATTGCAGAAAAAGTATTAAATGAAAAAAATTCTTTAGGTGTCGCTTTAAAGTTAGCCAACTGCTTGAATTTCTTATATCTGAGGGATGCAGTTACACATTGACGGTCCATAGAAGGAAGCGGCACGACCTCCCCTGGATATTGTTTTGATGAGAGGTACCTCTAAGGCCGTTGTCACACAGAAAAAGGCATCTTCCATCTTCCATGTCACCCGCCGTTTTGCACATTCTTCATAAGGCGTGATGAGACGATTTTTATCTGCTGTCTTCCGGCTTCCATCTTCCATCTTCCACGGAACGCGGTCACACTTGGAAAATCCATTTCCCATAAAGTTTTTTCACTTTTTTGCTATTTTAAAAAGCTACGAATACTGTCTTGATCCTCGTCCTCGTCCGCCGTGGTGAACAAAGAGCTGATTTCTCTGTCCTCTTCTCTCACTGCTTCCTATTCCTGTATGTATCCATAAGACGTTACTTCATGTTTCCTGCGGCTGGTGTCTGATGGCAGATGGAAATGAACTTCATCAGCCGCTTAATTTCGTTCCTTGTGTCCGATGGACGACGCCTTATGAAATTTATTCATTTTGTGTGACTGCGTGATGGCAGCCTAATGAACAGTTCTGGCAGTGATGGCAGCCTAGCTCTGTGTGACAGCAGCCTAATGAACAGCGGTCTTCAGATAATCGAAGAGAACGGGAGGGAATATACGCACTCATGAATTGATCAATGTACACAAGCGAATAACAGTAAGATCCTTTCTAGTATCAGCATCCGATCTTGAGTGTTATGCGTTCATTTATCGGAAGCCAGTTCAGTTGCTTAAAGTATGGAGTAATGTGCTCTCAACGGCGGATTCGAAAAATCAAACGAGCGCATGCATTTTGCACATTTTGCATTTTCCTTATTAACTTATTTGGCACAACATCAAGATGCACCACTGAAAATGCTTTTGTAGTAGTTTAGCCACAGAATTAGACAGCTCATCTATTGTTCTGTTTGACTAGAAGGGAAGCATTGGAACATGTAGCGTAAATGAAATGGCACAATCTCCTGACTAAATACCATAGCAATCGAACAATTCGCAACCAGTTCAACATTAAACACATTAATTGTGCAACATTTCAACATTAATTGTGCAAAGTTTCAGTGACTGCTATCAACCGGATCATACAGCAAAGAGACACAGTCGATGTCAAGTTCTACAGAGATGTTTGTGAACGTTTTTTCATGCACCTGATCACTTTTTTTAAAATGATCGGAGGACCCAACATTATCGAGAAAACTTTTGCGCAATGATCTTAATTCTTCGAATCTGAAGGAGTCGTGGCGATCGGAGAATTTTAAAGGAATTCAGAGCAATCCGCAAGCGATGCACGACTATTTTTTTTATCTATGTAAGGTATTAAAAATTTCTTTTTGCCCACTCATTAAGTTCCTGCATGTGCCATCTGTTTGAATCAGTTTGCACTTCTAGCAAAGTGATACGATTAAACAATCTAATTCTCTGAGTTTAGCTTAGTAAGCAAATTGTTCATAATTCTTCTCAACTTAACCGTTAAAAGACATAGGGCCGATTTTTAAAACGAGGGCTAAGTTAAGCCGCGGCTCAATTCGCAGTTAGGCCACGGTCTAACAAACTTTCAATTAATAAAACACGACTTTTAAAACCGCGGGCTAACCCGCGGCTCACTCTCTCAGCCGCGGCTCTTTCTAAGCGGGATTTCTTCGCGGCCTTTCATGATCCGCGGATTAACTTAGCCCTCGTTTTAAAAATGGGCCCATAGATAGCTAACAGCAGTCTCCGAATTTCAATGAAACATGATCTACATTTTAGTACAGCTCCCAGACAATTCACTGAACTTCTGAATCTCTTTTGACTCTCAACAATCGTAACTGCATGCACTTACACTGATCTGACTGCAGTGTACATTCATTTGTTATGGGCGACCACCTATAGTGAAAGATCATGATCTACAGTTGTTTCATGCACTAGCATGTTCAACAAATACTTCTTTGACATAAAATCTGCAGTCAAAAGCTCAATGAAATCGTGTTTCTTGCTAGTATTTCAGATCATCTTCATTGGAAGTACATTAGGTTTGTTGTGTGGAGCTAATTGTCTTGACCACCGAATTAGACAGGTCGTCTCTTCTTCTGTTTGACTAGAAGGGAAGCACTGGAACATGTAATGCCTATGCAATGTCACAACCTGCTGACATAGTATCACAGCAATCGAACAATGAGCAGCCAGTTCAACATTAAACACGCCAAATTGTGCGAAGTTTCAGTAACTTATCAACAGAATCACACAACAAAGAGACACAGACGATATCAAGTTCTACAGAGAAGTTTGTGAACCTTTTTTGAGTGGAGTAGCTAACTTTTTTTAATAATGATCGGAAGGACCAACATTATCGAGGAAACTTCTGCGCAATGATCTGAATTCTTCGAATCTGAAGGAATCGTGGCAATCGGAGCATTATGAAGGAATTATCAGCAATCCGCAAGCGGCGCACGACTATTTTTCCTATCTCTGCAAGGTACTAAAAATTTCTTTTTTTGCCCACTAAGTACGTTCCTGCATGTGCCATCGTTTTGAATCACTTTGCACCTCTAGCAAAGTGATACGCTTATACAAATTAATTCTGTGATTTTGACACTCTATTGTTGCCAGATCGGAATATCGCCTGACGCGATATTGACTTAAAGGCCATTTGAACACTTTTCGTATTCACAGTTGTCATGTAAAAGTGTGATTTCTATCAATAAAATGATCCATATTAATGCTCTGTTGTCTACGAAGATCGCAGACTTCTTTCATTCCATGGTATTATGACATATTTTTATGATATCTTTAGTAGGGGTTATCCATAAGGGACGTCCGCATCGTGGGTAAGGGGAGGGTGACAGTTGCAAACATTTGCGGACATGCATGGGGGACGGGTCAGAGAATGTACGGATGCGTCCTCAAACGTCATCACTCATCCTGGATAGATACGCTTTGCGATGCTCTGAGTCAGCTACGATCAATTGGCTAAAAATTCCTTGTTTGAATAAAACAGCTGTGTCAATGAGATTAACGCGAAGTTGTCAAATAGTTGTTATTCATTCTCTTTACCCAGACGATGATCGATCAGATCAGTAGTAGCGTCTTATATGTACATACATGCATATATATATTTATGGAACAATTAATTCCACATATGAAGTTGATAGAAAAGTGGAAATTTTCACCTACAAAAGTTATCAGATGATAGAATTTGAGAACTGTAGAAAATTATAGTCAATACATTGGTCTACTAATGATTCGAAGTGCTGATCTCTTTTACAAAGATGCGTTTTTGATTTAATGAATATATGCCTATTGAAATCCTGAGTAGCATGTAATGCATAAATAATATTTACAAAAGGAAAGCTCTGTGAAAATGCGGACGTCCTGGTGGAAGGGCGGTTAGGTAGGGAAGGTAAACAATCCGTGTTCATGATCATGAGTGTGCTCCCGAAGGGGCACATGCAAAATACATGGATTTCTTGTATTAATTAAATGGAATAGAAATGTATTATGGCTCACGTAGAAATCTGTGCAAAGGTAGGTTTGTGGTGCACGTTCAAGAGCTGAGTTTGATTTAAAAATTGAAATGTTCCATTGAGTCATATCATATATCATTAGGCCCAATGTGAAAGCAAATAGGGTGCTAGTTGTGAATTTTGACGGATAAAAGCCTACCGGTACGAAAACTATTTTTTCAAAATTATGCAAATTTTGAACGGGGAAAGTGAAGCTCTAACCTGTATACGGAGCACCAATAAAGGTCTTTGACGTGACTCACACGCAAGACGTATGCGAATCCAGAGCAATATGGATAATAGTAATCAGAGCCAAATTCTTCCTTCGTTACTGACCATTTACCACTGCGAAAAACTGGCAATCCAATATTTCGGGTGCAATAATATCCTTCTGGTGGCATAGACATCAGAAAGCGTTCTATAACATTGAGGTTCACAATGACATCGTCATCAACTTTCACCAAGTACTTCACATTTTTGCAGAATGTATTCAGCCAATCATAAATTGCCAAATGTTTATACGTCAAGTTGCGATAGGTATCAACGAAATTTCTTTGGACAATATCGCTGAAACAAAAAAGTGATAGTATTATCATCTTTTAAACTGGCATCGTCTTGGATATTCGTTTCGATATGGATGATAGGTTTCTAATGTCACCATATTCATTCAGTGTATTAAAATGCTGATGTTTTTATTCCAGGATTCCACGTCGTTCCTTTTCAATTGTAATATAGCAAGCAAGTAAGTAAGTGTTCGTATTTATTGAAATGGAAATCACAAAATACAGAATGCAGATATGCACAGAGATGATTCATAAGTAAATGACAAATACTGCAGAATATACAGGTGGAGATAGCGCGACACAAACACACTTCTAATTTGTACTAAAAGTAGAACATTTTAAGGTAGGGATGTATTATTCGAGGTTAATGTCTAGGGAAGGAAAGAATGTTGACGCCGAAGAATGGCACATACGTATATTGGCATTCTCACCACGTGAGTGTCAGGCAGTCTATCTGGCACGAGGTGATGTAATGGATTCTCAATGTGGTTTTCCGCAGCACTTAACAATTTGCCAGCAGTCTTTTCCATTTTGGTGCCTTTTCGGATGTTATAGTCACCTTTAATAAGTGAAATAGAGTGCATAGGATATCGATGACACACTTTTCGCAAGTTTAGTATGTCGCATGTTTTTATCATGCTGTGTTCTGACATCGCGCTATAATATCAATTGAAAAATTTTGCACATAAGTATAATTACCTCCATGCAGTGCTTCCTGGAGGTAGTAAATTATATATGTACGTTCGCCGATATCCTTTATCAAGATTCACGAGTAATTTACACGTGTCTACATTGCCTATATAATGCATCCCCTGAAATGCTCTATGATATGATATGTGTAGAGTTTTGATAGGGATAGGTTGTTCAAAATTTGAATCGGAGCTGCTAGTGGTTGCTACACCTGTGAGATAGTGTCCGACCAATTTCTTGACTCAATAGAGTTGCAAAACGACGACCGATGTTTGTCCTGTTTATTAGGCTATGTTGCATTATGTTTGTAATCTATTATTGTTTTATATATACATGTATATATGGTAAAATCCAGCAAAAGTGGTCCCCTTTTTTGTGCACTCAAAAAAATTCTCGAATATTTGATTTCTTTTGCTCCTGATAGTTGTATTTGGTTCTTATAACATACATTATGTGTGCTAAACCACAATCTAATTACTATTAGGAGATCTGTAGCCGAGTTTTTGACATTAGGGCGTCGATGTGATCACCGAAAGTTAATGTACATCGTTACATGCATATTTTTACTGCTGTACAATAGTCTGTGGAGGGCATGCATTCATAATTTGACATCTCATATTCTTCATGATGAATTCAGTAAGCTGACAGTCTAGACTTAAGGTGATATACAAATAGGCCTATAGTTAGCCTGCAATAGACGCGATTCTAAATTCAAATTTCGAAACTGCTTTCAGCTGTCATACTGCTTCTATAAGAAGAGTTAATGGCTGAAAACAGCGTGAATGTATTTAGTTGCTTACTTTATGGTTATTCTCTTATATTCATATTAAAACATCATGAATTGAAGTAGGCTTAGAATAGGTCTACCTGAAATAATTAACCAGATTAAATTGAAAGTCAAATGGAGGCGCACAACTGTCTCCACTAGATGCATGTATTTGTGCTTGATAATGACTTTGTAGTGCATATCCAATTAATAGGCTATTGACTTATGAAGTCTTAGAATTTGCGGAGGCTGACGTAGTAGACTACACTGTAAATCGCTGGATACGAAAATTACATACAAACATAACAAATTCACATACAACTTGAAACTAACATTTGATGCGAGATTCTCGTATGTTTACAGAGATCTGGTATGTTTTTCATACGAAATCTCACTTACTTTCGTATGTGATAGGTATACAGCGATACCAACTATTCTATCTGTGATTGGCTGTTCTGTAATGAAATACGAGTTGTTGGCATGTTTTAGATACGACACCCGATGCAAATGCGTCCTCATTCGTACGTATCTCGTATGTAGAAGTTTAAGTCATATAGCAAAAAAATATGTATATATTAGATACTACTGTCAAATAACGTTTTTCAGTAATACCAATTGTGAATATATTTTTTTGATAGTGTGGTATTTAACTAGATTAGATTTATTGTTAATTTTATGCTGTATGTCGTCGTTGCTACTTACCTAGTATCATAAACATGACGCTTGGTTAACTCTACTTAATGAACCAAGTTGACTAACATCAATTCATTTACACGATATCTTTTGTGCAGCCATGTTGACTTGTACATCTCAAAACATAACTATTTTTGCGTTCATGAATTATAATGTCTTTCTTTCGGATTGATAATATGTTTAATTTAAAAAGTACATAATGCATAATTGTTGATGGTTGGATACTTATTGATTATTTATGAAATGTCTTAGATTTACATGAATTAAAATCGAATTCAGTATTGTAAGTTTGACTCTTGAATGTCATTATCTCGCTACTTGCAAAACAGTAGTAAGTATCATGAACTTTAGTGTGATCTTTATTGACAACAGGCCTTAAATCAACATACTTTGGACATAATTGATGCTTTCCATTAACACTGTGCTGGTACGTCTTTAGTATGTAAAGCATACCACACTTGAAGTAACATACGAAAAGCATACAAATATATACCAAGAGAATACAGAAATACACCAAAAAGTATTTTGGAATGCATCCTTCGTATGTGATTGGTATTGAGCCATTTACAGTGTACATACAAATTTATGTTGAATCGAATATCTAAAGAGAAAAACAGCTATAAAGTCCTCGACCACACTCGCCTAACCCAGGAATCGAAGCGAAGTCCGCAGTGAAGACGAGCTCGCATCTTCTTCACTGACGGTACAGAAGGAATGAAAGTGAAGGGAGAATGATCATCTCCAAGTGATATCGACAGTCTATTTTCCCATTACTATTAAAAGTGTCTTGGCAACTACCCATGTTCAAAGTTTATTTTTGGAAAACAAACTTGCAAGTTGTTGTCGTGAATATATTTCGACTGCATTCTTTGTCCACAGTCTTCTTCAATACAAATAAGAAGAATGAAAGAATCACATTCCTTGAAAATTAGAAATTACAGCGGCAAGAGCTAGGATTTCTTATTTGTGTTTTATCAAAGACTGTTCAATGCTGATCACAATTTTGCAGGAAACCACTGCCCAAAGAACTCTTCGTGTACTATTCATCCAGCATTTCCTTAAATCCTACGAAAAATTATATCACTTGCGAGAGAAGTCGCAAGAACGATTTTCAGACACAATGGACTTTCACAAGTACACCAGACGCTGTGAGTTATCAAGAAATAAAAAGATACACAATGAATTATTTTGAAAATCAAAATCGATTACTTCTCCGACGATGTTGATCATACTAAAATCAAGCAAATCTATCAAATGAGAAGGTTAAATATAGAAGCAACTCCTAAAACAAAGTTTGTAGAGAGCGTTTTAAGTATATCAAACATAAAGCAAGAATACAAATTGAAGAGCTGAAGCATTGGTCACTCACAACACTTTACTCCCAAGAACTACAGTACATGCAAACAATTCTATATTGTCAGTACCAACAGATTTCTGCATCTCAGAATTGAAGAACACTTCCAAAATATAGAATTTTCAATTTACAAACACACGAATGTTTGCCAAGCAACTGAGTTTGAAATTAGCGAATTAACAACGGCAGACTCGTATGAAGCTAATTTGAGATTGAGAGAAGCATTAACAATTCATTTTATATTTCACGACACGCACGTGCATGTAGCTAACTCACACAAGCAAACACATCCGAAAATGTCGTTGATTTCATTAACAGAAGTAACATGAAAGAAGATGAAGATTTCAATGCAGTCTACATTACAAATACGAATTACGGATACAGTCCACTACGAATTAAACATTGTATAATTACTGTATATACATGCATATGTACATGGGCATTACATGGTAGCAATAGTAGTTTCGCAGGAAATTTATCACTTTTCGTGGTTTGATGGACTGGCTTCTCAAGAATTGAGGGAATATTTTCCAAATAATTCCTAAAAAACAAAAGGCGCAAAGTTAACCTGAAATTGGCATATCTTCTGAAGACGTTCTATAGTAAAGTGACAGTCTTACATCAGCTCGGTCATCACTGACCTGCAAGTACGGTCCAGGCGTTGTCAGTCGTCATAATGCACTGAGGGACTGCATTTTTGCACTTTGCCAAAAAAAGCCATCTATCTCCTCAGATTAAAGAAGGAGGAGTAGAGGGCACTAACCATCGTCATCCGTCTGGCATTTTGCTTCCGTCGTAGCATCTCGATCAGACGTCGCCACTCGACATTGATGTTGTGCATCCGCTAATTCAAGCAAATATTCTCATAGCGAGCACTAACACAGAGAATGTCGTTGTCGATGCTGAGTCAAGAAAAGTCAACAAAAATAAGGAAAATGTAACGAGTTAGGGTGACATTGTCTCCCGATTGTCGTGACGACCTACGGCTCATGACGCACGAGCTCAAACGACTTTTTGTCTCGACTGTCGGCGAGGCTGTCCATAAGATCTGGACTTACCAATACTGACGCATATGATATTTGTGCGCCTTGCGGTGACTCTCATGCGCTCCAGTAGGAGAGTTGTCATGATGACACATGTTCATGACGCATCATTGTTTTCAATGTGATTGTCCTATCTATGAGCTGATCATAAAAAACGGTCCTCCTAAATTTCGCTGAAATTCAATCGATTCTCCTTCCTTCTAATCGTGTTCCAAAAAAAAAAATGGATGGATCTTTCTTCTAATTCTCAGAATTCGCAGCTTTAAATGTGACTGCAGAACCTTATTGTATGCGTTAAGTAGTGCTCAAAATTATGAAAATCAAAAAATTTCAAAACCAAATTTTTCAAATAAAAAACACATGATAAGATAATGTGGGTGTCATGATTATCACAAATCATGACTCTTATGACTGAAAATGTTATATTCTCACTTTTTCATCAAGAATGTTCATGTTTCATAACATCAGAATCCTTGCGATGTAAGGATTGATGCGAATATGCAATTTTTATACAAAAACGTTCAATAGCTCTTTTTCACACGTCTTCAATTTTTCTTCTCATAACCGCTTAAGTACACCAGCACACTAGGTAAACAATGTACAGTCTCTGTGACTGACCAAAGACATGCCCTCGCTAATTGTTTTGTTTTGAACCTTCGTTCACCTTACATGGCTGTTGTGCGCTTTAGCTGTCATACAATATGCATGTACTTGTACTATTTGCCTCGTGCTTTCGTTTTGCTTGCAACTGCGGTCATGTAGCTGAAGCTCACTTATTCTAGCAACGTAGCGTTGATAACGATTTGAAAGAAACTTACCCGTGGCTTTTAGACTCATTAGCAATCTTTACTTGTAATCCTGTATCTTTTGGTACTCCAAGGAAGAATAAAGTGGCAAATTTCAATCCATGTATGTTGTGCACGGAGCCGTAGGTCTGGCGAATCAAATCCCGCTTCCTTCGATGTTCTTCGCTACCGGCTCCTGAGTGCACGGCAATTAACACATCGATGGTATTCTTGCATATGTGTTTTGGATTAGATAGATATTCAGAATTGTCAAAGAACATGATAGCACCAGGTTTATCATCGTATTCACTGCATTGCTTCACCACTTTCCTGTAATTTTTGGACTCAGTGTAATTGATGCCATAAGATGTGATGAGTTTTCTTCGAATTGTTTCATTTAAGCTATCTCTTGAAGCGCTCAGAGTTTCATTTGTGTTATCTGTAAAAGAGGTTCTACTTCTTCGAAGTTTGGATACTTTTATCACAATATTCTGGGATGAACCAAAAGGCGCAAGAGTAAGCACATTATCCCTATATGTGATGCTCAGATTTGTTAATATCAGAAGTAGAACTATAAATGATAGCGAAATAACACAGATGTGAAGGTTTGACCTTGCGGAATAGCTCATTTTTCGGATAAGGGTGATGCCACTTGATAACCAAGAGCAGCGCACAGACGAGTGAATTGATGTTGATATAAACTATATCCAGATCCATCAACGTGAATGTTTCCACGGATAAAGACATAAGAGCTTATCAAGACGTAGTAATTTTCATTTTCGTTCTGCCAATTACTAAAATAGACCGCAAATATATAGTCTCCTCTTATCTCGCCGTGTTGTGTTATTACAGTAATCCTGTTGAATTCTTTTTAATTCGCTTTTATTTACCGAAATATCATGTCAACAGATTCTACAAGAGTTTTCTTATCTGAATACTTGTCTAAAAACGGAGATAATCTCATACGTATCAATGCTTAGCCTGCAAGTTAGCGGATTTAATTCGGAATACTTGAGGAAGATTACTGAGGAACCTTCATGAAAATTAATGTGAAAATGTGCACATGCATAATTCAGACTGTATATTAGCCCAATCTTTATAGTAACCTTAAGCGTCTCCTTCATCCCTACTGTATTGCGCCGAATGACATGGAATTCACAGTCGCACAGTCGCACTTACTTATCATGTGAACTTTTCAATGGATGAAGCTATGTGTTTAATAACATGTTTAACACAAATTTAACCCTGTTTGCCTCAGGAGCCCCACGGTCTATTTGATCTCACATCTGAACGAATAGTTGTGAGAAAGTCACCTTCAATTACTTTTCCTACATTTTGTTGGCTTTCTCTGAGTGGTAGCTGCTGCTTCGAAACCCAATATTTCAGCTGCAGGAGCCACTTGAAAAATACACGGCCCCATTTTTTCGACATTTTGGATTTTCACTCCTTTTGGCATTACATATTCATATTTCAAGAACTAAGAGAATCACACAAACTTATTATACACTGATGTTTAACAATTGAATTAGATTATATTTAATTAGATTAGAAAAATATTTAGAAGATATCCAGTAATATTCATATCAATAATTGATACACAGAGCTACAAATCCTGTTGATATAATTGATACAAATCTTTTTTCCAACGCTTACGAATTTATTGCAAGAATTAGAGAAAAACGTACGATTGACGACAAATTCAAAAATGATGGTTTGAACATTAAAGTGCTTTTTATAGCTACAAGATCAACTTAGGAATGCAAAACTGATAGCATCATCAGACAGAGCATACGCTAAAGACGTTCTACTATCATTTTCATAACATTCTGTCGCTCATTTGAGAGACAATTACAAAATTCTTAAAATACGATGGTTTGAATACAATGCTATTCATGGTAACAAGATCAACTTTGAATGCAAAACCGATGACACAATCGAAGAGAGCATGCGCGAAATAAATAATATATCCTATTGCTTTTTGTCAAATCATATGATAGGTTAGAAGATCTTTGGCGGGGGAGGGGCATTATCCTCCCAAATGCTACACTGACAAGAAAAATTTTGAGGCAAATAAGGATAAGCCTAATTCTCCAATATTTACAAAAGTTTCAGCATTTTAAAATTTTATCGAATTTGGTTATACCTACCCTTAATGACTACTGCTTATCATGCTAAACAGGCTGAATCCACTGAAAAGTCACGCTTGGATACAAAAAATATTAAAATGATTTGCGCATAAAATTCAACTTGAAAAATGTGTACGTAATGTTTCCCAAACTTACATGGGACCATCATATAGCTCACACTGTGACTAAATGTAACCGCCGATTATTTGTCCTGAGAAAGTTAAAAGAATTTTTGAGTCTCGCAGACCTTCGTCAAGTTTACACTGGCCACGTAAGTTCTTTCATTGAATAATCTTGCCCTGCTTTCACTCATTTCCCGAGAAAACTGGAGAACAAGATCCAAAGGTTAGACAATCGTGCGTGTAAACTGATAAATCTGGAATTACAAGGACGGTCAAAAACAATAGTTCAGCCAATGAGCCTTGACCGAAGGAGAGAAAGAATTAGAAAATGGCTTTTCATGAAGCAGTTAGGTCAAAGACCCATTTACTGTATAAATACGTTCCAAAACGATTGACGCACTCAAATCATTTCACTATAAAACTTACTCAAACTGAAAAATATAGACGATCTTTTCACCCATATGTTACGACCTTGATAAATCAAAACTTGTAAACAGATTCGACAGTTATGCATGTACTATTTTATGATTATTTATTTTTTTGTGCAATTATTCTAAGCTTAGAAAATAAAGGAATGAGGCGAACATCTTCAACTCATCTATTCAAATTACAAATCATTATTAACGATAAATGAAAATGGAAAATGTGCGTGTTGGTCCAGATGGCGACATTTCAAACTTTGCATCATTTTATTTGGTCTGCATGTCGATTCGCAAGGTTACAATATTATATTCAATCAGAGCGGTCATGAACATAGCGACGATTTTCAATAGATTCACAAAGATTAAGTGAACATCAGAAACTCTTTGACCAAATTGCAGTCTATGTAGAATTTACGAATCTTTTGTTTAATTTCAATTAGCTTCCAATAAAAAGAGGGAGAATATCCCAAAGAAGACTAGGTTTTTCTGATTTCGTTCTTGGCACCGCTCTTGTGGTAGTTGTAGTCGATGTTGTTGGTTTCATTGTTGTTTCAATCAATTTCGTCTTTCGCTTGAGAATCTTTGGTCGGGGAGCATTGGAGGTTTCGCTGGTGTTTTCTCAAGCTCAATGTAGGTTGCTAATTGAACATCTTCCGCGCATTCTTCCATCTTCATTGATCTGAAAACTGCTGCGGTGTTGCCTGCGGTGTTTCTGATACGTCTTCATTCTCCTGTTTTGGCATCATAGACCACATGGCAGGCTTGTTGGCATGAACAAGCAATAACATTGCACTCCTGAGGATTGGGGATATTAAGATAGGCTCCGACTGACTGCATCTTTGGATACAAATCCATGAAATCTGTGAAGAGAGCATTCCAAAACATTCAACGATGAAATTGCAATCAATAGGACCAGGACATGCATGTAAAATGACATTATTGAAAATCGAAGTGTTGTTTTACTTAACTGATAGTGCTACCAATGTCGACAAAGCTGAGAGGAGGGTGAGCTTATCAACTGGCCCGTAGCTCAGTTACTAAGAGCACAAGTCTAATTAGCCTTGGGCGTAGGTTCGAATCCTATCAGCCGCACATCTTTTGCATGGCAATTTGATCTATCGTATATTTAATCTCATTGTTGTTAATTGCATGCACGACATGGGTTAAGATGCCTTGCTGGACAATCGATCCCCGCTACTTGCCTTAATGTCGGCGGTCACAATTGTGACGAGTTATTTATTCATTGATTATAATTGCCTTGACAACTGACGTGTGGTGGTGAGGGTTTGATACTGCCAATTGACAGAGTCGCATAAGTGGCTCGTAGCTCAGTTGGTTAGTGCACAGGTTTAGTTTACCTTGGGCGTAGGTTCGAATCCTATCAGCCGCACATCTTTTGCGTGGCAATTCGATGCATCGTTTATTTAATTTCATTGTTGTTAACTGTTTCCGCTGATAACTTGACGATTGATATTTGTCACATCTCTATGACATATGTACAAATGTACATACAAGCATTTGCTATAGCTGTACACTGTAAATCGCTCAATACCAATCACATACGAAGGATGCATTCCAAAATATTTTTTCGGTATATTTCTGTATTCTCTTGGTATATATTTGTATGCTTTTCGTATGTTATTTCAAATGTGGTGTGCTTTACATACTAAAACCATACCAGCACAATGTTAAAAGAAAGCATAAATCATGTCCAAAGTACATGTATGCTGATTTAAGGCATTTTGTCAATAAAGATCACACTAATGTTACTACTGTTCTGTAAGTAGTGAGATAATGACATTCAAGAGTCATACTTTCAATACTGAATTCGATTTTAATACACGTAAGTCTAAGGCATTTCATAAATAATCAATAAGTATTCAACCATCAACAGTTATGCATTATGTAATCTTGAAATAAAGCATATTATCAATCTGAAATAAAAACACGTTATAATTCATGAACGCAAAAATAGTTATGTTTGAGATATATAAGTCAACATGATTGCACGATGATTGCACGAAAGCAATCGTGTGAATGAACTGATGTTTATCAACGTGGCTCATAAAGTAGCGCAAACTAAACGTCCTGTTGATGTTGCTAGACAAGTAGCAACAACGACAATCTCGTGGAGCTTTAAATTCACAGTAAATCTAATATAGTTAAATATCACTATATCAAACAGAAAATATTCGCTACTGGTATTACTGAAAAAAGTTATTTGACAGTAGTATGTAATACATATATATTTTATGCTGTGCGACTTAAAGCTGCACATACCAAATAGATACCAGAGGCATACGAATGAGGATGAATTTGCATCCGATCTCGTATATAAAACATACCAACAACTCGTATGTCAGTGTAAAACAGCTAATCAGAGATAGAATAGTTCGTATCGATATATACCAATCACATACGAAAGCAAGTGAGATATGGTATGAAAAACATACCAGATCTCTGTAAACATACGAGAATCTCGTATCAGATGTTAGTTTCAAATTGTATGTGATTTTGGTATATGTTTGTATGTAATTTTCGTATCCAGTGATTTACAGTGTAGTCATGCTGATATAATGAAATTCTAATGTAGACATTTTTTTCTTTTTCTTGTAAGGATAATCCACTTACATGTCACAAACTCCATTTCCAAGATTCAATTTGCAAGCGTCAGTTTCTTAACTAATAATGATTACAGTTTATCATCTCATTTAATTGGCTAACGTAATCAATTACAACGGGTCACGTTGTTAGCTTGATGTTTATGCCGCATACTGGTGCGAATCTGTATATGATCAGTGGAAACACCCTCTAACTGGTCCATTGTCGTTGATGACGTCTCTATGTAAATTTTTAAATTTTGTAGCTGGTGTAACAGATCTGATTACTTTATTTTCTATTAAATTTGGCGCCGCATTAGAGCTCATGTGTCAAACACAAGCACATGGAATTTGGCACTGAGGAATTGGCATTATCTGAATCCATTTGGAAAACTCCTACATTGACTTTCGTTATCATTCGGAGTTTATAGAAAAGCAACCAATGTCGTGAAAACAAACTTGATTCTCTCTATACATGTAGAGACATTGCTTTTGTAGCACAATGATGTTGCGATATGAATTTCAGAGCATCATAGTACACCTAGGAGTGGTGGAGCTTACTTAGTACATGCATCTCCCTTGGTTAGCATTTCAGATTTGAGAAGTGCTGTCGAATGTGTTGACATTGTCTCTAGACTTCAAGCGTGGAAATCGGTTGGATTTCCAATGCAATAGAAATGGCCAATTATAACAGGAATAGCCGCCTGTCGCGAACTATCAGGAAAGACATTAGAATTATTGGAGCATTAATAAGTAAATCGCATCATAATACATGTAATATCCTACATGGCAATTATTGGCATTCAACTGCATGTCATTTCCGAAGAAATGATAAGGCTGATCAACATCCGCTTCTGTACGATTTCTCTATCACTTTTAAGTTTACTGCTAATATTAATACATTTGCACATCAGTAAACGGATAGACATGTTTGCACCTTTGCGTGCTTATCCCTCGAAGATAAATGCGTCGACTTCTGATGATGTAACTCCAAACGCTTCAAAAGATAGCTTAAATGAAACAATTCGAAGAAAACTCATCGCATCTTATGGCATCAACTACAATGAGTCCAAAAATTACAGGAAAGTGGTGAAGCAATGCAGTGAATACGATGATAAACCTGGTGCTATCATGTTCTTTGACAATTCTGAATATCTATCTAATCCAAAACACATATGCAAAACTACCATCGATGTGTTAATTGCCGTGCACTCAGGAGCCAGTAGTGATACATACAGAAGGAAGCGGGATTTGATTCGCCAGACCTACAGCTCCGTACACAATATTCATGGATGGAAATTTGCCACTTTATTCTTCCTTGGAGTGCCAAAAGATAGAGGATTACAAGTAAAGATTGCTAATGAGTCCAAATGCCACGGGTAAGCTTCTTTCAAATCGTTATCAGAACTTAGTGAGAATTGGAGAGTATTTACTTCAGCACACTGTTATTCATGAAGTTTCAAATGAATAGCAGAATGAATATCTTATAAAAATGAACACAGAAATTGCATGAATGTAGAATTATTTTATGTAAAGATAAATGGATTGAATGATATGAAAATCAGAAATAGTTATTGCCTGCTTGATACACAGAAAGCTGATCTTATATGTCTTACAGAAACACATTTACCGTATATACTCGTCTATCCCTCACGAAAATTTTTCATGAGAACTCATGAAATTTAATGCAGATTCATGAGATTTTTGTGAGAGCTCATGAGATTATTATGAGTCTCATGATATTCTCACAAGAAAATATTTAACTCATGATGTTCCCATGATGCTTTGATCGCGTTCATGATAAAATCATGAGCATTTACGCGGTCTTCGAGTAAATTAGCTTATAAGTAGTAAGTTATGCATGCTAGCCGCGAAAGGAAATAACCATAAGAAAGCAAAGTATGTATATAAGAGAAGTATGCAATCAAAGCATGATTTGTGAGAAAGCTTATTCAATCGATCAAGATCTTCAAGGTTAGTCTATAAAAGATAAAAATAAAAATATATAGGATGTATCATGGCGATGTGCAACATTGATTCAACATTGAAATGATGTATATATAATTTGACTTTGCAATTATCATTACTATGCAAGATGTTGAAAATAGACATATATGCAATCACAGTTAAACATAAGATCATGACAAATAGCGGTCTATTTTTGCGAATACTGAAATAGCATTGTGGACATGTCATGGCAATGCTTTGGGGCAATGTGGGCATAAGCAGCTGTTAATTAATTAATGAGATTTTCATGAGAAAGCTCATGAAATTTGATGAGATATTTCATGCGAAAGCGTTCCAAATCCGCATTAAATTTCATGAGATATATATGTGTAAAAATCTCACAAAAAGTCATGAGGAATTTTCGTGAGGGATAGGTCGATCCGACTATAAGACGAGATGAAAAGGTGAAATTTTTGTAGAGTCAAGTTCGTCAGAAGTTCGTCAGTAATAATTTTAATTACAATTTAATAACAATTTTAATTACCTCGTCATACCTACCAGTATGGCAAAATATTGAAACAAAAAGAACGATCACATTGTTAGCACAGTCCATAATAACGAAAGCCTAATTCAGTCATGCCAGTCAACATCGTCTGGGAGTAGTTCGTCGTAGGATGTTCGTTGCCGTTTTTTTTTATTATGTCTGAGCTAAGTACTGGTATGAGGAGCAACCGATGAATATGAACAGCAATGAATTGAGTACTGCGCGCGCACCGGTAACTGCGGTAATAGAAGAAAAATGTTATAAATTTAATGGGACCCGCCTATAAGTCGAGACCCCTACTTTTGGAATGAATTTTGGGTAAAAAACTCGACTTATAGGCGAGTATATACGGTAAGTGATCATGAAGCACCTTCGTCTGAAAATGGGTACTGTTTTCATACAATTATTAACAAAACTATAAGCCGTTGAAGAAATATAAAAGGCGTTTCGGTTTATATAAAAAAAGGAAATACTTCAAAGCTAAATATTGAAAGTCTTATAAGAGATAATGGAAATCTCCAAATGCTCAGGTTAAATTGTAGATACTGGAAAAATGCGGAGGATGTATTTTTGATTGTTTGCTACATAGATAATCGTGTTTCAAAGTATAAAGACAGAGTTTTATATGAAAATATTAAGCAGTACATGATTCAGTTTAACATGAAAAACATCATAATGATTGGGGATTTTAATGGCCGAATCGGAAATGAAACAAATGATAATCATTTTGGACTCCCAGAAAGAGAATCGGAGGATTAATTGTTAAATGCAATGGGCTGAGATTTAATCAATTTCTGCAATGACACTTTTTGATAATTGCAAATGGTAGATTAGAAAATAATTGTGAAGGTAGATGTACAATGTGCATGTTACCGTGCTCATAATAACGAAGTTCGAAAATCTGTGATTGACTACCTTTTTTTATCAAAATCAATGACAGATATTCTCAGATCTTTTCAAATAATGCAACCTGTTGTCTGCAGAACATTCTCCTATGCAACGACATTCGCCACTTTGGCAGGCTGTCGAGCGGTCGCCGCGCGTGCACGGCTCCTGCAAGCGGCATGCTTCTGCTTGGTTTGCTTTGCCTGTACTTGAATCATCATTATCTGCTTACATAGTTTTACCTTATATTTGATCCACCCTTGCATCACCTGACTGTATATATCTCCTATTGGTCAACGGCTTTTCGGATCAATTACGGGTTTATTCTCCTCGCTGGACAATGTACGTTTTCTGCTATTTTACTATCGCTCGCCATTATCACTCGCTTAGTCATCGTCTCAAACCCAGCGGCATTTCCCTTGTACATTACAACTCGTCTCCATCTTATTACCTGCGTGCCTTACCTTCTCCAACATCTTTCTGCAGTGCTGTGTGACGTGTTTCCCTGCATCATTCAACCCTATGACTTATTGTGACCTTCAGCCAGCGACGCGCTTTAATTTTTCTTTGTAAAAGCTCTTACCGATTCCTGATATGTAAGACTTCAATAAAGATATATTATTATTATTAAATTAATTTTGAAATCGAATTAAAATCAAAATTTATAAAACAAGTGCTATTTTATAAAAAAAGTCATCATGTAAGACTATATGAATTGACAAACGATGCAACCGATAGCTTTGACCTGAAAATTCTTAATAGTAAATGTAAAGACTTAAACAAACGTATTCTAAAAAAGTCTATCAATCGGCAGAATATACAATGAATTGAGTAGAATTAACTCTCTGCGCATAACAAGCACTGTCAGACCAAATGGAAAGATAATTCCTTCTGATGAAACAAGAAAGCTATGAAAACTGTATAAGAGGAATGTTTCACGTTGGAAAGAATTTCCGACTTATGAAAATCTGATCCGACTGATGGAAAGTAAAAAAGCTCTGAATAAAAAAGTAAAAGCAGACAAAAGAGAAGAAAAGAGAAAGAGGCTAATAAATTTCAAAAATGCGCAAAGAAGTAGTAATCATTAAATATGCTGGCAACTGATAAATGTGAGCAAAGTGGTTTGAAAACGCTATAATAGAAAATGTATGATAAACGCTTTAGACTTTTATAATCACATTACAGCTAATGATTTGAAATTATCAAAAAATGCATCTGCATATGCTAAAAAAACTTCCGAATGTTTCGCAAATCCAGATAGATGGTGGTACTCTTGATGTCAGATCAACTCAAAAATGCTGTTAATGTATCAAAGCTACAGAAAGCAAGTGGTCCTGACAGAAATGTTTACAAAGCATTGAAGTCATGTGAAAATGAAACAATTAAAACTTTAGAAATTTTATACAATTGTGCATTAAAAAACTGGTGAAATTCCTTGGAGTAGCAGTTGGATTTCACCATTATTTAAAAGAGGCGAAAAATAAATGATCCGAATTCATATAGATTGATCAACTTATCATCTTGAATAGAGAACATTTTAACAATAATTATAAATAAGTGGCTGAATGAATGGCTAGTAAAAAATAAAGTGATTAAAAAGAATCAAACAGGTTTTAAAAAAAGGGAACTCCACATTAGATAACATATTACTGATAAAAGAAGTTACGCGAATTTACAAAAATATGAAGCGCCCATTATTTTTGTGCTTTGTAGATCTGTGAAAGGCTTTTGACTTCATTCCTAAAAAACGGATGATTGATAAGTTACAACTTTTGATGCCTGAATGCAAACTTTTGTCACTGATAATAAGCGGTATTATTAATAAGGAATACAAAATACTTGATGACGGTACAAAGACACAATCCTTTAAACTTGAAAATGGAATTCCACAGGGAGATGTTCTATCAACAACTTTATTTATTATCTACATGAATGATTTTATCGACACTTTGAATAATAGCGACAACAAGATTGTTCCAGTAAGATTATTTGATTTGGAAATTTCAACTCTTATATATGCGGATGATATTTTATTAATGATCGAAAGCAAACATGGCTTAAATAATCAAATTGAAAAACTTTACAAATAGTGTAAAGAAAATGGCTTCAACACCATATATGACAAAGCAAAAATTATGACTCAAAATCTTAATTTAAAAATTGATAAATTTCAATGTCATCTTGATGGCATAAGGACATGCATTGAAGTTGTTGATATATACTCATTGATATAATTAATGAAACAAACTATCATTGGCTTGAATTGAAGTTTGTTTCATTTTTTTCTCACGTATGATGCAATATCTCGCTTTCTATGCATTACCATTCAACACATTAGAGAATGGAGAATGATCTATGGTGTTCAAATTTCAAATTTTGATATCGATCCAACTGTCACAATTGCTTTTACAAATTGAACATAAACGTGAACTGAAATCCAGCTTTTGTAAAATAAAATGGCACACGATCAGTTTACCAGAGGTATGGCTATTGGAATGATTCGTTGTGGTAGAAGTTGTGCGACTGTTGCCGAAGAGCTGCAACTATCGAGAGTCGTTGTTTGGAGGTGGTGGTGTCGATGGAAAGCAGAAGGAGATGTTATAAAGAAGAAGGGATCTGGTTGACCAAGAAAGTCTGCAGGAAGGACAGACGCACGTCTAGTTTTAGCTGCAAAGAGGAATAGATTTGTGTCAGTCCCAAAGCTAATCGTACACTGGAAGAGTGCCTCAAATATAGACTGTAGCGTTCGAACGGCTTACTGAAGATTGCGGGAAGCTGGAATTCAATCACGACGACCAGCTGTCCTAATTCCATTGAGTTTTGAGCACCGCAGAAGACGAGTTGCGTGGTGTGATGCCCATCGCTCATGGAACAACCATCACTGGCAGAAAGTCTTGTGGACCAATGAATCGAGATTCACTCTGGATTTCAATGACGGTCGTGTCAGAGTGCATCGTCTTCCAGGTGAACGCTTTGCCCCATGCTGTATTAAAGAACACGACAGATATGGTGGTGGAAGTGTTATGCTGTGGGGCGGCATTTGGCATGGCGGACGAAAGACAGCAGTCATCATCAAAGGCACGTTGACTGGAGAGAGGTATCTCAATGAAATTGTGCTTCCTGTTGTTGCCCCAGTGGTCAGGGTGGAGGATCTCGTCTTCCAAAACGACAACGCAAGACCACATCGCTCCTCGGCTGTCATTGCCACTGTTAGGAGATTGAACATTCAAACCCTTGACTGGCCTGCACGCTCACCTGACTTGTCACCCATTGAATAAGTCTGGGAAGATCTTGGGCGGCGAGTGAGAGACCACTATTCACTTCCACCAGTGTCCCTGAAGATTCTCTCTGAAAGACTGACAGGGCAGTGGCCTCTCCTTGAAACATCCTTCATTCAGAAACTTTGTGAATCCATGCCATCTCGGATTACTGAATGTATTGGAGCTAGAGGGGGGCACACGCGCTATAAAAGTTGAATCTGCTACATGCGTTGTTTTTCTGTGCTAGATACTTGGTGGAGATTGTGACTAAATTATCAAGGTATCATACATGCATGTATATATACCAGTCAAAAATGAAAGAAGTTAAAGAAGCAAATGTTTCAAAAATTTTGTCAATGAGTATATAAATATTTAGGAATATGGATAACAAAAGCTACTAAACAACATTTAGAGCATTTGAAGACTAAAGATAGGCAAGCTGCTCATCTCACAGCTAAACAGCTGAGAGAGTTTGGACAAGTCACTGGAGAAATTTTTAAAAATACATTTGATATACTTCCATTGTCTAAAATGAGATACTGTGCTGAATTCTGCTTCTTTAGCAAAGCTTAGATTAGATGCAGTTTTAATTTTATAAAAGATATTATCATTTGAAGCAGACTACACCAAATTGCTGTCTTATTGGTGAATTTGGAATACTTCCAATGGATAGTCAGTTTTATAAAGCAGCAGCATTATATTGGATAAAAATGATCACGACTGATGAAAGAAGTTTGATAAAGGATGTATACCATGAGTTATATTTGTCTATAATCTCAGATGAATATCATGGTAGGTTCACAAGGTGCTGGCGGATGAAGCAATTACTCACAAGACTTAATCTATCAAAATCATGGGATGAGCAGTTGGCAGCCGATTAAAAAGTCATATTCAAAAGTTCTAAAAATACTGTTAACTCATTATGTTAGTGAAAAAATGGTATTTCCACAGCGAAAGAGTCATTCTGGCCTGAGTTATTTAGAACTGTGCCGGTTTGAAAACAATATGAAGACAAATCTAAACTTTGATATTGACTGCAACGATGCCAACAACATCCTGAAATTTAGAACAAAAAATCATAAATTAGATGTCGTTACAGTGAGTTATAATAATAGACTGAAGTTTGAAGAGCGTCTCTGTTAGCTATGCAATGATTCAAAAATAGAAACTTTACATCACTTTATGATTGAATGTTCCACGCATAAGAAAATTCGATAAGAAATAACACCAGTGTTACGCTATTGCGACAACATAACTGAGTTTCATGAATTAATGAGAAATCTGATTCCAAAAAAATATAAAACCCATCGCCAAGTTTCTTCAAAAAGCAGACAACATCCGCTCATTCTCCAAGGAAAATAACTAGTTAGCATTCAAAAAGGGGGTCAAAAGCTCATTCACCGCTCCTTCCTTAATTAAAATTGCTTCTTTTTTATTGACCATACGTACTGCCTTGCTACATTTTCCTATGAGTGTGTTTCATTGTGTTCAATGTGTTGCAATTGAATGTTAATTGAATGTTCCAATTGTTTTCCAAAGGTTTTGGAAATAAACATCTTTTTTATTCTTTTAAGTACACGACCGTAGATATTGTTCTTTTTTCGGCCAGTATCAGTTATCACATTGACCTTGGAATCCTACCAGGACTCAGGGAGGTCAAGCGTACGCCTTAGAATGTGGGCACTTCCCAGCAATGCTGCCTTAAGTGACTGAGGTTCGTGGTGTTGTCCAGGTACTTGTGACAAGCAGCCTCGGAGCTTTGTAGTGTGGACTCCAAAGACTCCTACTACGTTTGGTACTACGTTCACTGACATACTCCAAAGCTTCTTTATTTCTAGCCGTAGATCTTGATGCTTCTCAATTTTTTTGGAAATAAACATTTATTATTACTAATGCATGAAAAGACATCATTTACGTTCAAATTTCAAATTGCTATACTATAATTTTATAATAATATATACTATATATTTATTAATCAAATTAGCAAGGGCTAACCTTAGGCGAAACACAGTTAATAATGAATTAAATCACAAATCAAACTATTCAGTAAGTAAAACCAATGTGAAAAATAAAAAATAAAACACAAATGTAAATGTTGAAAATATTCAAATGGTAGGTAATGAAAAAAAGTACTGTGTAAATATAAGTGAGAAAAAAAATTGATGACTTACTCGAGAACTCCTGCCTGTCTGCCACACTGTGTGTTGGGCAGTGTAGTAATTGCGGAAACAGCTTATATCTATTGACAAAACTTACTCTGCAGGTCTGGTCGCCCAGCTGCTTGCACATGTCAATTGCGTCAGAATGAAATTAAATGCTTTGATTGAGTAGAAGATGAAGTAGAAGATAACGATAAGTGTAAAGAATTTGATCCCTCAAAAGGACCCATGTGGCGTTCCCTACAGGTTAAAGGAAATAACAACTACAACAGATTACCTAATTGAAAAAATGTGCAATTGAGGTCATCAGCAGGAACTTAGGTAAGGATTCGCGTTTCGGCCCCTACTCCTGAACGCTCAAACTCACCCAAGCGGGGCCCTGCTATATGAAAGCAGCCTCGAAATCAATTAAATCAATGAAAGCACGCACAATTATTAAGAAGCTGCTTAGCAGAAAAATATCCGTATTTCAATAAAGTTTCACTATGCTTATGCAGCTGCTTCTCAGCACTTTGCTTGAGATCTACGCTGTTATATAATATACTTGTAACACCATATAGATATGTTAAAGCAAAAGTTTGCAGAAATACTTTAGTTGCAATGAACCATTTTTGAAGAGTCGAAAAATGAGAGAATTTGAAAATGCAAATTTATAATTTGAATTTTTGGTATGAAGGTCTTCGAATCATGCGAAATAGGCACTACCATCCGAAAAAGGAGATTCAGAATATGTAGTAACGCTTTTTTCAAAACGTTTTATCCATCGGAAAATAGAAAATTTGAGGGTTGTGCCTCCGGTCCTACGTCGCTAAAAATCGCCGGTCCAGAGTTAAGACCTCGGTTACATGATGTCACACGTTGGCCAGTTAAAGTATGAAAACGAAAATGCAGTTTTTCAAGGTCGATATTTTTGATAAATAGCAATGAGCGTTGACAGCATTCTACAATGATTTCATGGGATATATGCCTTATTCACTTAATCTGAAAACTCTAGGTGTAAGACTGGAAAATTCAATTAAAATAGCAAGATGTCACACGTTGACCCTATAAAGATGGAAGAATGCTACAATGATGTCAGTATTTTATCGGCATTTCAAAGAGAAGCTACGAAAAGCATGAAATTAGCTTTTGTGCAGCACGTGTGAATAAGTATCGTGTGCGTTCGCCTGAGTAAACCTACTTTCCAGACGAGAAGAGACAATATCGACTTAAGATATTGACAAAGCAGTCTCGTTTTAGGAGAAATGCAACTTAAGTGATGAAGTACATCAATGACGGCTGTGGTCTATTCAAATTCGCAGCTGAATGGAAAATTCAGTGGCCGCATGTGTTTCTCGCCATTATTAGAAAATCGTTATTCAAAGTCGCTTTTGTTGGCTTAAAGATAAACAGCGACTTTCTATCTGATCAGGCATGTCAGCTTTCAATACTCAAGTGCAGTGTAACAATTTATTTGTATCTAAAAGACGAAATATGCAAGCTGGTGGGGCAATCACAAACTTTGACGTTTGTCTAAGAGAATGGATAGATTGTGAAATCCATCATTTCGGGCAGATTTTCACATATTTTTCCACTGGCTAATTTGCACTTATCTCAAGTTCTTATTGACGTGAACAAACACAAGCAGTGGAAGAACAAGTTCTGTTAGAACTTCATAATAATGAATCATTTGCGCGACTCACGATCTGACAGCAGATCAAATAAACTAATTTCCGACAAGCACAATTCTGACCGAATATTTCATTTAGTTATAATCTGTTTTTCATAAACAATTAATTTGGAAACTGAAATTGATGATAGCATGAAATTTTGTTTCTAGTATGATTTCCATTTCTCATACAATGCTTTACACTAAAATTAACAAGCGTTTCAGCTTAGGTACACAGAGATTTTTACAAGGACAATAAGCTAAAGCTTGCTTCTGCATAGATACATAAAAGATTCAATCCAACATTGCGGCAATATGATAATTAGAGCTCGACAAAATTGTTTATTTTTCAAGCAGGAAACGTTTTTTATTTAATTGGTAAAGTTCGTAAAATAGTTTTTTTCTTTCCGTAATGCGATGGATCGGTAAATATTTCACAACTATATTTCCTTGTAATATCCTAAAAGTGTTGTAAAACTAATGTACAACGAATAAAAAACATATCCAATTCACGACGAAAAGGCATCAACAAGAAGACAGACAACAATGCAATGTCTCCATTAACTTGATGTATCCTTCTTTTCCCTCAATTGTTTTATAATTGTGAAGCAGAATACAACAGAAAGGGATCGTCATCAACAACAAAACAGAGTGGAACCAACCAGACATGCCATCCACAACTAATATTTAGGGAGATATAGGAATGAACTATTGTGAACTATGGGCTATGAACTATGAAAACCGTAATGCGGCTGCTACAGACCGTTTCACAAATAATTGCACAAAAAAAGTTAACATATTTTCAAATGTAATTTTCGTGTTGAAATCCTGGTTCAATTTTAATGAACGATATACGATTTGAAACCTTATGTTCCACAGATTATTTTGGCATACATTTTACTTTCTTAAGTGGTCAGTTGTGGTCAGTAGGCCTTCTGAAAGAAAACTGAGCGTTTTTTGATGCAGATTTTAGCATGAAGACGACAGAATTTTTTAATGAAAATTGACAAAACAGTGTGAACTATCATTCAGCTTCATCATGATGTAGAGATTTTAAGATTCGTTGAATATACAAAAAGATACAGTCCAAATAATTTTTAACGAATAAATGCTGCTAAAAAAGTTTGACATGATTTTTTCATTGATGAAGATGCTCAATTTCAATAAACTTTATACCATGTGAAACGATGTTTTTAGTACCTTGATTTGGCAGAGTGATTAGGTTGTGGCTGGTCAGCTGTGGTCAGCAGACATAGAAGTATGAATTTTTGGTCAATTCATTCACCGATGCCTACTGACTAAACTACGCAAAACAGAAAATTAAGATTATCACCATTGACTCAGGCTCGTGTTCAGCTTTCAGATGATATA
This sequence comes from Prostheceraeus crozeri, assembly GCA_907163375.1. NCBI lineage: Eukaryota > Metazoa > Platyhelminthes > Polycladida > Euryleptidae > Prostheceraeus > Prostheceraeus crozeri. The sequence goes on from CAJQUW010009290.1 coordinate 289,936, forward strand.
ATTTTTTCGAGATTCAACGACATTTGTTACAGTCTTACTCAATTAACATGCCTGCTTGATTTTGCTCTAACTTTCGCGTTAAAAATGCTTTTAACGGTCAAATGCACACAAATTAATAACTTTTGCTGTATTAACGCTGGCGCTTTCGAGCTTGGGTTTAAAAGAATTCTGGTGTTATCAGCTCCAAGAAAATGAAAGTTTTATGACGATCTGCCCATCCGTTCACTGGCAAACTTCAAATTCGTATTGTTCCCATATTCAGCCATTGGGTGAGTCATCATTACCCTCGGTGGTGAGGATTTCGAATCCTTGATCTGCGCGCACACAAAGGCTTGGCGTCAGATCGAGACTCGCCACCTCTTCACAAACAATAGCAATCTCTCACGTCGTAGTTGCTGTGCCCGATAAGTGAATCGACAAGACTTTCAGCAACTCATCCAATGATGACAGGAAACGGGGGCAGTTATGACATGACATCAATGACATGATTAGCTATGATATGATCATGAATAATTTTTCTTATCACTAATTACTTCATTTAATTAGGCACATCACACTGTTTCCTAAACTAAGCAAGTGTCTCGGCTGACCAAGTGAATAAGTTCAGTAATCAATTACATGAGCCTAAGCAGCTTACGGTTAAATTTGATGAGAATAAGCAAGAGATAAAAGAGCCTTTCGAGTTGTGCAACGATTTAGGAAACAGACTGTAGATCACCTTGAATTTAATTGCTTTATACCCAATTTCTTTTGTCATCACATTTCAACAATGATGATTTGTTATCAGATGATCTGGTGGCCATAGTCTAAATTTTACTGATGCTTCTCACATTAGTTTTTGTTTCCCATACTGCTTCTATATTTCTTGAAATATAATTGATTCACGTGCTATGTTCGTGATGCATTCATTTAAATATTTGTTTATTTGAAATGTGCCGTGCAGTTATTTCGAAATTCCTTAACACACATTGTTAAAATGTGCGTACTTGTTGCTGATATACAAAAATTGTTTCATTTACGTGTAATAGAAATGAACTCAATATTGTAGGCTCGACTTGAAATCTTACTACTTATAACTCAGAAAAAGTACGATGCATTTGGTCTACACCATACAGATTTAGTAGCTTTTCTACCAAACAGCAACAACACTACCAGATGAATTGAAATAAAGCATTTGGTAGCTAGCATTTCATCGGTTTGGTAGAGTGTTATTTACATTGAATATAGGCCCTCTAGAATATACGATCACGAAGGAGTCAGTAATATACAACTCTCACTTTCATGTTACTAGTAATGGCAGATTGCATAAAGTGGCATGAGAGTGATCGAATTGTAGAGGTTTTTTGATGTCTATGATGATTGTAGTAAGGTAAATCACCAAAGCAAGTTATTCTAGTCTCTAACAGCCCGGAGAGAGAGTTTTTAGAACACCGTCTTGTCTCGCAGTCAGAGAAGTTGTGTTATTATTATCATCAGCTTTACATTCGCCAAGTGACAGGATGGAAAGGTAATTAAGATAAGGCGAAGAGATTACAAGTGTAAAGTGAAGTAAAGAGAGGTGTTAAAATCAAGGAGGTATGTTGTACAGCACTTACGTGAATTGAGTCTAATACTTCTGCAGTTAAGATGCCACTTTTCATGACGGGATTAAATTAATTTTTGCGGATAATGCAAAATTATAAATTTCAAAAGCTGTAAATTTTTGTGGTGTGATATTCGTGGGTAAGTTCTGAACGTTGTATGAAATCAAGGCTAGAAATAGACTCCAGCACAAATAGGTAAGACTAAATAGTCATCAACGCGAAAAGAGAAAGATTTATTAACTAGTAGAAAATGTTTCTATTCTCGCGTATTCACTAAGCGAGAGGTCCGGAAACAATAAAAATATTTTGTATGCATGTACATCATTTCATAACACTAATTAAAGCTAGGGGAAAGGGATTCAAGCTTGTCTCACATGTAGTTCAAATGAAATTTCCAAATTGAAAGCCATAGATGAGTGTTAGTCACGATATTATTGGCCTTCCGATTGCTTCATTGTTCTGTACTCTTTGCTAGCACCGGTTGTATTGTGCTACCGCCATCTGCAAAGAGATACACATTGTCATTTTGTAATTACATTATACTTCTAAAAATCACTTAATTTATAATCCATATATTCACGCAAATCGCAAGGATTATGAGGCATCTAACTTCAAGAATTAGGATTTTGAAAGCTAAATTCGCATTGTGGCCAGCTCGGCATGATATTACCAAGAAAGAGCCTGGTGTCAGGGATGTAACTGGCAATGTTTCCAAGAGACGCCGGAGTCCCTGATAATGTGAAGGATTTTTGCTGGAAGTCAGCATCACACAGGTGCAAACGAATCGGAGTTAAGGAGCTTGATGGAAACGTTCCCGTAAGAGTAGCTATGTCCCTTGTCGGCTTGATGGAGCTTTGAAGGCATTATACTTGATTGTAGACGTTTTTCGTTATCTGGCGTGTGTATTATGAATGAAAGATCAGCAAAGAAAGAATCTAAGGACATTGTTAGTACATGCACAAGTGTACATCTGTCCATTCAACGTATATCGTGTATGTGCGGCACATGTCATTGATAAGTATGACATGAGGCTTATACACAAACAAGGGATAAACGAAGACAAGCCTCAAAAGATGTTTGATTCAGAAGCCTTCTTTTTCACTGGATTTGATCGACCTCCAAAACATAGAGAGAAAATCCAAAAACAAAGAAAATTTTGAGTGCTGATCTTCAGAAAGAATAGGTCAAAATTGATTGATTGGCAGAGCAGTTTTGGTTAGGATTAACAGATCACTATGTAGGTAACATAATTCAAGCTGCAAAGCATCTGCATCTGATGTAATTACCGTCACCGGAGCATTCAATGCATTGAAACTTATCTCAAAATGCTTGAAATCTTGGAATCACATGCCGAAGTCTTCAATCATGGTATCAAGGGTTTCAGCAAAGCAAAAAATCATCAATATGAAAACCAAATTTACAGTTCAGTTCAAACTTGAAATAAAGTAGTTCAGAAAAAGACAAACTCATTTTCCGCGGCCACACTTTGGGCAACCCTGTCATAAATACGTTGAGACTTTCGATGTGATGATTAATTATGACGACAGTGACCTTAGACAGCTCTTAAAGATAGTTGGTATTTGATAATGAGACTCAAAACCTGCCATCAAATCGTTAAATTCCCATGCAGATAGAATTGATCTGCAATTAGACGTGATTAAGCCATGTGCGAGCAATCTCGTCGTAGGCCTAACGGAAACACGATACTCACTTTCATTGCCAATTACGAGTTAACTCGCATCTTTCAAATTAAAATGAGTCATTAGTTAGTCCAAATACACATTTCAGATCTATTTTTGATCAATATCATGCAGTCATTTCCTGTGGCAAAGGGCGTTACATACAGAATTAGATTGTTTGACAGCATCACTTTGTTAGAAGTGCAAACTAGTTCAAGACAATGGCACTTGCAGAACTTACTAAGTAAACAAAAAGAAAGTTTCAATGTCGTCGCTTACGGATTGCTGTGAATTCCTTCAGAATGATCCGATCGTTGCGATTTCTTTAGATTCGAAGAATTCAGATCATTGCGCAAAAGGTTTCTCGATAATGTTGCTCCTTCCGATCATTATTAAAAAAGTTAGCAGGCGCAGGAAAAAACGTTCACAAACTAGTCTGTACAACTTGACATCTTCTGTGTCTCTTTGCTGTGTGATCCGGTTGATAACAGTCACTGAAACTTCGCACAATTTGGCGTGTTTAATGTCGAAGTGCCTGCTTATTGTTCAATTGCTATGGTATTATGTCAGCAGATTGTGCCATTTCATTAGCGTTACAAGATTCGATGCTTCTTTTCTAGTCAAGCAGAAGAAGAGACGACCTGTCTAATTCTGTGGGTGTCGCACATGATTTCCTGTTCCGACAGTGTGTTTTAATTTTGTTGTGGTCTTTGGATATAAGGCGCTTTCTTGTGAGCCGATATAAAAGGTATATTCGTTATTTCATGACGGCGATGAATGGATTTGAATGGGATGTATCCGAAACTATCAGCAGGCTTGTCAGAAACGTCCGCTTCGATAGACTAATATCACCGTTTTTGTAGACTAATGCATCTAAAAAATAAAGCTTTTAAAACTGAAATGAATAGAGTTATATAAGTTATATTTTCATCTGAAAGAAAGTATGAACTATATACATGCAAGTGTGATCTCCAAAATTGCCAACACTCATCGAGATAACGCTTTCACAAATTAATGCATCTATATCTTGAAAACTTTCTGTGAAAATTGTGAATATATTCATTTCCAAAAATCCCAAAACCCAAGTAGCACAGCTGAGATCGGACCCTTTTCGTCCTCTTAATTGCATGAAATGACAGCTTCCATATTATATGCAGTAATTATTTTTCAGTGCAAATTCAAAGATTGGGAATTAAGTTGTTACATCGGAATAACGACGGATATTGCAACGGATAAACTTGAATCCATCACCTGAGTATCATCACCTGCCAGACACTGTCAGTCGAGTACTGAATGCACTGTTGAAATAATCTTTTGACTGAATAATTTCATTAATTTCATTCTTCCCTGTGCCCAATGAAGCACTTTGAATCAAATGCGCACTTAGTATCTGTAATTCTCAGCCAAGGTTGAAACTTTGAATTTCTGGAAGTTTTCGAAAGTGTCATTTGGTATCAGGGATGCGGAGTCGGAGTTGGATTCTTATCAATTGATAGAACTCCGGACTCCGGCCTATAACTAGACCCGAAATATGATACAAACAAATTATTTGCCCTCGTGCATAGCTGTCACTGTCTTGATGTCAACTTTCTTCGTCAAACAGAAGTACAGTCGAGACAGCATTAAAAAAATAAGCTTGTAATTGTTGAGGGAATGAACCGCATTAGGCAAAAGGATTGTCTTTTCACTCGGTGATTTAGCAGATAAGACAAGCCTTCTTAGCCTCGATCACACCTACGCGCCTAAGGTCACATCAGAGACAAAAATGAAATACTAGTTTGTTTGAGAACATTGCCTCTTAGCCCCCACGTTAATCGTGTATGTGATGGCTCCTCCAAAGCGCATATTAAAAGCGAAAGTGTACTCACATTTTTTGGTGAAGGATGGGGAATTTTCCTGCCTGGTAGAGACTGGAGAAAAACCGTGTGAAGCCCTTAAAGCGACATCGTAAATCGGAAATGATTGATAACTGATGTAGTAATGATCACCAAAAAAGGTTCAGGTAAGCCTATAATGATCTATGATGTAGACCACCAGTTTTTCAAAAACTAGGCTTTGTATAATTGCCACTCGGAGTCGGAGTCAGAATCCCATCAAAATGATAGGACTCCGCATCCCTGTTTCGTGTACATTGCATTACGAACAAAATGATATGCAAGCTTGCCATGGACATTGTAGATCAAAATATGTTATAGAACTTAGGATAGGATCAGCTTAGGAATCAAATAAAAACACAAAGCAATCGATGCAATCAATTCGCGATTAATAAGGAATATGGAAGTGATTTCTATGATCGGATTTCAAAATTCTGAACGCTTAAAGTAGCAGCAGTGCAGCATTATTTATAAAACTGCAATAATTCCAGCCACAGAATTAAACAGGTCGTTTCTTCTTCTGTTTGACTAGAAGGGAAGCATTGGAACATGTGACGTTAATGAAATGGCACAATCTGCTGACATAATACCGTAGCAATCGAACAATGAGCAGCCAGTTCAACATTAAACACGCCAAATGGTGCGAAGTTTCAGTGACTGCTATCATAGAAATTGACAACAATAAAACCTCTAGAATGAAAATTAAGCTTCATGCAATGCACAATAACGGCACATAAATCGCACGCATTTTCACGTAGATGCACCTGCCAACGTCTGCATCATTGGGTTAGAATCAGTCACATGAGTAAATCGAAGCTTTTAATTGGTTCTTCATGCCCCAACTTAGTTCCCTCGGATGTGCCGCGACCTTGAGTCAATTTCCATTCTAGCGAACTTCAGATAAACAGTTTATTTCTATGACTGCTATCAACCGGATCACACATCAAAGAGACACAGACAATGTCAAGTTCTACAGAGAAGTTTGTGAACGTTTTTTCATGCGCCTACTAACTTTTTTAAAAATGATCGGAGGGCCGAACATCATCGAGAAAACCTTTGCGCAATGATCTGAATTCTTCGAATCTGAAGGAATCGTGGAGATCGGAGCATTTTGAAGGAATTCAGAGAAATCCGCAATCGACGCATGACTATTTTTCCTATCTCTGCAAGGTATTAAAAATTTCTTTTTGTCCACTTAATAAGTTCCTGCATGTGCCATAGTTTTGAATCAGTTTGCATTTCTAGCAAAGTGATATAGTTAAACAATCTAATTCTGTGATTACAGCAGCTCTATCTGCGAAAACATTATTGCATAATTCATTGAAGAACATTTTCTTTCTCAGACTGTCATTTCCTGGCAAATTCATGTGCAATACAATGCGTCGACAATCGATTTCTCGAAATGTCAAAGCTTTAAAGACGACACATGATTGACGACATGTGAAACGGGACATGTTGGAAACATAGCTTATATTGCTTGCGGTAAATTAACACAGTAATCGAGCTCGAATGCACTATTTGTTCTTCAAGAGCGCTTATTTGTTCTCTATAAAAAAGCTTTCATATGTAGAGACTTGACTTCAACAGTAGCAAAATAAGTGCAGACACCAAGTGGGCAACAGCTTGTAAAAAATAACTGTAGCAAGTTGAAGTAAAGCAAAAACAGCGAGAAAGTTTATTAAACGTGTAAAGTGAAACATGTTCTTAAAAATGTTCAGTTTCTTAAACCATTAAGAACAATAGCCATTGTATTTTTATATAGACAAGACATTTTTTATTGCTAAAGTGAATGAAAATCAAGTTAATTTCATCAGATATACAATATCCATTCTCGTCAGATAGAGAAATTATTTGAAACAGTCACGAGCGCTACTGCTTCAAATGCCATCTCACTGAACGCAATAAATTTCGCAACAACTGAAATTCATGAAAATTTTATAAGATTCAATTCAGATGATGCCATGATCCTGAAACAGTCGTTGCCATAGTTCATGGTCATTATGTAGGTGTGATTATCTATTGAAAACTGATTTAAAACAATGGCACATGCAGGAACTTACTAAGTGGGCAAAAAGAAATTTTCAATGCCCTACAGATTTAGAAATAATAGTCGTGTGTCGCTTGCGGATTGCTTTGAATTCCTTCAAAATGCTCCGATCGGCGATTTCTTCAGATTCGAAGAATTCAGATCATTGCGCAAAAGGTTTCTAGATAATATGGGTCCCCCGCTCATTATCAAAAAAGTTAGCAGGCGAGCGAAGAAACGTTCACAAACTTCTCTGTAGAACTTGACATTGTCTGTCTCTCTTTGCTGTCTGATCCGGTTGATAAAAGTCACTGAAACTTCGCACAATTTGGCATGTTTAATGTTGAACTGGCTGTTCATTGTTCGATTTCTATGGTAGTTAGTCAGGAGATTGTGCCATTTCATTAGCATTACATGTTCCAATTCTTCAGTCAAGGCGCAGTTTTGAGCATTCATCACAAAAATATAGTCGTCTTGAATCATCAAGATATGATCTTTGTCAAATAGTCGATGCCCTAAATTTTATATAACAACATAATTTAGTTTTAAAAATTTTCCTTTTAGCCTATTTTCGTTATTTATTAGTTAAAAACGTCTTTAAACGAATCTGTAGGACGGAATTGGCATTGTATGTTGCAATGGCGTGAACACAGGAATACCTTAAATGTTTCATCGTCAAACTGCAATTGGTAGCTTTTCTGACTCATAATTTTGAATATTGATAATTTTTTATATGTTTCACATACACTATTCCTATCGAAATATTTGATCAAAGTTAGTGATACCTTTCCGTTGATAACTAATTCCGTCCAACAGATGTTTTGATTTTCTGTTAGCCATATCGAATATCTAACTGGGGAACTATCTAGCCTATCAATGCTGTGCATTGTCCCGAACACCGATCATAATAGCTAGTTCTATGCTGAGAACACAGTAGTCCAGATCAGTTAGAAGTTTGGGTCATAGCTGACTCTGTGGAACGGTCTTATTATATAAAATTTTTTACTTATCTTTAAATATTTTTACTTAAATATTTACTTAAATATTGCTTAATAAAATTTTTCAGTCAAAACTCTATATTAATGAAGGTGAAGAGCATGGTGACAATAGAAAATTGCAGGTATGACTCTGTAGAGCCTCATTTGTTTTCTCTTGGACGAAATATCTTTCAGTTCTTGTCTAAGCTATGGCTGCTAAAGTGCAGTCTTTTTGAGTGTTATTGAGTGACATTGACAACATGAACCAGTTACAGAACAGATTTGAAACAGTCACGAGCGCTACTGCTTCAAATGCCATCTCACTGAACGCAATAAATTTCGCAACAACTGAAATTCATGAAAATTTTATAAGATTCAATTCAGATGATGCCATGATCCTGAAACAGTCGTTGCCATAGTTCATGGCCATTATGTAGGTGTGATTATCTATTGAAAACTGATTTAAAACAATGGCACATGCAGGAACTTACTAAGTGGGCAAAAAGAAATTTTCAATGCCCTACAGATTTAGAAATAATAGTCGTGTGTCGCTTGCGGATTGCTTTGAATTCCTTCAAAATGCTCCGATCGGCGATTTCTTCAGATTCGAAGAATTCAGATCATTGCGCAAAAGGTTTCTAGATAATATGGGTCCCCCCGCTCATTATCAAAAAAGTTAGCAGGCGAGCGAAGAAACGTTCACAAACTTCTCTGTAGAACTTGACATTGTCTGTCTCTCTTTGCTGTCTGATCCGGTTGATAAAAGTCACTGAAACTTCGCACAATTTGGCATGTTTAATGTTGAACTGGCTGTTCATTGTTCGATTTCTATGGTAGTTAGTCAGGAGATTGTGCCATTTCATTAGCATTACATGTTCCAATTCTTCAGTCAAGGCGCAGTTTTGAGCATTCATCACAAAAATATAGTCGTCTTGAATCATCAAGATATGATCTTTGTCAAATAGTCGATGCCCTAAATTTTATATAACAACATAATTTTGTTTTAAAAATTTTCCTTTTAGCCTATTTTCGTTATTTATTAGTTAAAAACGTCTTTAAACGAATCTGTAGGACGGAATTGGCATTGTATGTTGCAATGGCGTGAACACAGGAATACCTTAAATGTTTCATCGTCAAACTGCAATTGGTAGCTTTTCTGACTCATAATTTTGAATATTGATAATTTTTTATATGTTTCACATACACTTTTCCTATCGAAATATTTGATCAAAGTTAGTGATACCTTTCCGTTGATAACTAATTCCGTCCAACAGATGTTTTGATTTTCTGTTAGCCATATCGAATATCTAACTGGGGAACTATCTAGCCTATCAATGCTGTGCATTGTCCCGAACACCGATCATAATAGCTAGTTCTATGCTGAGAACACAGTAGTCCAGATCAGTTAGAAGTTTGGGTCATAGCTGACTCTGTGGAACGGTCTTATTATATAAAATTTTTTACTTATCTTTAAATATTTTTACTTAAATATTTACTTAAATATTGCTTAATAAAATTTTTCAGTCAAAACTCTATATTAATGAAGGTGAAGAGCATGGTGACAATAGAAAATTGCAGGTATGACTCTGTAGAGCCTCATTTGTTTTCTCTTGGACGAAATATCTTTCAGTTCTTGTCTAAGCTATGGCTGCTAAAGTGCAGTCTTTTTGAGTGTTATTGAGTGACATTGACAACATGAACCAGTTACAGAACAGATTTGAAACAGTCACGAGCGCTACTGCTTCAAATGCCATCTCACTGAACGCAATAAATTTCGCAAAAACTGAAATTCATGAAAATTTTATAAGATTCAATTCAGATGATGCCATGATCCTGAAACAGTCGTTGCCATAGTTCATGGCCATTATGTAGGTGTGATTATCTATTGAAAACTGATTTAAAACAATGGCACATGCAGGAACTTACTAAGTGGGCAAAAAGAAATTTTCAATGCCCTACAGATTTAGAAATAATAGTCGTGTGTCGCTTGCGGATTGCTTTGAATTCCTTCAAAATGCTCCGATCGGCGATTTCTTCAGATTCGAAGAATTCAGATCATTGCGCAAAAGGTTTCTAGATAATATGGGTCCCCCCGCTCATTATCAAAAAAGTTAGCAGGCGAGCGAAGAAACGTTCACAAACTTCTCTGTAGAACTTGACATTGTCTGTCTCTCTTTGCTGTCTGATCCGGTTGATAAAAGTCACTGAAACTTCGCACAATTTGGCATGTTTAATGTTGAACTGGCTGTTCATTGTTCGATTTCTATGGTAGTTAGTCAGGAGATTGTGCCATTTCATTAGCATTACATGTTCCAATTCTTCAGTCAAGGCGCAGTTTTGAGCATTCATCACAAAAATATAGTCGTCTTGAATCATCAAGATATGATCTTTGTCAAATAGTCGATGCCCTAAATTTTATATAACAACATAATTTTGTTTTAAAAATTTTCCTTTTAGCCTATTTTCGTTATTTATTAGTTAAAAACGTCTTTAAACGAATCTGTAGGACGGAATTGGCATTGTATGTTGCAATGGCGTGAACACAGGAATACCTTAAATGTTTCATCGTCAAAATTCAATTGTAGCTTTTCTGACTCATAATTTTGAATATTGATAATTTTTTATATGTTTCACATACACTTTTCCTATCGAAATATTTGATCAAAGTTAGTGATACCTTTCCGTTGATAACTAATTCCGTCCAACAGATGTTTTGATTTTCTGTTAGCCATATCGAATATCTAACTGGGGAACTATCTAGCCTATCAATGCTGTGCATTGTCCCGAACACCGATCATAATAGCTAGTTCTATGCTGAGAACACAGTAGTCCAGATCAGTTAGAAGTTTGGGTCATAGCTGACTCTGTGGAACGGTCTTATTATATAAAATTTTTTACTTATCTTTAAATATTTTTACTTAAATATTTACTTAAATATTGCTTAATAAAATTTTTCAGTCAAAACTCTATATTAATGAAGGTGAAGAGCATGGTGACAATAGAAAATTGCAGGTATGACTCTGTAGAGCCTCATTTGTTTTCTCTTGGACGAAATATCTTTCAGTTCTTGTCTAAGCTATGGCTGCTAAAGTGCAGTCTTTTTGAGTGTTATTGAGTGACATTGACAACATGAACCAGTTACAGAACAGATTTGAAACAGTCACGAGCGCTACTGCTTCAAATGCCATCTCACTGAACGCAATAAATTTCGCAACAACTGAAATTCATGAAAATTTTATAAGATTCAATTCAGATGATGCCATGATCCTGAAACAGTCGTTGCCATAGTTCATCGCCATCATGTAGGTGTGATTATCTATTGAAAACTGATTTAAAACAATGGCACATGCAGGAACTTACTAAGTGGGCAAAAAGAAATTTTCAATGCCCTACAGATTTAGAAATAATAGTCGTGTGTCGCTTGCGGATTGCTTTGAATTCCTTCAAAATGCTCCGATCGGCGATTTCTTCAGATTCGAAGAATTCAGATCATTGCGCAAAAGGTTTCTAGATAATATGGGTCCCCCCGCTCATTATCAAAAAAGTTAGCAGGCGAGCGAAGAAACGTTCACAAACTTCTCTGTAGAACTTGACATTGTCTGTCTCTCTTTGCTGTCTGATCCGGTTGATAAAAGTCACTGAAACTTTGCACAATTTGGCATGTTTAATGTTGAACTGGCTGTTCATTGTTCGATTGCTATGGTAGTTAGTCAGGAGATTGGGCCATTTCATTAGCATTACATGTTCCAATTCTTCAGTCAAGGCGCAGTTTTGAGCATTCATCACAAAAATATAGTCTTGAATCATCAAGATATGATCTTGGTCAAATAGTCGATGCCCTAAATTTTATATAACAACATAATTTTGTTTTAAAAATGTTGCTTTTAGCCTATTTTCGTTATTTATTAGTTAAAAACGTCTTTAAACGAATCTGTGGGACGGAATTGGCATTGTATGTTGCAATGGCGTGAACACAGGAATACCTTGAATGTTTCATCGTCAAACTGCAATTGGTAGCTTTTCTGACTCATAATTTTGAATATTGATAATTTTTTATATGTTTCACATACACTTTTCCTATCGAAATATTTGATCAAAGTTAGTGATTCCTTTCCGTTGATAACTAATTCCGTCCAACAGATGTTTTGATTTTCTGTTAGCCATATCAAATATCTAACTGGGTAACTATCTAGCCTATCAATGCTGTGCATTGTCCCGAACACCGATCATAATAGCTAGTTCTATGCTGAGAACACAGTAGTCCAGATCAGTTAGAAGTTTGGGTCATAGCTAACTCTGTGGAACGGTCTTATTATATAAAATTTTTTACTTATCTTTAAATATTTTTACTTAAATATTTACTTAAATATTGCTTAATAAAACTTTTCAGTCAAAACTCTATATTAATGAAGGTGAAGAGCATGGTGACAATAGGCAATTGCAGATATGACTCTGTAGAGCTTCAGTTGTTTTCTCTTGGACGAAATATCTTTCAGTTCTTGTCTAAGCTATGGCTGCTAAAGTGCAGTCTTTTTGAGTGTTATTGAGTGACCTTGACAACATGAACCAACGAACAACGAGTGGTATGATGAATTGACAGGCGTGTATGTACATGTATTTTTTTGACACCCATAGCGAAATCAAACCCGTTCAACATGGACTCGGAGCCATCTGCTAAGCGAAGGAGGAACTTAGATTACTGCAAGAAATATCGTCAAAAGAACTTAGAAAAATCTCGACGAATCGAGAAGGAGCGAAAAAGGCACCAGCGAACTGCAAGAAATGCAATGTTCATGATGCCATGTTAAAATGAGATGATACTGCATCCGTTCTCAAAGAACATATTCTCAAACAGCAGGCTGAGTTAAGATGCATGAAGAAAAGTTTGAAAACGATGAGATAATGATTTATCTCGATTACAGCGAGAACAGCACCAAAATGAGATACAGAGTATAAATTTTGACCATTCATCAATTAGCATCTTTACAGCGTGGACGTTTTACAAGAATGCCGATGAAGTGAGAAAAATCCATATAACTGTCACAACAGAACTCAGTGATAAATCGCGTGTTGAATCAGTTTCATGCATTAATTTAGCAATAAACCACTCATTGGAAAGGTCAGTAGGACTGTGAACAAGATAGTTTCAGTAAGTGATGAGTGTGCCGCTCAGTTTCGCTCGCGGTGCGTTTTCTTGCTCCTAACTGCAATCCAAAAGGAAAATTGATCGAATAGCATTACCATGAGGCTCGCCATGGGAAGGGCCTGATGGATGGCATTGACGATACGGGCAAGAATATGGTGTACCGGAAAGCATTGTCGAGTAATCTGGTGATAAATCAACCGGAAGAGTTTGCCAAATTAGCAAATGAACTACCAAATATTGACCCACTGTACCTATCAGATAAGAAATTAGTGCACGAACCATAGAGGAAATGGATACTGTTACATCGATACCCGACGCACTTAAAAATCACAAAGTTTTAAGATCAAAAAGCATGCGCGGTATATTCTTCAATGAATTTTCCTATCTAAGCACCGATTCTGAGCCACATTTCACGTAATGGTGTGGCGATGATTGCCAACATGACCAGACTTTTGTCGATGAAAACATGTGTGCCCAATCCATGAGGAAATATCATACTGATGAAGTTTGGCTAGAATGTCGTCTTTGCAAACTTTGGTTCATTGAACAATGTTTTTATGTCTGATCTCTATTTCAATCTCTCTCTAACACCAACTGAATTTCATTAGTGATAATACAGCCTTTTAATACAGTGCTGTTGTTTTTCATATTCAAATGTTGGAATTATGAGATCAGACGAGCATTACATGCCATTTGTAGAGGTAAAGCGAAAGCAATTAACATAGAACACATTTGATGAGATTACAGTTAAAATTTCAGAAAAATCTAGAAATCTGTAGGACGGGAGTCTATCTTAGATGCTAAATAAAAGTCAAACGTCAACAATCAATAATGCTCATAATACATCGTAAAGACCCTATCGAATAGAAGAGTCGAAGTTATCGTATGAGGAAAGATATTTCGAAGTTTCATTTTTTTCGTTGTATTTTCCATCCTTCAGATTCCGTCTCAAAGAAAATTTACTTTTTTCTAAAGGCTGTTTTGTCAGAGAAGTGCGGAATATATTTATTATTACCATACATGATATTAGAAGGCATGATCACAGAGTAAGCATATTTAACGTAGCAAAGTGCGTCAAGGTAACAAAGTTAAAAAAAGGAAGCTAACGACCAGTTAATTTTTAGTAGGTGCAAATTATGATTTAGAAGAAAATTGATATATCCTAAAATGTCTAAAAATTTAAAAATACTTACTACAAGGACAAACAACGCTTCTCCTCTCCTCATGTGTAATGAATTGGCGAATAAGTCGTTCTGTTCAAAATTATGTTTATCTCTTATATATTGAAAAGATCCTATTTAACAGTCTGCCCATTCAGATGATAAGAGGACAGGTCTGTTTCCAATCAAAATACCAGATCTAGCTAATAACACAGCGGGATTACGCTATCTATAATCTACCAGGTGTGCAAGAGAATTAATATTAGTTCCTTAAGCTAAAACGTGAAAAAATTCTACAAAATGTGCATACAAATTATTTCACTATTTTTAATGAGGTCATCAACAGGAACTTGGTCAGGACAGAGACCAATAGGTAGAGTATCGACCTATAGGTAGAGTGTCGACTCAAAAAAGTATCTGTATACAGTGAAAATTTTTATATGAAGAGATTCAGCTCTTTGCGGAGATTACGCTCCCATGGTCCAAAAAATTATTTGAGCAGTTTTAAAAAAGTCAAAATTTTGCAAATTTATATACTACCGAGATGACTCCCCCATATAAGTAGTATGAAACAAGTTGGATATCAAAAGGAATGCATATTTGACAATAAGCATCCTAAACAAGCGGAAATCAAGCTGATTATCAAGGGAATTTCATGATCCGTATTATAATAGAAGTCTTCATGAAAAAGTCGCGATAACATTCGTGCTTTCTTGGCTGAAATTTCAAGTTTTTAATTCAAATTTCACCGGCATTATTTTATGATTCACTAAATTCATGTTTCATTTCTTGAATCTAAATAGTGATGTGGACCTATTTACATTTCAAAGTTAATTGAAATCATTGGCTTTGATTGAGTGACTTTGCTCTGCCGTGGCAGGCTGCCTCTGATGTGATCACGCTTAAGAAAACACTCTTGAGGTTGAGCATGAAAGTAATAGGAACCCATCGAATTGCCAATTTAACAAACATAAATTTCTAAGGCTGTCATGACACTGAGAATCGGTAAAATACCATCATTCTCCTGCATTACAATCATGATCATTCAATTCCGTGGTTACTTCTTCAAAACTGTAAGAATTTGCATATCTCACATTTGGTAACAATTGCCAACTATGTCCCCCTTGAGTTCATTTAATAAAATCGTAAGTGTATGCACATTGGGGATTTGATAAATGCTGAGACTCTGTCTAATATACTCACTCTATGGGGATGATCTAAATTGCAAAACATTCGTGATGAGATGATTAGAAACGCCAGTTTTGATAGAAAAAGGAAACAAATACAAATTCTCAAAAAGCCAAAATCTATCTATTCCGTCCAACAGATTGAAATTTCACAATATTTTTCTTTGTTGAATTAGAAATTTATGAACACTTATGGACTAAATTATTTATTGGATAGTACTTATACTATACATGAGATAACCTGACCTCCATTAAAGTTATGTATAAGATGACAACATCAATAGTTATCGAATTCCGTCCCACAGACTTAAAGTAATTCAAACCAGCGCCTCAAACAGAAGAAGAAACGACCTGTCAAATTCTGTGGCATAAACTAACCGCATTGTCTCTCATGGTTTCTTACCCATCATTGTTTGCAACTTGCTCAATAGAAGACACCAGACCGCCGGCCAGGCCGAAAAGTTTGAATTAGGCTGATTAGACTTGCCGGTATGTCGACGATTAACGACATTCATTCTGGGATTAGTCGTCTAGTCAGATCAGCACCTGTATGAGTGCATGCATGAAAACATATTTTTTTGTGACGCAAACAAAAAACCGTTTCTTGAAAATTACTCTTCAAGTCATTATTCTAAGCGGCTAACAGAACTGTACAATATCAAGTTGGCGTTGATAAAGAAGTTAAGGTACATGTTCTTGGAATAACCGTTGCAACGCATGAGTACTATCAGGGACATCATAAAAATCATGAATCATAGATGTCCTTGGTACTATACAATGCCGCTCAGAGTAGCCATAGATTACTTTATTGTGACATTGCTAGTATATCTATTGACATCAATGTTAGACTACAGTGTCATAGTGCATTGTCAGTAGCTTCCATGTTTACATGCAAACACAATGATATCGATCGATGGTTTCAGATCTGAAAAGTTGATACATAGCCTTAAAAATGCCCAATTTGCAAATTTGCGATTTTGAAGTTTGCAAACTTGAAAGTCCCGAGAAAGTACAGAGACACTGCTGCATGCAAAGCTTGTAATACGAGCTCGTAGTTGAGGGATTGAACCGTGACAGTGAAGAAGGATTGTCGTTTCACTCGGTGAGAAGACAAGCCTTCCTAGCCTCGATCACACCAACGCACCAAAGGTCACATCAGAGACAAAAGTAAAATACTAGTTTTTTCGAGAACATTACCTCTTACCCTCACGTTAATCGTGTGTGATGGCTCCTCCAAAGCGCATATTAAAATCGAAAGTGAACTCATTTTTTTTGGAGAACGATGGGGAATTTTCCTGCGTGGTAGAGACTGGAGAAAAACTGTGTGAAGCACACATCAAGAAGATGGAAGAATCCCAGTTGTATGCATCCAACTTAAAGCGACATTTGATAAACATTCATCGGAAATGATTGATAATTGATACAGCAATGATCACTAAAGATGGGTTCAGGTAAGCCTATAATGATCTATGATGCAGGTTACCAGTTTTTTTCAAAAAACTAGGCTATATATAATTACCACTCGGAGTCGGAGTCCTATCAAAATGATATGACTCCGCATCCATGTTGTATGCATAATCGTGTATAACATGTCGTATTTTTATGTTTAGAAACAGACGAATTAATTTTTGCAAAGAACTCTAAGAATTCTCTCGACTTTTACATGTAAACGAGAAAGCTTATCTACATTTGGAGTTAAGGGTTTGGGAGTTGATTCACCTTGGAAAATATAATCTCACTACATCGCAGTGATATGCTATTATAAACAGAAGCATCGAATACTTCCGATTCGTGGTACTAATTTCGTTTCCAATCCTGACCAAGGTGCATATGCCTTTTTTGCAATTCAACCAATTAAAGTGCACCAAAATTATAGCAGTTGTTGCAGTTTACCTAAATTGGGGGAATGGCTGAAAGGACGCTTGTAATGGTCGACAAATGCGTGCAGGGGAGGGAGTAGGGGAGAGTGGGGCACCATGAGTCACCGGCCTTATATGGAAAACTCTTCAGTATTTCGGCGGGCGACTGCCACCTAACTGAGACCCTATTAAACGTGAAAAATGACAAAAATTATTGATTTAGTACCCCATCATTTCCACATGCTTTCAGTTAACCATTATATTTCACGCTGAAAAGTAAATTTTTGCTCTAAATTTGTTTTTGTACTAGCGTCCACATAAAACATCACAGATGAAATTTACTTTGCAGATAGAAGAGGCACCTCATTTGTAGGAACCATGAAACAGACACTTTTTCTGATGTCAAATGTAGTCAGAACATTATGACCTCGTCATCAAAAAAGTCAGGGTGGGCCACCATGAGCCATGCGACTCGGACCACCGTGAGACACTTCGCAACTTTTTTTCTATGCGATATCTATGTACATGCAGAAAATAGTTCATTCTAGTGGAGCTACCATAAATATGCCAACGTACCAACTATCCCAAAACCGGTGAGTGAAATTCTTTGACATCAATAGATTTTAGAAAAGGACCAAAAAACTTAAAAATGGCTCATGGTGCTCCACTCTCCCCTACTCAAAAAGTAGATTTTTCTGCGACCACACTATACATCGATGGTCCCTAATTCCGCTTTCACTATCAGGCGAATGACCAATGATTATACTTTGTACAATTGTCGACTTCATTTTAATCTTTATAATCTATTTTCAATTCTAATATTATATTTCATTATACCCTAATTATTGTATAGACTTGAATGATGTGTATAAGGGGATGGAAAGTTGACTCAATCAGCAATTATCATTATATTGGCATCTTAATAATTTGAAGCTAGCACATTTTTACTACCAAACTGCGCGTCAAATCCGACTGTCGAATCATAGCATGCTTTATAATCCACGGAAATCAGTAATCCTATGAGAACAAAAATAGCATATAAATTAGGGGTTGAATCCTGTGTGGGCGTCGGGATTCTGGGGTTACCCATAGGTTTTTCTGTGGGTATGTGGTGGTGTGGGGACTCAAATATCAATCCCCACGACAACCCTGTCAATCTAAACTGGCACGAATGTGCGCATATAGAAATAAACAAGTAAATATATAAATCTGACAAGAGTGACAGGAATGAACAAAATATTAACCCTCGTGCTGCTGGGGGATAATGTTTTTAGTCCCTCTGGCGAATTTTTTAATATCTTTTAAACTCTGCTAGCTGGCCACCAGATTTCTAATAGCTTACTTGCTACGGATTATGAAACTTTTGATTGAAGGGATAGCGGCATCATACCATTGACGTGAGACAAACTTCAAAATTTTTGGAATTTTATTTTAGAATGTTCGGAATATTTTGGCAGATTACGGCATATTCACTTTTAATGTATCACGGTGGGGCTGAATCAACTTTCAATCGACTTTCAGCGCCCATCCAAAATATTGCTATATTCTGACTCGGTATTACTATCTGGCATCAAAAAAGCAAAATAAATACTGTCGCCGGAGATCCTGAGACTCAGACTGATCGATAAAAAATCGATATCGATCAGTTGATTGATTGTGAAATGTGAGTGCCCATGTGAGTTATTGTCACCATTCATTTTTGAATAACTGTAGAAGATGGTTAATTGCAAAATTAAGAAATTCGATGCCGGAGACGGAGAGATTCAGGGTGATCGATAAATATTCGATATCGATCAATTGATTGATTTTGAAAAGTGACTATTTCTCAGTGACCGTGTAAATAATTGTCAACCCTCTTTTTTAAATAACTACCAAAAGTGAGTGTAAAATTACACAAATCGATGCCGGAGATCACAAGATTCAGAGAAATAGTCACTTTTCAAAATCAATCAATTGATCGACATCGATTATTCATCGATCCCTCTGAATCTCTCCATCTCCGGCAACGACTTTTTTTCATTTTGCTTTTTTTGATGTAAGATAATGATACAGAGTCAGAATATACCAATATTTTGGATGGTCACTGAAAGTCGATTGAAAGTTGATTCTGCTCCACCGTAGTATAGGCCTACTGCGGCATCAATTCTTGAGATTACATGAAATTATTCCTCCTATCAATATAAAGATAATCACAAATGCAAACCTTATGAATTTGAAATTCAACTTTCAAATATGATTACTTGCTATTTTTGAACTTTTTAGTTCGGCATCTAATACTACTTGAATAGCCTACTATTTATATGCGGTTTGAGTTGAACTGAAAGATTGGATTACTTGACCTTTGACCTCATCTAATGACAATGATCATCATTTAATAACCACCTCAACCAGATCCTTCAATTAGTACATGATTTCAGTGTTCGTTGTCATTTTCGATTTCAAATAGCAATCAATTGGAAATTTGTTAGAAGTTGGCGTTTTTTGACCTTTGACCTTCACCTCAGCCTAGGGATGACCTTCAAAAATGAAGACAATGCTGTTTTTCTGAATACCATTTCAGTGTCCTCTCGATGTGTGTTTGGTAAAATTGCTTTAATAGTTCGGGAAATCGCCAGTGGGGAGAGGGGTAGTATTGATAGTCATTTTGCTACTCGTGCATGCACGATCGTCCTGGCCAATCCGCCAATCCAGTCGCCGATGTGTTAAGCTTTCTATTTGCTGATGTCTTCTGTAGACCTGCTGTTCAGAGCATGTCTCAACTCACAGAATTAGATTCATCTGCGCGCGATTCGGTTTCCTAGAAAGGAAGAATTGTATGTAACCTTAATATTGAAATGGCACATCATCGATTAGAAAACTTGCTCCTTCTCGAATGGATATTTCGTGTATCGCTTGCTATTGGAAATGGCAAACAATAAGCTGTCAACAGAGGACAGTAGAGTCAGTGAGAGAGGCGTGCGTGCTGTGATATCACGTCCCACACACCAAAACACACATCGATGCGTGGCTTCGATTCAATGTATGCACTATACAGTGAGCGATGCCGAGGAGTGGATCATCAAGTGAACTAATTTTCGTACGCATGCTACTTTTTTTAATAATGATCGGAAGGGCCAACATTATGAAGAAAACTTGTGAACAATGATCTGAATTTTTCGAAACTGAAGGAATTTTGGCAATCGAACCACTTTGCTGGAACTCACATTAATCCGCAAGCGACGCACGACTTATTTTCCTATCTCTGTAAGGTATTAGGAATTCCTTTTTGCCCACCTAATAGGTTCCTCAATGTGCCGTCCATTTCGTATTAATCACACTTCTAGCAAACCGAAGCAGATAAACAAAATATTTAATTCTGTGTCTCTACTATTAGTGTTGATCACTCCCACGCATACTCTTAACTTTGACGTGGTAAGTGTGACGCTTGTACACGACACACATGTGGAATCCACAAGCATCATAGGAAATCTGTGCTTTGTTGAGACGGCAAAGCTGGATTCTATGAGCCTCGGTTACAACATGATGTTTCGAGGCCCATTAAGTTATGAAATGTATGTATGTATGCTTTATTTATGAAATATGAAAGCTCTCGGTGTAAGGCTAGAAGATTTAATGAATGCAGCAATGTATTTAAGCAAGTAAGTAACTTAATTAATGTTCAGCGAGAAGTTACGAAAAGCAGGAAATTGACTTGTGTACAGATCGTGTGAGCAAGCACCATTTGCGTTCGCCTGAATAAACTTGATTTCCAGTCGAAGCGGGACTAAGCATATTTCCTCAGTTTGGAATAAATGTGATCAAATATATCGTTGACGGCTGTGGGCTATTCAAATTCGCAACTGAAGTGAAAATTCAGTCGCTGCAAGTGTCACACCCGCCGCATTAGAAAATCCCCGTTGTTATTGCTGGCTTAAAAATAAACACCGACTTTGCATCTGCTCAAGCATAATTGACTGTCAATGCTCAACCGCAGTGTGACAGTATAAGAAAGAGAGAAAGAGAAACGTATATTTTCAAACTTTGAATGAAAATCATTCATTTACACAGGCCTGTCAACACAGGTCCTCAATAATGCTGCAGTGAAGGAATAATACACTCATGTTCATCACAGGGCATAAAATGAAAGTAATAGAAAAGCAAGTTCGTGTACTTAAAAGAAGAAAAATTTGAACACTTGAAAAATGGACTTGCTGTTTGATTTAGATTAAGGCTGGAAAAATATGCCAACACGATAAGATTTCTCTGGACACATTGGCTGTAATTGATGAGAACTATTGTGAGCAACAGTTAGGAAGAATTTCATTGCTGCTGCTTCTCGTCGCCTACTCAAATCCAAAAGTTGCTCACGGCTGCAATCACTACAATCACATATAAGGCGATGAGCACGTCTCTGTAGTTTGTCAAGAGTCATTTGATCACTCTTTGAGATCCCTATCATAAGAGGGCCACAATACTCAATTATTGAACGTATGAGCCCATTATACACATCTAACATTTGAGCACGGTCCAGTAATGGTTTCAAGATGTTTGTATTTAAAGACAGAACATGCACGCTGGTGGGTAAATCATTTGTTTTGACAAATCTTGTCGAAAAAACTGTGAATAGTCTGTGTGAGATTCATAAATTTGATTCAAAGATTCAACCTTTTAGAAAATTCACATTTATCTTTTATTCACATTGTGAAAAAAACGATAAGACGCATGAATAATAATAAGAAGAATAAGAATACTTTATTTGATCAGTACAAAAGCGGTGCGACAAGAGAATAATACATGGCTCATGTGACACAAGAAGAGTTTATGAAAGAGTTGTTGTAGATCGCCAATTTTCGTTGATGTGCATTGGTTTGCGGGATTTTCGTGCGTCAATTGTCTCTGCAAGTAAAAAAAAAATGGGAAAGTGGGTTCTGTCCATAGGTGCTTGCAATTAGGTTCGCCAGACGGATACAGACTTTATCCATGCATCTAGTAGATTTTCTTCACTGATGATGTAACACCTTTGTTCAAAGCCTCAAACTTTCTGAATAGTTTAACAGGTACGTCACAAACTAAAGGCCAACAGTAATATAAAAAGAAATCAAACTTTATTCTCATATATTTACAAGCACGTATACAAGCACAAAACTCTAGCACATTGTCAGTATGCAGACCAATGACGCCACTTCATAAGAGAAGACATAAAAATAATATCAAAAGATATCGGCAAGAAATGCATTCAGACCGAAATCTTCCATGATAACATCGGCGGACTCTTTTTTGAAGGGTACACCTCTGATACACAGATTAACTGACTTCACTATTTCTACAGACATTTTTGTTCGGTTCACGGAGGAATAGTTCTCTTGATCGCCTGTGGCTAGTTTCAGGGCAAGTGTCTTCAAACATTGTCGACACTCTTTACCTGACCATTCATTATTGCCAAATACCAATGCAGTAAGCGTACCATGTTCTACATCCAAAACTCTTTGTAGATAATTTCTCTGTTTTTACAGCAATATAAATGACACAAGACAAGACTTTCATAAGTTTGTCAAATAATGGACCAAATAATGGACAAATACTGGACCATTAGCTTTCAGTCTTTTGATCAGAGACAGACTGGCACGACATTTACGATATAAATGTGAAAACTTTGACTCCCAACGCAAATCAGTTGAGAAATATACACCCAAAATCATCAAATTATCCACATTTTCTATGATAGAGTCTTATATATTATAAGTCTCATATATAAAAAAGCGTTCATTCCTTACGGTACTGCAAATTCTGAAGTGAGCATTAGTTATTGAGAACTGGGCTCGGATGTGTATTTAGAAACAAAGCGGAGGTTTTCTTGCCGATCTCTTTAACTTGACTTATCTTTTATGAAGAGAACACGAAGTTAATGAATAATAAGACCAAATTTTTTAAGTTTATCGATGAAAATAATTTGATTGCATGATTGAATCTTTGATCCAAATTGATGTCATCATTTTCAGGTTTATTTTTTCAAGATCCAAAATCAAGGTTTATCAAGAGGATATCGATAAAAAGTTAAAGGTTGAGTTGCAGCTGGGATCCAGTCTAAGTATGCAATAGCAGAAGGCGGGAAGACCATGATTCCGATGATAGCAATAGAAAAAACCTCTCCCGAGTGAAAATTACTGCCAATGTATGACTGTATAAAATTCAATAAAATATAATTGTGCCGACGTTTCGCGTCCAGACGCTTAGTCGTGGCACAACTAGCACAGATAATGAAAGAGTCATTTACAAAACTCTAATTCTCGTTGCAACAGTCTCGTGACGCCTGTTCATCAAAGGTTGATGGTAATTAATTAAACGAGCTTCCATCAAACTTGCCTCAACCGAATCACGCACACGCTTTAAAATTTCTACATTAAAATCGTCAATGCTATTGACATTGCTACAAATATTTCTATGATCGCTTAAAGCGCTTGAATTGTTTTTATATTTAATACTGTTTTTGTGTTCGTTATATCTTAAATGAAATGGAAGAGCAGTTTTTCCGATATATTGGCCATTACCAAATTTGCAAGTGAATTGATAAATTACACAAGTCGCATCACAGACATAACAAGAAGGCAATTTGTCACATAGGTCACAATTATTGTGCTTATAGATCGGTCTATGACTGAACACATTACGGAGCTTTTTATTACCGGTACTAACAAAATTGATATCTAATTTGTACTTGCGAATGCTGTAGTTTATTTTTCTTATAAGACTATCACTAACAAAAGGAAGTTTTAGAGTACACTTATTGGATTTTCCGTCTTTTTTGTATTTCTTTTTTATTTGATTTTTCTGAGCCATTTTTATGTCTTGTTGAGAGTGACCGTTACCAATAAATTATCTTCGCACTTACTTATTGAATTGCACTGGTACTCATTCGGTAGAAGATTGATGTTCCTTAATTCAAGGTCTTTGAATTTTTGATTTAGGAAATTGGCTTTTACTGAATTAGGAAGCCAACTGTCTTTTTTTAAAGTGTTACCAGAGGCTAGCTCTTTTGTATATTTTTGGTGAACTACCTTGCAATTATCAACCCAAATACTCAAGTCAAGAAAGTTGAGAACACCATTTTTTGGAACTTCGAGAGTGAATTTAATATTGTCGTTAATAGAGTTGAAGACTTGAAGTATCTCATTGAAGATGTTATCGTTTCTCTTTATATGCCCAAGGATACAATCATCAATGTATCTTTTGTAAATGATTTTAGAAAAATTGATGTTTGATTTTAATTTAGAAATGGCCTTTTCTTCAATGTAGTTCAAAAAAATTATAGAGAAAGGAGGCGCATAGTGCGATCCCATGGGGACTACTTTTATTTGTAAATAGATTTTCTCATTAAAAGTGATTTCATAATTATATGAAATAAATTTTAGCATGGTCATAAATTCGTCCAAACTAATGTTGAAGTTATTAATAGCGTTCCAGTGCTTTTTTGAAAAATTCTCTATCATCTCCAAAGCAGTTTCAATAGGAACGCTGGGATACAAATTGACAACGTCTAAGGAAATGAACACAGAATCACTACACAAATTATCAAATTTTCGCCTGCTTATTTCTTTAATCAATTCTAAAGAACTCGAGAGGTGCGCAGGCACCAAACTGACAAGTTGGTTTAGTATTCTGCCGCAAAACCAATCAATCTTGTTAGTTGGGTTATTGATAACCGAGGCAATAGGCCGTAGAGGATATTGATTATTTTCATCTTTTGTCTTGTGATCTTTGATAAGAGTATAAAATTGAGACGGCTGTGATCCGGAAACAAGCATACGTTTCAAATTTGAATCGCTTACTTTATCTTTTAGTATGTTATTTACAATCTTGTCAGCTTGCTTTTCCAAACTGCATTTCTTACTTTTATTCAGAGGCTTATATGTCGTGCTGTCGTTTAACATATCATTATTTCGACGTACGATATCAGTAATTTTTGTCACACAAAGTCGATTGCTTTTATCTGTTGGCAATACAGTAAGATCATTAGTTTTCAGAAAATGTTTACTGCTTTTTATACTTTTGTTAATCTCAAAGTACGACTGTTTATTTTTAACATGCTGCATTTCCGATTTAACAGCTTTCTTTATTTCTTCTTTAAAAAGGAGCAAGACACAGATGGAGGAAGATGATCTGGAACAAGATGCGTCACGAGAAAGTTGCAACTTACCCTTCTCTATAGTAATGAGACCGACATTTCTTTACCTGATCCTTTGATTGATTTACTCAAGAAAGGTCCTAATTTCCGGGTTCCACCAAACTTAAACTCTGAGTTTATGAATGATGTTGAGCTTGCTCTTGATAAAATGACTTATAGTCTTCGTTGGAATTATCAATGTAATGCTGAGTCTGACAATAGTTCTGCACCTGATAATAGTTTAAAAATACCATTTTATAAGAACGCTGTTAAACTTCCTAGCAGTATGTCAGAAAAAAAAGAATTTAATTTGCTCCTTTTTAAAGAAGAAATAAAGAAAGCTGTTAAATCGGAAATGCAGCATGTTAAAAATAAACAGTCGTACTTTGAGATTAACAAAAGTATAAAAAGCAGTAAACATTTTCTGAAAACTAATGATCTTACTGTAGTGCCAACAGATAAAAGCAATCGACTTTGTGTGACAAAAATTACTGATATCGTACGTCGAAATAATGATATGTTAAACGACAGCACGACATATAAGCCTCTGAATAAAAGTAAGAAATGCAGTTTGGAAAAGCAAGCTGACAAGATTGTAAATAACATACTAAAAGATAAAGTAAGCGATTCAAATTTGAAACGTATGCTTGTTTCCGGATCACAGCCGTCTCAATTTTATACTCTTATCAAAGATCACAAGACAAAAGATGAAAATAATCAATATCCTCTACGGCCTATTGCCTCGGTTATCAATAACCCAACTAACAAGATTGATTGGTTTTGCGGCAGAATACTAAACCAACTTGTCAGTTTGGTGCCTGCGCACCTCTCGAGTTCTTTAGAATTGATTAAAGAAATAAGCAGGCGAAAATTTGATAATTTGTGTAGTGATTCTGTGTTCATTTCCTTAGACGTTGTCAATTTGTATCCCAGCGTTCCTATTGAAACTGCTTTGGAGATGATAGAGAATTTTTCAAAAAAGCACTGGAACGCTATTAATAACTTCAACATTAGTTTGGACGAATTTATGACCATGCTAAAATTTATTTCATATAATTATGAAATCACTTTTAATGAGAAAATCTATTTACAAATAAAAGTAGTCCCCATGGGATCGCACTATGCGCCTCCTTTCTCTATAATTTTTTTGAACTACATTGAAGAAAAGGCCATTTCTAAATTAAAATCAAACATCAATTTTTCTAAAATCATTTACAAAAGATACATTGATGATTGTATCCTTGGGCATATAAAGAGAAACGATAACATCTTCAATGAGATAC
This sequence comes from Prostheceraeus crozeri, assembly GCA_907163375.1. Lineage (NCBI taxonomy): Eukaryota > Metazoa > Platyhelminthes > Polycladida > Euryleptidae > Prostheceraeus > Prostheceraeus crozeri. The sequence continues at coordinate 316,850 of CAJQUW010009290.1, forward strand.
TTCAAGTCTTCAACTCTATTAACGACAATATTAAATTCACTCTCGAAGTTCCAAAAAATGGTGTTCTCAACTTTCTTGACTTGAGTATTTGGGTTGATAATTGCAAGGTAGTTCACCAAAAATATACAAACGAGCTAGCCTCTGGTAACACTTTAAAAAAAGACAGTTGGCTTCCTAATTCAGTAAAAGCCAATTTCCTAAATCAAAAATTCAAAGACCTTGAATTAAGGAACATCAATCTTCTACCGAATGAGTACCAGTGCAATTCAATAAGTAAGTGCGAAGATAATTTATTGGTAACGGTCACTCTCAACAAGACATAAAAATGGCTCAGAAAAATCAAATAAAAAAGAAATACAAAAAAGACGGAAAATCCAATAAGTGTACTCTAAAACTTCCTTTTGTTAGTGATAGTCTTATAAGAAAAATAAACTACAGCATTCGCAAGTACAAATTAGATATCAATTTTGTTAGTACCGGTAATAAAAAGCTCCGTAATGTGTTCAGTCATAGACCGATCTATAAGCACAATAATTGTGACCTATGTGACAAATTGCCTTCTTGTTATGTCTGTGATGCGACTTGTGTAATTTATCAATTCACTTGCAAATTTGGTAATGGCCAATATATCGGAAAAACTGCTCGTCCATTTCATTTAAGATATAACGAACACAAAAACAGTATTAAATATAAAAACAATTCAAGCGCTTTAAGCGATCATAGAAATATTTGTAGCAATGTCAATAGCATTGACGATTTTAATGTAGAAATTTTAAAGCGTGTGCGTGATTCGGTTGAGGCAAGTTTGATGGAAGCTCGTTTAATTAATTACCATCAACCTTTGATGAACAGGCGTCACGAGACTGTTGCAACGAGAATTAGAGTTTTGTAAATGACTCTTTCATTATCTGTGCTAGTTGTGCCACGACTAAGCGTCTGGACGCGAAACGTCGGCACAATTATATTTTATTGAATTTTATACAGTCATACATTGGCAGTAATTTTCACTCGGGAGAGGTTTTTTCTATTGCTATCATCGGAATCCAGTCTAAGAGCAACGAGTTGGTTCCAATTCAGGTAGCGAGTGCTCACAACTGGTAGTGACGGTTTGCTGCGTTCCTGCATGTCGAAGTGGGTGCAGTGAAGCAAGAAGCGATCCTGCAAACACCAACCTTTTCATCGATATCCTCTTAATAGACCTATGACATCAATTTGGATCAAACATTCATCAAGCTAACTTCATTTCCGCGACATATGAGTATACACTTGTATGTTCATTTCATTTCAATGATGATGATTAAAAATCCGAATCAACCCATTTATATATTTATCTAAAAAGATTCAAGGACAAATGACACCATGAGTTCTAAGCTTGTTGCCTTAATTTCACTATTGATGCTATTGTCACTTGTTGACTGCATCTGACTATTTTGACTGACATTATGTAGCATAGAACCCCTTGCATAAAATCTTCATATTTCCTCTCACTAGAACAGATGTATTCTTCATTCAATCATTTTCTTCAAGGTGAATGTAATTTAATTGATCCAAATGCATTAATTGCCACAGTTATTGTGGATAATAATAATCAATTTATATATTTTTTCAAGATTGAAAATCAGAAAATCATGGATGTGCATGTGGCATCATGTGTGCATGTATGCAACTCATTAAATGGGCACTAAAATGAGTGCGAATTAAGTACTGTGCTTTCAAACCCAAAGAGTTCTAAAATTAGTACTGACATTTTTGAACCCAAAGAGTACTAGATTTTGGTACTCTTTTCTAATTTCAGAAGATAAGAAGTTTAGTTCTCATTGTAGCAAAATTTCGTCAAAAGCCTATTCTCGAGCTTATGTCATTTTGAAAAGGTTTGTGTCGAACAATAAAGACTGTTTGATTCAGTATTTGTAAGACCAATATTAAAATACAATTGTCAATTTTTTAGCCCTGTTTTACAACGTGATATTGATCCATCAAAAGAGTCTATCGATATTTCACTCGACAAGTTTGTAAGCGTTGCAAGATTTCTAATGAAGACTATGATCTTTTTTTGAAATCATTAGGTCTTCGTTCCCTATGCGAAAGACGGAAAATGTTAGATTTACATCTTTTTTTCAAAGCGCATTATAACAATTGAAACTGATTTTTGGAAATATATTACTTCACTTCAGACCCTATACTCTACCAGAACTTGTGCTAACAATCCGTGCCATGTTTTGCCAAAATTTCTTCCTAGCACAAAGACATTGCGTAATTATTTTTTGTCGTGTTTTTCCATTTTGGAAATTATTGCTGCTAAATGTGTTTCTTTCCATCTTTTCAGCTCTTTAAAGCAGTATTGAAATCAGAAATTTTCGTTTATACTTGATAAATGTACTTTTTCTTTGCGTTCTTTATGCAATCCTACAAGCCCCTTCCGCGGACATGGAGCGCGCTTTCTGTAAAACTGATCAACGTCAATTTTTGAAGAATAATTTGCTTATTAATATTATCTTTTAGTCTTAGTTAGTAAGTGCTCAGGTTCAGTCCTCTTTCTAGTACTCATCTGGGACATAATGAATAACAGTGTAGGGTGTACATCATTCTGTGAGAGTCTCATTTTCTACATTACCTGCAGAAAACTTTACATTAAGCATCTACATTACTTTGATTAAAAATAGCAATTAATTTCAGGCACAAATTGATACTTAAGATTTTAGGCATATGCCGTTATTGAATTCCTACGTCTTGGAATAGTGACAGTTTTAAAAAGAAATGGGCAAGCAAGCAAGCATGAGCAATAAATGTTATACACTTTTATATATTCACACTTTATCCATTTTATAATTTAGCCTATTTAGCCTTGGATATTATTTCGTAGTCTAACGTTTTCAGGCAACATTCGAATTGCATATAAAGAACGAATTTTATCGTGGGACAGTCTGAGGTTTTACTTCATTAAAACCCTCATTTTACTCGACAGAACCTTTTTATTTTTCATCAATTCATTCTGTATATATAGTCCGGGAGCTACTGACACTTTCTTCCTAAATTCGCGCACAAATGGCTTAATAGCATGGATTTGTAGATCTTGAAACGCTGAATACAAGAATGCCAAAATTCAAGAAATATCTATGGATTGTGAAACACTTGACAGTTTTCGTACATTTTCTTTTGCAGAAAATAAACTATTTATCAGAATGCCATAAAACTTGAATCATAATTGAGTGCAGATCATAAACTTCGCTATAAAAGTAAAAGTGAGTCACATGATTCAGTATTTGATACCTGAGAGCCACTGCAAAATGAGTAAAATCACCAAAATTCAGTCAAAACATGAAATTTACTCATTTTGTAGAGGCTCTTAAACATTACATGCTAATCATGTGAATCACTTCAACTTGCATATCGAAGTTCATGTTCTGAGCTCAATAATGTTTCAAATTTCATGGAATTTTGATATATAGTTTATTTTATGCAAAAGAAAATGAACGAAATTTTCAAGTGTTTCACAATCCATGGATATTTCTTGAATTTTACCATTGGATTCCAATGGGAATCCTTTAACCCTACCTATAACCAAAAGCGACTGGCTGTGACACTCAAGAATTTGATTTTTGTATTCAGCGTTTTAAGATCTACAAATCTATGCTATTAAGCCATTTGTGTGCGAATTTTGGAAGAAATTGTCAGTAGCTCCATGACTAATAGTACATACACTTGTATTGCATCGTTCGCCCTCGCATGTTCAAATATTCAACCAATTATCATGCAAGAAATGGCTTCTCTGATGAAGTAGTTCGGCAGATAAACACGAAGTTGCACACAGAACGAAGTCGTACCTAAAGATTTCCCATAGTTCACCTGTCTTCAGGTCATTTCCCATCGTTCATGAAACCATGATGAAGCTATAAACACTCTAGAAGTGGCAAGTCTCCTACTGTCGGCAAGTACAAGCATTTTGAGCAATTTAATTCCACATTTAAATATATTTTGTCAAAAATTATGGCTCTAGACTTAATGCTTTTCGCTTAATCAGAGGTTACATAGAAAATTTCAATTTAGTCAAAAACAGAAATTTTCATCCCATTGGATTTCTTTGGTCCTCTCTGACACGAAGAGGAACCGGGTAGAACTCGACAGACGCACAGATTCGCAGCAGGCATAGAGTGCACATCATTCTGTGAAAGTCTCATTTTCGCCCTCGTTCCATTCAGGAACTGACTCGGGCTGCTGGGCTACAATCTCACCTACTTTTACATGGATTAATCTCGGCAATTGCAGATTCTATCATGAATTAATTCAACGAGCGCCAAGCACTAACTCAATTTCGGATGATACAACCGAATTTCAACCACTGTTTCTCCCATATCAATTTACTAGAAATGCAGACTGATTCATAAGGATGACACATGCAGGAACTTACTAAAGAGCTGATCACAAAAACTCTCTCTTTAAAGTGAGATTTGACAGACTTGCATCCGCCATTGTATTTGCTGAGCAGTCCTCAAAATATGAAAATCGCTCAATTTACAAATCGCATATTTTCAATGGGAAAATATGTGAGTGTGATAATTAATCAGGCACGAGGAGAACGACCACTTTTTGAGCTCTCTTTTGATATATTGGTCGTCGAAATCGGTGAACTAGGAAAATATTTGTAATGTCTTGAAGTTATCAGAAATTCATGACAATTTTGACTGAAAATAGTATATTCTTACTTTTTCATCAAAAATGTTCATGTTTGGTGTCATCAGAATCCTTGCGATGCAAGTGTTGTGAATATGTAAGTTTTATTCAAATAAGTGCAATAGTTCTTTTTCAAACTTCTTCGACATTTTTTCTCATTATCGACAACCTACACAAACACAGTGTAGGATGAACGAAGGTGAAAAGCAAAACAATTCGCAAAGTCATGTGTTGGTTCTCTCACATTGATTACAGATTGTTTACTTTACATGTTTGAGTGCCTTAGTGGCAATGAGAAAAATGTTGAAAAGTTGTCATGAGAGAGAGAGAGAGAGAGAAAATCGCTCATATTTCATAAATGAAAAGCACACAATCAAAATACAGGAGCAGCTATTTCGTTTAAGTTTACAAAACTGAAAAACTGAGACATAATTGACTCGATAAGCTTTCATGTTCCTTCATACACTAACTTGCAAAGTACAATTTAAAAATCCGAGATATAAAAAAGAAGGATACTGCATACATAATGCTGAAAAATATCAAAAAGCATGACAAATCGGAAAATATTCAAACAAGTGTGACTGAAAATCCAACTGGTCAAACTTTTCTTGCTTAATCAACAGATCTAGTAAAAAAACTTTTTGCAAACAGCACAAGCCCAATCGAAAAATGCACGCTCTCTCTTAATAGTCATACACACTGGTATTCTCAAAAGTCCACAGTATGGTAGGCGATCGGGAGCCATTTCATGCAGTGGATGAGATGGATTACATTCACTGCATTCAAAATATTTGATTGTTTACTCCTCAAAGAGCGATGGAATGACGGAATGATCCACAATTGCAATCGGTTCCGCACATCAACAAATGGGCACGCTTTTGAAAGCGATCTACTCTAGACACCATAGAAGTAGATAATAGTACACTAGAATGGAAGTTTGATATCTTGCCTATGTACAATGATGGCACATGGAAAAATCTATGGTTTGTAGATCAGATTCGATCTAAAGCATTGTATCATAGTCAAACTATTTGCCAAGTTGGTTGTGGAAGTTGTTGACACCTAATTACAGGATTTTCATGAAGAGAATTGCAAGTGAGAAGGCGTCATTGTTTCATGTGAAATAGCCTACTATTCCATGAATTAATATAGTGCGTCTATTTGTAGCAGTCACTGACAACAATTTTTCAATATTGGAATGAGAATTAAAAATTGGTTCACAAAGTCATAGTTGAAAGTAATCGGTGCGTGTACTGGTTGTGAGAACATCTGAATAATTCACCGATAGAAAGTCTAATCATTGGATAATTTCTTCTTCAAGCGGCTAAGAAACCTTGCACGTTTCTGGAATAAACACATTGAAAGCTTCTTCACCTCCAAACATTTCTCAGATAAATAAAATGTCGCTTGAAATCATCAATTAATCATTGAATGACACATGTGATATTTTGGAAGCTGATATTAATGCATGTAGCGATTTTGAAAATTATTCAAATTTAGTGAACAGGGGAACCCTTTCAAGTAAAATGAATACTCTAAGATTTCTTGGCCTCTGTTTCCAAGCTGGAGTTATGCATGTTCTGTAAATCGACATTACAAGTTGCATAAGAGTCTGATTATACTATTAATAGATTATCGGAACGATATTTCAAAATGATGAACGTACAGAACGTTTAGAAGGATTTCCTTCTTTGTCATCCTGTCAGCGCAGCATTTTGTAAATTTACTATTGCGTTTGTACACATGATCTTTGGACAAGAAGCAACAATCCAGATCACAAATTGGCTTGATAAATATGAGTGCCAACCAGAAAAAATGGAAACTAGCTCGTACAATTTGCATTTTGCCCCAACTAAGTCCCCCGGCGTGTGCCATAATTGTCATGCGATTTCCATTCTAAGACTTTCTATGGTATTGTTAATTTCTATCCTAGACACAAGAATTTTAGGAACAATGACAAGCGCATAAAAATAATGCAGTTATTGCGACATGGTTTACAGTTATCAGTTCTCTGTAGAGCTTGACATCGTCTGTGTCTCTGCTGTGTGATCCGGTTGATAAGAGTCACTGAAACTTCGCACAATTTGGCGTGTTTAATTAATGTTGAACTGGCTGCTCATTGTTCGATTGCGATGTTATTATGTCAGCAGATTGTGCCACTTCATTATCGTTGCATGCTCCAATATAGAGCGGCAGCCAAGAGCATTTATTCAATGGAAAGAGGGTAGGAGGTTTGAGTATTTGCATTATTATAGAAGATTAAGGGTGACTTTCATGAATATGTATTGCTGCCGGACTGCACCCGAGTCCGTGATCCCCTTTCGCCTCCAAAAGTACATGACATCAATTGAATTTGTTCAATGGATCAATGGCACGGCTCTCAACATAACAGATGTGCGATGGTCGTGCGTGTAAAGGCGCATGCAACCTGCTTACAGAGTCGATAGACGAGAGGTCGAACCCTTTTGAGTCTATTGGTTAGCAATCGGTCTTGATCTAAAATGCGTTTTTAGTAGAGCAAGCTGCATTTGTGATTGTTGCCAACATTATTTATGTCTGTCAGCTACCCATTATGCACAATGCTATTGAAATGTAGGCTACATGCCATAGTAATAAAGAACATAGCTTTGTCGCGCTGATTTTTATATGCTGTCTTGGTAATTATTATTCAAAATATCGAAATTATCTGATCCTAAAAAAGCAAGCATAACGGTAAGTATCTTACGGTATCTACGGTATATATCACAGTATGATTGCATGCAAATTGTCATCTGTAATTCCTTATTAGATCACAAAAGCGCATTTAGAACTCTTTTCTCTATCAGTGAATCTTAGCTTCACTGTTTCGAACCTTTTGAAGGATCGTAAAGAGCGCTACCAAAAGTTAGGAAAGAAATCGACATGATTAATAGTGCGTATCAATGAAATATTGCTGATTTGTAAACACAGCTCAGAATTCTCTGGTTCAGATTTATGTACAACAGAATGATATCAGCTGATACGGTAGGCTGACGATAATGAAAATCGAAGGAAAGTCTTTTAAAAATATCAGATTTAAAGCAAACTTTCACTAATAAATGTTCAATTTTTTACGTACCGTCGTTAACAAGACTTGATAGGATGCGATAATGGTCGACGAAGATAAAAAGTTAGATTGAGAAAGCCGGAGGAGTTCCAACCCTGGCTGGATCATTTTTACACTGAAGTCATCAGTTTAAGTTAATGTCGTTGCTTATCATGTCAAAAAGCTGTAAAGGAATATTTTATGAAAATTTGTAGCTGTGTCGACGTAATCAGGTAAAATTACTACCATTGCTAGCTTAGCGTCAATTGAGCTAGAGAATACTTTGAGGCGATTTGTATCCGTGCCATTGTTCCATTGAATACGTTCAATGGTTTACAGGAAGTGGTGATTTTCAAAGTTTGGGGGTTGCTGTCAGGGTGAAAGACTCAGGTAAAATTGCTGCCATTGTTAGTTTGGTGTCAAGGGAGTTCTAAGGAATACTTTGAGACAACTTGCAGTCGTACCGTCGCTCAATTGAATAAAGTCAATTGGACCGGAGGACCTAGTGCCTGCTGTCGGGGTGACGGCCTCAGGTAAAATTGCTGTCATTGCTAGTTTAGTGTCAAGGGAGCTCCAAAGAATGTTTTGGGACTGCTTGCAGCCGCACCATTGCTCCATTGAATAAATTCAATTGATGTCATGTATATCGGAGGGAAAGGGGGTCACGGACTCGGGTGCAGTCCGGCAGCAATACAACTCAATATTTAATAATTCTATTTGCAAACGTGTGCTCGCATGTGTGTGTGCTGTAATGACTGTCTATATGTCTAGTCCTCAAGGTTGGACCTTCGGCTTTGGGTCGTCCTGGAGTAAATGATACAAAACTTGGGTTTTCTATAAAAAAACTTGGGTCCTTTATCATTGCTGCATACAGTGTATATACAAGTCAAGTTATAAATATTGATATTTTGATTTGAATCTTAGAATTACATGAAAAGAGCAAAATTCCACTCAATTCACAGAATATTTCAAATAAGAAATATACTTGTGGTTATTAGCTTGTATTTAATTTTTGGCTTGACAATGCCTCGCATTGAAAGTTTGTACATATTGTATTTGCTGTAAGCGTGCATGCATTGTGTTGCATTCGTGTATATTGAATTTTCATGCATTTCATATACTCGTATTTTAGATCTTGAAAGATATCTTCGCACCCCTCAACTGTCTTGGATAGCTGACAGTAATCCCGAAATGAATTTATTCTAATTTCGTGTTCTAAATTTGTTTAACCATGCACTCACTACGCAGCTATAATATTTGTTCAGACTGCTTATATTTCTGAATGATAAAATGAATGCTATTGCTATGAGCAATGTGTAATTCAATCATAACTCCAGTTTGTCAGTATATCAGTGTAGGTTAAATTTAAGGAAATCTGTATAACGTACTGCAATAGAAAATCGTTTCCCACTACTACCACACTTCTCATGAGCCCAATAGGACATTTGTCCTATAGAAGAATCTTTATGTCAGCACAAAATACGAAGAGTGCATTTCGTTTATTTGATTCTACTCATTTATTGAAACTTGGGCTTGGGTTTTTGGTTTCGATCCAAATTTTTGCCCAACCTGATGACTGCCCAACGCAGTGAGCCCGTGTAAACGAGACTTAAATGTTTCACTTTTCAATTTCAGCGATATTGTCCAAAGAAATTACGCTGATACCTATCGCAACCTGACATACAAGCATTTATCTATTTATGATTGGCTGAATACATTCTGCAAAGATGTCAAGTACTTGGTGAAGGTTGATGACGACGTCGTTGTAAACCTCTATCTTATGGTACGTTTCCTTAAATCCATGCCACCGAAAGGATATTTTTGTAACCGAAATGTTGGAATGCCAGTTCTTCGCGAAGGTAAATGGTCAGTAACCAAGGAAGAGGTCAGGTCTGATTTCTATTACCCATATTGCGCTGGATTCGCATATGTCTTGCGTGTGAGTCAAATCAGAGACCTTTACTGGTGTTCCGTATACAGGTAAGAGAGAGCACATGTCATTGTTAGTCACCAAAACACATCTTAATTTTGAAAGCGAGAACTGCGTGTTTCTATTGATACATATACCCATTTTCCTAGCTAAAACTTTTCATTTCTTGACAAATACTGGGCCTACACTGTAAACTGTAGAGTGCGAATGCAGGCTGATTTTGACTACGAAAACGATGTACAAAACGAGAATAACAAAATGTACAAAAGTGCTATTGTTCGTGCTCATACATCTTCTTCAATATTCTTCAACATATTCTTCAATATATTCAACAAATATATTCAACATATTCTTCAAGAGAATACATTCGCTTTCTCATTTTGTACATCGCTTTCGTAAGTAGATTTGGTATCGCACAGTTTACAGTGTATGCCTACTGCGATACAATTACATCCTTGAGTGCAATTGGAAGTCAAATGAAAACGGCCATTTCATAGACATCATCAGAAGATGAATACAAGTAGATCAACAACCAGTTGCTATAGCCTGTAGGCTTGTACTTCATTGATTCTCTATGATGCGTGCAGAATTAGATTCATCTGTGTGAGCTTCAGTTTCTTGAATGGAAGAATCGTATCTAGCCTAAATATCGAAATGGCTTATCATAGAATTATAGACTTATGTCAACAGAGGACACCTCAGCCGGTGAGAGAGGCGTGCGTGCTGTGATATCACGTCCCACACACCAAAATACACATCGCTGTCTGGCTTCGATTCAATGTATGCACTATACAATGAGGAATGCTAAGACGAGGATGTGAAATCATCAAGTGAACTAATTTTCGTACGCCTGCTATTTTTTTTGATAATTATCGGAAGGGCCAACATCATGGAGAAAACTTGTGAACAATGATCTGAATTCTTCGAATCTGAAGGAATTGTGGCAATCGAAGCACTTTGCTTGAATTCACATTAATCTGCAAGCGACGCACGACTTTTGTCCTATCTCTGTAAGGTATTAGGAATTCCTTTTTGCCCACTTATTAAGTTCCTCGATTTGCCGTCGATCTCGAATTAATCACACTTCTAGAAAACCGAAGAAGATAAAAAATTAAGTAATTCTGTGGTTGAAGGAAAGGAATATAATGCACTCCCTGTGATTTATCCGTTAAATTTTATTGCTAAAAATTTATACAAGAGAGACATTCGAAGCCTCAGTGTCTAGTAGAAAATCGTGCAGAATGGAGAATCAAAAACAATGGAAATTTATATGCAGCAACATATTCATTGCTGCTTTCAAACGAGCGCTGTTTTTAAACCAAAATTACAATTACAATGAATTCTTCTTTCTACATTCATAGCATTAAATGATTGAAATATAAATGAAACTATTATACTTTTCGTTTCAGCAAATTCCTATGGGTTGATGATGCACACGTCACTGGAACATTAACGAAACGGTTGAATGTGCCAATTGAACACTTTACTGAGAAATTCAACTCAGCTACCAGACCGCGGAGCATGAATCTATATTCCAAAGACATATCTAAGTATTTATTTATGATTGACATGTTAAAATCCATTCAATCTAATTATTTCGTCAACCTTTGGAAGGCTACTCAACGCTATTCGGATCGATAATTTCTTAGATTGCAATTATGATTACATTTTTTTCAAATATTCATGCAAGCACGTGCCTATACTGTAATCTCTGTAAGCAGAAAATATCCGTTCAAATTGACAGCTAAAATTCGTCTCACTGTTTCTTACAGTCTAAATATATCTGTGAAAACAGATGCTCCGACAATTAGAGCGAGTTTTTTGTAGGGAGCGAGGCCAAAATTGAGACTTTCAAAGATGATGTAAACCCTATGCCTACTATGAATCTGCGCGTCTGCCGAGATCTATCTGACTCCTCTTCTTGTCAGACATGATCAAAGAAAACACATGCCAACTCAATGCGACGCAGATTGCAGTTTTAGCAAATTGAAATTTTCTATACTTTCTCCTATAAAAGGAAACTAACGGTTACTAAGTCTAGGGCCATAATTTTTGACATGGAATGTCATCATGTCATTTCTTATCATGTTCATGAATATTTATCTATGACGTCTAACACATCCAGATTTGGCAAGCCGCCTACTGTCGCCAAACACCAAGCTGATCCACTTTATCAACATCGTTCGTTCCTCTTCAATATCGTCGGGTTATTCATGGAGTCAAGATGTTTGAATCTTTGGTACATGATCCATCTCATCCCCTAAAGCATCTCGTGTTCTGCCTGTTTCTGGCAATATAGGATCCCTGTTTGCAACACTGCCCTTCGTAGTAACTGCTTTGTGGTTTTCATTTCACGACTGCTCAATAGCGGTTTCAGTGTGTGAACAAGATCTTACGCACGACCACCCCTTCATTGTTAAAATTCGTCTTCACTTGTTATTTGTTTGCAATGCTGTGCCTTTGACTTTATACTGTTTAATTATGGCCTCACGATTCCTATTCTTGAGGCAATACCAAATAAACGATATTATTATTATCATTATAATAATCAGGGCTCCTGGTACACCCAAATGAGTACGTAATAATACGGCGTTTGGTACAAACGAAGTAATAATAGGGGCGCTCTTTACACAAGGACCCTACGTACAATAGTCAAAGAAAAGGGCTCTAGGTACATTTTCAAAACTTCATAATTCAAAAAATTATTCATGAGAGTATGATAACAGTGCGTTGACGACTATTATAATATGAGTTTTCAATTTCGAAATTCAAACATTTTTTTCTAACAATAAGGGCTCCTGGTATACCGTTGTACCAAACGCCCTTATTACTTCATCAAAATGTACATGGAGCCCTCATTATTTTATCATGATGTACAGAGAGTCCTTATCATTTCATTTTATTTAATTAATTATGTCTGCCTTTTAGGTGATAAAAATCTTCTAATCGGCATTATTTAAAAGTCATTTTTCTAAAGACCACTTAAAGACTAATAGCATTGCTTGCAATTTAGAAAAAAAGCATATTATTAGCAACCTCGATTTCAAAGGGAACAACACCATATTTATAACTCAAGGCTTTTTTCAAAACTACATAACAATATCTATATATCAAAGATCATATTTCGAAGCTTTCAGAAGTTTTCACGTAATCAAAGGTATCACGTATTTCACGTATCAGCAGCGGCTGTTTGGCTTTCATACTCATTCACTTGAGTTAAGAAACCGTCCCAATCACTGTCGTCGTCCATATTTGATGACCAGTGTCAAATTACTTACAACCGTGTAGCCGCAATTCTGAGAAATTATGGACTCACAGCATTTCTAAGAATAAATTACTTATCCCACCGCATTGGTTTACTCAACAGCGAATCACAGTGCGACATATGTTACGAAGTGCCATATGTCAACTCATGTGTTGAATTATGCCATTTCAGCAAGATTTTGACATAAAATTCAACCAAGTATCCTTTTTCATTTGTGTACTAGACGCCCTTATTATTGAACTATATAAAGTATGACAGGTGTACCAGGCGCCCTATAAAATTTCCAAATTTCAATAACTCCAAAAAAATCAAAAATTACGAGTACATAAGACGTTCAACTTTGAAGACATATGTGTTTTGTAGTAGAAGACCTTCAGCTAAACACACACAGTGAATTTGAAGATTTAGAATATGATAGTTACAGAATGACATAGCCAGGGCGCTTGGTACCATAGAATTGCTCCATTGGAGGTCGTCTGGTACAAATTGCCTCTATTCTTTGTATAGTACCAAGCGGCCTTATTTTTTTCTATTTTTTATTATTAGTATTATTATTATTATTGGACAACATTCTCTCACACATCACCGACTAGAAGCATGATAATATCACATACAGATGATAGGAAATGACCTGAACACATAGCTTGCCGGAAATTGTGGCTCAGCTCTAGAACTAGTAAAAACATAGGAAATTTCATTTTCGACAGAAGCTGCGATCTGCGTTCTATTGGATTAACGTGTGTCTTTCTTTGATCCTGCCTGACAAGAGAAAGCAAAAACTAGAACTTGGCAGACGCGCAGATTCGTAGTAGGCATAGGGTGTGCATCATTGCGTGAAAGTCTCATTTTCGGCTTCGTTCCCCGCAGAAACTCGTTCTGGATGCCGGACTAAGATGCTGTATATCTGATATTAACGAATTTTAACTGTTTAGTCGTCAATCATCGATTTGTGGTATCATCATTTTATACAGTCAATTGCGGATATTTTCTTTGAAGCTCTCCTGTTAAGCCTAGCGGTAATTTAGCCGTTTCTAACAGCATACGGTTTATTTACAGTTTGAATAATTATCAATTGAACTTCAGCTTACCTCTACCATTATCATGATGCATTTCAAATGCTCATATATAGGACCTACTACATGCATATCATAGTATTTGGGAGGTCGAGATTTCCAAAATTTCTGGAAGCTATCCTGATTAGAGATAACTTTGGCGCCCTTTCCAATGAAAAGAGTGGCTCTCACCCACTCCGTCTGAACTAGTAAAGTTGTATATAGCTGTGATATGATTTTGCTTTTTGTTTCGTGCCGATGAGGATTGTATTTTACACATCGAAACATGTCCGGAATAAATTGCTGACGCAACAAAATGGTTTTTCAGATTAGGCGGGTGATCTATCGTGCAAGAATATATATATACGCCAAGTTGTTAACAGACAACTGCTTGAAATTCGGTACTTAAAGTTTCATGTATATTGCATACAATCATCAGCCGACTGTGCAGTACATATCTCGCAAGCATCTTTAAAAGGAACAGTGAATAAGATTCAAAAAGTGCAAATCACGCGAAGAAGCACCGACGCATTGTGCGCTAGACGGCAAGTATTTTTTCCAATGCCGGCACTTTGACACTAGCTCAGTACGTTTGTTCAGCAAATATGCACTTTGATTGTCCATGATGAAGACCTTCTCACTTAGGCATAGATCACATCTCCTCGTCGCCGGATTATTTTGCTCCTACATAGTTGAGCACTCTCTTGAGTTGAAAATCACAATTGGATTATATATATATATATATATATATATATATATATATATATATATATATATATAATACTATAATATAATATTATAATACTATCATAATACTATACTATAATTATATAATATATATATATATATATAAACTTTACTGCCCAAAGATCATAAGAATCCTTTACAAGGTAGACCTCTTATTTCTGCTACTGACACTCCGGGTACTTCTTTGTCAAAATATCTTGCTGATGGACTTCTGCCGTTCTTATCACTCATCTCCACACACTTACAAGACACTTTCTCGTTTATTTCTTCTATTACTGAATTATCTGTTGATTCTAGTCAGATGTTCTTCGGTTCTCTTGACGTTGTTAATCTGTATGGTTCCATTCCATTGACAGGATCAAAAAATGTGTTCTCTGTAGTTTGTAGGTACTTTAATCAACACAAAGCTATAACAAAATTACATTCACTTCCTACAAACGATTTTCAACAATTACTTGAGTTAGCTATTACTTCTGATCTCATTTTCTCTAATGATTGTTACTATAGACAAGTTTCCGGCTTAGCTATGGGCAACAACCTTTCCCCGCTTCTTGCTATAATTTATATGTTTGATATTGAATCTATCATCTTTGAAAAATTTCCTGGAAAGTTTAAATTCTGGAAGAGATACATTGATGATGTATTTGTAGTTTCCGTCTCTCCACTAAATGAACTTCTTTTAAGTGTTTATACCATAAATGACAATATTACTTTTACATTTGAAGAGCCCCATAATTCGCAAATCTCTTTCTTAGATACAACTGTCACATTAGAACAATCTAACTTTTGTACGAAATTCTTTTCAAAACCCTTGCATAGTGGTCATATGCTACCATGGGACAGCCATGTACCCTTGTCTAGAAAAGTCAACCTTCTTAAATCTGAGAATCTTAGAGCTCATCGAAATTGTTCACGTTTCATCAATCTTTTGGATGCTATAACTTTTATCAAAAACAGATTTCGAAATAACGGGTATCCTGATTCAATCATCGATAAGTATGTCAACATTGAGAAACCTAAGGTGAAACAACAACGAAATGATACAAATAAAATCTTCCTTAGAATTCCATTCATAAACGAAATTCAAGCTAGAAAAGTTCGAGATGAATTGAGAAAAATAACTGTAGCCAAAATCATACCATCTTTTGTAACACCCAAACCGTTGACGAGACAATTAAGAACGACATATAATTTCCCGTGTCATAACAACTGCTATTGTAACAACGAGAATATCTGCTTTATGAAAAATACGGTTTATCAAATAAAATGCAACATTTGTAATGAATCATATATTGGCGAATCTCAAAGTACTATAGCTTTGCTCGGTCAAGAACCTGACTAGTCATTACAACAGCAGGAAAGTCGTTTCAAGAGAAAAATGTCGCTTCAAGATCAAGCGCTATCGTTGCAAGTGAAGCATTGCCATCGCAAAATGCACAAAATCAACGTTATGCCTATTCAACTGAAGGTTTGACATCTCAAATGCAGAAAGTGTCAATTTTCTTGTGAAAGATGATTATTTTTAATGTTAAGATGTTGAGACATGTCTACGTTATACATGTACAATATAAGCTTACAAGTGTACTTCTTTTTAAATGTATTCAAATTGATTTTACTTGTGCTGAGGGCTACTTTGTCCTATACCAACTCCACATGCCATAAATACTTGGCTGTTTATCAGAAAAACGATATCAAATTATTCCAAATATCAAATGTATTTTGTGCTCTCAAAAGTGTACGGATCTGTTAATATATCTACATTAAAATGTCACTCACTTGAAGACACTGGGGAATGTAGCTCTGCATTCTGCGGAACCAAGCCTCTGCCATTGGTTGCTCAATCACACTTGTGTGGCTCTCCGCGAGAGTAGCCAGGATACCCATTCTTTCGTTATGCTCCATTGTTAGAAGATTTGGCCGGGCTTCTTCCAGAGATCTCTTCATAGCAGCTTTATATGTGCTAATTGCATTTTCTACTATATTGAGCATTGGTGAATATGGCGGAAGCATGCGAACCATTTGTGCATCACGAAGAAATTCTCCAGCAGACTCTCCTAGTCTGTGCGCCGAAGCGTTGTCGAAGATGAATCCAGCGTCTTCAAAACTTAATGAGGAGGTGGTCTGTAGAAACTGTACAAATGTCTCGCGATTCATACCTCCTTCAATGAGCTCATGATGTAGGAGTCCTCGCCTGTTGGAAACAGCGAAGCAGATTGTAAGGTTTCTCCCACGTCGGCCGTTAACAACACGAACGGCCCTTTGCCCGACAAGAGCGCGACCGCGGGTGCGAGCGCAGTAAAGATTGATACCCGCCTCATCGATGTACACTAGTTCCTGCCGTTGTACTCCATCATTTAACAGCCAACTCGCAAAATCTCGGCGCAACGTCTTTGTTGTCTCGCTGTTCCTTTCGGCGGGAGCTGCTTCTAGTTTCTTCATAAACAGGAGCTGACCAAGAAGGGCAGAGTTCACTGTTGTTCTCTGAATATGAGGTTTATTCGGCAGTCGCAGGCGTAATTCTTGATTAATTTGATTCACTGTGTAGGCTGGATGTTCTTCAACGATATCTCGAAGTACATTTCTCATTTCATCATCCACCTTCACCAATCTTCGTCCACCCCATGTGTTTTGCCTTGGTGGTTCCATTGATCTGCGTATGACTGAATAAGCCGAATTCACATTAATGTTCAGTTGCCTTGCTAGCTCGACATAGTCACCGCCTTGCTCATGTGCCCTTATCA
Organism: Prostheceraeus crozeri; assembly: GCA_907163375.1. Taxonomy (NCBI): domain Eukaryota; kingdom Metazoa; phylum Platyhelminthes; order Polycladida; family Euryleptidae; genus Prostheceraeus; species Prostheceraeus crozeri. Next base: position 334,320 of record CAJQUW010009290.1, read on the forward strand.
GACGCTCCCTGTCCGCTTCACTGATTCTTTGTCTCGTGGCCGTCATTATGCTGTTGTAACGACTAGATGGCAGTTGATTTCACTTTTTATATCGTCTGGGTCTATCACATTGACTCCTTAATATATTAGTGTTCTGGACAGGAAACCCTTAACAACGGTAGGTCGCATAGATATCTACATTAAACATTGTGCAGTTGAAACGTCATTTTCACTTGACGCGGCAATACTTCGTTATGAGATGTCATCCCTTCATTTGATCCGGCATCATGCTGTTGAGGAGACAAAAATGCTTCTTGAAAAGTAATTGTCCTGTTGAGATGTCTATGACTCAATTGAAACGACATCTACTGTTGTTGACCGGTCAAACCTATATAAGAAGAAGAATATATCAACATCTTACTATGAAAGAAAGCAATGTGTATAAACATTTCAAAAGTAAGCACACCTCCATTTGTTTAACATCTGATAAGCTCAAAATATTAGTGCTCCAACACAATTTTTCCAACAGCTATGAACGAAAGACAGCAGAGAAATATTACATCAAAGTGAATTCACCAGCTATGAATGTAATGCTCAATCAAAATCCATAGATGTATAAATTTCTTTTCAAATTTTGTATGTTAATGTGTTGATAGAATTCTTTTTACCATCAGACGTGTAAAAGAGACAGTCGAAATATTGTCATAATAAGATCTTATTTATTGACCTTGTCTTTCTTTTCATTTATTCATTCTACCGGCCAATGGCGAAATTCATCATCAACAATATATATATATATATATATATATATATATATATATATATATATATATATATATATACTAATAGTGTCAACGAAATACATCGGCACTCATAAAGTTGTCCATTTTTGATTTGGGATTCAAGTGTTGTGATTTTAGTATTGTATGCACATGTATGTATGCCAGGGATGCGGAGCCGGACTCCGGCCTATAACTAGACCCGAAAGATAATACAAACAAATTATTTATTCCCATGCATATAGCTGTCATTGTCTTGATGTCAACTTTCTCCGTCAAACAAAACTACAGAGACAGCAGTACATGCAAAGCTTGTAATAGTTGAGGGAATTAACCGTAATAGTGAAAAAAGGATTGTCTTTTCACTCAGTGCATGATTTAGTAGAGAAGACAAGCCTTCCTAGCCTCGATCACACCTATGCACCAAAGGTCACATCAGAGGCAAAAGTAAAATACTGGTTTGCTTGAGAACATAACCTCATGCCCTCACGTTGATGGTGTGTGATCTCTCCTCCAAAGCGCATATTAAAATCGAAAATGTACTCATATTTTTTGAAGAAAGATGGGGGATTTTCCGTTTTTTCCAGAGAGACTGGAGAAAAACCGTGTGAAGCAGACATCAACAAGATGGGAGGAGCCGAGTCGTATTCTCTAGCTTGATTGGGTTTGATACAAAAGGAGTGTGTGACGTGAAACGTTTGACGTCAACTAATGTTCCGCATAGTTATTGCGAATTTTCCGATAAAGCTTGTATTATTTCGCGATGTCAGATGGGAGAACATCCTGCATTGCCAGCTTCCACGCTTCTCTGAAAAAAACCAATGTTAGCTAGAAACGACAGCACTACAGTAGGTTAATCAAAACTGAGTATTGTTTTGACTTAAAAAGAACGATTGAACGGGTGTTTTATGAAATGAACGAGCGGAACGAGGCTGACAACTCATTTGAGCGGTGAACGAACGTACGTGTCCGAAAGGGAAATGAGCGGAAGATCGGACGAGCGAGGAAAATGTGTCCGTTCAAATGCCCTGGCTATACAACAAGCACACTCACACACAATTGTCAGCAGTACATGTCAAATGGATTAATCAAATCCCATTTGTTAACACACAAAAGCATTAAACCAGGCTATAAACTAATAGAAACAAAAACAAACGCAACTGCTAAATATAATTTCAAAAAAGACTAGGAAATTGCCGAAGCCCTACTGATAAAATAACATCAAACGATTCTGAATAAACAAGATCAAAGTTTGAACCACTGACCAATGGTCTTGTAGCCATAGATTCCTTGAGAAGGTATTGAGCTTATGCTTGAATAGATCTATAAAATATCTTTCTTTGCATTTGAGTTCTATGTCACTGTCAGTATGAATCTTATATAATGGGAAAATATTGAAATGTTCCTTGCAACATTTTTCAAGATGTTCACTTAGTTTTATTTGTCTATAGATTGGATTACTTGATTGCTGTTTGTGGACTCTAGCCCTAGCTCCTAAAGATGTACCTGTTTAACCTGTGTTACATTCTTTGCAGCCATCGCAAGTTATGACATATATCAGATAAATGTTTTGCCGTTAAAGTTACCAGAGGTACCTTCCACTAAAAATTTACACGTAGAATTTGCTTCACATTTTTAGATTGCCGTTCGCGGTCGAGAGATAACTTGTCTTTGAAAATATCTTTAGTCTGTGGATCACTTTTTAAAATGGAGATAAAATGATTAATCGTAGGGAGAACGCTTACATTTCTAGGATTATTATGTAGACATATTTCTATGTATTGCATAATTTTTCTATGTGTATTATATTTCTATGTGGACATACAAAAGCAATCAGAGAATTGTTACTATTTCTTTTTACATCATTGTCATTTGGTGAAGTTGAACGTCTTCGATATAGCATCATTGATGACGATTAGAGAATCAGGATAAAATTGCTTTTCAAAAATAATTTCAAGTCATCTAGTCGCTTGTTGCGGATTAACATATCACCAACAATGATGCATATTCTTCTAGCAAGACTTCATGTAATGTGAAATGGTTGACAAGAACTAAAATACAAATATTTGTGTCTATTGGTCTATAAAAAACATCTGTGAGAATCTTACTTTCATTTTGAATTACAAGGATATCCAGGAAGGGAACTGTTTTCATTGAATTCCATGGCAACTTTTATATCAGCATTTAATTCATTCAAAATATGATGGAAAACGGGTAATGTAACTACGTATATCAAATTTCCAGGAAGCAATCATCCAAATATCGTTTCCATTGTTTGAAATTGATTTTGCGAAGTCTTCTTCGAATGCTTCGATGAGCCTTTCTTTGTTTTACCTCCAGGTATGCAATGGTAAGGGTGTTATAAGTGGGTGTTACCTTAGTATCCATTGCTGTACCTTTTGCTTGAATATAATTTCCGTTTCCGAATACAAATGTATTGTAATTCAACATCAGTTGCAAGCTTTCCAATATAAAGTCTTCAATGACTCTCCGATAAGTCAAATTTGGGAATTATCTAAACCGATATTATTTCACAGCGGTTATGCTCAGATTATGAGGAATATTAATGTATAGACCAACACCGTCAAAAGTTACTAATGTAAAGGATGGAGGGACAGTTTTTGGAAGATGATTTAAAATCCTCAATTGAACGAGTCAATCATACAAAAGAGATATAGAATATATACATTAAAAAGAGATCGATTAAGTTGATTGACCTGAAATCATAAAACAAATCATGATTGACTTGTTCAATTACATTTCAAAGTGTTTTATTGATCCATTGTCACTTTCTTTGTGATTACGACGTGAAGTATTTTCCTGTCGATCTGATTCTGTGTAGAAATTTCTTGCCTAGACATTTTCGCATTGAGAAAGCCTACGAATGAAACGTTTGCGAGATACTATTGATAAATTGATTTGTGTCACTGGAAGTATTTTGCTTTGTATTTCACATGTATTCCGGACACGTCGAAACCACTGTACATGCATTTTTGAGCGGGTGAAACAGGGTATAGAATGAATCCTGAATTCATGCTTCATGCCAGTTTTAATTATTTCTAATGTAACTAGAGTTACCAACTTATAGTCCGGCCGCCAGAACAAGTTTCCGAAGAGACCGAAGCCGAAAATAAGACTTTTACACAATGATGTGCACCCTATGCCTACCACGAATCTGCGCGTCTGCTGAGTTCTAGTTAGTTCCTCCGCTTGTCAGGCAGGATCAAAGAAAAACACAAATTTTATTCAATGGTACGTAGATTGAACTTTCTGTTGAAATGAAATTTTCAAATGATGAAGTTCTAATTAACTGGCATTGAATTGGTAAATAACTCGCCTGGTAACGTCGTCAGTGATGGCACATAGCAATCTTTCCAATTTGTCATTTCATCATCTTATTTTATCGTTGATTGTCCTGTTGCCATGTCATTCCATTCCATTCCTTGTAAATTTTTCTCATTATCATATTCAAATCCATAGATCTAAGATACAAGCTTCAATACTATGGCAGGAGATAGTGGGATGAAATACCCATACGATGAGAGGAAATAATTACCATGAAAAAATGTTTAGACAAATTTTAGACGTGATGAAGTGTCACACGAAGTATGTTCGAATAAAAAATTGTTCAATTAATTGGTCTAGTCTTATTTCTCTTATAAATTTAACTGACCAATGGCGATCAAGAAAAATAATAGGTATATAACTATATGTGTTAATGATATATAATTAATATGTCCACGACCGTTTAATAGTCTTATATCATACATTATGGAGTGTTGGATTTCTATGGTTTTTACCTTCATAGAGATAGGTTCATGAATGCATGATTGAATGACCTGAAGACACTACATTACTTAATAACAACAACCAAACGAAACGTTGAAAAACAACAATTCTTCACCTATCTAGTGTGTTTTACAGGAGGCAATTTACAATACGGCGGAGATAAATCAATTAGGTTTATCTCCTGAGGAGAATTATGGCGGGAATTATGGAGGAGAATTTAGATTAATCTCCAAAGGATCAACTCACCGATGTTCTCCACTTCGAAGACACAGATACAAACCCAGAAGATACACTAAAGTATATGTCAACGTTGTCAAATCATCGGACGATCCATTTAGCTTGCCACACCTCCAACACTTTTCTTCATCCTCGAGTGTTATGACATCAAATTGCTGCTTTGTAGATATTCCGAAACCAATGCTTTGTAATCGTCTCATTTCTCTATCCAATGTGTTCCTGATCTTCATGAACTTGTCATCATTCAGCAACTTGACGTTCCTGTCGTGTCAGCAGAGGCCCATCTGCAGCATCAATACCATTCTTTTAATGATGTACTTCGATAGGCTTGACCATCTGTTCTCCTCGCTTCTACAGTCCGTTTCATAAAAAGTGGATCATCCTAAAATTTGACTAAATAAAACATAAGTATGATACAGAAAGCATTTTTCATGTTATTTCATGTCCCTAATATATTTAAATGTCCTTATATAATCTGATAAGCTATGATACAGTAACGGTTCTTAAGAAGCTAATATTTTGTGGCCCTACACTTACTATCAATGACATTACCAATTCGTCTAGGCATTGATTCGATGATATCGTTGATTTTTGACTGATCTAACTTTCTACACTCTCTTTTTAACAGTGACGTAAGTTGTGATACGCCATCTGTAGGTAGCAGTGAACGACGAACGTTACGTTTTAGAATACTCCATACATTTTCTATGGGATTCAGATCAGGAGAACGAGCTGGCCAAGATAATGTCCTAAGCCCTAATTGAGACTTGCATAAGTTGACTCTACTACTCCTGTGACACGTAGCATTATCATCCATAAATAACCATGTCGATGGATCACCAAGTTGATCTGTCATTTGACCAATGTTAATTCGTAAAACATTCACATAGCGTTCAGAATTCATGGTTCCTTGCTGTATGTGAAGTTTTATCCATAATCTCAATCAACCATCACTATCCTTCAGACGGACTGATGCCTCATCAGACCAGACAACCCGATCCCATTGATTTCGCCAGTGACAATGACTCATTGCCCATCTGAGACGTCTTTTTGTATGCTGATCTGATAATTCGATCTGAGAGGGCCTCTTACAGCTCTTGAAATTCGACTCAATAAGTCTTCTACGAATAGTGGACTTAGAAATAGACGAGTCTAGTGCAACCATCTCAGTTAACGAGAGACTTGGATCAACTTTAACAAATCTCAAAATTAGGCGGTCTCTACGTTTGGATGTTTTGCGTGGACGGCCAGAGCCCTCTTTACGACAGAGTCGAAAATCATCATTATGCCATCGATGCACATTTGTGTAAGGGACATGTAGTCGCTTGCTTGTAGCTCGCAAAGAAAAGCCTAGTTCTAGCAAGGCTGACACTTTGCCTTTTTGTGAATGCGATCTCGTTATTGTTCATTTGTGCTTTGTATTGTTTTCAACCGGTAAGAGATAGATTTCTAGCTAAAAGCAATCAGGAGTGCTGCCAACACCACCGCAACGAAGTCAGGAAGCTATGGAACATGAAGTCCAGTTAATCACATGTAGCAGCTACATTATTGTTGATGAATAATGGTGCTATACTGGCTCTGATTGACCGATTTTCTTTATTTTTGTTTTGCTTGATAGCTTTTGGCTTGTAGAACAACATATTACATAACAAAGGAAACAAAGGTAATTTTATAAGAGTGAGGTATGATTTTGTGTAACATTGCTAAATGAAGATCAAATTATCTACTACTTTTTTATCTATAACAGGAAAACAACTCAATATTCATGCTTGAAATTTCCAACAATGATATTAGTAAGCACAACTGACATATCTTCCAAATTTCAGAGAAATTCGTTCAAGTTTGGCGGAGTTAGACAAAGTTGAAGTTAAGGCGATGTTTAAGGGTGATCCATTTTTTATGAAACAATCTGTAGTATAAAGAGAGAAATCAGTCGGTTTAATTCCTCGTCCATGTAGTCAGGTAAGTCTTTTACTGGAAGATGTTTTGATACAGACAGTATATTGTGTCGATTCCTTGTTCTCAAACAATCCACAAACAGCTTCTCCGTCTGCTCAATTCTTCTTATACTCTTCGAACTATACGCTTTCCTGAATCTTTCCTTGGATTCATCTTCTTCAACGAAATTATATCTCAAATCGTCAATGAACGAATCATCGAACGTATCCTCTGGGTCAAACATGACGGATGAACTTTCCATTTCACAATAGTCACAAGCCGCTCTCTCAATTCATTTATTCCGCGCTGACCACATCTCACAGAGATGCAACAAATCAAGTCGTAAAATTATGTGCGTGTGTCTGTGTGCCGCTCTAATGTGCACATCATGACATACACACACTACCGCTTGCTGCATGACGTCATTAATGTGTAGCTATGTGAAGAATCAAATTAGCAAGGGCTAACCTTAGGCGAAACACAGTTAATAATGAATTAAATCTTAAATCAAACTATTCAGTAAGTAAAACCAATGTGAAAAATAAGAATAAAACACAAACGTAAATGTTGAAAATATTCAAATGGTAGGTAATGAAAAAAAAGTACTGTGTAAATATAAGTAGAGTGAGAAAAAAAATTGATGACTTACTCGAGAACTCGTGCCTGTCTGCCACACTGTGTGTTGGGCAGTGTAGTAATTGCGGAAATTGCTTATATGTATTGACAAAACTTAATCTGCAAGTCTGGTCGCCCAGATGCTTGCACATGTCAATTGCGTCAAGATGAAATTTAATGCTTTGATTGAGGAGAAGATGAAGTAGAAGATAACGATAGCTGAAAAGGATTTCGATCCCTCAAAAGGACCCATGTGGCGTTTCCTACAGGTTAAAGGAAATAACAACTACCACAGATTACCTAATTGAAGTTAGTTACACTCCTCGTGCGGCGGAGGTAAATTGCAGCAACCGCGAATCCTCGTAGCTGACTAATTGACCCCCTTGCACTCGGAGTATAACTATTACTTAGTCAACGCTGCTACTAAAGTTTCGATTAGATCCAACTGTATATATATATATGGTTAAGCACGGACATTTAGAAGTACGAGTGGTAGCTATTTATAGATGTCCATTGGTTAAGAAACCCATGCTTTTTAAAGTTATAAAACAAAGAGATGATTTTTTGTTTTTCTTGTGCGTTTTTGCTTTTTAAATGTTGTCATTTTGTGATATGCTTCATAATGTCCAACCTATTGTGTGAGTTGTCAACGTCATGCGTAGCTTTCATAGAAATATCATAGGGGAACCCTGAACTGCATTTTTTGATACACAGAAACTAAATATGCCACATTGATGAGCTACATTTACTTTCATAGGATTTCGCATCTCTTCGGTCTACGAGCATCGAATTTCCTTCTCTCTCTTTCCCTTTTGCTGTCATGCTAGCCAGCTCTTCTTCTAGAGAGTTTTCTAAAAATTTAAGGAGCGCTAAGTTGCTATCTTCCCCTAAACAAACAAAAACCGCAGTCATTTCACTTCTGCTGCATTGCCTGAAGCTCCTCCCAGAGTTATATCCTTAGTTACCGTACACTGACGTAGGATATCCATCTCGATTTCTGTGGATGTCAGCTGTCCCTATCAACAAATAATTGGGAAACTCAGCCATTACACTTGGACTATTTAATTCGATGATTTCAGCATTCATTGACAGGGAGGAGTGAAAGACTTCTTTAATATGCTGAAATCTCAGCTGATTCGTTCTTCCAATAACAAAGCAAGTTCCATCTTGTTTATAGCTATGCTCGCACGAGCGATCTACGTTCGCATGAGTTTAGGAGTTAGGACTAATGAATGCTAATACCAAAAGAGAAATTTGAATTTCATTTTATGTGCCGAAAATAAAGCACAACTTTTAAGCGCATTTACTCCCCATGAAATGATTCCGAATACCAATAAAAGCACACAACAGTTGTTACTAAATTCCGAACAGAGATTGAGTCATATGTGCTTAGGTTTAAATAGCGGAAGGATCCAGATTTAAGTGATCTTTCATTTATTTGTATTTTTCAAAATGATGCTGTCGAACGTTTTCGGCTAGCGTCCACTAGACATGTTCACGACAAATTGACAAAGACGGTTTGTAAAGACACTTAGAATCAGTAATACCACAGCAATCAACGGAGCATACCAATCAGACACTAGATGAATACTTGCACACAGTGAACTCGACAGGCATGAAAGCTGAACAATAGACAATCCTGACAAAGGCAACTAACAATAGACACCAAGATGACTGACAGCGCTTCACAATGAAGTACATGGCCGGAGCAAGATATAAAACGCATAGAAAAAGGGCTATATACAAAGTACCTAAGATATGTTTGTGAAACAAAGTGAACAAGAAATTCAAAACAAAATAAATGAATAAATCAAAGGTGAAAAAATACATAGAAAAATGAATTAAATTTTAAAGAATATATAAAATAATATTAAAAAAATTGCGAGATAATAAATACAATAGGGTGAGATAATAATAATAATGATGAAACTGCCTGGGATGTAGTTTTTAACCCTGTGCATATTTCCTAGATTTATTATCTCACAATTAATTTTTTTAATTTTATTTTTTTTTTAAATTACCATGATATTTAAACTTCCACCCTTGCTCAGTTTTGTAATTGAAAGTTTGATCAAATGACCACAATAATCAGAAATTCGCAAAAAAGAGAAAAAAACAAAAGATCAAACACACTTTAATTAAGACATTGTTTTAAAACAAGCAATGTTTTTAAACCATACTTCCATCACGGAATGGTTGCTATCAAGAATGGAGATGGATGCATTTCTACAAAGCGATTACTTCTGCAGAATAATTCAGTAACAAAAGCCATTTGACAACTTGAGAATTTTACTCATATTTGTTTACAAGTAGCACTAAACGGTGTAGAACAATTAACATTTGTTATTTAAAAGAGTCAACATCTTCAAAAAAAGGGATCGAGGTACATGCATTTTTAATCCTCCGCCACGCTAGGCAAGGGATAACCGAAGTCCAGGGAGTTCTGCAGAGCTGAGCTAGAGCCGTGCATCAGTGAATGATATGACACTTTTCCCTGAATGTTGGGCCTAATCATCATTCTAAAATTAACGAGTTGAATTCTTTATTTAATCGTCAGGCAAATGACAGACGACATGCACAGCGACTTGTAACTGTCCACTATTCCGATGAGAAAAATTATGAATTACCTTTGCGTTTTCTTGGTTCAGCCCACGACTAGGTAAACAATACTGTAGTCTACGACTTCTGTCTAAGCATGCGCAAAGCTGACGGCTGCAAAACGGCTCGGCGATGCATGCCGCGATTGCAGATAGAGGAACATTAGCTCAGCTGGAACCCTCACACCCGTTTTAGCCGATGTGATCTGTCGAACATTTATTTCAAGCATTTCTGCCAGCAGAGTAAAATTCACCCGACTCTACATGAATATGTAGTTGACCAATTGACGGGAGATCATTCTGAGGAAGTGAGAAAAATGTCGGGATGGCCCAAACATCGACCGTTGAAGGCGCTGGACGCCGAAGGCCTGTCACAGAAATATCTGACTTTTACTTATTATATCGGCTGACAAATTGATAAGGAGAGTTTCATTGAATTTTGTTTCTAATTTTCTGCATAACTAACTGTTTATCAAGCTTTCTCACGATATCTGTTTTCAAAATCAAATTCAGAGGATTCAGCCCACTCAGCGACTCTGCCTGAGATTTGCTTCTTCCATCCAGTAAGCTCAACGAATGAGATATCATAAAACAGGCCAAGAATCAGATAAGCTTTTAGCAACTTGGCCATCATGGTATGTCACCAAAAATTTCAGTTTAGATTTGAATTCCTTGTCTTTCAAAAAAATTATTTTTTGAATATCTGTTCGAAATTGATAACATATGACTTTTATAACCGATTTGCTTTGATCCGCTTTTTCATGAAAGCGTCTTAAGATCATGCTGGGAGTATGCTTTATTGTATTGGGAAAGCTAGGCGTCGCTGAATACAATTCAAATAGAGAAAAAAAACATGAATTGTGAATAATTTTCTCTGTCATGCATTGTATATTGGGCAGAAGAAATATAGTAACCGCATAAGCGATATCTACAAAAACGGGGCATCAAAGATAAAGTGAAGTGTAACAATTTTTCCATTTCTTACATGAGATCCACTATTTGGAGCATAAAATGCCAAGTATTGCTCATAAATCTGTTGTGTGTAGTGTTTCATAATGTTGCTGTTATTCATGCAACAAATGTATAGATACTTTTCTGGATAAGTGAACATATCAATCATGACTTCATAACAATTTTGTTAGTGGTCTATAAGTCATCGGAATTGACAAAAATGTTCCACTTTCAAAAAGTACTTTCAGCGGTTCGTGGGAGAAGTTGGTGCAAAAATGCACCCCACGGCACTTTGACGTATTGCTGTGGCTAAAACACTGCTGCAATAGAGCCATCACTGCATGACTTTTCATAACTTTTAGCATGCGTGAAGCATCAGCTTCCATCCATGTTAAGAAATGGGATTTCCAGATAGTTATGAAAGTGGTGTCTGGGTCGCATTTTGCACACAAATGTGCCGAAACATTTAATTCATTGATTTTCCAAAAACAGTGACTCGAGAAACCAAAAGAATACAAATCGTCGCTCTTTTGGCAATTTTCATATTTGCTATAACATGCAGAAGTTTTGATATGGCTCTGAATTACCGAAGTAGGCCTAGGCCTGTATATGGTATACATGTCCTTCTCGACGTGTGGCTCTTAAACGAGCAAGTTTAGAATCATTCATATACAGAGACTGAATTTCGCCGTTCATCCTAAAAGATGAACATCTTCATGCGAGCACATGCTGATTTTGAAGAAAAAGGTTATAGAACGGAGAACCAAAATTACTAAGGCCCTGTTTCGCAGGCCTATTCGCTGCTGACGGTGCATTCAAACCTAGCCACTTACTGCGTGGAGGTACTCAGTAAAAGACGACTTTTCTCTATGGAGCAGATGAGTGATCATCATGACACTCAGAGAGATTTAAATCTTTATTGAGGCTCGATTCATCGTCCGAGGGTCCATAATGAGACAGCACAACTCGCGCGAGCTGTTTATTGACCGTTTAAAGTGGGAACTGTCAGTTTGGTTCCCCACAAGTATTCCATTACGTCTTGCCATCTAAGCATGTGTAAACATTTAATTGAATGTCGCCTAAGGTTGCATTCAAGCAGTACTTACTAAACTAGGGAAATTTTGAAAGGTAGTCATTCCGTGTATCTACGAGGTGAATCCACCTGAGTAGGCCTAATGATCTTAAGACTGAATCTTTCTTCAACAACTAATCGTAGTCGTCATATTTAATGTTTGGTAAAAAAAGTCGCTGTATGCTATATTATCTTGGTTGCGTTGCGGACGGAACACCACCGCCGATGACTATGTTACTGATGGATAAAGTGAGAAACTGAGCAAAACAACAATCGTCAGTTCCATTACCCACTGCTGTAAAATCTGTGGTCTATCCTTCAAGATGAGACAAAATGTCGGGAGTCGACACACAGAAAATGTAGTGCAGTTACCGGCTTGCAGAGTGCACAGTTTGACAAAAATCTGTTGCTTTGAAAACTGAAGACAGCTTAATCGCTTCAGAGAAATACAATTGAACATTATGAACTATATGAAAATGATCAGAGTGGTCGAACATTGGTGATGGTCAAACCACCAATGAAAGTATCAAATGTGAACAAAATTGCCAGCAGAGCATTTCAATAGGCCTTCTCAAGAAAGGTGCTAACATGGATTGTAGACTTCGTCAGCAAGTGACACGCAAGCTACTTCATAAACGTCTCCTTGAAATAAGTCAGTTTGTCGAACACATACTCTTCCATCATGCAGTGGGTACATGTGGAAGATGTTACAGCCGTTTGCCTAAATAGTGGCAACCAAAGTTTCTTAATGCAAAGATTTACATGTTGGATTTCACACATTGGAGAGATAATGTTGCATGCAGCCACTTGCGTGAGAAATGGCAACCAAATCTCCTAACATGAAAATTGGAATTCAACATAATGGAAAGTCATTCACCAAAGTGGACACGAAAGACTAAAAAGACCAATGATCTCTAGATGTCATGGAAATGTCAGGCCGCAAATCAAAAATCTTCAAAGCTGAAATCTACGTGGACCAATCTCTGTTTGAGGAGGGGCCAGCAAGCTTCAGCAATTCGAAGTGCTATAAAAGACGTTGAGAATATAACAGGAATAACAACTCCTTGAGATATTCGAGTGAACGCTAACTTCAGATTCTGACCACTACCGGTTTATCTCTGGTGAGTGTCGACGTGCCATTGGCGTCGTGCATTACCCACCAGACTATAGAACATGGCGTTCTACTTTTCTCTTGCTCTAAAGGCTCACTAACTGATCTCTACTTCTCGCATTCCTCGATTGCCTTGTAACATAAGAATAAAAACTTTATGTGTCTCATTCACCACTCACTTTATCAGTAAAATGTTTCGGTGTCTAGTTCTGATCTTGGTTTCACATCGGATCGTGCATCTGAGACTAATAATTTAAGTTGGATTCGAATGTCCTTTCGGAAAGTTTCTAGCCTAACATTACATATGCATTCTAGTTTTTACACAAAACGCAACTTCTATTTCAGTATTATAAGAAAACATCGCCACGCAAATTCTTAAGATAATAATCGTGGCATACATGTACTGAACAATGATGACATGAAGCGTCTACATTCCTGCACCTGTGAAATTATATCATGTAATTGTATATTGACATAAGTGGGAGCTAGTAATTCTGGACCGCTAATCAGTTGGCTCACCAATCATAAAGTGGGCAACGAGCTGCATTGAGCAAACTGCCTTAATGTGAACGTCGTGAAGATAGGGGATGGATATACCAGGGATCCATACTTTAAGTCTCTATGTATTGATTCCAGAGCTGGAAAAATTCCACTGAAATTTTTTAATTCCAATTCCAATTCCAGAGCAGAAATTTCAATTCCAACTCCAATTCCAATTCCAGTCGAAACAGTTCAATTCAATTCCAATTCCAATTCCATAATAAGATTTAATTCCGATAATTTCATGTCGCGTATAGTGTATTATGCTAATGTATCTAACATTTGTTCGCTTCAATCTAACCCATGTGCCCTTATCATATCCTCGTTGTTCCTGCGTGCCGTTCTCTGCGTCGTTCATATGTGCGTTCTCATGTTCATAGTTCATATTTCTTGTGTACATGTATATGTGTAACCGGTCAGTCTACGCCACTTTCGTTTCGTAAACGAGATATTCAATATTTCGTGAAAAAAGAAAGAAGAGAAAAATTAACGGTCAGCAAAGAATCAAACGCTGAGAGAGAGAGAGAGAGAGAGATGAGATGCGAATAAATCGAATAATAAACTGACAGAAGAAAGAAATTCAATGTGCGAATAACGTGATTGTTGATGACAGAAAAAACGACGATAGAAAAGATATCATGAAAACTGATTAATGGTCCTTGCTCAAAAAGGAGATTATAAAATCCGTGATAAGAACGAAATGAAGTCGGGTCGAAAGCTAGCGGGCAGAGATTAAAGGAAACTCTTTCAATTTTTAAAAGAAAGTGGATTTATCGTCAAGTCTCAAAAATTGGTATAAATTAGAAACGATGAGAAATTGACACAATCACAACTACCAACAACAACACATACGACATCTTCAGCAGCTGTTAGAAGAACTCCGGGCTCTCGCGGTGCAACTTAACTACAGAAATAACAACAACAATTGCCCGCCAGCGAACAACAACACAGCAGCGTATACAACTCGGGTGCGCAACCTTCTACAGTTTTCGGCCGTCATTTCGAAGGCCGAAAGAATCACGGTCGCACTTAATATGTGTGCAGACAACTAGGTCAATAGCCAATCATTTTTATATTGCACCACTCAAATTAGCTTTCCATGATGAATGACGCAGTGAAAATCGCATAAAGGCATACTTATACTTATAAAGGCAAGTTAACCGATGTACGACCGACGGCCATTTTTAACCCGAAATGATTTTAAGCGTAAGGTGTTATCACTTCAAAAGTTGAAAGCATGTTTTGTAGGGGCAACCGAAGGAGAAAACACTTTAATAAGCTACTATGATAATTCATAAAGGAATCACGAGCAGGTCTATTCTAGGCATTCATATATATATATATATATATATATATATATATATATATATATATATATATATATATATATATATATTTTGACGCATAGTGAACCCAGTGTTGATTTCATGATAAAGAAAAACAAATTGTCTTTTCTCAACCGGACATGTTTCAGTGTTCATTACACCATCATCAGCGGACAAATCGTTAAAGTAAAGTAAAATTCGCCTTATATATGAAATCACTAAAGCATGGAAATTGAATAAAATTAACAATTGCTAGTCAGACAATCCGAGGTAGAGAGGGTGAGATCCGTTCCGTTCGTTGGACAGGCATTTCACATCTTGCTTGATTAAAATAGATTCCAGAATAAAGGGCAACTTGTACCGACCTATGACTTTAAAGTTCGTTTTCTCAGGACTGTGTTCATGCATAGAAATTTCTGTCAAGACAGGGTAACCTTTAAGATGCTCAGCGATGCGAGTATCAAGATGGCGTTTTGTAGCGCCGATGTACCGCATATTGCAACGGTCACAAAAGTATTTGTAAACAACATTCGATTTCAGACCGCTGGCAATCTTATCTTTGTTAGGAAAATAATCACTCATTTTGGAGGTTTTGAAAACCGGTTTGATGGTAGTGTTCGATAAATAGTGATTCAAGTCTTTGATTCTGTTTTTAAACTCTTTACTGCCTTCAGCAATGAACGGAACGGACCAATATAAAATGGCTTTCTTATCATCATCTTTCACAATCGATTGCTGGCTTTGAAAAATCTTCTGTTCTACTTTTGATTTTGTTTCATTTATAAGAGGATCTGGGAAGCCGTTTTGTTTAAATATTTCAGTTATCTTTTTTACAGCATTATCGTACAAAGAACGATCAGAGCAAATACGATGAGCCCTGTAAAAGAGGGATCTCATAGCAGCTAATTTATACTGCTTGGGGGCATATGCGTGGAAATGTATATAAACTCCTGTATTGGTAGTTTTCAAATGAAAGTCAATTTTGAATTGCTCTGATTTCAACGTTATATTAGTGTCAAGAAAAACCAAAGAATCGTTGACACTTTTTTCCATCGTAAATTTCAAATCATCATCTAGGGAATTCAGAAAATTCAAAAAATTTTCTGCTTCATTATCGTTACGAAAAAGAGAAAAACAATCGTCTACATAGCGACGATAGAAAAATGGCTGATTGCCGTCGTACTTAGGAAATTGGCTTTCAAGAAGATCCATAGCGAAGGCTGCCATGGTAGGTCCTAAACTGGACCCCATGGACATGCCGTTGATTTGGTAATACAAATTATCATTAAATGAGAACAAAATATTTTCGCAAGCCAGTTCTAATAAACTCGATAATGCAGTCGAGTTTATAGGTAATTTGCTGAAATCAATCATTGAGACAATGTGTCTGATGGTCCTCTTCAAAGGAATACTGGTGAAGAGATTGACAACATCGAAACTATACATTTTATACGACTGATCAGAAACATCGAGATTTTTCAGCTGGTCAACAAATTGAAAAGTGTCTTTCAAAGAAAAGGTTTTTGGGATTTGAGGTTTCAGTAATTGATCAAGCCACTTTGCAAGGTTGGTAGAATAGGAATTTTTCATGTTCAGAATGGGTCGGTATGGAGGATCAGAGTTACTCTTATGAACCTTGGGCAGGCCATAAAGACGAGCTGGCTGTGATCCAACAGACCTAACCACCTGGAAAATGTCATCGTTTATCAAACCCTTAGATTTCAATTGCTGGAGTTTACGGTTGAAGCGATCTTCCTCAAGGATGAATGGATTCTTTTTAGAGCGTTTATCAATTGTATGAGGTTTGAACTTATCCTTGTTATCAAGGATACTTCGCATTTTCTGAATGTAGGACTCTTTATCCTCGATCAGGATACCGTTTCCTTTATCAAATCTTGAAATCATCAGCTTTTTTCTCTTTGACAAATTTCGTAAAGATTTTATTTTGCTTGACCACTCTTTGGAAACTTTATGCTTACTGAAATAACTTTTAAATGCGTTCCTCATTTTACCAATGAAATCGTTATTGACATTAGCCTCATTCTCAACAGATTTCAGACGTGAAATCAGAAATTCAGCCTCTGCCTTTTCTTCATTTAATCTAATCTTATTATGAGGGAAACACATAGAAAAGCCAAGAGAAAGCAAATCCATTTCTTCTCTTGACAAAGGAACTGAAGAGATATTGATGACACAAGGGTCATTATCTTGCTTATATCGAGGACTGATCACGGGTTTCTGTTTGACCCGGAGGGAAGACAACTTCTTAGCATGAACATTTTGAATGGTTTTGACCGTTTTGCTAGACTTTTGCTCAATGATTGATTTCAAAATTGGTTTGAGATTAGAATCAAAAGAATTAGTAAAATCAGCTAAATGAGAAGCTTTAAGTTTCAGGTCACGTGTAGCCTCACCAATCTGTTGCTTCAAAGCAGATCTCTGAGCCTTCCGAATTCCTTGTTTTGAATTCTGCAGTGTCTTTGGAACTTTCAACTGAAGGAATCTGGGGATGAGATGGTCACTGTAGCAATCTCGAAGAAATTTAAGTCGAAGCTCTGCTCGAACCTTTTTGTCGGCTAATTTCACTCCATCTTTGACGAGTGGATCCTTTTCTGGGCCTAAGGTTGACCGTAATACGTTGACGCATAGTCGTATTTGCTCTGATCGTTCTTTGTACGATAATGCTGTAAAAAAGATAACTGAAATATTTAAACAAAACGGCTTCCCAGATCCTCTTATAAATGAAACAAAATCAAAAGTAGAACAGAAGATTTTTCAAAGCCAGCAATCGATTGTGAAAGATGATGATAAGAAAGCCATTTTATATTGGTCCGTTCCGTTCATTGCTGAAGGCAGTAAAGAGTTTAAAAACAGAATCAAAGACTTGAATCACTATTTATCGAACACTACCATCAAACCGGTTTTCAAAACCTCCAAAATGAGTGATTATTTTCCTAACAAAGATAAGATTGCCAGCGGTCTGAAATCGAATGTTGTTTACAAATACTTTTGTGACCGTTGCAATATGCGGTACATCGGCGCTACAAAACGCCATCTTGATACTCGCATCGCTGAGCATCTTAAAGGTTACCCTGTCTTGACAGAAATTTCTATGCATGAACACAGTCCTGAGAAAACGAACTTTAAAGTCATAGGTCGGTACAAGTTGCCCTTTATTCTGGAATCTATTTTAATCAAGCAAGATGTGAAATGCCTGTCCAACGAACGGAACGGATCTCACCCTCTCTACCTCGGATTGTCTGACTAGCAATTGTTAATTTTATTCAATTTCCATGCTTTAGTGATTTCATATATAAGGCGAATTTTACTTTACTTTAACGATTTGTCCGCTGATGATGGTGTAATGAACACTGAAACATGTCCGGTTGAGAAAAGACAATTTGTTTTTCTATATATATATATATATATATATGTATATATATAGGCCTACGCCGCATTTCTAGAACCCCGCATATAAGCCTGCCTACCTGGCGTTATTATTGAAGTTATAAAGTATCTTATTATTGCTAATCATGCAGTTCTTTCGCAACCCAAAACGTAAGCCTTAAATTTAATGATAAATGCGAAATAAAACACAGCTGAAATTTGTACATATTTTATTTATGAAAATACACAAAATCTACTGTATCAGTGTAAGACTCAGTGACTAACTTGCTGTTGTCCGTCGTTGACCAAGCTTCGAAAATCAGGCACTTGAGAGAATGTCATCAAACGTTAACTATTCTCGAGATTATTTTTTTGTCAAGCGCGTCCGGCACTTGTTCTTTATGAGATTTAATTTATAGAACGCTGCCTCGCAGGCGTATGTGCTTCCAAATAGAACTAAAACGTTGTAGGACAACTCTCGCAATCATGGATATTCCACAGCTGATTTCCATATTTCATGTAAAATACCATCACTTTTGAACTGCTTCACAAGACAATCATTCGCCTTCAACTCGATCACTTCCATTTAAAGTTCGAATGGAACCTCTCCTATCTGGATCAGGTGCGGCGAAGCAGTGAACTTTATTTTAGGAGCAAGTGCGTTGAAGTCGTTGAACCGCGCACTAAATTCGTGGTTGAGCGCATCAAAGACTGTAGC
The DNA here is from genome assembly GCA_907163375.1 of Prostheceraeus crozeri. Taxonomy (NCBI): domain Eukaryota; kingdom Metazoa; phylum Platyhelminthes; order Polycladida; family Euryleptidae; genus Prostheceraeus; species Prostheceraeus crozeri. The sequence continues at coordinate 353,358 of CAJQUW010009290.1, forward strand.
AATGTGACAGAAAGGAACGTCTTCAGGTGAAGGAACAGTTAGAAGATGACTAGTATGCTATGACGATTGTTTTTCGATTGCCTTGAACTCCAGAAATATTTGCAATATACATGCACAATATTCTTTTTCATTTGCTTCTCATTGTCACGGCCGCACTTTGCCTCTGCTACGGCCGCAGGTTGCGCATCCCTGGTATACAGCAACACATCAGCGAGCGCAATTGAAGAATGACGGTATATGGGACACTGATATTTATGATATTATTTTGGTATAAATGAGTCCGATCGAATTGAAGTGAAGTCAACATTAAGAAGTGAACTGTAAGTTTAAAGTTTTTCTTTTATCGTTGCGTATCGTATCTAGATAACTATAGTCTTAAAAATTGATATTGTTAATTGTTGTGATTGGACGTTGCGATTTCAATTTCTGTACAAACACACATTTTTATCACAGGTCTATCGAAAAAGTGGAATTGAGGTTTATCAAGGTCAATTCCAATTCCAATTCCAACGAAAAATGGAATTAATTCCGGATCGGAATTAATTCCAATTCCGACTTTTCCAACTCTGATTGATCCTATATACGAGTTGAATCATCTATAAATCGCATTGCTGTTGGATGCATCGCATTTTGTTTTGCAAAAGCGAATGCAAATTAAGTTCTTAAATAGGAGCTTTTGAATTTCTTCAAGATTTTCGAGATTCTTATAGTCATTTGATGATTATTTACTTATTTTATCCGTAATATAAATGAGCTCAAGATGTCTTTATCTATAACCTCAGTTTTGACCGGAAACATTTTGGTATCTGTGAAATATGCGCAACATTTATTATAAATGCATCGAACCAATTGTTTTTTGTGCACCTTCAATATGTACCTGTACAGACTACGAACCAGATTTGTTTCTCCTTAATCTCAGTTGCACCACATAAATGTGGACTTTGTCCAGATCACATGCCATATATTAACTCTTGTATTTTTTCATTTTTGAAGGACGGGGTGAGACAGCGGCTGGTTCCCTTTTTTTGCTCGCCAACAGATTTTGCCATAATTCGAATTCTCCTCAGACAAAGTGAGATAAAATGAAACCTTGCCTATACTGGAAAGCATATTGGGCGCACAGCCTTTCTTTTATATGGTCGAGTAGATCTCACTTGAATTTGCTAATTTATATACAAAATACCGACAATGGAGGTACGCAACGGAAAGTAAACTTTGAAGACGACGTTATTGCATTTTCGTATAGAACAGCACGCATCATGATGTCTAAGTTGATAATTAAGAATAGTGTCTGGCTGTCCTCCAGTTCTGCAGCAATCCTTTCCAAAATACCGGTTATGAACAGATAATGATAAACTTTTTCAGACTCTAGGTTCAATTTCTGCGCTCGAATCGCTGCGTTGAATTTTGGATTAAATTGTTCAATAGGTCATTCATCAGTTTCGCTGGTGCTCAGGTGAAATGTGTGTCATCGATCCACATGAATTTGCTGAAAATTAAATGAACTTAGTATCAGCAGTGTTTTTATCATTCATTTGTTTGAGAAACGCATAAAAATCAGTAGATTAACGCCTGCAATTTAAAGCGCCATACTCGCACACACAGGCATATGAAAGATTGACAATGCCCAGACGTTTGCGTAGTCGCACACTTCCTGTAGACAGAGTTGGAAATGGGTCGTGGGTAATGGGTCAAGTGGGTCACAAAATCGCGTGGGTCACGTGGGTCGTGGGTCATGTTTTCCCGAAAAATTGGTGGGTCAGGTGGGTCGTGGGTCACATTTAGCTTGGGTCAGGTGGGTCGTGGGTCAGACTTCGTTGACCCACTTCCAACCAGTTTGACCCATGATAGATTTGACAAAGTCAAATACAGTAAACTTCATTTTTCGCATTCTTATCATTCATGAAAAATGATTAAGTCAGTGTCACTGAAAGGGGTGATGGATGCACACATTCAAAATATGCAACACTATTGACCTTCACACGCATCATACAGTTTCGAAAGGGGGCGAAATTCACACAAATTAAAGGCTCGAAAACAATTCTGGAGCTTGGTGCTAAAAGGGCCTATGTCCAAAAACACTGTTTCCCGTAAATTGAAATATAAGATTTAGATTGTCTCTGAAAATTAGGTAAAGACAAAACTCCAATATAAATGCCATCGTTTATGTACCTTGGCATATTTATGATATAAAACCATCGCTTGTAAACAAATTTTCTCTTTATTCAGCGGAAATACGATGCATCAAAAAGTTGATTGTAGTGAAAATCCTGGACTTACTCCCATTTAGCACTAAAGATGAGTCAGTTGGCGAAGTACTACTATTCATCCACTGCTTCCCATGCAGTCAGATTTTGATAAAAGTACTGCGATGAACGAGAAATATATGGTAGAAGATCTTGGAGGTCAGTCAAGACGTTTGGAGGGACAGGTCTTTGTTCATTGTAAAGCGATTCCAAATTCCATAATAGTGGTCTTCCTTTGGCCTTTCTACGAAAATCCACTTCACATGGAGCAGATTCAGAGTCGAAGGACGAGCGGTATGTAAAGATACCTGCTTCTGAGTTGTACTGCAACTCCCTCACAGTCAGCCAGTTTACTGGTTTTCCTTCTATGTCATGCTTCCTTTTCACAAGGGGACCTTGGAACAGATTCCTCGAATTTTTGAAATGATCCTGATGCATTTCAACCACTTGGATTCTTGGTTTCCGGGGAATGCTACGTACAATATTATACCAGTCTCTTGGTATCTCGATAATTGAATTGGTGGCCTTTTTCTATCTTTCTATAGCGGCATGAATTGTATCTGCCTCCATGTGTGTGTGGCCCGGAAAGAGGAATCTCTGCGTTATCTTTATCCCTCGTGATGCTGCAGCACTCATGAGCATCGCAGAAACTTGCATGTTTCGATTTTGGCCTCCGCAGCTGTCACTCCACAGTCGAACATCTTTCACTGAAGATGGAAGGCTGTCGATGTATCTTAGTAGACACGATCTAATTTCTTGTGAGGCCCGTCCAGCTATGGTTTGGTCCCACATATAACAAATTGACCGGGATTTGTTGTTGTGTGTTTCATAAACTGTTGAATTATACACGGCCAGTTGCCGCTTGTAGAAGGCTACACCCGTTTGGATGAAAGGACACTGAAGAACTTTTTGCATATCGAATGAAACTGTCACCACATGTTGTGAAGTCGAAGATTCAATTTTATCATTGCGCTTCAAAGAGTAGGCAAGTTCTGCTTCCGCGTGATGTGCACTCCTTGCCTGTTCTATCTGTACCTTCTCTTCGTTCGTCGCATCAATTAACGAAGCTTTAAATGCATCGCATTTTTCACATGTGTCGCTGGCTAGTGGGTGAAATGATAAATTGAACTCCTGGACGAAGATTTTTCGATAAAGATGGCTTTTTTGTGGTGGGATGTTCTCTGCTTCACAGTGTTCTTCATAAAGCCGATACATATGCTCGATGGATAAATGAGGGTTCAGGTACTTTTTCGCAGATTTTTCACGACTGTAGTGACTTTCGTATGCTGGAAACATCTTAATGTGATCACGAATATTGTCAAGATCCACTTCCGCGATTTTTGGCTGCTGACCATGCCTGCCTCTCTTGTCTTTTGGGATGATATTGCTGCTACCACTGAGTCTCTTTCTTTCAGAAATTACCCTTGCCTTTTTCCGTGATATTCCAAAAGTAGCGCAGAACATAGGCAGACAAACTTCAGTTGGCTGACCTTCAACTAGAAGATAATATTTTCTTGTAAAGCGTCGTCTGCTTGCATTATGTGAATCGATTCTCATTCGTTCTCGCAGCTTTGTAGTCTCCTCGATCAGGCTAGCCAACAGTTGGTCTTGCTGCTCAGAGGAATGTTCGTAAAAGTCACTAAAAATATTTTCTCTGTTTTCTTCAATTACTGCTTCATAACATTTCATGCGACACGCTTCCCCACATGGACTGCCCATAGTCTTCTCAATCACTATCTTTCCACTATGACTCACATACTTCAGTCCTTGCGCTCTTTGTGACTTAATAACGTTTCTTCTCCACGTCGAAGTCCACCGAAGTCTCTTTCTACTTCTTCGACGTTCAATGGTCTCAGTTACTGGTGATGTGGGAATTTCATGAGGGCTTTGATGATCGGGCTGAGGTAGTGTATTCTCAGCATCAGAGTCAAGTGATTAATTGTCTTCGGACGACGAATGGACACACAATTCGACGATATTATCAAGCGATATTCGACGTCTCTTCATAATGCCAATCACAGTGAAGCAAAGAAGGGGAATCGAAGCTTCTGCTGACAATGACGACAAGCTTCTGAGCTGTCCACACACATAGTTTTCGATAATAGCCTCTCACTGCAGTGCAATAGCACTCACATAAGATTTTCAAGGACATAGGCCCTTTTAGCACTAAAGCTTGTTGCAGTTGCTTGGACATAGGCATTTGGAAATTTTATTTTGTGAAACAGGATTGGGTCATTCGGGAATGATAATCACACAGAAGCTGCATATCAAGTCACACTATATAGTGGTGTGTAAATCTCAAAATCGATCAAATTGAACATAGGCCCTTTTAGCACCAAGCTCCAGAATTGCTGCTGTCTACTGAGAGATGTTGGTTGGTGGAAAGACGATACCCAATGATGTGTGACCTTCATTTCAGAGATGCAGCTACTGAAGAATATTGATATTCAAAGGTTTTATTCATCTTGAAAATTTTCTTGCAATGCCAGCTGACCTTCGTTTTGTTAGTTTCGTTTGATTTTGCTGGTCTTTCGTAGAAAATATCTTCTGGTAGTGATTAGGATGGTAAATCTCTGGTAAAAATTGATCAGAGCCTAAATATTTTTGAAATATGTAATTGATCAAAATATCTCATTATACAGAGTGTCTCAGAACTATGAAGGCAGCATAAAGCATCTATGCAGGTAGTTTAAAAACCATCAATGACTGTAAAGTACGGTGCCATTGTTTGATTTCTGTGTGTAGTACATCATGTCAGATGCTATTGCTGATCTTCTCATACTTCAAAGCTGTTTGAATCTGAATTTTATGAACATTCATTGTCGTCTGAACCCTTCATATTCCGATAAACAGTAGTCATGTCAAGTGAATTCGGCTTGCATTTGAAGAAAGAAATCAAGATTTAAAGTGATATTTTAAATACGAGAATATCTGTGATGTCCAGAGACATTGCAAAGGCACTTAGTACTATGAATATCCACGTCGAGGCACAATCTCCCGAATGCGTGACAAGTTGGAGAACGCAGGAACAATTGGAAGCCTCCCAAAGGTCATTCAAGAACTGCGAGGTCAAATGACATTGTCAATTTAGTTTTCTCTACATTCGGTGATAACTCAAGAAAATCAATCAGACAAGCTGCTTTAGGCTTGAATCTCACAAGAGCAACAATTCAGCGAATCCTTCATGAAAGCAACATCAGACCTTACCGCCCAACACTTAAGCATGAATTAAATGAAATGACTTTGATAGGCGGGTCGACTTTTGTGAATGGTTTTGCGTGAAACAGTAACCGATTCAGACTTTCGAAACATGATCGTATGGTCTGATGAGTCGACTCAATCACCACAACAGTATCTACTGGGCTGAAGGGAATCCTCATCAAATTTTACAGCATGATGTTAAGCTCCTTGGTGATACCGTATGGACATCTTTCTTCGCGCGACTTGATAGGTCCATTCTTCTTCAACGGGACGGTGGATGGTGAGAAGTATCTGGAGCTTCTACGTCCCCATGTAATATCGGAAATTAGGAGATTGTATCCGAATGACGAGGAGCTGCCATACTTTCAACAGGCTGGCGCTCCAGCTCATTATAACTCCATTGTTCGAAGCTATATCAATTCCTGAGTTGGCAGTGGCATCACTTCATGGATTGGACGTCGTGGTGATATTGAGTATCCCCCAAGAAGTCCTGACCTAACTCCATTAGACTTTTTTTTGGGTTGTTTAAAAAACAAAGTCTACCTCAATGTGCAAGGAATGAGAGATAAAATCACATTAAGTGCAAGAAACGTTCTGGTGGATCTCATCTCAAAAGTCTGTCGCTCTGTGACCTCTCACTCTCATTAATCAATTTCGCTGTCGATGGACAGCACTTTGAACATTTACGTTCAGAAACATGTGCAAAATTTTCCGTACTGTTAGTTTGAAATAAATATCTGTATTATTTAACTCAGAAGTTAATAGTATTAACTGCCTACATAGTTCTGAGGCACCCAGTATTAAATCAAAATATTATCAACATACATGCTTCATATCTGAAGCATTTAGCCGCTCAACATACTTTCGCATCATACATGTTCCATGCATCTCATTGCTCATTAGATACATGATAATCTGAAATAAGATAATTCATGCGACGGTCATTGATACAGACTTATCCCTTTCACACAGACTTATTACGGCTGGAGCTCTGTGAGGAGATATTTTTTGACACTTCGAATCGATGAAAAGTTTCGCTTTGATATTTGATCTGGTATCAATAAAAATAGGAATATTTACATGATGTCGCTAGTGATTATTATCATAACGTACTCGCTTGTGTACAGTAATAGATGTAATATATCAGTTCATCTATATGTACATTCTAAGCAAATTTATGAATTATAACCTTGTCCTCATGCAATTTTCTATTCACGCGTTGCGCATGCTTACTCCACTTGCTTTTCAATGAATCTCATTCTTACATCAAGTATACAACTTTCTACTAAGATCTGACATTAGCGGAAGTAAATGAAATTTGATTGGATTGCCATGAGAAGCAACAAAATATTAGGTAGACGATTTTTCTGGGATAATTTTCACACATGTAGTATCTAGCATAAAAAATGCATGAATGTGATTAATGCAAAAAATGATTTAGGCCTACTGCAATCCTATTTTTTGACTTCATTTGATTAAGAAATGTAGAAAATTTAATCTGTAGGGCCCTCGACAGGGATACTCGACAACCTAACAAATCATCTCTCTACGAGTTATATAGGTAGCACTAAAAACGGATGGTCAAGAATTATGGAAAGAAACGGAACCTTAGGCATTTGTCGTGCATGAACTGGCTTATAAAATAATTTTGATGAGGTTACATGTCTGTTTTTCATGTTACAGGTGATCTGATACACTTAAATCTTCACAACAAATCTTAACAACAATTTTGATACTACGAGGCCTCTACCTAGATACATGTAGACCTAGAATCTTGAATGAAAATGAAACTAATTAGATGATATCAGAAAAGGAAATTGCACTGACATCATTCACCCTTGCAGCATGTGGGTCAGGTGGGTCAAAGATCTGGTTGGTCAGGTGGGTCAGGGTTCCCTGTGGGTCAGGTGGGTCGTGGTCACACATGCCATGGGTCAGGTGGGTCGTGGGTCAGGGTTCCCTGTGGGTCAGGTGGGTCGTGGGTCATGTTTTCGTGAAAAGTCGGTGGGTCAGGTGGGTCAGGTGGGTCACACATGCCACGGGTCAGGTAGGTCAGGGTTCCCTGTGGGTCAGGTGGGTCGTGGGTCACCTTCCAACAAGTCAGGTGGTGACCCACTTCCAACTCTGCCTGTAGACGAGTACACCTGTTGAGATCTAATTTTAAAACGGCCAGTATGACAATTTTCTTACGCTGTTTGATACGCCCCACTGAGTATCTTCTGAACCAAGCAATCTATGGACATCAGATTTCTAGTAGCTTACTTTCTACGTATTATGCAACTTTTGATTGAAGGATAATTAATTTGGAACAATACTTTTGGCGTGACAGCTATTTTAAAATTTGAGTGTTTTGAATATTTTGGCTGATTTCGGTATATATTCACTTCTAATGTATATTACGGCATCAATTCTTTGTGAAATAAGTTGAGGTTACATAAAGGATTCTTCTTATTGATCCATTGATATAGAAGTTTTCACAAATGCAAAATCTTTCAATTTGAAATTATCTGCTTATTATGTAGGCTATACATGTTTGAAATTTTAAATTCAAATTTCAAATATGATGTTTTATAAGTTTTGTGCCTTTTAGTTGTGCATCTGATCAGCAATTATCGAAAATTTCACAATCATAGCGCCTTTTACCTCAGTGTCTTGATACAAGTCGATGAAATGTGAGATTTTAGTGATGTTTGAGTTGAACTAAAAGTTTGAATTATTTGACTTTCGACCTCATCTAATTCAATAATGCAATCTCATAGCGATTAATAATCATCGTTTTATACCACCTAGACCAGATCATCCGATTATGCATGGTTTATTAGTTTTTGTCATTTTTGGTTTTTGACCTTTGACCTCCACCTCAGCCCAGGGATGACCTCAGGAATAAAACTGATGCTGTTTTTCTGAATCCCATTTCAATGCCTTTTCATTATTGGTAAGTGATCACCTCTTGCGCGACATTTGAAATGCCTATGAATAGCCGCATAACTGGGGTAGTTGCATAGGAGAGTTTCAGCACGATCTGTTCAGCAAGCTTTGTATGTAGTTTTTACATGAAGTTTTACTATTCTGAAAAGACACAACACCATCAATTGCATCTATAGTCTCAACACAACAAATTTGAAGAAGCCTTGAATGTGATGTACCAAATATGGAAACATCCAAGTTATATCTGTTTAAACTTGTCACCAATTTTGTCAACTTCTTTAGTACTTTTTCTTCCATAGACTGAATCTCATTGCTGACTGTTGTTGAAAAGTTAGCGAGTTTTTACTGCTGACGATCGCGAAAAGTTAAAGTTCATCTAATTATGAGGAAGCAGTTTTGAAGTCAATAATGGACACTTCATGACAGCGTCATCTGATTCCTCACACTCAGTTTCTTCATTCTGACGCTCAGTTGCAAAATCAATATCTGAAGCTTGGACACTGTGGTCATTAGAAGAGTATTCATTAATAGCAATGCTATCAAGAAGCATAATGAAATCAATGAAGCAAATATCACCCCTTTCATCTGCACCATCAGCAGAATAACTCGATTCAGACAAAGGTCTGTCGTAGTGCTTCAAATATCTAAAGAGAATGACAACTATTAAGTCAATAAATGACACCAACACCCTTGATTCCCCGAACGCGCTCGCCTTACCCAGGAATCGAACCGAAGTCCGCGGTGGAGACGAGCTCGCACCTTCTTCATTAGGCCACGCTGACGGTTCAAAAGGAATGCGAGTGAAGGCAGAAGTCACCTCTAAGTGATATCGACAGCATATTGTCCTATTATTATTGACAGAACGCTACCAGCCACAGAATTAGAATGTTTAATCGTATCACTTTGCTAGAAGTGCAAACTGATTCAAACAGATGGCACATGCAGGAACTTACTTAGTGGGCAAAAAGAAATTTTTAATACCTTGCAGTGATAGGAAAAATAGTCGTGCGTCGCTTGCGGATTGCTCTGAATTCCTTCAAAATGTTCCGATCGCCACGACTCCTTCAGATTCGAAGAATTCAGATCATTGCGCAAAAGTTTTCTCGATAACGTTGGGTCCTCCGATCATTTTTAAAAAAGTTAGCAGGCGCATGAAAAAACGTTCACAAACTTCTCTGTAGAATTTGACATCGTCTGTGTCTCTTTGCTGTCTGATCCGGTTGATAGCAGTCACTGAAACTTTGCACAGTTTGGCGTGTTTAATGTTGAACTGGCTGCTCATTGTTCGATTTCTATGGTATTTAGTCAGGAGATTGTGCCATTTCATTAACGTTACATGTTCCAATGCTTGCCTTCTATTCAAACGGAATAAGAGACGACCTCTCTAATTCTGTGCTACCAGCGTTCATATTGTAGCGAGACAGCATATCAGTATGTCATACGAGTACGTCACAGTGTAGATTGACAACAAAGGTCTGTCGTAGTCATAGAAATTGACAACAATAAAACCTCTAGAATGGAAATTAAGCTTCATACAATGCACAATAACGGCACATAAATCGCACGCATTTTCACTGTATCATTGGGGGCCAATTCACCGATCGTATAACAAGTGTTATGACAAGTAACAAGTAATGAGTAAACAGTAACGCTGTTCACGGACATAACAAGTTAACAAGTTAATAAGTAAATTATAACAAGCGAATTATAACAAGTAAATAGTATCATAACAAGTGTTTCAATTCACCGATGTAATTTGACAAGTTGTTTTCTTGTCAAAATAGATTGATTTATAACGGGTCTCAGAAGCTCCGTCATAACTTCATTCCTCCTAATTTTCATTATGTTGTCGGAAGAAAACCCTCATTCTAGGCAGCGTGAGAGAATAAATTTTCACTTATGTGCGGGAGAATTTAAGGAACGGTTTCGCTTTTCTGCTACAGAAGTAGAAGAACTGTTAAAGGATCTAGGTCCGAAATTAAGAAACACGAGATGTTCCTCACAGGGGCTTCAACCCCATCATCGACTTTTAATAGCATTACGATTTTACGCTAGTGGCGACTTTTGCTACTCGGTGGGAGATACTCATGGGGTTTCGAAAGCAGCGGTCCATGCTTGAATTGAAAAGGTAACGGATGCGATCAACGAGATCTACTTGAAAGAGGTGGTCTGTTGGCCATCTTCTGAATCAGAGAGGATGATGGATTGCATCCGCTTTCCATTTGGTGAATCAATTCCCAGCTGTCTGCGGTGCGATTGACGGGACTCTAATCCCAATTCAAACGCCAGTGTCAAACGAGTGGCAATTCGTGGACAGAAAAGGCACGCATTCCTTGAATGTTCTTGCAGTGGCGGGTCCTAATTATCTCTTTTACAATGTCAATGCCAACTTCCCGGGTTCTCTCCATGATGCTCGTATTCTCCGCGAAGGAAAAATGTACAGGTATGCCATTGATCGTAAAATACTTATATTTAGAGACTTTTAATTTCAATTATCTTTTGTTTCAGACGCTTCGAAAATGGATGGCGACCGTTCCCCAATGCCGTATTGTTAGGAGACAGTGCGTATCCGCTCTTGGATTGGCTCATGTGCGAAATTCGCAAACCAGGAGAGAGTATGACATTTCCTGAGAGGCACTTCAATAAATCACTCCGAAGAACTCGTCTGATTGTTGAAAGGGCTTTCGGAATTCTTAAGAATAGGTTCCAGTGCTTAAAATTCATTCGAGTTAGAAGCCCTGAAAAAGCCGCCTGAATTATCAATTCTTGTTTTGCATTACATAACATAATAATGTCATCGCAACCAGCGACAGATGATGAAATACCGATTGAACCAACAGTTGTGGACAATGATACACCTGAGAGCAATCCTCCACCGGGAACAAGTGCCCAACGAAGAGACGGCCTAGCTCGCCGTAATAGGATTCTTCAGACATTTTCTCATTAAACCAAAAACTTTCTTATTTTAGATCTTTTATGAATAGAATGCTATTGGAAGAAAATTTCTGCTTCATTTTAATAAAAATAGGTTGATAGCAATACCTGTAGTTATACATGTATAGTGGCATGTTTTACTTAATACTTTAATACTTAATGAAGTAGCAATCGAAAATGCGCCAGTCTCAGCTTTTTAAAGGAACTGCAGGTGGGAGTGATATATTGTATTTCATGTTTGATGTTTGGTTTTAAAACGTTATTATAGCATTCAATGAAAGACGACCCTAAATATACTTATGCGAAATTATTATACAATGATGTAAATTAAGATAAATAAAGCAAAAACAAACCGCATCGATTCACTATTACATTATTGCATAATAATCACTAAAACAAAAATCACAATTTATCAGAAGATGAATCAGTAATATCTGATTCTGAAGGTTCATGGATATTTAGTTTCCTTTTCAAGAACTTTATTTTCAGTCTATAGTATTCATTCTTTAATTTTTGTCCTTCAATTTGGAGATGTTTAAGTTTATCTGACTTTTTCGACTCGTTCATGTAGGAACGTGTCATCGTGTTTTTAGAAGATGTATCTTCGACCTTCTTTCCTCTTCGAGTAAGGACTAATTTCGCTGGTGTCTTCTTTCTTCTGGGAACAGGCGATGAAATAGGTTCTGTGACTGATGATCCACTCGACAGATATTCCTTACCACAACCATCTTTGTCAGGTATCGTTTTACACGTTTTCATGCGGTCGAGAATATCTACAAATTGAGTAAAATTTAGTAAGATTTCCTTTTATACAGGTAAGGTTGATTTGTACATGTTTGTATCAATACATAAAGCAAAATACCGTAGCTGAATCTTAAGATGGATGTGAACAAAGTTTCACGAGATTCTCAGACTTAGGTAAACAGAAATTTTGTGGAAGGAGAGGAGGTTCCAAAATTTCAAATTGTAGAAAAACAACCATATTTTCACACGAGTTTGAATATGAATATACTTACTTGTGGATTCCGGCTTCTTACATTCCACATCAGGTTCATCTACTCCCAAGCCCAGGATGGCGGGTGATTCGCGTCCAATTATGTCCAGTATTAAATTGTCCACTTCGTCGTATTGTACAGAACTATCTCCTGAGGTTTCTCTTTTGATTCTCTTTTCCTAGAAATAAGGTTACAATTTATTAAAATATAATATCAATCAAGCCACTTGCCAGAAGCTATAGTGACACTTACTGTAGTTCTTTTTCTTATGTTCGCAAATGTCGTATCGCGAACATAATCTCCATTTTGGCCGACAGGATATCCCAAAGACGACAGTTCTCTGTGTATGACGCTCCATACTTCTCTTCTACTCTCCTTAGTCACCCCCTTTGATGCATCAAACTTCCCGAAGAGCAATCTTTTATTTTCGAGTACTCTCCTAAGGGGGAGGATCTTGCCGGACTTCTCAAATTTGGGACCCATTTTAAAGAATGTAGAGTTATAGACAATTTATTTATTAGTTCTAGAACGATAGCAATGATAAGAGACAGAACTATAAGTTGCAAACAGCTGCTGCTGCAACAACCAATTAGAACGGGTTTGGTCAACGACACAGCGTCGTACCCAGCGCCGATTCAGTTATGACTTTTCATCTGAAAATCGATTATTTTATGCAAAGTGCGTTCCGTTATGATAATTCACACCAATAATATAAAAATATACATGCTATATCACCTTGGTATACACAAATATTTGTATAACGGTAAGTAGTTCTGCAATTATTTTAGTTTCTTTCACTTTTCGATAATTTACTGCTGATTCAGCCAATCACAGCCGCCGTAATGAGTGTCAGATTCAGCAAGAGCTATAACAAGTCAAGAACCGTCATGTCGGTGAACCGCGTTACTGGTTACTTATCATATAAACACTAGTTACTCATTACTTGTCATAACACTTGTTATACGATCGGTGAATTGGCCCTGGGTTAGAATCAGTCACGTGAGTAAATCGAAGGTTTTAATTGGTTCTTCATGCCCCAACTTAGTTCCCCCGGATGTGCCGCGACCTTGAGTCAATTTCCATTCTAGCGAACTTCAGATAAACCGTTTATTTCTATGGTCGTAGTACATTGAATATCTAAAGAGAACGACAACTATTAAGTCAAATATAGAATGACCGGTTTTTAGCAGAAGGTAAAAATCAGAGTGGTTTTTTACAGATCAACACTGATTCGTATACTACATGTATTATAGTTGTCGGGTCTCATTTGCTATTTATTGATTGCAGTTTTTTTAATAACTGAAATATGTGGTTGTGGTTATTATGTAACAGTAAAATGAGCAGTACCTGGAAGTCATTAGTGGACTGATGAGCACAGAAGGAATCTGACAGCAATTAATGGGCATTGCACTATGTATCATGACAATAGAAGAAAAGAAGTTGAATAATTTGAATTGCGTAGAAATGTGACACAGGCTATACAGCAAGTTTAATTTTTGTTTTGTTGAAGCCAAAAATAAGTCGCAGTGGTGAACGCAGTAAGTGGTGAATGCAATAGTATTTTATGTTCATCAAAGATATTCAATTACGTGTTTTGTGACACAATCCGTTAAGTTGTTTTTCACACACTTTATTGACTTATAACTGTGTGCTTCATGTCGCGTTTTACGAACTAATTCATCTCATTGCACCAGCTAACTTCCAGATTGCACGAACGCTCGTGAATTTTGCACTCCTATTTACTGTCTGTTAGCTGCCGTCGACTGGAATTTCTTTAAAATTGCTGACTGTGAAGCTCTTACTTTTATTAGTTGCATTGGTTTTCTTCAGAAAATCTACATGTAATGGTCATTTTGTAATGTACAATCCTATTCATTCAGGAAGATGTTTCGTTTGACTTTGGTAAATTATATCTTTCCTAAGTCTTAGCTTGATGTCTGTAAATTTCTTGTTCCAGGTTTTCTTGCATTTGCCATTTGACAGACATACTTGTAGTACAGATAGCTTAAACTTAACTGATTTATAATGTAAATTCATTTATATCATTAATTCATTCTAATTTCATTTAATTTGTTAAACATACAATGTGAATAACTCTTGGGAACCTTGGACCCTGAAGAAGACTGTTGAAAGCCGAAAATGTTTGGTCAACTTGTCTTATATCACACTGAACTAATGAATCAATCAATGAACAATCATTTCATTTTTGTAATATAGTTTAATTAATTTGTATTTGCATATCATTTGTGAATTCCTTTTATTTCAAACTTCTACTAACCTTAGTCTTTTGCACCTGAAGTTCATAACTGGATGGCAATCGAAAAATTGCATTAAATCATTCTACATGTATATTCATTTGACTGACAGCCAAGAATTCGAAAGCTGTCAGAAAACCTTTCATTTTGAAACTAGACATACACTATTCGACTCAGCATCTCCGACCATGTAATTGTGTCGCTAAGACTCTATTCCTCGCAATCGATCGCAGGCTTCTTATGTAGAACACTTAAACGCTTGACACATTTTTCAATCATGTAAAAACTATTCAGGATTATTAGTCTCACATGAACGTAGATTGAAGAAAAACAAGAAACAGGTTTGAACACGATTCTTTCCACTGTATAACTTCATAACGTTAGAAAACGAGCAGAAAATTATACATGTACCACCTCAGCATCTGACAAATAACTCTCGGCTAAAAGGACACTTCACTTGTCTTGACATGTGATTAAAGAATCTTCATGTATGCTCAGATCGAATGCGCGTGGCGGCAGACAATGGATCTCCTCGAGGAAAAAGACGCCTATTACATTCACCTGATGATGTCACGCCGCTGTTCAGATAGTCCGGCAGCCAGAGCGAGTTTCTGCAGGGAAAGAGGCCGAAAGTGAGACTTTCACAGAATGATGTACACCCTATGCCTATTACGGACCTGTGCGTCTGTCGAGTTCTAGTGAGTTCATCTTCTTGTCAGACAGGATCAAAGAAAAACACATGGAAATCCAATGGGACGCAGATTGCAGTTTTTGGCAAAAATGGATTTTTCTATGTTTTCTCTGATTAAACGAAAAGTACTAAGCCCAGAGTCACAATTTTTGACATGGAATGTCTTCAGGTCATTAACTTTCATGTTCATGCACCCCTGTGTATAAAGCTGAACACATTCAGATTTGGCAAGCCACTTGCTTACTGCAAATACCTACCTGTTGTCCCACTTCATCCACATTCAACCACATTCTCACATCCATTGCCGATCAGAAGCATGACAAAAGCTCATGCACATAATAGAAAATGACCTGAAGACATTCCTTGTCAAAAATTGTGACTCTGGGCTTAGTACTTTTCGTTTAATCAGAGAAAACATACAAAATTTCATTTTAGCCAAAAACTGCAATCTGCGTCCCATTGGATTTCCATGTGTTTTTCTTTGAACTTGTCTGACAAGAAGATGAACTCACTAGAACTCGGCAGACGCACAGGTCCGTAATAGGCATAGGGTGTACATCATTCTGTGAAAGTCTCACTTTCGGCCTCGTTCCCTGCAGAAACTCGTTCTGGCTGCCGGACTAAGATGCTGAAGTGGAGAGAAAAGGCCTCGTATAAACCATACTGAGTGCGATGTTCATTTACGGCACAAACTGCCGCTTGTGTTTATCTTTATTTGCTTGCCAGTGCCTGAGTCTAGTCATAATCGCTTCGTCTTCTCCTTCCCCGAGGAGTCACGCGGTCTCTGACCATGCAAAGCACGATCTGAATATAACTAAAGATTTTTTAAGGTCACATGTCAAAGAAAAGTTCGCTACCCTTTAGATCTATAGCAGTAAAAATAAGTACTTAGATACTACTTACTTATCAGTAACATTAAATGGCAAGATAAAGTTGATCAAGGTTAGCAATATGATAATGAATTCTTCATCCCTTATCGCTTCCTCACCTTCACACGAGTAGACTAGATGGATTTCTTCCATTTGAATGTGAGAAAAGGGGATTTCTGCAATAATAAATGATGGATTTCTAATTCTGAAGGAGACTGCAATGCACGATTGGTGTTATAGACCTGCAGAAAAGAACAAGCAGACCTGCGGGTGTTACTTCACAATCATTTTTATAAGTAGGCCTAGGGAGATTTTTTAGCTTTGAAAAAGGCCTTGATATTTATCACTTTGTAAATAAAAAGCAACGCCAAGGCATTCATAGCCGTGATTTATTTTACCCGATGCACTTCGCCGGCTCTACTCATGTATATCACCGGGATGAAATTGGATGACAGTAGAAGTGAACTTCGTAAACAGCTGAGAAATGCAAAGACACATGATAAGGACATAGAAACTAGAAATCTAGAGGCCTACTGATGTCTGGGGCACTCAATTACACTTATCACTTGTAGTAGGTTGTGGGGGTAGATCTAATGCCCCCAGAGATCAGCTGCATGCAGTCGTTGCCCTGCAATGTGTACTTTGTGATCAGACTGGTGCTCAGGGTTCCGTCGTGGAGCAGCGCAGAGTTAGGGCTGAGGATCTCAGAACTCCCACTGTTTGCTTGCGAAACGGTGAAGAAGGTTGCATCTTGCGTCTACTTTGGCTGATACTCCTTGGATGTGCTTTTGTATGTCAGAACTCTGTCTAAAGTAACACCAAGGTACTTCGGGGTCTTGTCGTAGAATACTCTTTGCTGCTAGAAGGTTCCATTCAGTTCATAATTTGCCAATCTGTTTGATTGGTGTGAGGCGCTGCTAACTGTCTCACTTGTATTCATCTTCAATCGCCATTTGTGAAAGTAATCTCCCACCTCTTACGGATCTGAGCTGTGTGCTTGTTCAATGATTGCGAGGTCTTTGTCGCGATAGGCGAGTGCCTCATCATCTGCGCAACCATATTTTTGACCGTGTAGACGTTGAAGAGCAGTTACAGATACATTAGGTCTTTCCCAGGAGCTTGAAGGGATGTATAAGAAACTGATTGGTCTATAACTGGAAGGAGACTTAGAGATGGAATGAATAAAGATACGCAAGGACATAGAGATAATACGAAAGAGCATTGATAATTCGGACTACCAGGTCTACAATAAGCTATATATGATTGCAAACGTTTTGCGAACACAAGGGGGTGGTACACGATTTAAATTAAAATACTCGAAGAAGTGACATTGAAAGAACTGTGAAAAGCATGAACTTTGGAAAGCGGATAGAGGAACATTTAACTAGTTGGCTGAGTGATGTGAGAAAGCTCAGTCGTGAGCCATCGTCATCTGTATGTCATCATGCTGTCGATTGTGATAATTTTGAACGTTATATTTCTTTATGTAGACTATTACACAGCAAAGTTTTCAACTTTACATGGTTCTTCCAATTTCACTTCGCTCCGCATTTTAGCGGCCCTATGCGTTGTGAATCGTGCACCATCTTTTTGTGTTCATAGAGACCTTGCATATAGTTTTCTGTTGCAGTGGTACATATAGTCTTTATTGTCAATATTCTTTTGTGCTGTCTCTCCGTCCGTGCGTTTCTTGAGTTTTATTCATTCCATCTAATTGTGCGCATTTCATTGTGACGGCACTTTACCCGGCCGTATCGCATGATGACCTCGAAAGCACTCGCGATGTCAACCTATTTTTGAAAATTCACATTGATAACTCTGTTCGTTCTCAAACGTGATGGCTGTAAGAACTACCTCAGCACTATATTCAGACTTTTTTATGCTCGTAATTATTCTTATCCAGTACCATATTCAAAAATGGTAGATTTTTCTAATTCAAACCTTTTCAAATGCTTTTGCTCTGAATATGGATTTTGTTAGCACTGCTTTCATGCTTTTACACATTCCGGATTTGACGCGATTTCAGTCAGATTTTTGAATTTAAGTCAATCAGTTTAGATTGTAGTCGTCATCTTCATGCTTTTCAATGAATGAATGATAATTGCCATTGTTTACATCAAACATGATGAAAAGCGAAGATTATATTCAAAAGAGACTACAAAATCTGAAATTTTACGCTGGAAAGGTTTGAGTTCAAAGGCAAACTTTAAACGATCGGAGAAGCTAATAATTTCAATAAAGCTACATCATTCTCCCATGTGACATGAATAAAGTGCCCCCTCTTTCACTCCGCGAATATCCGATTGCATCCTTACAAACATCCCAGCTGACTATAATGGCGCCGACATTCCTCTCTAGTTGAAACCCAAATTTAATGCGTCAATATCAATCTAATGCCTCAAAGTTTGATTCTTCTCTGACAAGTTGATAAATTGGAACAGCTGGGAATTTCGCTTAAAAAGATCTAGCATGTAGACAATTAAAAGTAAATAACAAACACTGACGAGCTAACCCATAAAGAACGTACATGGTTGGTAGAGTGTCGAGTCACACAATGACAGTTTTTTCAGAATATCAGAATATCAGAACGTTTATTCTCAAACTGAAAACACGTTTCTGGGGTGATAAAATGATAACAATGAAATTAACAAGTCAATGAGGGCACTGATGATATACATAAATAATGAGAATACATACATGTAGATCCACTTGCGTTATTACGATGCGCGAATAGTATGGAATATTTACAAATGATGTCGATGTGTCATGAAAAGATGAAAACTATGAATGAAATAGTTTCATATCAAAAGATTCAGTTTTTCGGAGATTACGTTCATGCGGTCTAGCAACATATTTCATGACTTTGTAAGAAGCTACAGTTTTACAAATTATTCCTGTGTTTATTTGTATACTAGCGACGTGGACCCACTATATAAGTAGTATGATACTTATTAGACATCAAAGGGAATGAACATTTAACAACAGGTGTCCTAATTCATCAGAAATGAAACTGATTATCAAGGAAATTTCATGAGCTGCATTACAATGCAAGTCTTCATGGAAAAGTTGAAATTTTTTTCCTTCTTGCTGAAACTTCAAGTTTTTAATTCAATTTTCATCGGCATGATTTTGTGATTCACTAAAGTTATGTTCCATTCCTTCAATGTGAAGAGTACTAAGTACCCATTTACATCTTTTTCAGTTAATTATGTGTGTGGTAGAAATGCGATATTCCTCGCATCCGACAGCCTGCCCAAATAGCTCTTTAAGATAATGAAGACGTCATGACAACCGATGTTATGGTTGCAGATAAGCAAACAGACTGTCCTGATCACATAATGATATTCATACAATTTGTTACACGTGCAGCAAATTTTACTTAAGACTTGCATTTAGCAGAGGATCAAGAATTGAGCTAGACAATTCTTATTTCTTCTTCAATTCGACTTCTTACTTTAATTACATTCCGAAAAATGTAGACGGTAACCATATCATTTTAGTGAATGATGTATTTCGGTCATTCTTCCTGATTGCTCTAGTTTCGAGCCAGACATTTCATCTCGTCAGATCAACACTTGTTATTGTTTGCTATGAATCGGTTCAATATCTATTCAAGAAAAGTCATATTTTCCAGTATTTATTTTAAGTGAAAATTTATCAACTTTTCGCTTTGCGTGCGTACGTTAGTGGGAATAGAATGAGCAATAGCTGTTTGCTGACGGTAATTTTAACTACTCGGTCAGACACTGATCTAGGGTAAATATTACTAGATATTAAGTAGAATCAAATTACCGAAATCATCGTCCTTATAATAAATTCTGTGAATATCACTATGTGATCTAAACAGTACGTTTGTTTATCTGCAACAATAACATCGATTGTCATGACGTTCTCATTATCGGGCAAGCTAGCGGATGCGAGGAATCTCATATTTCTGCTTACTCTGGACGATGTCTGCCTTAACGGTGCAATCATAATCATAAAAATGACAACTATTATTTTGAGTGAATAAATGAATGTTATACCAATTCGCCATCAAGTGCACCAAGCTCGGAAGCACATAGATCTACATAAACAATTGGAATTTCTTGATGTCAAACCCTCCGTAACTTGCAGGACAAATTGAACCATAGCTTAAGAATTGTCGTTTTACTGATGTTGGGTGACAATCTATAACAAATTAAAACTACCAAGAACCTCGTGCGGTAATTTAGGAAGAATTTAGATCATTACGGTTTTACGTTTGCCAGGCTCAGAAGCACGGATCTATGGAACTTTGCAATGAGAAAGCGTCACTAGGTCTTGCACTACATCCATGTTTCATAACAAACATTGTAGTATACAATATGTGTATTGTGTACTCTCTGTCATGTAATCCTGTCCATAGAGTAAGTACACGTATATTAGGCAGTGGCGTAGCGTGCTTCAAACCGTTTCCAGGGCTAAAGTCAGTCTTGGCATCGGTATACCTTATAACATGCAGTACATATGCAAAGTACCCGGTGGGTTCTAATCTAGAAGTCACCTTGATGATTTCAAATAATGATGAAATAATGAAGAAGTGAAGGTATGCATGTGCAAACAATTAGCTACGCGTTTGTCAGACACGCCCTGATTAGTCAGTCAGTGAGTGTAAGTGTCACTTGTAAAGAATTCCCTGTCTCGCGCGGGTTGAATCACAGAGATGGATTGCTTCTCCATGGGTTGCATACAGTGTCCGCGACGAGCTGGAAGGTGTCGCCGAGCTGTTCTGACGCGTGTGAACGCCACATTGATAGATTGGCTGAGTTGTCGATGACATCAACGAGCCATTGCTGATCATGTGTGGCTCGTGTTAGATTTTGGCCAATCGTTGCAATCTCGGCGACACTCCAGCGACTGGCCCCTGAGAGAGGAAGAGAGCATCCGTTGGAAAGATGAATAAAGATTTGAGATAAGACGCTTGGTCACTGATGCACATTATGCATGATTAAAAGATGTTGGGGGTATTTATTGAAAAATACTTCCCGGATGCCCCAATGGACGCTACGCCCCTGATATTAGGTAGAGTGGTAACTCAGCATTTATTAAATCCCCAATGTGCATTCAGTTTCGATTTCATGAAATGAACATAAGTCGAGACCAGGTCGAGACCCAGTACTACCTGTAAGATATACAGTTTCTACAGTTTGGTGAAATGTAAATGAATTTGACTGACAATTATAGCAATACAGAATAAGGAATGGCATGAGGAATAGTATTCCACAAATTCTCCATGCCATGACAACTGGAAGAGGCTAAATTAGCAATTCGATGGGTTACCATCAAAGCTCAGCTTTATCATATTAAGATTATTTTCTTAAGTGTGATCATATCACAAACTGCTACTGAAAGAGCAAAACATCGTAATCAAAGAACAACTTACTATTCGGATTCGAGAAACGACGCCTTGTGAATCATAAAGTCATGCGACTGAAAATTGAATTATAACATGACATATTAGCCAAGAGGCTCTCAATAAGATCTCAGCTTTTTCTTGAAGACTTGCAGGGACTGGGCTTGTGAAATTTCATTGATTATCAGCTGAATTTCCGCTTAATTAAGATGCTTATTAGCAAGTATTCATTCTTTTGATAAGCAACTTGTTTCATGTTGTTTATAAAGGGGTTTTGTGTCGGTAGTATATAAGTTTGTTAAAATTTAGCATTTTGAAAACTGTTCAAATAATTTTTTGGACCGCAAATTGATTTTCTACAATTCGTTGATTGTCTGATGTCACGCCCAAGCTTTAAAGTCTGACGCGTACTCAGTCCTAAATCTAGACGAAAATCTGACATGTCATCAGCAGAGAAAGTGCAGTTCATCGAACTGGAAGGGCTACTCACTTTTGGAGACGAACATAGACATCTATCTGTCACAAGCAATATAGTAAAGATTTAGCAAGACTATGGAATCAAATAATAATGAAGATGATCAGATGATATTCTCGTTCATAGCGCTCTCGGCCACAAGCTAAAGAAAACTTGCTAGGTGATTGAATATTGGAGATACAAAATAAATTGTTTAGATTACGCTCGTACATATAGTTTAATCAGAGAAGCAAGACTAGAAATGATCTGAGTCACATGATTACTGATTTGCAATATATTTGAAGGTGATTTTATTAAGCGCAATTTTAATATCAAAGAGCTGAATTTTATATAAGCCCACCTATGATCCCACCCATGACTTCGGTATCTACAGGTAAAATGTCAATAAAGTAAACCAAATAAAATGAAGCAAGCGATGAAATTCCGTCTTAGGCTATCATATTGACTCAATTCTCTGAAAAAATAATGGCAATCATACTGGATTCGCATGACATTTTATACCTACTACTTAGAATATTGGCAAAAATAGTATGAAATGTTTAATCGAAATTATCTCGAAATTTCACCGATCGATTATTTTAAAATTGACATGAATGTAATCGCAATACACTGTAGATTAATCAAATTTAGGTCGCAGCTCTGGTGGATCTCAAAACATAAAAAATTAGTTCTGACGCACCGTGTAGAAGAATCATGTTACAATGTGCATGTGATATTTCAGTCCAGATATCTGAACCGTGATAAGCGGCCCACCTCTCAAGCATGCTCGCATTTTGGGGCTTATGTACATGCTGCGTGTCCAATAAGTAGATGATCCATCAGATTTCTATGATCAATGAAGGATCAATAAAGGCATATGAGATCAAATTTGTAATCCCCTCCTGCAACTAACTTTCAAATAC
This sequence comes from Prostheceraeus crozeri, assembly GCA_907163375.1. Taxonomy (NCBI): domain Eukaryota; kingdom Metazoa; phylum Platyhelminthes; order Polycladida; family Euryleptidae; genus Prostheceraeus; species Prostheceraeus crozeri. Next base: position 376,228 of record CAJQUW010009290.1, read on the forward strand.
AATTAGATAGATTGCATTCATATAATCAGGTGAAGTATGGAAAGCTTGTTATTTATATGTATATCTTATTATTTTGGATTTTGTTTGCTATTGAGAAATGCAATTGAGAAAGCCAATTAAGTGTTAGGAGTCAGAGCCAATTACACTCTAGAGATCAATATTGTGTAAAAGGAAATGCATAATGATGGAAGATGGATAAAAAGATTGAAATGATTAATTGATAAAAATTTAATTGAAATGGTTAATGAATAATTATAGCTGGAGATTAAATATGAATTAGCAGATTCCGATTATGCAGAAAAGAACGTTTGAGGATGAAATATGGACGATGCGAAGCCAAGACCAGTTACAATTCGCCTGAGATCTTTCCATGCACAGTCAGAATTCAGCATGGATTGTACTTAGCATTATTATTATATTCTATTAGATTGTTTTTAATTCACCACGACACCTTGACAAAGAATTAAAAGATTAAAAGAGACTGCAGCACATATTTGACAGTCTGTCGTACACATAGATGACACTGGATACTTTATTCAACGTAGCAAAGTGCGTCAAGGTAACAAAATTTAAAAAAAAACAATCTAGCGTTTTTAGTAGTTGCAAAATATGATTTAAAAGAAAATTTATATAACCCAAAATGTCTAAAAATTTAGAAATACTTACTACACCATTTCCACTTTAATTACAGAACTCTGCAGTTATATTCAAGAATCCAGCAGATTTATTTCAGCATTTCAAGTTTATATTTCAGATTGAAGCATTTATATTTTTGACAACAACATTTTAATTTCAGAGAATTTTTGTGCGTGTGTCTAAATCATTTATATTTGAGAATGCAACACTTATATTTCAGACTTTGTCATTTCTAATTCAGAAATAGACTTTACATTTCAGAAATGATCATTTATAATTCATTTTTAGTCATTTATATTTCAGAATTCCAGAAAAGACGATATATATTTCAGATTTGCAGTTTATATTTCAGATTTGCAGTTTATATTTCAGAACCGGTCATTTCAATTTGAGATATCTGCACTTATAATTCAGACGCTAGAAGTAATTCAGAATACGTCATTTATATTTCAGAAATCCCCATTTCACTTTCAGAATTGGTCACTTGCAATTCAGATGTCAAGTTTTAATTTCAGAAACGGTGAAATACATTTCAGAATGCATCAATTAAATTTGAGAATGTCGAATTTTTCAGAATTTGTTTCTTTAAAATCAGAAGTGGCATTTTCAATAAAATATAAGCTTCTATCACTTTGTGAGATATTCAATATTCTTTAATTTGATTTTGTAGGATAAAAGATGCATTTTTTCATCCAGAGATTTTATATTTAATATCATTCGTGAAGCTTAAATGTTGTGTATAAATACACGTACAGTTATGAAGATACATGTAGTTTAAGTCACTGACCAACTCGAAGATCCCTCAATTCAAGGACATCACCATGGAAAGTTGTGGAATGCTGGCAGCAACAAACGCACATTTGGTCACTGAGGCTGTTGATTCCATCCTGGACCATGTTCTCCAAATACTGAAGTCGCTGCTCGCCCACTCCTGAGCCATGAAACTCGGGAATGCGTAAATGCCTTTTGACATATGCTTTGAGAGATGACCACATGGACTCAATCGGGTTCAGAGGTGGAGAATATGGTGCCAGGCGTAGCAGGATACTTCCAGTCCCGGCAAGGGCTTCGTCTATTCGTGAGTGGCACGGAGCATTGTCACAAACAATTATCAAATTGTTTAATTGCTCTCCTGATTGCTCCCAGGTTTGAAGCAGCTCCTGTATCCATTCATTGCAGGAGTCACTCCTAAAGGCACCTCGACGCTTGATCATCGCAACTATCCCTTCGGAGGATATTGCTCCAATTACGTGAATATTCGGACCACGTGATGGTGGACGATCTTGAATGGCCCTTGTTCCACGTCTTGACCAACCTTGAGTGCGACGACAAAACAGATTGAAGTTAGTCTCGTCAATCCATATGACGTCCTTCCTCGATTGATCCGAGTTCATCGTATTTGGACGATGGTGAAATTTTTTTATAGTGTACATTTCCCCGTCGAAATAGTTAGCTATCGTGGAGACTGCCAACCCGACCGACAAATCCTCGACTAAGAAGCTTTGAATTTGCTTCAGTGTCAGCTCTGGATTCTCTTCGAGCTTCTCCAAAACCAGATCAAGTTGCTCCTGGCTGAGGTATTTCTTCTTGTATCCTCCTCGCCGCTTCCCATCACTTTCAACCGAACGGATCCATCCATAAGCTGTCTTGTATTTCACCTGGAGTGATTCCGCTAAGGCTTTCCAATCACCTCCTCTTTCTGACCACTCCACGATTCTTTTCCGATCTTGATTTGTGTACTTTGAATAGGTCTCATGCTCTACTTCTTCAGTCTCCTCGACCTCACCTCGACAGAGGGCGCAGGTAGCATTGACGCTTTTCGTAATAGGAGCAATGCATTTGCGGTGGAATAAATGCATGCATGACAGGATTCGTAATAATGTTGCTTTTGACATTGATCTCAAACAAATTGCACAATTATCGGACACTTGCATTGTCACCAACAGTAATTTTATCAATCATCTGTGTTGGCCAATTTATACCTTAGTCTCCTGCACAATATTCGGATCTTTGCAAGCATTTTCTGACAACTGAGAAGTGCTTAAATTAAACTGATGCATTCTGAAATATATTTCACCGTTTCTGAAATTAAAACTTGACATCTGAATTGCAAGTGACCAATTCTGAAAGTGAAATGGGGATTTCTGAAATATAAATGACGTATTCTGAATTACTTCTAGCGTCTGAATTATAAGTGCAGATATCTCAAATTGAAATGACCGGTTCTGAAATATAAACTGTAAATCTGAAATATAAACTGCAAATCTGAAATATATATCGTCTTTTCTGGAATTCTGAAATATAAATGACTAAAAATGAATTATAAATGATCATTTCTGAAATATAAAGTCTATTTCTGAATTAGAAATGACAAAGTCTGAAATATAAGTGTTGCATTCTCAAATATAAATGATTTAGACACACGCACAAAAATTCTCTGAAATTAAAATGTTGTTGTCAAAAATATAAATGCTTCAATCTGAAATATAAACTTGAAATGCTGAAATAAATCTGCTGGATTCTTGAATATAACTGCAGAGTTATGTAATTAAAGTGGAAATGGTGTAGAAGGACAAACAACAGTTCTCCTCTCCTCATGTGTAATGAACTGGTGAGTCGTTCTGTTCAAAATCACTTATATATTGAAAAGATTGTATTTAACAGTCTGCCCATTCAGATGATAAGAGGACAGGTCTGCTTCCAATCAAAATACCAGATCTAGCTAACACAGTGGGATTACGCTATCTAAAATCTACCAGGTGTGCAAGAGAATTACCGGTAATAGTAGTCCCTTCAGCTAAAACGTGAAAAAAATTATACAAAATTTGCATACAAATTATTTGACTATCTTTAATGAGTTCAACAACAGGAACTTGGTCAGGACGATCGCGTTTCAACCGCTAAATCCTGGACGCTCAAACCTAACCAAGCGCGGTCCTGTACATTTGAGATGCACAGCCTAAAAAGTTGAATTTATACACTGTAGACAAGCACCTCCTAAAACATTTTTCAATGCCATATTCTACTTTCCCTTTACTATCTTTATTCAGCAATAGACGGGTTACGCATTGAGATTTATTGCAGACAAAGCTCTCATTATATCCATTCAATATTTATCTCTTTCTTTACAAACAACCCTCTAAGGAAATAAGAACCCTTTGATCCATGTGGTACTGTTATGCAAGAGAACATGACATTAGTGTTGTACAATTCGAATACATAAAGCAAGCTTTACTGAAATTCACTTGAAATTTATAAAATTGACACCCAGTACCAAAATGAATACAATCGCAGGTCTATTTAAGTAACAGATGCAACGAAATCTCATGTATACATGTACAATGAAAATTTTGGCCTGACAACGCAATTTTCGGTTACAAAAATACAAATGCTATATAATATAATCAGTGTCGGGACAGTATAAAATGTCAGATTTTTTTTATTACAGAATTATGTGGATAAAAGCATGTGTAAAATCTTAGATCAACAGTTGCAATAAAGATAAAGTAACAAGTAGAGTCTCAAGATCAAGACAAAAACAATCAAGTGCTAGATAAGAAAATCAATACCTATTTTTGTTCAATTAAATTGAGATCTAAACTAGCAGATATTGCAACTCTAAAACATCATGGAAAACATCAAGGAATTATTATAGAAAGATAGAAACTAAAGAATTCAAAGTAACTTATGACACCAAAAAATTCACAGAATTTTGCACTGATCTTGGTGAAGATGTGACGCACACGAAGAAGTCCTTCCAGCAGTTTCTACGGTGGCCAAATACTGTCGATTGCGTTGGAGATTATACGTTAGAAACAAGACTTCATTTTCCATGATGGTAGATGTTCCATCCGTTAAAGCACATATTTAATTTTTGGACACCACATATTTGTATTCTTTGATATTCAAGTCGAAATGATTGCTGAAAAGAAAAAGGAATTTTAGTTAGGAACTATGAAGTGAAGGGAAAGAAATAATTAACTTTAAGAGACAAGAACGTCAGAACTGCATGTTACATGAAACAGGCTGAACAAATTATGATTTCTTCATAAATTCGAAGTTTTTTATTTGACAGATAATTGAAAACAATAGAATTTCCTATAAACATGCATACAGAAAGCATATCGTGTCATTTAATTATTTTTATTACGCTATTTATTTTGAAATACGCCTACATAATATAATTTATCAATGCTGAATTGAATACATGCACCTGTACTTTGATAAAATAATTGAAACCTCTTGTTGCAGAAAATTGGCTCCTTTCTTAGTTATTTGATGTTCTACAGATCATGGAAATTCACGATTTTCAGATCTCCAACAATTATCAAATATTATGCTAATAATCCATATTCACAAGTACGGTACTAATTTTCGTTTGAAAGTTCTAATGCAATACTGCACATGTTTCTTATTGATTCTCCCACTTCAGACAGCATACACTGTCTTGTAAATTAAACTGCTATGTGTCGACAACAAGTAGCCGTACTTATTAATCAGGTGAAAACACTATGAGCGTCACAGGTCTCTACCAATCATGCATGAGCTAAGTTGACTTCAGAAATAATAACTGGCATGGCTTATATGGGCCAAGGTTGTCGTTAGAAATTTAATAAAAATGAAAAAATGGAATATCTCCTTTTCTACTGTGATTTAATGGCCACTGTGAAGGCGTCTGAAACTGTTCAGCGGTAGAGGTTTTGGCTCTATGTGAGTATAGTTCGTTTGAGGAAACCAGCATGATATGTGATGATTTTATGAGAAAGAATAAAAAAGTTCCACTCGATAGGCGGACATTTTCTTGGTATCAGAAATTCTATATAAGTTAATTAATCTCTCTTTTTTGCGATGATGACTGTTTGGTCTTTCCTATTTGTGCTAGAGTCTATTTTTTGCCTTGATATTATGCTACGTTGAGAACTTAATAATAATGACTAATATAAATAGAGCATGTGAGAGACTTTCATTGCTAAAATGGATTTACTTTTAAAAGTAGCCAACAGGATGGACTGAATATTTATAGGAAGTCGAGCACCTAACGCCGCACATTAAAAATACGTTGCATACAATAATGTCTGGACATTGTAGAAAAACCGCAGTTATTTCAATACTGACAAAAAGGATAATTATTGGCAGAAGATTCCATATAGAAGTATAGACGATTTAATTTTTCAGTAGTCTGTCAGCCCTAGTTCGACATCCGGAATTTCATATATTTTGATGAATATTTATTAAGCGAATTCGCAACTATGTGGTGGCAGAAATTTAACAAAATAGATAACGTTTAAAAGATTGAATGCGAAATTTTAAGCATAAGCTTACAAAAATATGTTTCTTCTAAAATGCCCGAATCAGGAGAGACTGAAGACAATTAAACTACTACATAATGGAAACGAATGTCTATACAGCTATCTGACTATAGATTATCATGACAGTTGGTGATAAATGCTTACATTAGCAGGTTGAATCCAAAACTTGATATGCCAACTCAATTAACCCTTCACATATGTGTATTTTTCTGCCTTCGTTCGGAAACCTTATTGGACAAACCACTTAAATAACAGTGAGTACTTTGAGCAGTTTCTATAAGTACGCATTTGCTTTTCAGAGGCTATACCGTACACAGAAAACGCGACTGAATGCATAAAATTGACAAATACAATATATGCCTACCTCGAAAATTTACATTTTTTCCAATTTATAATTTGCATTATCCGCAAAAAAATTAATTTAGTCCCGTTATAAAAAGTGGCATTTTAACTACAGAAGTCTTAAACTTGATTTACATTAAAGTGCTACATAGCATGCATGTATTACAGCTCTTTCGAATAGGTTATCAGAGCAACAGGAAACTCACCTCATTTTTCAGAGCTGCCGTTAGTTGATAAACCAGATTGATTAGTATATCTGCCACGATTGACTTTCACGAGAAAATCTAGAATGCAGATTTTCGGCCATTTGGATTCAAGTCTTATTATATTTCTTTTCCATTTATCTCGTATTTCGATCGACGTTGATGGGAAAGATGTAGTCTCCTGGTATTACACCATGATATCCATATATTTGCAATTTACTACTGCACAACTTTAGCTGCTAATTTCAATAAACAATTTAATTGCAATATCAGTGACGGAAAGTCAACTTGCCACTCGAAGTCAAAGTCAGCTACATAACCTCGGATAGATGAAGCGGAGAATGATTCACGTACATACAGCAACGTGAACTTATGATATCCTCAATAGCAGCTATTGTTATGCGACAACGTTCCTGCTGTCTAGCAAGCAGTGACTCACGCTCTCCTCTATACAGCTGCTTACGTCTAAGGGTTATTGTTCTCTTCAGTATACTAGCCTACTAATTCAACATAGCCTTCTGAAATTTTAGTGTGCGGCGCTTTAGGATGTAGATTTCTTCCACTTTAGGAGGTGCCAGATTACAGTGTAGTAGAGAAAAATTAGCATATATAAAAAAATAGAGTCATTATTGACTGAAATGTATCTCAGGCATTTGAAGGAAGGACAAAGTCCAGTTAGTTATTTGTTTATAGCGTTGACAAACGAATTCGTATAAATGATTTCAGGGATTACCTATAAATGCACATGAATAGTCGACAAAGGGAGCAAACAGCATTTTTCATCATTAAAGTTGAAATTATCTCCTGAGGTGATTGCAATTGAAATGCCGAAAGGTTTGATGAATAGACACCAATGCTGAATATAGCTGAATATCCCTTAGAGCTATAAAGCTGATAATTTTCAATTTTCAATTCTATTTTCAAATTTTGTGATTAATGGCAAATTCTGAAATGTCAGCAATTGTTACATTTCGAAATCAAAGGTGTTCATGCTCATTATCAAAATCTGCATATTTATATCCAATTGGGTCAGGAATATTTGTTTAAAATCTTAGAATTCCAGCTCAATTAGATGTAAAATTGTGGGACTGATGCAACAGCATTCTCTGCCAATTAGCTGTCTATGAAAAATACAAATGAAATCATATTTATGCGAGAAAGAGGGAATTGAATAAGAAGAACTGCTTCTATGGCAAGAATTACACTCATTCTATCGCTATCAAATATCCGGAATTACTCTCTAAAATTGCATATAGCACTGAGAAAAATACTTGCGCAATAAATATGTTAATCTCACGTTTATTTACATTCGTAAAATACACAATTGCATGTTGATTGGCACTGCCGGGTGCGGAACTGCAACGTTCTTTTTCAGAACATGATGATTGTGGCATCAGCATCCTGTGAGCGTGTAGTTTAGCACACTGCAGTGTTGCATAGCTTGTATTTGGATCTAGGCCTCTTTAAATACTTTGTAGCAATACATTACTATATCAGGCAAAGCATTGTCACTTCTCGTTAAAATTGCATGATGCATTGTGTTCACAATTCCAATTTCTTGAACAATCTAATGAACAATCTCTGGATGCAAGCCTCGCCCTTCGGGCTCTTGCATAGACATTTTGATCTCGAAAATGCAATATAGATAAGTAACTATTACTTTGTGAGTCCAAGTCTGAACTGGCCAAACAGATTTATAAAGTATCTAACAACGTTGACATATACAACGTTCTGGTAATGGCACACAAAACAAAGATATCTCTGTTTAAAAAATGTCCTCGGCTCGAGCTTTCAGCAAATACCTATTTTTCTCGTGCAATTATCGATTACGAATGTATAGCAGGCCATGTCTTAACTATATGTTACATTATACACTCAGTCTATTATGCATATGTATAGGTTATGTAAGCGGTTGCAAACGATCTCCCGATGAAATAATAATAATCCACATTTGCGAAACGTAAGTCCCGTGACAGTTTAGTTCTAGACATTCTAAAAAGCCTTTAAAAACTTCATGTGCTACTTGCATTGAGTTTGTAAGTAGTAGTACATAAGCATTAGCCATCGAGCAGAAAAATCCATGGAGAAACAGTTTCGTCGATGAAAACCTCGAAATTTGCCAATGAAGATAAAAATAAGAATTTAAGATCTAATTTTGAAAATATTGTACTAACTTTTTGAAATAATAAAAATGAAACTTTTATATTACATCATGCACTACAAGAGAACACGTTGACAATACATACTTATACAAAATGTGCCTTCACTGATCGATTATAAGTAAACGCAATGACTAAAGAGTCGAGACCGAATGTGCCTATATCTCGCTGTGATCAGCGTGAAATCATGCAATGTTATTCAATAAAAATCCCAACTGAGTACTAGAAAGAGTACTGAACCTGAGTACTAACTGCGACTGATAATTGAGTCACAAATTCTAGTATTCTTTGAGTGTGAAAACATCAGTTCTCATTTTATAACTCTCTGGGTTCGAAGGCACAGCTCTCAATGCGCACTCATTTTAGTGCCCATTTTATGAGTTGCATAGAACTTGCACTTCCACCTGGCGATCAATGTCATACGCCATATCTAAGTCGCAGTATCTAATATGTATATCCATCTATAAGAACTGCTGTCAAACCTAGACACAAATGCATCTGGATCAATAAATCGAATTCATCTATAAGAAAATGATTAAAATCCGAATACATTGAATTACAGCTATGATCAAGGAAGGTCAACATATGTTTTTAGGAAGAGGAAATATGTAGACATCATACAAGAGTTTCTATAGTACATAAAATGACAATTAAAATTGTCAGATGCAGTCAGCAAGTGCTAATATCTATAGTGAAACTAAAACAAGTAACTTGGAATTCATATGCCATGTCTTTCGATTTGTTTTGCATATTTTCACCTTTCCGTTCACCACGATTATAAAAACGACAATTCACACGACAGAGCTAGTGATAACATGTCCACGCGGAGGATGGACAAATCGGTTGATTCGGTTTTATAATCATCATAATTGAAGTGAAAATATCATGAGCGCATATATGCCGTCGGACTAAAGTTAATAAATGTTTGTTACAGAGTAGGTATGCTAGGTAGAGTGGTAACTCCGTATTTATTAAATCCCAGTGTCTATACACTTTCGATTTTATTAAATGAACTCAAGGGAGATGCAGTCGGAATTGTTTCCAAATGTGAGATATACACATTTATGCAGTTTTAAAGAAATTACAATGGAATTGACTTATCATGATAGCAAAGCAGAGGGAAATGATGCTATTTTGCAGATTGTTCGTGTCATGACAGCCTTGGAGAGGTAATATTTGTTAAATTGACAACTCGATGACCTGCTATTGCTTTCATGAATTAGAAAGATGAAATTTCATCCACGAAAGCACAATAAGATGTCGACTTTTTCATGAAGACTTCTATTATAAAACGGATCATGAAATTCCCTTGATAATCAGCTTAATTTACGCTTAGTTTGGATGCCTACTAGCAAATATTCATTCCTTTTTAGATCCAACTTGCTACACATTACTTACATAGAGGAGTCATCTCGGTATATAGAAATAGGAAAAAATTTGACATTTTTAGAACTGCTCAAATAATTTTTTGGACCACGGGAACGTAATCTCCGCAAGAAACTGAATCTTTTCATATAAAATTTTTTACTGTATACAGATACTTTTTTGAGTCGACACTCTACCTATATATCCCTAGGCTACTCTATGGTTTGACCTAAATTGATGTTTTAGGTTTGCTCAGTAAAAGAAAATGGATGAAATGTGACAGATTGGTGTTTGCAGGATCGCTTCTTGCTTCATTGTACCCATTTCGATATGCAGGAACACAACAAGCCGTCATCACCTCAGCACTCGCTACTTGAGACAGAAGTGACCCGAGTGATAATGTTGCTGCAGAAACTATGAACAACTATACTGACCGTTTGATAGGCGCCACTTGTACCCACAGTCCCTCGTGCACACTCGTGTGTCAGCTGGGTATAGACAAATAGCGCGCGCTGTCAACGACCAGCAGGTGCACACTGACTGACTGAATTTGGCATTGTCCCGCGTCATTTATTAAGATTGATATTTCATCATATTAGTACTTAACAAGCATTTCAGTACTTCTGTGAATTCAAATTCGGTAATTCTAGTACTCTTCTGTTTAGTACTTAGATTCACACTTGGAGTTTATAAATGGGAATTTATGATTTACAGTGTTGAGTTAAATAAAAAGAAATGAAGAAATCTGATCGCGAGCATAAAGTGTAGAATGTGATTTGTCGTAGAAAAATCATCTCGAAAACCTTTTTCAATTAAGTTGTTATTATTTGCATTGTACTCCGCAATGTCAGTCAAGTTTTATTTTCAAAAAAGGACATCACAAACAGGATATCTAAAAACGGTCTTTAAAAGTTTCATCTCGTTTTAAGAGTCACTCGTTATAGAAATATACTCGTTATCAGAATCAAATTCATTTATGCACAACGCTGAATATTTTTCAGTTAAAATAATTTTCATGTCATTTTCGTTATAAAAAATCAATGTTGAAAGTGAAATTTAACACATTTGCATGAAATGCTGTATAATTAAAACATCAAAAAGAAGACCTTGGACCGCTCGGTCTGACAAGCAAACCGTCGCACCCAACATGGATGGAACAATCGACGTTAAATGCTGTAAGCAAGCACTATGTAATCAAAGCTAAGAAATAATGAGCACATGAAGAATGAAAACGGGATTTTGGTCATCTACATGTATACTCTATTTTGATTTCTGAAACTTATGGATGAGTTTCATACTATATTCTGTTGTAGCAATAACATAAGTTGCAATTCTGAAAAAAATTGAGGGAATCGAGGGATATGCATTTCTCTCACAGCCTTGGTGACACGATTTTCAACAAATTTCTGTCTGTCTGACTTGGATTTGTTCCCAATCTCCGTTTGTTACATAGAAGATATCATCATCGGTCCCATCTCGAAAAATAACGATACAGAAAATATTTTTCACATCCTACACAACGACGATAAAAAATTCAATCAACAAATGATTACTCTATAGATATTGAATCGTTTCTTGATACCAATGTCGGCATAATTGAAAACCAAACAAAAGCCAGTTCTATAATTATATATAGAAAGCCTCTTCTTGAGTCAAATGGAAGATAACTCGGAATTAGTATCGAAAACGTAGCGAATGGTTGTTGATCAGGATAAGATCACAGTTTTGACTAAACTGTATTGGGAATCCAAATGAAGTCAATTATATGAGTTTGAGAGAGAAAGAAAAGAGGATAAAGAAGAATGACATTTTCTTAACGAAGCTCATTTACAAAATCGAAGGGAGTACTTTATGATTCACAACATTAAGAACTTAAAGCACATATGAGTCCGATCCATGTTTGTGTGTAAAATAGCGTTATTATATGCTTACTATTTTTTTGTTTTGTCTCCCGAACGTCTTTGTGGCTCATTATCAGCAATTGACTGTACATTTGAGGTTTTTAGTCGGCTGATACTTGCCCTCAACACGTCACGACGTTTTTCAGCAGAAACTCGAGCACGATTGTACTTCGTTAGCACCATCTCTTGATGTGACAAGCCTTGCTTGACCCCGTCTGACAAACTGTGCTGCTGGAAATGCAACACTCGCATGCAGCGGAGATTCCTGGTGTAGCAAGAATGACGTGCCTTGCTTTGTTCAGGTTCGGATACTGGGCACCGTGTTCGCCCCACCACCACAGGAGGAGGTTGATGCCCGCGGCTTGGCCAGATATTGATCAAATACATCGGATGCACAAAAAGGAATGTCATTTATTTATCCTTCATCGTCGGACTTCTCGGAATAAATGGATTATAGATGTCGCTTGTATTTATCTAGAACAGGTTACTTTATCAAATAATTTCAAATTAGAAATTTACGACAAATATTTCTTTGTCATCAGGAAAATATAGCACACTTTAATAGTAAAAGCACAACGAAAACAGAACGGAGCACGATCGGGCTCATGATCGTGTCACGGTTGAAGACTTTAGCAGTTAATCGTGAGGTGAAAAGTTATCAGCAAGACATAGCTGGTACTGACAACATAAGCGAAACTGTGCCAAATCATGGAGTCTTACTCACAGGAGAGAAATGGCTGCCAAAGTGGACTAGAAAACGGGAAAGAAAATGACAATGATGAACATGTGCACCGGTGTTACAGTACCCGACAGACATACACCCTAATAACTTAAAAATAAGTGATTTATGCTGCATTTATTAGATATCAATGAGTTAAAATTTATGACATAAAACGCAATTTACAATCTAGAAAACGTACATAAGATATCGTCAATAGATTTGAGTAAATCAATCCAAACATGGTGATCAATTTTATGAGTATTATTCGGAGAAATAGGTGTCCTATAAATATGACAGTGCCGGCTAATGGGTTTTAATTGAAATCATTGTCTTTAATTATGTTGTTCTGCTCTACCAGTGACAGGTTGCTTATGATGTGATCACGCTGAAGAAGATTCTCTTGAGGTTTAGCATGAAAGCAATAGCAGGTGAGTTGCTAATTTAACAAACATTGCCTCTCCAAGGTTTTCATGACACGGAGGATCTGTAGAATAGTATCATTTCCTTATGCATTGCTGTCATAATCAGTCAATTCCGTTGTAATTTCTTCAAGACTGCATAAATGTGCATATCTCACATTTGGAAACAATTTCAATTGTATCCACCTTGAGATCATACAATGAAATCGAAAGTGTATACACATTGGAGAATTTGATAAATGCGGAGTTACCACTCTACCTAACATACTCACTCTATGGTCTGAAAACCTAATATTGGTGGCATGGGGGACCGAAACGACCGAAAGCTCGCCTAGGAGTTGCAGCAGGATACCGTAGTCCAAGCTTTGTCTACTTAGATCCGCTTTCTTTGATGGCATTTCCTCCATCAGAGATCCACTATCCTACCCAGACTCTCTGGGTTAGCCAGGTTAATTGATTGTCGTCCAGCACTCGGCGTTGATGGAAGATTAGCGCTGGTGACCAACCGGATGCCAAAGGCTGCCTGATGCGATCGTGAATGGAGTCAGGAGCTCCAGTCCTTTCCATCGGACTCTCCCATCTGCCCTCTACACTCTGCATTCTTGCTAAATTTTCAGCACAAAAGGAATGAGAGTGAGATAAATGACAACTTGACATGGAAGAAAGACTCACTACCTAATGTGCTTCCCAGTATAAAAAATGTTCATTTATTTTATCTGCAGTAACCCACTGATCATCCTAATGTTTACTTACAGCGGAAGTTTCTAAACAGCAACTAAAATTCGCGAGTGCACTTCTCCAGCGAGCATGATAAAAGCTATTACTGAACGAATAAGCATGACATCATGTAGCTGATACTCTGCTTTTTTGCAAGACACGTTCCCACATGCTTTTTCCAGTTTCCTGCGATTTCTTCAACCGTGAAGTTTCTCGAGAAAAGTTTCAACATCTCATGCTAAAATTGTAAGAAAATCATGCAGACTCCAGGTTCTATTCGAGAAGAAACAGCAAAATCCAGGATTATGTATGATTGAAAAGAGCATGTCGCAGCTGAATAAAATCACAGACACATCTTTAAATAGCAATTAGTTTTTTTATATTTCCATGTTTAATCTATTTCATCGAACAATGACAATCATTCGGTAAATTCCTCATCAGATTTCTCATCTCCACAATCTATTAGGAGCTATCGTCTCCTCCACAATTCCCGTGACAGGTGGCAAGGCAAATTATTCGCAGCTGAATATCTCCGACAATGGAATTTATCACTGCCAGAATGAAAATAATACAAATCTCAAGCGGCCTGATGTTGTCAAAGTAATATTTCGTCTGCCATTCCTATGTTTGATTGAACTCTTCATCGACCACTTCATAAATACTTTTCATAGTGTCAATATTTTCATCCAACAATAATCTCCGGAATAGGAGGCTAAATGTAGCTTGAATCGAAGCATAAAAGTGAAAAATCATTCAATAAATTTCTTCAGTAAAAGTTGAAAAAATTGATAGCGAAAGTGATGAAAGAGTCGAGTTTTCTGGAGAGATGCATGATCTGAAAGCGGTTATCGCATTCACTCGCGATCGCATTCGCTCGTCCTTAAAATCATAATGTGCAAGCAATAGACCACCAAATTAAGTTGTCTCACCTCTAACTTCAATTCAATTCAATCCAACATAGAGTGGAGGCAATTCATTCTCCAATGTCGCATTTTTTTGGCTCTCGTAAAAGATTTATTGGACAACTTCTGTTATTCTGACTTTTAGTTGTAGCATATTTTGAAGCTTTTCACCAAAACTTGCTGGATTTGAAACAGTGGAAGGTAATACATGATCTACATGTAGTTTTAAAAGTGCATTATTCGAAGGAATGAGCTAAGCCACTTTCTGTTGATTTTTAGTAGGATTGCTCAAATGAAATACCTTTAGACTTTCAATATGAGTGCAGTCTCTTATGAACATCATGCCATGATCTTTTATACCATAGACATCGAACAGAATATTGTAAATTTAATTATCATGTAAAAGTAATTAATCAAAATGTTTTGCAATGCCAAGTCTAAGGGTGCGTTCGAAGACACTATTCGATCCGCATGATGATTCAGAAAACGATGGACAAATAATGGAAGCAAAGACATATCTTCAACAATCGTGCTTCGTGCGTCAACTGATGTTTGGCCTTGTTAGGCTTTAGCTGACACTTTTCGCTGACACTGGGAAGATAATTCACTAAATTGCTATTGTCTGAGCTCTGTCTGGTTACGCACGAACCACGATTATTGAAGACGTGCCGTTGCTTCCATTGTCTGTCCATTCTTTTCTGACTCGTCATGAATCGAACAGTGTCAACGATCAAGTTTCACGTGTAAACGGACACTATGCAATCATTTCTAAGTATTTTCCTAATCGTTTGAATTCTTTGGGTATCTGAAAGTCATCCATCTTCATTTCAACCACATTTGAAGTTGCCTAATGTGGTACACCATTCACAGATGAATTGGAAAAATCAGTCTGAATGAAAATCATCCACATTTTTGGTTAAATTACATCCCATGCACAAATAAATCGTGCCAATCTCTTTTGTACTCATCTGTGACTTCTCAATACAGCATCGCAAATAGCAATCATTCAGAAGATTTATAGCTAAAATTCGTTGACCAAATTTCACCCAAGTTATTTTTCAGTCAAGCAGAATAGCTGGACAACAATAAAGTCTGGCCGCCAGAGTGACGTGAAGCAGAAAATGGTACTTACTTTTACAGAATGATCAACACCGTGTAGCTGCTACGAATCTCCGCGTCTGTCGAGTTCTATACGGCTCCTTTCCTTGTCAAACACGATCAGAGTGCACATGAAAATCCATTCGGAGCATATTGACTTTTTGAAGATTTATTGTTTGACATGCAATGTATTCAGGTAATAAGCTTCTGTTCTTTGTTTATTTCGCTGAGCACATTCAGCAATTTTCCTAATGTCGGTAATCGCAGCATTTTAGCCATGTCTAACAATATTCTTGAATACATCACCAATGATGATAAGACATGTACGTGTACTTTGCAGGGAATGTCTCTCCATGTTAAAAGTATCAGAGAACGCATAGAAAATCTTATTTCCACCGAAGACTGGAGTCTGCCTCCCATTATATTCTCACGTGCTTTCTCTGATCCTGTCCAAAAAGAGGGACTGGCTAGAATTCGGTAGGGTGATTCCTCAGGATGTACACAATTCTGTGAAAGTCTCATTTTTGGCCTCGTTCCCTGCAGAAACTCGTGCTGGCTGCCGAGCTATTGCTGCGGTTATGCTTATCGAAACTCCATAATCTAACTTGACGGTCAAGGGTAGCCTCATATTTAAACGTGTTTTACAAGTGTTCCTTTGGTTGAATAGTATTTATGTGACCAGCTGCGTTCGAAATGTGTGTGAAAATGTGTGTGTGTGTGAATTTTGTTGTCAATATATCAAATGTGCAAATATTCTTCACACCACCTCTCGACACATCTGTTTCATTGCAGCTGTCGGTGATGCGCCCTGACAGCCAAGAATTAAATTCAATCGTTGCATGTTTTCATTAAGAAAATGTTTTAGATGAGAAGTATTCCCACAGCTACCGGTATTTGTACAAGGAGATGTGAGCAGTTCTTCTGACATCTGAGTTTTATGAAGAACGGATGGATTTGCTCTGAGTCAGTATGTGGCAGACATTTCATTAAACTCCCACGGTGCGAAGGTGTTTCAATCACACACGCATCGCAGTATCGTATGGTACAGTTTGCGACAGGGATGCGGAGTCGGAGTTATCAGCTTTCACATTATTACGATATAATGCATGATTTTGCAAGGCTTTCTATGTCCACAGGTTAATAAGTTCCATGAAACAGGTAATTATTTTCCTGGGTGGAAATTATTAACCTGGTGCAGATTTCTATGAAAAAAGTCACGCATTATAACAGATAATGCATAGATTTCTTCGGTCATTATTTGTCATAATAACCTCGAGCCCTCGGCTCACGGTAATTATAGTAATAATGACCTCAAATCTATGCGTTATCTATTACTGAAGAATAACCGGTCCAATTTCAATGAGAGCTTCAAATAAAATATCTGCTATGTTTCATAGAATATCTCAGTGACGTGTCCGACCATAGATATACGAGTTTAATGACTTACGTCTGCATGTTACCTATTACAACAGACTACAGACTTAAATCGACTTGTTTCCAGCTCAGTTTGCTTAGTATTCAATGAAAAGATGCGCTCGATGTAGAGTCAGAAAAGTACATTCACATCATGCAACATGTAAACATTTTATTTTTCAGCGGATTATATATAGTTGTCAAATATTGTTGTCGTCTATTTGAAATCTGAAAAAAGTGAAAAATAAGTTTTTCGTAGAAAATGTATTACTGGTGAAACAAATTCTTTAGCTGTGTGTAGCTCTGTCATGGACAACTGCAGTTTGCCCATGACATAGTGCCATTAGGTCCTTGTATTATCGGCACTGAGTTTTGAGGTAGACGAATACAACCGCTTGAGGTGATACTGGCTGGAGCAAATTTACCGGGTAGGTAAATTGAGAGAATCGAAGACGTCACACTGGTGCACTTTCTGAAAACAAAGATATCAGTCGCTGTTACGGCATCATAGTGTTTCTATTAATAATCACTTACAATCAAAGTTAAACAGCCTGCAAGTTATCACAAGCAAACAGTAATACGCATTTATTATACCGTTCTATGCACAGAATTGGATTCATCTGCGTGCGCTGCTGCAACAGCATGCTGTTGGTTCCACAGAATCAGACAGGTCGTCTCTTCTTCCGTTTGACTAGAAGGGAAGCTTTGGAACATGTAACGTTATTGAAATGGCACAATCTCCTGACTAAATACCATAGAAATCGAACAATGAGCAGTCAGTTCAACATTAAACACGCCAAACCACAGAATTAGACACACAGAATTAGACAGGTCGTCTCTTCTTTCGTTTGACTAGAAGGGAAGCTTTGGAACATGTAACGTAAATGAAATGGCACAATCTCCTGACTAAATACCATAGCAATCGAACAATGTGCAGCCAGTTCAACATTAAACACGCCAAATTGTGCAAAGTTTCAGTGACTGTTATCAACCGGATCACACAGCAAAGAGACACAGACGATGTCAATTCTACAGAGAAGTTTGTGAACGTTTTTTCGTGCGCCTGCTAACTTTTTTTAAAATGATCGGAGGACCCAACATTATCGAGAAAACTTTTGAGCAATGATCTGAATTCTTCGAATCTGAAGGAGTCGTGGCGATCGGAGCATTTTGAAGGAATTCAGAGCAATCCGCAAGCGACGCACGACTATTTTTCCTATCTCTGTAAGGTATAAAAAATTTCTTTTTGCCCACTTATTAAGTTCCTGCATGTGCCATCTGTTTGAATCAGTTTGCACTTCTAGCAAAGTGATGCGATAAAACAATCTAATTCTGTGGTTGGTTCTGTGTCTGTTGTTTTACGGAAGGCTCCTTCTGTTTCAAAATCAATTGGCTAGCTCGAGCTTCGACGGCCGGACTGCACGTCTTATTCATGCGAATGAGATATTCATTTCTTATGAATAAGGCGTGCAGCCCAGCCATCGAAAGCTCGTGAGCTAACCAATTGATTTTCAAACAGCAAGAGACATGATCAACACACCGGAAAGAGTATGTTCATTAATTATGGCTTTCTACAAGAAGTTGGATAAACAATAGACGGAAAGGTTCATTACTATGCTGATAATCATTCTAAAATCTATTTTTTAAAAATTTTGTGCGAGTCAAATAGGCCTATCAAAAAACATAAAAAACGGGAAAAGGTACTATGCAATACAATGGACCGGTATATATATATATATAAATAGATAGATAGATAGATAGATAGATAGATAGATAGATAGATAGATAGATAGATAGATAGATAGATAGATAGATAGATAGATAGATAGATAGATAGATAGATGGATAGATAAATGGATATCTATCAGAGATCCCCACGCCGACCCAATGACTGCCGATAGTATGAGAAGTGCGAAAACGAGATTATTGATTGAAAGACCGGTTTCGATCTTGGATCTTTGTCAATTCCAAACGTCTTACTCGACAGAGATCAGAACAAGAAGTGAAAAATGCGATCACGTACATCGTCAAACACAAAACAGAATAGATGTCACCGATTGACAGACAATAGACTGCTTAAATTTCTATGCATAGTAAAAGAAGACAAAGTTCTTACGTCATTCTGGAGTTCACGTTTACAAAGTTGAATGACACGCTGACTACAATCGCTATATGGCACGACAAGATGCAAGTTAGAGGACTTGTTCAGTTCAAGGTTCAAACCTTGTGGGTGCAACGTTTGAAGCCTCTTGATCCACTTGTTCTCTTTCAGCAAACGCCGAGACTTGTCAGGACAGTGCTCCAAGGCAATAAAAGTAAAATCGGACAATGTACAAGAAGTATTAAAATGTTTTGACACAGATGAACTATACAGTGACTTTATATTACAAATGTGCTCCGAAATACGTCTCTTCAGAGTTCTTGATGTTTGGCCAACATAGCCAACTTTACAATTTGTACACAAAATGAAATAAATTACATTTACAGATGAGCAGGTAAGTCTATGAACAATGGCAAAAGGGTTATTGTTAAAATTATTTATAACAGAAGTAGCAAAAGTGCCAAAGGAGCATACATAGCAGGAACATGGAAAAAATCCTGTACTCCAATTCTCAGGAGATTGTCCTGTCAGAGCAAAAACACGACGAACTGCGTCTCTGATTGCACTTCTAGTGTAGCCTTGCTTTTTCCAACAAGTCTGTACAACATGCTTGGTGTGCTTAAAATCACTATACAAAGAACTATGAGTGGACCAACGATAAACTTGTCCAAAAAGAATTGAGCGGAATACATACTTTGGATGATACGACAAAGGTGACAAAATCGCATGAGCATTCGAAGCTTTAAAACCGATTCTATACAATATACAGTTATTACATTTGTACAGTTCAAGATCTAAAAATCTAATACTGTCTTTGTTGAAACACATTTCAACTTTAATACTTGGAAATATACTATTTACATATTTACAAAAATTATACAAAGTATTTACATCATTTTTCCAGACAAAAAATACATCGTCAATATACCTTATCCAGTTTGATGGAGGAACATTGAATTCAAAAACTCTCTCTTCCCAATAAGTCAGAAAAATGTTAGCGTATGATGGACCGAACGCGCAGCCCATCGCCGTACCTTGAACTTGCACAAACAATTCGTTACGAAAAGAAAATGTGTTGCTTGTTAAAATGATGCGAAGCATAGTTAACAAAGTTAGATCCGGCCTTTTCGGGTCCGGAAAAGCCAAAAAAGCCTTACTAACAGCTTCAATACCATCATCGGTAGGTATATTGGTGTACAAAGAAGCAATGTCCAGCGTCACAAAAAGTGCAGAGTCTTTAACTTTAATGTCACGAATCAGGGAAATCACATGAAGAGAATCACGGACATAAGCACGACCACTGTGAGCGATCGGGGCCAGAAAATATTCAAGCAGTGTAGCACAAGTCCTCGAAACACTGATGCAATCGGAGACAATGGGTCTCCCAGGTGGCATCGAAGGAAAAAACCAACTCTCTTTATGTACTTTTGGTAACATGTAAAATTTTCGAGGCTTACTAAAATCTGCAGGTTTCAGAGCTAACAACTCACGTCTAGAGAGGAAACCCTTCTGATAAATAGATGATAACAAGGTTACAAGACGCCGACGGGTATGAACATCAACATTTTCATTGATAGGAGCATAAAAACGTTCATCACTTAACTGTCTAAAACCTTCAGCCTCATACTGACTTGATGGCAAAATGGCCCAGCCACTGCCTTTATCGACAGTTGTTACAACAATAGATGGGTCTGACCTTAAACATATCATGACGAAGCATAGATAGATAGATAGATAGATAGATAGATAGATAGATAAGTAAAATGAAAAATGAAAAATGAAAAGACGTCTTTTGGCGTTGCCGGTTTCAGTGGCTTTATTATTCAATTACCACTTCTTCAGACGCACTAACAAAATCAATGATGAAATAATTACATAAATAGAAATATGTAGATATCAACTACAGTTGAGGTCAGGTTTGAATTTTGTTATGAAATGTCTCTCCTTCCATTCTCTATCGATTTTACGAGCCGATTTGGGCAGTTGGTAAATTGGCGCCACTCTAAATTTGATATCCTTTGAACAATTTCTTAGATGTCTACTCACACTGAGCATAGATATTCGTGGATCCTTGATCTGTTGGCGATTGACTGTCATGCGATTTCTCAATATATCTCCGGCCTACATAGATCTTTTCACACCCCCGCACATTAGCACATAAATAAGATTACTGAAATAGCAGGTAAAGTGTGAGCGTATTTTGAAAGTAGTGTAATTGTCACCAATCTTTCTTTATTCGTATTTCAGTGTCGATCATTGTATACTCGCATCTTTGTAAAAGTCTAAGTTCAATATAGATCGAATTTTTATATAGATCGATATTTTACAAAGATCGAATATTTGAAGAGCATCTTAGTGATAGTGATACTTATCAAGCGATTGATAATTATAATCCGTACTCTACTCTCTATAAAGTAAAGCAATTTATATCATCCTATCCAAATGTTTTAACAAAAAAAGAAGAAAAAAAGATCATATGTATCTAAATTCCATCCGTCTACTCCTTTCTTACATGGACTACCAAAAGTGCACAAGCATCATGGTTATTTTAAAGAATATATTCCAGATGAATATGGTTACGTTCAATGCACAGCACCTCTAAATCTCAAATTTCGACCAATTATCAACAATGTAAATGCACCAACATGTAGATTGAGTGAACTCATAGATGGCATCATCAAGCCTCTCGTCCAACAGTTATCAAGGTATTGTCGTGATACCCAACTTTTCCTGAATATATGACCGAAGCATGTGAATAATTGCTACTTTGCAGCATTTGACGTGGTGTCGCTTTTCACCAATAGTCCAAATACACTGGGACTTGAAGCGATACGTTTCTGGTTATCAAAATGCAGAGATTATGTCCCTGTATGTTTTCCTCAAGATTTCATTATAACAGAAATTGAAATAGTTTTAACAAATAACTACTTCACGTTCTACAATCAATCATTTTTGCAAATATCCGGAACAGCGATGGGAGCGACGATGGTGCCATCGTATGCTTCATTGACAATGGGTCACATTGAAGAAAAAGTAATAATTCTTTGACGAATCAATTCAATCAATCGATAATGGACTTATTTAAATCATCATGGATTCGTTGTTTTGATGATTGCTTTATTTTATGGAATCCTTGTTTTGGTGATATCAACACATTCCATGACCTTTTTGAAAAATATTCATCCAAATATTAACTTCACAATTGAAGTACACCAATCAAAGATACATTTTCTCGATGTGACAGTATACAAGAAAAATAATTGCACAGAAACGGATTTATATGTCAAAGATGCTGATAGCTTTAACTACGTCCCATTTAATTCAGCTCACCCGAAACATACTATGAAAAACATTCCATACAATTTGGCGAGAAGGATTAGTTGTATTGTATCGTAGGATGACAGAAGAACGAGACATTATAGCAATTTGAAAACACATCTAAAACGTTTAAAGTACCCAGAAACTTTGATAAACGATGCCATAACAAAGGCACGGAACATAAACCGGGAGATAAATAACCAAACAAATGTTGAAAGCGAAACAAAGCAACTGATACCATTTGCAACAACACATAACCCCAATAACCCGAACATATATAGAAATGTGATTAAGTGGTACATTACATCTGCTAAGCTCTTTTACAGATAAGACAATTATTAAATGCTGTCGACAAAGTAGATTGTGGCTGAATATTCTCCGAAAGTCGTTAAATAATGACCCTCCTGGTATTTTTAAGTGCGGTGATGTGAAATGCAAGTGCTGCAAATATATAATAATCGGCACTGAAATAAGAATAAAGATTGGTGACAATTACACTACTTTCAAAATGCGCTCACACTTTACCCGCTATTTCAGTAATCTTATTTATGTGCTAATGTGCGGGGGTGTGAAAAGATCTATGTAGGCCGGAGATATATTGAGAAATCGCATGACAGTCAATCGCCAACAGATCAAGGATCCACGAATATCTATGCTCAGTGTGAGTAGACATCTAAGAAATTGTTCAAAGGATATCAAATTTAGAGTGGCGCCAATTTACCAACTGCCCAAATCGGCTCGTAAAATCGATAGAGAATGCAAGGAGAGACATTTCATAACAAAATTCAAACCTGACCTCAACTGTAGTTGATATCTACATATTTCTATTTATGTAATTATTTCATCATTGATTTTGTTAGTGCGTCTGAAGAAGTGGTAATTGAATAATAAAGCCACTGAAACCGGCAACGCCAAAAGACGTCTTTTCAGTTTTCATTTTTATTTTACTTATATTTTGACCTACTCCATTCTTTTACTTTACTGTTATATATATATATAATTCTGTCAAAGTTTCACCTGCATTTTTGTGAAAGTTTGATATCAATTAATCACTTACTGTTTATTGTCATGCAATCTGTCCACATCATTTATGTCTTGCTTTCCAGGAAAATCATCCTCCTAAAGACTGCAAAGGTTTAATAATGCCCATTAGCAGACAATTTCCTGATTTGAATTCTCCTTTAATTTCGTAAGTCTGATGAGACCACTCTTTACAACGCACAATACAAGTGTTTCGAGTTGAGGTTTTGTCAAAGCAGGCTAAATACGGAAAGTATTTAAACACTAACATGAGCAATGAAAAATCCTTTGACCCTATTTTAATATTTTTCGGCAACAGATTACTATCAACAACTTATTCCTATCACTGTTCAATTCGTCTACATAAATAACATTTTAATCAATTTGTCAGGATAGCTGTCATCACCGACAACAAAGACAATGAGAGAAAACTGCTACATGTAGATACAGCCTTTCTTTATAGTTCACAAAAGTTCATTTGTAATTATACGCTTTCTTTAACATCGCACGAGTGATTGATTACGCACGAATATTTGCATTTTTCTTTGGAAATAAAGCTATTTGTTCCTATCAATTTTCCATTCACTCATTAATGATATGTTAGCAAAAACCCCACCTTATTCAAACATATACTTTCACTTATGCAGAATGTGTTTCATTTATATTTTGTTTTCTTTTGTAAATCATTAGTTAGCCCTACAGCAATTTCAGGCATAGAATAACCTATTGATCTTAATTGCATTCACACATTTGTGAGCTCACCTTCAACGCAATCATGTGTGCTGTGGACAGCATTTGTTTTAGACGCTGAACTTTATCTCACTGCAAGCTAATCCTAAATTTAACTCTCGCTTTTACCTTTTTATTAATTGCAACCTACAGTTTCGTGGTATGGGAAAACGCAACATCATCAATTTCTTTTTGCATTATTGTGTTGAAAATAATTACGTTGATAATGCACAAACTATGCTATTTATTAAGTAAAAATCCCATACTTACATTTCTGTGTCCACTAAATAGCCGTCCGGCTAGCAATAGTAAAATCAAGATCAAAATCTCACCTTCAGGTAATGACATGCACAAGTATCATGTAAAATCCAGTGTTTTGCTTGCTTATCAATTCAAACTTTGGGTACGAATTGATGCGCATGTTACGTGATATGAAATCGCCATCTTCAATTCATTGTAGGAGCACTTTCTATTTGAAAATGTTGTTTTATTTGGCCTAGAGTATAGTATGCATGGAGACGTAAGTCTACTTATGTCTGTTTGCGGTATTTGAAAATCGTATCTTGACTTGCGTTTGTATGTTGAATTACATGTCTTGAAAATTGACAAGTTTGAGATTAGCATTGAGATTTGACCCACAACATTTTGACACAATGAAGACAGCCCCATAACAAGCATTTACAAGGAAAAACCGAAAATCGACAATTTCGACTTACGTCTGTATGACATCCTACCGACGTCCAATTTCATATGATAGGCCGAATTTCATTGCCAACAAACCAGCGTTGAGATATTGCACGACTTGTAGATCTGTATTCAACCTAGCCTACGTTGAAGTAAAACATCAAAGTCAAAATCAATCATCAAAATTTGGTGTATTCAGATAGTGATGGTAGATATTTGCAACCACAGAAATAAACTGTTTATCTGAAGTTCGCCAGAATGGAAATTGACTCAAGGTCGCGGCACATCCGAGGGAACTAAGTTGGGGCATGAAAAACCAATTAAAAGCTTCGATTTACTCATGTGACTGATTCTAACCCAATGATACAGACGTTGGCAGGTGCATCTAAGTGAAAATGCGTGCGATTTATGTGCCGTTATTGTGCATTGCATGAAGCCTAATTTCCATTCTAGAGGTTTTATTGTTGTCAATTTCTATGTTTGCAACTGATTGACTGATCAGCCCAACCAACTGCAACTAATGTTTGATAATCACAGATTACACATGCTTGCCATCCTACCAGCCGAACATCTTTTGCATGGCAATCTGATCTATCGTTTATTTAATTTCATTGATGTTAATTGCATTCACGACATGGATTAAGATGCCTTGCTGGACAATCGATCCCTGCTACTTATCTTAATGTCGGCGGTTATAATTGTGACGAGTTATTTATTCATTGATTATTATTGCCTTGACAACTGATGTGTGGTGGTGAGGGTTTGATCCTGCCAATTGACACAGTCGCATAAGTGGCTCGTAGCTCGGTTGGTTAGAGCACAGGTCTAGTTAACCGTGGTCGTAAGTTCGAATCCTACCTGCCGCACATCTTTTGCATGGCAATTTGATCTATCGTTTATTTAATTTCATTGTTGTTAAGAAAACTAGAACTTCTTGAACCAGGAGATTTTCAATTACTGTGAATTAGGACATAAGTCACACGCTAATGTCAGAGCTAGAAAGCATCAGTTACCAAACTGCGAAGGGCTTTCTTGTTACCGTCCGCCTTGCCTACGGCGTGAGAGAGCTACGGTTGCGAAGTTGGCGAACTGTTGGCACCACCTTCCGGATGACATCTTCAGCACTTCCCACCTCTTCGATATGTCATATATGCAAATATCTTTCATATATCGAGAAAATACATGTCGGCAAGACAAAACGGTAAGTCGCAAAGATATCTTTGTTGCTTCTTGAATAACTTGGATACCTTGGATTCTTCTTGAATGATGTATTAGGTCACTGGTTTCCCGATGAACTCGTGTAATGCTGAACTTGATATGAATGCAATGAACATAAGAAGTGCCAATACCGATTCTTGCGGCATAAGTAAATCAATTTTTGCCAGGAGGCCAAAAATTTCATTAATAATAGTCTAATTCGCTGATAATGATAATTAAAAACTATGCAACAACTTTAAAAGTCCGTTGTTAGCCTATAAAAGCTGGATACAAGTACTACTCTATGCCTGCGCACTCTGCATTTAAAGTCAATGCAAGTGATTTTTCGAGAATTAGTGGTTGAAACAACCAAGGGAGACGTTATGACATCATGAAGGTCCATTTACTTAAAATCGATCAGCATAAAAACTAAAAGCGAATCATAATAATGAAAAGGCGACATAAATTGCAAAAGAAGAGGGTTTGGAACAGTATTTGCTTGGTGGGATGGGAATTCCAGTATTTTATTCAATGGGAATGGTGGAGAAAATTCCGTCCTATCATCAACAAGCCGGTCTGTGAGGTCAAATTGGGTAATGTCGACCGCCCTAAGAAGAAGCGTCAAAATAAACCATCTGCCAAGTACTCGTATAGGGTAAAATCGGGTAATATCGACAGTGAGAAACTTTTCCAAAATGATGTTTTAGAACTTCAGGAACTCATCCATATGTGCAGTAACTTGCATCAATAAGTAGATAGCTCTCAAAGGTACAACAGAAGCTTGGTGGAGCGCTTCTGATTTTCTCATCCTGTTCAGAGGTGAACGCGGTTAACCGGTTAATTTTTCCTAACCCGGTTAATTTTTGACACCGGTTAACCGCGGTTAATTTTTCATGACCCGGTTAATTTTTTGGTGCGGTTAACCGCTACATTTTTTACTTTAAAGAGTCTTTTCAGACTTTCTATACTTTTTCTAGTGAGATTAACCTGCTGCCATCGGCCTGAATAGTAGTATTTTGTTAAGATTGGTCTCTGAACCAAAGTCTTAATAGAAGCAGCAGTTGAGACTTGACTACAGACGAGCGTCAAAATCTACGTCAGTCAATAGATATCTCACAGAAAAACGAAAGTAGGAATCGAAGTCGCTTGACACCTGCACCAGATGAGTCACCAGGCGTTGAGCGAGGTGATGAGACGCTGATCTTGAGGTGAGATGGGATCTCGAATAATGTAGCAACTAGCGAGGTCATGACTCATTTCAATCATTGTAATTTTGTCGTTAAGCCTCGGTCGTCATTCCTTCGTGAACAGTCATAGAATGTCTCGTGTTTGGGACAACTTCAAGCTTGTCACTATTGACAAAAAAAGTACGCAAAATGTAACTTGTGTGAAAAGAAGTACGTATTTTCATCTGGGACTGGAACCCTCTTATATCATATGAAGAATTTTCAACTTGAACGACAATCCTGGATCATTCGTATCAACGCCTGTTCTTGATGCATCCGGAAGAAGAACGAACGTCCGAGCAGCCGTCGAGGAAATGAGGGAATCGACACAAGTAAATATGGACGAATGGTTAAAGACATCCAAGTCCAGAACATGCTCAAAAGAACGAGTCATTGACATCACCAAGCTCATTGTCCGGTGAGTTAACTCTGTGACTACATGTAGGCCTACATGTATGTTAGAGCTTCATTTTCAACATGAGCCTACTTCTTTTCGTAGAAAGGTTGCGATATTTTCAGTGTAATATTTTAACATTGGTTTGTGTGTCGATACGGGAGGTTCTTCATTGTTTAGCAAATCAAAAGAGGTTTAGCGCTCCCAAGGTTATGACGAGGATTTTATTTTAAAATTGTATAAAATACACCCGACCGGTTTCGTCGCGATAGGACAGTCTCAAGGGTTGATTATGTACATCTCCAAGAGTGCTTAAATATATGAAGTAAAAGGTAGGACAACTCTTCACATCTGACGTCTGTTCATTTGTGGCATGTTCTTTGCAATATAGCGAGCTTCAGCCAACCTAGTAGATATCGCATTGCGTTGTTTATTGATTATTTTGCAGTTAAAGTCATTAATACTCATCACTTTAGTCGGATGGTCTATACGATTGTGATCGCTAAGTGCACTTTTGCAGTCACGGTGTGAAATACTTCTTCTATGTTCCTGGAAACGATATCGAAAAGGTCGACATGTTTGGCCTATATAGCTTTTGTTACAAAGGTTACAAGAAAATTTATAAATTAACTATTTATCATTGCAATTATATTTAGGTGCGATAACTTTACAGATATCACAATTACAAATAAATTTATTTTTACAATTATTATTTACTGTTGAAATGAGGTAATTACCTGGTTTAGAAAAGATTCTAACGGGTAAATTGTACTTGGTATTTAATTTATTTAATTTTCGTAACACTGTCGTTAATATAATCTAACGTTACTGACACCTTTTGACTTTCGTCGGGAACATTTTTGTTGGTCTTACATGTATGTATACTTTGAACTTTATATTTATCATTGTCAAACTTGAATCCATTTTGTTTTATTCTATTTTCCATAATAGTACATGATTTGGAGAAATCCGCATCATTAGAACAACGATTGTGGACGTATTCAATACTATTACGTACAAAATTATCTTTGATGTAATTCGGTAGCCAACTATCTTTACGCAAGCATATACCCGAGTGACAAGGTTTGCTGAACCATTTATATGAGAAATTGTTATTAATAGTTATGTCAATAATTATTAATAGTATATTTAGTAACTCTGTAGGCTTGTTTTTCAACGTGTTCCTTAATATTTAAGCATAAACCATGCATATAGGCCTGTTATGCACTAAATTTCAGTAAATCAATAAGACTTGTTTTTCGCAAATATGGTGGAGAGCATGGACAGGTATTACGCAGCCCATAGGCCTACAAAATACCAAAAGGGGAACAGCAAGTAATGATTACTTAGCCCTCATATCTTATGAAATAGATGATGACGTCATTTAGCGGTGAAATCTGTTTGAATTCCCCTACACAATGACTATTTTATTTTAGCAACTATGACTGACCTTTCTCAATCATATTGAGATGAACGCCAGGGACGTGGTCGCCCTGATAGGGCGGGCTCAAATTTCTGAAATCTTGCGTTACAATACTGCTTGTTCTAGCCTACTTGATTGATAAATTGTGAAGAAGTTAGAAGTACGACGAGGCATTAGTACAATGCATCGGTACATAATCTCTTACTTAGTCGGTACATACATGTAAATACGTAGTATGTCAAGCACGAATAATATTCTTACTGGTAGACAAAATATGGATTTATCAAGAATTAAGATACATTTTCAAAATGAAGATGATAGTAAACATTTTGTATAGGGAAATTTCTATCCTATTTCAGGTGTGTAACTACTGATATGCAACCGTTGACATTCTGTGAGGATACCTCAATGAAGGAACTGCTTCTCTATCTCGAGCCGAACTACCAACCTCCCTCGCATACAACTCTGATGAGACATATTAACACAACGTACGATGAAGATCTTTCTCAACTCAAACCGAAGGTAGAAACGGATGGATTGACTTCTTCCACTTTAGTGAGCATCACCACAGATTGCTGGATGTCAGCATTCATGACCATCACAGCTCATTGGATCGACCGATCTTGGCAGCTTCGAAATGCTAATTTTGGTAGTCCTTTCTTAACGCAGCAACACACCGGTGACAATTTAGCTGAAACCATAGACGAAACTTTGAGTCCTTTCAAAGTAAACGCCTTCTGTACAACCCATGACAATGCGAGCAATATGAAGAAAGCGTTGGATTTGTCCTCATCAACAAAATACCATATCGGATGCCTCGCTCACCTTCTTCAGCTCTCCATCAACGACTCTTTTGAAGAGGTAGACGAAGTAAAGAAATTAATCAACAATGTCCATACTGCAATTTCGACAGTCCACAGATCCATATCGCTGACTTCGGAATTTCGGACCTACAGGGCACAGTTATGCAGGGATCACGATAAGTGCGAGCTTCAAAAGCACAATAAAACGAGGTGGAACAGCACTGTTGTCATGCTTCAAAGCTTTTCAAAGCTCTTTGATGCATCTGACTTCCTTGTAAAATCAACACATGTACTCAACAATGAGGAAAAATGTTCGCTGTCATTTGATTCGCATGAAATCATCGCAATCAAGGAGATGATTGTTCTGCTTGAAGACCAGAAGATGACAACAGATGAATGGCAAACAGAAACATCTGTTAGTGTCTCAGAAGTTTATCCGATCATGTTTTGTCTCCTGAAACGACTGCAGATGAAACCTTGCGAAACTGCTATGGCCAAGGAGTTTCAATGACGTCTGCTGATTAATCTTGCGGAACGATTTTCCGTGGAGAACCAAGAGTTCCTTGGTTCCATGAGTGTTCATGTCATGGGATCTTTCTTGGATCCCAGGTTCAAGAAGTTGACATTCTTGTATCGCGAAACAAGATTGAATGTTCACGCGACAATATTGGACGAAATGAAAAAGATATCAGTGAATGTGGATGAAGAAATAACAGAAGTCGAACGCGACGACACGTCCGGAGCACCAAGTTCAAAACGATGCAAGTTACTTACGCTGCTTGATGACGATGTGATTGAAGAGAAAGTATCAAAAGAAGAGGATGAGCTGGATAGCTATATACAAGTAAGTTAAAAAAATGCATGATTTGCAACAGGAATGCATTGGAAATTTGCTGACATGAATTTCACAAATCTATGTAGGGGAATATGAACTCTGCAATAGGCTGTTTGACTGAAGTTGCAAAAATAATATCAAGACGTCTACGATGTTAAAAAATTGTACTTTACTATCTCAGTGAAAATACATGTTGTTTTATTTTTAATTATAATATTTTTTCATTTTTTGTCAACGTTATACTCTGTTGTAACATTATGCATAACTGATATTGTTCATGATAATGTTAATTGCCCACATGAAGTTGCATTTTGATAGCATTGTTTGTTGTTCGACATAATGTTACAGACCTACTATATATTGGATATTGTGGTATATCGACGATGTCTATAATGTGCACAATCTTTATTACGTGAATCACAGGGTTTGGAGTTTTCATCCATTCAAACATTACATCATATAGGCTAGACATGATAGCATGACAGTTGTAAGCCTATGTTATACCCGTATATATGATTCTTAGTATGCACTTAGTACGTTGTGACACTTGTTCATCACCCTAAAATTCAATTCTTACAGGCTTTGATTAATACTCTTTCATCTTTTCTCTTCTCAGGCACAAGGATTACCTTCACAGTCAAAGGATCCACTTTCATGGTGGAGAATCAATCAAGCGAAGTTCAGAAAGCTTTCGTTGCTTGCGAGAAAGTATCTGGCTATTCATGCCACGAGTGCTGCCTCCGAACGAGTCTTCTCTGTCTTCGGCAACAATTACCATGAAAGGCGAATGGGACTCACAGCTGAACATGCACAGCAGATATTGTGTTTGAATCTGAACTCCAAGAAGTCTTCCTGAGTTGAACGAATACATATTTTCAAATTAAAAATATCATTCTTTTTTTCTGCCAAAAAAGGTCCGTACCGTACTTATTATGTGCGTCCACATACATGTAAATCACCTAATTTTTTATCCTATCCTACCATTCATGCGTCTACATACTGTAATTTTGTCATAATTTGCACGACTGATGCGCATTCACTATTTATAATTCACATAGAAAAAATGAATTTTGTCATCATAGCAAGATTAGCAACATCATCATTTATTCCGTTCACGACTAGACAGTTAATAGGCCTATAATTCACGCTATAGCAGTCCTAATCGTTCGCTGTTTCTTCTGTGATTTAACTCGACTTTCATTAGCCTATAACAAATAAGGTCTATTGCCTGCCTATTATCAAAATTCCTCAATCTCGGCCTATCTATGCTCACATATTGGTAGGCCTACATACACGTAAATGAAGATGATTGGTTTTAGTTATGTATTTTGAGACTGAAATTTTGAAACCTACAATTAACCGCGATTAACCGGTTAACCGCGGTTAATTTGGCGGTTAACCGGTTAATTTTTTTCTTAACCGCGTTCACCTGTGATCCTGACAGATAAGCGTGAAGTGACTCGCCGAATTCTACAATATTTTGCCCCAATCAATGCAACTCAGTCAGTTCCTTCACGCGCTATCTGACACCTAAGTGCTTGGCTTTTCCATAGCATGGGGGTGGAGTTTCAGTGAATAGCAATGACGTCGTCAAATTCTTTGTTTGCTTTAAGTTACATTCTCACATGGAGTCGATGCAGAAATGTCGGGTAATATCGACACCGCTGTCGATAGGTACCAAACAGCATTTTTCAACAAGCTGCTGACTAAATAGGTATTTTGTCATTATTGTTAACTGTCTACTAAAATATTACCTTCACAAGATTTGAATCCATTCCTCTATGAATTATTAGGTCTATTTAGACCATGCGTAGAAGATGTCTGGTAATATCGACAATAAAAAGTAGTGCTAGAGCTCTCACGGTTGTTTCTCTCAGTATTTATGAATTATGACGTCCAAATAATCCCTTCTTACTCGAATTCATTAATGCATTAGTTTAAGATGTGATTCTAGGTGAAAAGTAAGATATGTGGCCTATATTCGCATGATATGGACACATTGCACGTCGACATCGATAGTCGTCTAAAGAAATGTCAGAAAATGCTAAATATAGCTAACTAAAAATGCTGCATGTTGTATGAAACGAAACCTTGCACATCTGTTGTCTCTTATTTAGTCTGAAAATGCGAAATTTCATCGCTTTCCATTGTAGTCCGGGAGCTAGCGTGAAGTTGTGCAGGGAAAGAGGTAGTACATAAAACTTTCACATAGCATAGTACACCTCTAACCTACTGCAAAACTTCGCGTCTGCCGGATCAGATCATTTGCTATTAAGAAATATAGAGGACAACACAATCCAATATTTCCAGTGGTAAAATTGTGACATTTAAGGTGTTGACTCCATTTTTTCGAATTTTTGCTCATGAAAGTTGCACAAATTGGTATTTTGTTGAACTGGTTATTATAGAAATCATCTACAGATCATGATCTTTCAAATGAGTTATCATTCAGTGACAGAGGATGAAGTAAAGTGTACAAACAGACACTTTTCGTTGGTGTAACTGCAAATTTCAACATAGAAATTTCAGGAAAATTGTAGATATACTTTAACGAAAAGTGTCTGTTTGCACACTTTACTTCATCCTCTGTCACTGAATGATAACTCATTTGAAAGATCATGATCTGTAGATGATTTCTATAATAACCAGTTCAACAAAATACCAATTTGTGTAACTTTTATGAGCAAAAATTCGAAAAAATGGAGTCAACACCTTAAATGTCACAATTTTACCACTGGAAATACATAGGATTGCTATTTGCTATTTCTGAAAAGCAAATGATCTGATCCGGCAGACGCGAAGTTTTGCAGTAGGTTAGAGGTGTACTATGCTATGTGAAAGTTTTATGTACTACCTCGTTCCCTGCACAACTTCACGCTAGCTCCCGGACTATTGCGTTGCATGCTTGAAAAATGTGCAGAATTCTTCTTCTTTGATGAGGATGGATTCGTCTGTCTAGACTGTTTCCAGCTGTAAAATCTCGCCTTTTCAGACAACCAAAGAGGCAACAGATATGTAGGCTTGGGTTTTCATGCGATATACGAGTATAACATCATTACTACAACGGGTACATTTTGACGCTTCGTTTTTGGGACAGTCGATATTATGCGAACATCATTATAATTTGCACACCTTTCTTTTCATCTAGAATCATCAAATAAATCGATGAACTGACAAATTCTATGAAGACGAGGTTATTTGGATATCATAGTTCACATCAAAACTAAGAAATACAGCCGTGATAGCCCGAAAGACATT
Source organism: Prostheceraeus crozeri (assembly GCA_907163375.1). Lineage (NCBI taxonomy): Eukaryota > Metazoa > Platyhelminthes > Polycladida > Euryleptidae > Prostheceraeus > Prostheceraeus crozeri. Next base: position 410,401 of record CAJQUW010009290.1, read on the forward strand.
TTACTGTCGATAATACCCGATTTTACCAAAGTAGAGATAAGATATATCTCAAGAAATGAAAGTTTGTACGTCTGTTGACTCCTTGATTGTCTGAAAAGGTGAAACCTCATCAGTTTCCATTATGCTACAAGCGTGGATGCATGAAAAATGTACGAAAATGATGATAGATTGATTCGTCTGTCCAGACTGTTTTCAGTTATGAAATTTCGCCTTTTCATACCATCAAAGGACAACAGATATACATGTACATCATTTCGTTTCTTAGAATATACAACATCTCCAGTATTATACTTATAATTTTTTGATGTCTCTGTTTTGGTACCGTCGATATTACCCGACAACTGTCTCTATTATGCGAATATTTCAACAAACCTTAGATTTCACCTAGAATCATGAATTAAGCCGATGTGTTAACACATTCGAATAAGAAGCGAAGATATCACATTCATAACTCATATATCAAAATTGTGAAGCACAGCCATGATAGTCTAAAACCACAGAATAAAATATGTTGTTTATCTGCTTCGGTTTGCTAGAAGTGTGATTAACTCGAAATCACCGGCACATCGAGGAACTTAATAAGTGGGCAAAAAGGAATTCTTAACACCTTACAGAGATAGGACAAAAGTTGTGCGTCGCTTGCGGATTAATGTGAGTTCCAGCTAAGTGCTTCGATTGCCAATATTCCTTCAGATTCGAAGAATTCAGATCATTGAGCAAAAGTTTTCTCCATGATGTTCGCCTTCCGATAGTTATTAAAAAAATAGCAGGCGTATTTCACTTGATGATTTCACATCCTCTTCTTAAAGTAGTAAGCATTCCTTACTACTTAGTGCATACACTGAATCGAATGTTAGCCAAGACAGCAATGTGTTTTTTGGTGTGTGTGAAGTGATATAACAGCACGTACGCATCTCTCACTGGCTCTGGTGTCCTCTGCTGACAGCTTATTGTTTGCCATTTCCAATAGCAAGCGATACACGAATTATCCATTCGAGAAGGAGCAAGTTGTCTAATTCTTTGATGTACCATTTCGATATTAAGGCTACATACAACACTTCCTTTCTAGGAAACCGAAGCGCGCAGTTGAATCTAATTCTGTACCTAAAACCGATTTAATTGTCGATTTAACTCGACTTTGTCCTCCCATTTCCCAACTTATTTGACGCCTACAACTAATTACTTACTTCTAGTAACACTTCATTGATAAAAATTTTCTTTCACGTGCAGCTACATTTATCACATTTAAGACGCAATTGCTAATACGAGCATTCCTCTACTACTTAATTTCCTTGTCCATCAGGAGGCACATGCATTTACGTTTCAACTGGCATTATTACGCAACTCTATGTTACCGAACGCACATAAGGCGAAAAAAGAAAGTACCAAAATTGAAAATTTCTTCTGATGATATTCACCGTCTTTTACACATAATAATTTATGGATATTGCTTTTGGAATTTTCTCCCAAATGACACAGACATGAACATCGGTGAGATTCGCAGTATATTGTCAATAATTATCTCATGTTAGTTCCTCAGAGATAGCAAATTTCTCTCTTCACAATAGGTAGACACGAGGAAGAGGTTAAAACCAAAACTGACGTGAATTTCTCCCAAGCGACTAGATATTGTAGATTCAACTACGACAGAGGAATCGAAGCGTGAAAACTTGGTGTGAAACTTGTTCAAAAACGACATCTCACAAAGTCATGCCATTCCTTGCAATATTTGTTGCGTTAATACCAACAGAGATCTACAAAGCACAACTAATTTATAAAGGAAATGGATCTGCCTGCTTGACAACTTCTCAGAAGTCAGTCAACTTCCTTTGTTAACAGAATGATAATTGCTCTTACATGAGGAGGATGCTGTAGGCAAAGTCCTTATTCGACATATTATTCCTCTCGAAATAGAAGAGAACTTAACAAATGTCATCGATAAATCTACAGAGGTCATCAATGTATAATCGTGAGGTATAGCAATTCTCTTATAATTGATATATTAACTAAATACATGCTTACTTGTCTGAAGAATACAACAAATAAACTAGGTTTGTGTTGAATGCTGACGGATTGGGATCTTTCTAAAGACTGCAATGACTATTGCAGCACAAACGAAGAATGTAAAATAAACACACATGAATTGCATTTGATTTTTTTTTGAAAAGAGATTCTAGCTTTTAAAAAATACTCCATCTTCAATGAGCCAAAAGAAGTAATAGCTTATTTATTGCTTTACCAAAAATACAGTCTGTTTTTGTGATTTATACCCAGATGCATTGAGACTTTTAATGGTGCTATTGTAGAATTTACATGCAAAATATTGGTTTTCCTAGAAACGCAGTTTTTCCCAGACAATAATTCAAGTTTTTTTCCAGAAAACTGTGGCTTTCCATAAAAGTGATGTTTCAATGAGTATTTGTTCGTGATTTGCAATCAGACTAAAGACGACGTTTCCGGAGGGTAGCTTGCCTATCGATAATCTTAATTAAATTCAAAAAATGTTGCCCAACAAGGCGAGCTCTTTAAATTTAACCGTACATACGCAGGTGTCGTGAATAGCCGGATACAAATTTGCAAACTTACTTGGGATTGCTTCCTTGTTAGTTATGAACAAAAGTGTCGATTTTTCGAATGGGTCATCATTAGATCGCATTTTTTAATCCAATTTATTTATTGACTTAATGCTTACTGATCATTTACTGACCGATACAAGAAATCAGAATGCATTGCTAGCTGATTAAGGCACTTTTTGCTGACCACCTTACAGCAAGAATAAAACATTGTGCTATTGCATAGTTGCATTTTTGTTGTGCTTTACTCATAGAGCAGTAAGTACAGGGTGCCCAGCAAAAAACCAGTAATTTCCAAAAAATAATTTTTCATGTAAGAAAATAAAGATGACACTAACCGCTATTACAAGTGTTCAAAATGGCTTCCGTGAGCTAACACACAGCGCCTCAAGCGTGATATCCATGCTGAAGTCGCTGATCTAATCATCTCTACGGAGATATCATTCCATGCATTAGTCAAAACATCCTTCAGTGTCTCTATAGATGTTATTGCGGATCGCACTGATTGCAGACGAGAAAGGAGCAGTGACCAAAGGCAAAAATCCATGACATTCAGATCTGGACTCTTAGATGGCCAATCTGAAGGAAGGATGAGGTCCGGAGTATTCCGTCTGAGCCAAGCAATCGTTTCGTTGGCAGTATGTGCTCTTGCACCGTCTTGCTGCCAAGTCCACTGGTCGCCCATCACACGATTAATGTCGGAAAATATCAACGGGCACATTTCCTCTCTATACACCGTTTGGTTGACGGTTTTCTTCTTCCGTCGGGAGGGCAGCAGATGTCCTTGATCAAGCGCCCATCCTTCGATAAATCTCAGTTCTGTTTTACCATGCCATGATACCGCACCATAGCACATGATGGACGGCTGCTGGCGATCAATTTCGACCAAGAGGTCCTTTTCTTCGATGTCCGTCTTCACACTACTTGTCTGTAGATGCGCTCGTTTTGTCTGTTGATTGGAGCTCGGAGCATAAAAGATGATTCATCTGAGAACCAGACATTCTTACATCCATCACCTTCTTCGAAGCGGTCGATCATTGCCATGGCTTTGGCTTCTCTTTGCTCCTTGTGATGATCAGTTAGGCCATGGCACTTGATTCGTTGGTAGCACTTCAGACCTGACTCCTTCAGAATATTGAAGACACTGCCTTTGGAGATATTCAACTGAGCAGCGATCTGTCGTTGACTGTGATGACCGCGAGTCGGTGATCCTTCAGGAGTTATGGCGAGTCGTTGCACCGATTGTTTTAGCGGAGTGTCGAACTTTCTCAATGTTCCAGAGCCACGTCTTCTCACGATCGCCTCCTCCTCACCATCATCCCTCAGTCGCGAAGCCACTAACGAAAATTGATTTCGTGAAATTTCAGAAAAGAAATTAGGAAGAACTTCAGCACATCGTCCAAGTCCCCAATGTATGATGTTCACTTTTCAAGATAACGATTACTTGACGTTGCAAGTCCGTCAGTTGCGGCATGATGGCTTGAAATGATAACGTGCTGAACTGAACGCATAACTTAAATCTGGGCGATCAATTCAATAAGTTATAGTTTGATTCGAGAAAGAGAATCACAAAGATTACCATAGATATCTGATCAATTCATGTGAAGCGACGAGTAAGTCTTTGATCATCGAGGGACTTTCATCATCACCTGAAAACGAAATTGCTGGTTTCTTGCTGGGCACCCTGTATATCAGGGGCCTGTTTCATAAAATTAAGCAGTCTGATATGTATCAGTAACATTTTCAGCAGGAATATAAAGCACTGCTTTAAATTGCGTTTCATAAAAATTAATTTTCCGACTGAAGATTAAGCAGTCTAAATTAATCAGTGATACATATAGCGTTTCATAAAGATTTCGGACTGATGAAAACACTGATATATATATATATATATATATATATATATATATATATATCAGTGTGATTGAGTGATTAAAACAATTGTGGATAATTCTTCGTAAATAAAATAATTTTTGACAGCATAGAGTAAATATGTAGGTAGAGTGTCGACTTAAAAAAGTATCTGTATACAGTGAAAATTTTTATATGAAAAGATTCAGTTTTTTTCGGAGATTACGTTCCTGCGGTCCAAAACATTATTTGAGCAGCTTTGAAAAACCTCTATATTTGCCAATTTAATTACTACCGACATGACTCCCCGTTGTAAGAAGTATGAAACAAGTTGGATATCAAAAGGAATGAATATTCGCTAACAAGCATCGCAACTAAGCGGAAATTGTGCTGATGATCAAGAAAATGTAATGAACGGCATTATAATGGAAGTCTTCATAAAAAGTTGAGATTTTATTGTGCTGTCGTGGCTGAAATTTCATATTTTTGATTCAATTTTCATCGGCATGAATTTATGATTGAGTAAATTCATGTTTCACTTCTTGAATCTGAATAGTGATGTGCACCCATTTAGATCTTTCAAAAGTAATGAAAATCATTGTCTTTGATTCTGTTATTTTGCTCTACCAGCTGCTTGAGATAAGATCGCGCTTAAAAAGATTCTCTTGTGGTTCAGCATGAAAGCAATGGGGTCATCGAGTTGCTAATTTAACAAACATTACCGCTCCGAGGCTGTCATGACACGGACAATCTGTAAAATAATCTCATTTCCATCTGCTTTATGCTGTCATAATCAGTCAATTCCGTTGTAATTTCTTCAAACTGCACAAATGCGCATATCTCACATTTGGAAACAATTCCAACTGTATTCACCTCGAGTTCATTTAATAAAATCGAAAGTGTATATACATTGGGGATTTAATATATGCGGAGTTTCCACTCTACCTAATATACCTACTCTATGTTTGACAGTAATTGAAATAATAATTAGAGAAGTCAATCTGAGGCAAATGGTGGAATATTTGAGAATCTTTTTTTCCAACTGTCATCGATGTATGTAAAAGTCAATACCTCAACGTCTTTTAATATTGAAATGATTTCATGACATGCCGTACCTCATTACACGAAAGAAATCGAAGCCCTCAAAGCAACCCTTTATAATTTTGCTGTTACCGGACGTTTTATCGTCACAGCATTGCCACTTTTCAAAGGAAGAATTTTTCAATAAACAGTATCCAAATTTACCATTCTGACAAATAGTTTGTTACTGACAGTAAAATTGAAAATCAAAAGCCGTTTTCCCATTTTTAAGTTGTATTTGCAATCATTTCTCCGATATTTTAAGTTTCTATAACTTTCTCGATGATCATTCACTGATTTATCAACCTCAAGATGTTGATAGAAATTTTCACATTTCTATCAGTGAATTTCCATATTTTCAATTTTCGCGCGCTACTGCTACTTCTTTGTGAAACGCAATTCTTTTCCAGACTGCTTAAAATACTGATTTTAAGCAGTGTGGGACTAATATAAATCAATGCTAAATATTTGGTTTTGTGAAACGCTGCTAATTTCGACTGCTTTCAATCACTGATTTAAATCACTGCTTTATATTTATTTTATGAAACGCAGAAAATTTTCCACACTGATAAAACCACTGATATAAAGCACTGATTTATTTTATGAAGCAGGCCCTAGGTATCATCAAAGTATTAACTAAACGAAATGTGCATGCAGTTTCGATTTCACTAAACGTACTCGAGTTAAGACCCACCATCAAATGTGAGATAAGCAAATTGTTGCAGTTTTGAGAAATTTAGTAAGTTTCTAACTAAGTAAGAATCTAGTAAGTTTCATACTACACATATAGAAGTACCAAATCCCGAGTCTATAAACACAGGAGTAGTTTGCAAAACTTAAGCTTCTTAAAAAGTGATCAAATATTTTTATACTGTATCAGCTGCAACCGCGAAAGAGTAAGTTTTCGTTATATTGTTTGAGATCATGGAGATTCTCAGAACTAATAGAATTGCGAGTAAGTCAAAAAAAATTGCCAGAATTGATGATGCAAAAAGTTCTGAGACAATAGATTTATGCATTAAGAAGAGCAAATCATATGAATATGTAGCACCCGGAAGCATCCGCATTTAAAGGAGCACAATGAAAAAAAATGATCTCTTACTGCGAAATAAGGTGGGCAAAACGCACTATGCAGATGACAGGTGCCCAAAGGATAAGAATTTTGTTTATAGCAGACCTGTCGTAACTGACAATGAAACAGTTAAATCTGTAATGCAATGGACAAATAGTTTTTAGACCACAGGAACGTAACTTTTTCAAAAAAACTATCTTTTGATGAAAAATATATCTCTGCATACTGAGACTTTCTTTTGTCGACACCCCACCAACCTACTATATACTTATTCCATGTCTTTACTATAGTAGTATGTATACAGCTACTAGCATTTATTAGTAGTCCCTACATTAAATATAATTGCACAGCTCTAAACTTAGGCGTGAATGTTCGAGACTTTATATTATTACATCTTACAACTAGAGGAGGTAGAGATCATAAACAGCAGACATCATCAGTTGGTAACAGCAAACAGCGTTTGACTGTCGTTGAATGCTCCAACAGATACAAAGTTATAATTGACAGGATGTCTCATAGTACTTTTGGATTACTACATATACATGTATTACTGTATATGTATTATGTGCATGTATATTACTGCCAAAGTACTTTTGGTTCAACCTTACAACAAGAATTTCAAATCGTCGATACTCTAAAAACTTGAAGAAAATATAAGAAAATCTATGTAAATGAGAAAAGGCAATCGACTAATTTCGGTCTGAGTTGTAAAAGGTGTTCAGCCAAAAGTACTTTAATCAATAAGAAATGCATTTGAATTTTTTGTGTTGGTCGGTAAGCGGCCAATAAGCATTAAGTCAGTAAATTTGCATTAAGCTGATAAATGAAAGTGAATTAGAAAATAACGATTTAGTGATGACCACTACAGATGACTGAAGTATAAATTGGGCATTATTCACATTAAAAATAGTTTGTGTCTTGAATATAATAGTAGCCGCATTATGACGTGATATTTCTACACATACGGGCAGGCAATGGCATACTGCTCAAGGGTTAGGGCTGGTACGGGTAGGTGCGATTAGCTACCCACTGGTAGCTGCGGCTAAGTGTACCGAAAAGTGCTCTACCCACTGGTCACTACTATACAAGAAGTAAGAATCGTTTCTCAGGGATTGGAAATGAGGGCTTTAAGCATGCAAATGGAGATTTATGAGGGGTTCCAGGGAGAGACTTTTAATAAGTTTTATGTTGTTGAGTGATAACCCTTCAATGATATTCGAAGGGGTTTATCCTAACTTACAATTATGTCAGGAACCAATTGTTATAACTAATAATTCAGGTCAAGATGACTTTCGTACAGTCTTCAGAAAAACAAGCTGTACTCAGCCTTTATGCGGCTGGCGCACAGACCTAAAGCATTGGTTAGGATGAATGTACAATCAAAGACCATCGATCCATAATCACATCTTAATACCAGCAAAGGACTATTGTGAAACTGTTATTGAGATTTCATTTCCAACCTTTATTAGTTTGCATATTAGATATCTTGTGACCACACGCACTTATTTGAAGAAATAATTAACTTTAGTCATCATTTTGATAAAATCTAGTTTGAAAAAGCACTTGTTTCTGAACGCATCAGAGAATGTATCAGTCTGATTTTCGTTCACCTGGATATTGTGCATCACTTTCTGTGACGTTAATCATGTGCATGCATGTAAAGTAGCTGCAAAAGAGACCCAACACCGACTAGAAGTCTCTGAAGTCGATCTGGTAGTCTAGGGTTTCCTCCCGGGAATCTCAATCCCGGGAATTTCCCGGGAAATAGCACAATTTCGGGATTCCCGTTTCCCGGGAAATTTAAGCGGGATCCCGGGAAATTGTTATTCATTGAAAAAGTATGCAATCAACATTTTTAGCGTACGATTTTGGGTTCTGACTCAATGCATGAGCTCCTCTAACGTCATCAGTAGATTGAATAGCCGAGTGTACGCAGAGCATAGAAGTATTCTATGTTCTATTTCTATGACGCAGAGTTATCGATACATCAGCGAAGCCAGCGATGAGGCAGGGAAGCCAATGAAGCTAAATCGCAGCACTATTCACAACTGTTCATAGTGTGTATGCAGTTTGTGACAGGATGAAACAACATCGATTAGTGCAGATTAATTCTGATTGGTTCAGCTCGAAAGCGTTGCAGGGGAAATATCCGATTACTTACTTGGAAGTTCTGTTTTTCATTATCTTACCGAGTTCACGTAAATTATACGTACATGGCTTCAAAATCTCCAGCGTGGCAATATTTTGATAAAAGTGGAAATGGAACTGCTAAGTGCAAAAAATGTTCAGCAATGATCAAATATCAGGGTGTTTCTACCAGCGGCTTGCGCCGTCATTTACACAAACATGACGTCATGTTAGAGTCTTCAAACTCCAGTTCGTCTTCTAAGCAGCAAAAAATTGGTTGGACACGAGAGAAACTCGGTTTCGATCGTGAAACGAAATCTCTCCAAGAGATTGTTGCAAGATTAGTTGCTGTAGATGTCAATTTTTCAATTTATTGTATTCAATACATGTTGCATGCATATCTATACATGCACTGTGCAAAAGTGAATACTTGCATAAATCCATGTCCAGAGACGGTATGTGTTTGCCTCCTTCTCCTTCAACAATTACTGAGATAATTAACCAATATTGGGATAAAGTGAATCATGAAAGCATCGCGCTACTTCAGGAACGAATTCAAGAAGGTCAGCGATTTTGTCTTGTGATAGATGAATGGACTAGTGTAAGGAGCCGTAGATTCCTGAACATACAAATTCATGGTAAAGATTCACTTCAAGTGTGCTTGGGTCTCATTAGGATAACTGGAACTTTCACAGTTGACAGAATGTTAGATTGTATTCGGACGCACCTGATGAAGTATGAAATTCATCTTGAAAACCATTGCATTGCTATTGTTTCCGATGGGGCTGCAGTTATGCAGAGACTAGGTGATTTATCCCAGTTATTTGTGCAGAAATGCTATGTACACGCCATTCATTTAGCAGTATCAGATGCGATATATAAACACCCGATTATAAACGCCCAAAATGTAGATGAGGACGCGAATGATTCTTCTTAATTAGATTCAGATTCAGATAACGAGAACGACGAATTGACAAAGGCTGAATTGAGCTCCGTCTTCAACCATATAATTCATGGAGTTCGCGAGGATGTTAAGAAATTCAGGTACAGCAGTAAGTCAAACGAAATACTCCAAGCATATGTGAAGCAACAATTCGGCAAGGAGCTCAATCTGACATTAGATGTCAGAACACGATGGAATAGTTTGTGTAAAATGACACAGCGATATGTTCAATTGCGTCCCTGTATTATGAAGGCTTTCGTTGACATCAAGTCTTCTTCTAAAGTTTCCGATAATGATATGCAAGTCATAGACGAATTATGTAAGAGTCTGGAACCGGTGAAAGTGACTGTTGATGCTCTTTGTAGAGCTGATGCAACCCTACTATCAGCTGAAGCGGCTTTGAGATTCTTGATAGCAAAGTTTAATTCATTTGATACACCTTTCAGCAAACTGTTGATCGGTTATCTCAAAGATCGCATTTCTCAGCGAAGAAACGACTGTCTCATGACATTGTTGCTCTTCCTTCACAATCCAGACTCAATCCGTTCTGAAGAGAATTTTGTATTCAAACGCACATCACGTAGTTCTGCTCAAGCACTAGCAAATGACATTTTTATGAGACTTCATACAGATAATGATTCGGATAGTGATGTCAATATGTAAGATGCATTGAATGATGAAGAACACATTATTCTAGAGGAAAATTTGGAATCTGAATTACAAAACCAAATCAATTCAATGCTGGCAGTAGCAAGTCAAAAATCGACTCAAAACTGTGGAAATCTAGCGTCTGATTTCCGAATGCTGGAGAAAGATAAGATACGTACATCAAAACTTGAAAATATCCATCAATCAATCCTTTCCATCAAACCCACGTCTGTGTCATCAGAAAGAGCATTTTCGGTTTCTGGAAATTTTGCACGCAAAATAAGAAATCGTATGGGAGACCGATTGCTCTCATCGTTAATTATTTTGAACAAAAATTTAACAAAAAAATAATATTTTTTTAGAGCTGAACTTTTTAGAGCATTTTGAGCATTGAATACCTTGTTTGTCACTTCTACGACTTTTTATGCTGTTAAGAAAATACACGTACATGTCGTTTTTCAAAAGCTTCACTTTTATATTCTAAAGCATGTACTTCATTGTACTGTAAAACGTTTAATGTTGCAGGGGCATGATCAGTGTGTTGTATATAGTAGTCTATAGACCTAACCAGACTCATACCAGACTGTTTAATGATTTGTTGTATGGTAGCCTAATTCAAATGTGAGTGACAGTTATCATGCACTGAAACTTGGTACATGTATTAGAAGTTGAGAAATCAGATATCAGGTCATATCACTATAAGTTCAAGTTCAGATGTGCCTTAGTGGTGTGCTTAATATACCACATAGTACAATGTATAACCGAAAACCATGTATATATTCTCTGTCATATGTTGATAACTTAAATTTTTCGGTTTGGGTCCATTTTCCATGCTTCGGACACTGTTGGACGGTTAATACAACATTATTGCAATTTAGTCATTTCCCGGGATCCCGGGAAATGGATTTTCAGGAATTATGGAAACCCTATCTGGTACCGAAAAGAACTGCTCTTAAAGTCAACCAATCAGTGAATTCGTTCTTCACTCTCGATGTCACATCAACATGGGCTCTGATAGTGCTTCTTCATCCAATTGCAAGCGATTATTATGATAGAATGTTTGTATACGAAATGATAGTACCCTAATTGGTTTATGTTATCATGGTTTTGTTTGAATTGAAGTCCCGGCGCTATGGGCCATCTTCCTCAGGCAGCTCCGACCGCTGCATGCGTATCTTCCTTTTGCCCTTCCATCATTTCACAGATGACTCCGTGAAAGTAATTAGATTTTCAATAGCCGATGTTGATGTACTAGTCCGGCAGCAAGAACGAGTTCCTGCAGGGAACGAGGACGAAAGTGAGACTTTCACAGAATGTTATACACCCTATGCCTACTACGAATCTACACGTCTGCCGAGTTCTAGTGAGTTCCTCTTCTTGTCAGACAGGATCAAAGAAAAACACATGTAAATCCAATGGGACGCAGATTGCAGTTTTTGACTAAAATGAATTTTGTATGTTTTCTCTGATTAAACGGAACGTTCTAAGCCCATGAGTCATAATTTTTGGCATGGAATGTCTGTAGGTCATTTCCCTTCATTTTCATTCAACCCTGTCTATATAGCGGAAACGCATTTAGATTTGGCCAGCCTCTTAATGTCGGTAAACACAAGCATTTTGAGCAGCTTAATCCACATTCAACCATATTCTCACATCCATTGCCGATCAGAAGCATGATAATAGCACATGCGCATCATAGGAAATGACCTGAAGACATTCCATGCCAAAAATTATGTCTCTGGGCTTAACACTTTTCCTTTAATCAGAGAAAACATAGAAAAATTCATGTTAACAAATAACTTCAATCTGCGTCCTATTGGATTTACATGTGTTTTTCTTTGATCTTGTCTGACAAGAAGAGGAACTCACTAGAACTCAGCAGACGTGCAGATTCGTAGTAGGCATAGGGTGTACATCATTCTGTGAAAGTCTCACTTTCGGCCTCGTTCCCTGCAGGAACTCGTTCTGGCTGCCGGACTATCAATAAAGTGACTTTAACGTTTCAGGTCGCTCAACAAGTCTCTCATTGGTTTGCGGCACTCTTCTTAGCTCGCTGAACAACCAGGTTTCGACTTAAGACTTTCTAGATTCTAATAAACCGATATGATTAGAAAATCGATCTAATGAAGCTAAAAATAATTGTAAATCCGATGAAGTCAAACTTCGGATTTCTCACAATTCGTTTTAAAAGGTTTTGTTTATCAAATACGTTTTATTGAAGCCGCTTCAATTTATCTTAAACCAAATTGCATCAAACACGCGTTCATATTAAGCCGATTTAATTTTGGCTTTATTTTTTGGAACCAGCCAACCTAAGTGAGCCGATTTGATCAGAAGATTGCTCTTTGGGATGTTGTGTAGCGAAAATAGGACACGATGAGGAAAATGAGAACGAAGAGAATGAAAATGATAATATGGAGAGCGGTCTCAATACTTGTAAATGCGTCATTCGACTACATAAGAACATCATTAGCAACTGTCTTAATTAGCACAACCGTCATAATTCTAAACAGAGACTGAGTCAAAGGTAATTATGACAGCGACAGTATATCTAACATACAGTGACTCAGAAGTCCTCGGCGCGGCTCATCATTTTCAAAATTTTTCCCGGACCGAAGACTTCTGAGCCACTCTGTACACGCACGATAGACAGGATGTAAATATTATTATATTGCAAACAAAAAAAGAAAGATCACTTGCACCTGTGTCCTTCCGCTTATAGAAATTAAGTAAAATCATAATTTACATTGCCTGAGCTTCGCATCGACGCGTGCTGCATTTGGTCAACAAATTAACTTCGATTAAAAGAATCTTTAATGTTCAACAATGCCGAAATTATTGCGCTAGAATACTATTTTAGTAGAAATGAAACCATTTTATGAAAACTGAAAAGCAGAAGAGGTCAAAATTCTGATTTCGAGAAACTAGTTTTGAATTTGTTTTGTTGATCAAATCGAACGCTCTACTGAAATCGCTTCACTGGATCGAAACCTACGTATGTTATGTCAAGTATACGGATCATTGAACCATAGAAATAGATTGTTTATCTGAAGTTGACTAAAGGTCGCGCGGCACATCTGAGGGAGCCAAGTTGGGGCATGAGCCACCAAAGAAAAGCTTAGAATTGCACATATTGTGATTGATTCTAACCCAATGACTCGGTGGTTGAAAGATGTATCTAAGTGAAAATGCGGCGATTCTTGTGCCACTATTTTATATTGCGTGAAGCTTCACTTCCATTCTATAGGTTTATGGTTATCAATTTCTATGCATTGAACCGATTTACCTTTGGTTTTACTTGTCAAAACTATTTCATCAAAACGTACTTAAATCTGATCAAAGTTTGTCCACGCCTACGTATCATGCAGCGACACCGACAACTGATTGAGATCCAAATGTTATTGTTTTAAATAAAACTGTCGAACATTCGCTAGAAAGTAGATTTTAACAAAGAATTCAGACAATTAGTAGAAATATTTCTACATGCAAAGTGCATTATGAGGGCAGATTTGTTTCCGAGTCATTGACATTTTCAGACAGAAAAAGATAGTGTCATTCACAAAATACGGAAATGTTTATGTTGATTGCATTCTAGCTTCATTAAAAGCGTGAATTGATAACAGACAACGCCTACGCCTCCCGCAGGAGCTCAGAATAAAGAAGAATTTACGCCTGTTCAACATCTTCCGCCGAATTTCTGAAGCATTACATCAGTTCACTTTGTCATTGGTGGAATTCAGTAGTTTGTTTCTACTTTTATGTACATGTAGTTATGACAACAGCAGGAGTGACCGTATCGGTGAGATGAAACGTTGAAGACAAGCGCTCCTACTCATGGAGAAGAAAATGCATTTAATCGTAGAATTGAAAATTTGAAGGCTAGCTCTGTCGACATTAATAGCATAATGGTGTGATGGAGGCGCAACCTCGTCGTGTTAATCATTGTGACAATCGCACTGAAAATATGATCACAATAACAATTTTCACGTTGTGTCTACTATTGCAATAATTCTGCATCACTTGAGATCCATTTATGAAACGACCCTTTTAAGGGTTTGCGGGTAGATTCTTTATTACATGAAAAGCACACAAGGTGTACAAAATGATGAAGCTAAATTACATTGACTTAAATGTACATGGAAGACAATACATTGAACACACCGGAACGGCTACCCCGTCGATAGGGAAGGGGCTAATCAGCAAGACGAACGGATAGGTCGCACTTCGGGACCTTCAGCACCTTGTATGCTCAACCCCTAGCTGGTGGACTCCAAACACAGTTACAAAATTGATAACAAACTAGCCTCCACAGACCTGAGTTTTTTGAAACCCTTGAGACCTGAGGGTGGTTCCAGTGTAGCCCTTTCTTAAATTCTTAGTTTGCCTGCTCAAATCGATGTCAGAACATTGGGAAAGGTGAGTTTTATTAAAACAATGATGTTTGATTGTAGCAGATTGACATAACAAATCCCTTGAGCATCTTTCAGCCTTGTTCGCAAACACATGCGAAAATATGGTGTTTTTATTAGTCAACTACATTTGGTTCGATATCAAATCTAGTAGGAGGCGGTTTTACGAGCTTACTAATTGGTAGTCCGAACTTCTTATTCGAACAATGACTTCAGAAAAACAACCTCACCGTAACACGAAGCAAATCAGCCAATAAGGGACTGCAGTTGCTCCCATATAGGTATACCTTTTACTTGTTCGAACGCTAAATCACCGAAAGCAGCAGAAACTAAAGAAATAACAAGCCTAGGTGTGGCTTGTTTTTAATAACTAAAACAACTATAATTCTCATTAGATTTTCAAGCAAAAATTCTTTTTAAAACTAACACAGAGGAATTTTCTTGAAGCGGAGCTGAAAACTACCTTCAATGCCCTAAACAAATGTGCGATAATATCTCCATAAAGGTTGGTATGCATAAAAAATCGAATCTAGCTAGGCCTACAAAATTATAATTGTTTGGCTAAGTGCACGGAGTTGTGTATAGCGAAGCCTATTGGCAGGTCCGTTAGAATCGTTGGGAATGGAATATCGTATTGAATATAGCCAGCGCACTAAGAATGATTTTCGCATGAGATGGTCGTAGGAAAATATTCAACAAGGCATCAAAACTTGCCTTTTCTCAGTATTTCTGTGTACTAATTTGCTTATGTGATGGGCGATGATGACAGTCAGGAAGCAGAAAAATAAGTCAATTTCTGCAAGTGGTCAGTCATTTTTCGAACAGACAAAAAAACAAAAATTTTTCAACAGAAAAACTAAGAACGTCCCGTAGATAAAACTCCTTCTTTCCTTGGATGTGTTCATTTCTAAATGACTTTGTTGCCTAATGATTTTGATAGTTGTATGAACAATCTAAACTTATCTTGTTTACTTTCTTTTTGTATTTGTGTATAAATGTATGTCATGATTCTCAACTCTTGAATAAAACACTTACTTACTTACTTACAGAACTACACTGTTATTCACAAAGTCCCAAATCGCCTCTCCTATTTATCGTCTATTTGGAAAGTGCGCTCCAAAGTGTGTCGATGCATGGTTCAAAACATAGCGACCTTCGATATGCGGATGACACTGATGTGAGAGAAGTTAGTGCGGCCTTTAGCAGAGCGTAGATCGAGTGACGCTCAGTCCTTTGGTCTAGAGATCAGTGTGGGAAAAACGAAAGCCATGTGTATGGGAAAAGAAGCAGACCCTGACGTCGAGAGAAGAACACAGCATGAGTATAGGTACAAGTCGTCAATAAGTTTGTCTACTTTGGTAGTCAGATTGCGGAGGATGGAAGCTGCTCAAGTTAGATACAAAATGGATAGCACTGGCCAGCGGCACGCTATGGGGATTTGGCAAATTTTGGAGAAGCAGGGTCATCTCATTTGAAACAAGGAAGGAAGTTCTTTGCACCTGTGTGTAGAGTGTGTTGCTTTACTCGAAGCATGGACTTTTCGAATGGAGGATTGACGCACGTTGCAGGCATTTGAGATGAGTTGCTACCGTCTCCTACTGAACATCAGATGGTTCAGTTGCAGCACAAACGAAGAGGTCCTGAGAAATTCTACACCAAACAGCGACTGAAAAGCGCTATAATCACGATGAAGTTGGGGTTGTTCGGACATACCTGTCGAATCCCTGATAACCAAATGGTTGAGACAGCCATGCTGAGCATAGTCGAAGGAGACAACAAGCGCGGAAGACCACCAAGAGTGTGGACTGAAGATGTCAAGCTGTGGACGCAGATGAGCCTCACAAACGTCATGAGGAGCGTAAATGACCGGATTCTATGGAGAAAGATAATTCGTAAGGTCGCCATCGACACCCACTGGCATACCGATGCCCGGGGAAATTAAGTCAAGAAAGTCAAGCCATGCGAACAGAAGAAAAAAACTATGGAATGTTCAAAAGGAGCTGAAGAGCTCCAACAGAAAAGATTCACATCCCCAATGGTAAATTTTATAATAATTCTATATTGTTTGACTTATGTGGTGAAGCAATTATTCTGACAAAGCTCCCGTGCTGGCTTTGAAGACAGTGATAATTCCTTTTGTCCTTCTTACTACTTTTTGTTCACAAATCGCCATTATGATTACTATGTAGAATATTGTAGATTCACTTTCATCTTTTTGGTTTGCTGATTTCTTTTCGCCAAATCAGAGCTGCAGGAGGTAGCCCGTACAATTCGTGTACTGAAATACTTTTCTCTCCACTTCAGCATCTTAGTCCGGCAGCCAGAATGAGTTTCTGCAGGGAACGAGGCCGAAAGTGAGACTTTCACAGAATGATGTACACCCTATGCCTACTACGAATCTGCACGTCTGCCGAGTTCTAGTGAGTTCTTCTTCTTGTCAGACAGGATCAAAGAAAAACACATGTAAATCTAATAGGACTCAAGTTGCAGCTTTTGGCAAAAATAGAATTTTGTATGTTTTCTCTGATTAAAGAAAAAGTACTAAGCCCGGAGACATAATTTTTGGCATGGAATGTCTTCAGGTCATTTCCTATGATGCGCATGTGCTATTATCATGCATCTAATCGGCAATGCATGTGAGAATGTGATTAAATGTGGATAAAGTTCCTCAAAATGTCTGTGTTTACCGACATTAAGAGGCTGGCCAAATCTAAATGCGTTTCACTATATAGACAAGGGTGCATGAAAATGAAAGGAAATGACTGAAGACTATACATGTCAAAAATTATGACTCATGGGCTTAGAACGTTCCGTTTAATCAGAGAAAACATACAAAATTTCATTTTAGTAAAAAACTGCAATCTGCGTCCCATTGGATTTACATGTGTTTTTCTTTGATCCTGTCTGACAAGAAGATGAACTCACTAGAATTCGGCAGACCTGCCGATTCGTAGTAGGCACAGGGTGTACGTCATTCTGTGAAAGTCTCACTTTCGGCCTCGTTCCCTGCAGAAACTCGCTCTGGCTGCCAGACTACTTTTCTATTGATGATGTAGTCAATAATCAAAAACAATAAAATTCTGATAAAGCCTCTTAGGTTGAAAATGTGTTTTCGTATGCTCTTCGTGCCGCAGCCAGTGGTCTTGCTACACCACTATTTCATGTAGTTAGACGACCCCTGGATATTGGATGTTCCTTCGCTTTGCAGAGATACCAACGTAAAGCCCCTCAGCAAAGACAAGAACATGTCTAAGCTCATCAATTTCCGACCAATTTGCACTGCGGTATTTAATTGATAATTCGCTTCTGCCGAAATAAACATGGATTTCTTCCTCAAAGCGGCTGTAAGAGTAATATCATGGAAACAATGGATGTTTTAATTGAGACAATGCATAAAAGGGAGTCAGTTGATGTCATCTACTTTGATTCTGCGAAAGCATTTGACAAGGTTTCTCGCAAATTGTTGGTCCTTAGACTGTCTCGCTATGGTTTCAGGGATAATCTATTACGATGGATTTACAGTGTAGGTTGCACTAGCGCGTCACTGTGCTAGAAATGCAATGCAGGAAATAATAAACACAACTATCCTTTCAATATTAAGTAAACATCATCAGTTAAAATTTCAAGATACTAGTTATCGTGAAATACTATGATAAGACAGAAAGCGTCTGCTGTGGTGTAGGTAGCGGAGTTATGCTGGATCGTTGAAGATTAGCATAGGTGGGAAGCAGGAATTTTAGACAGATAATCAGTTAGCTTGTTTATCACAAAATGGGTAAGAACAACCATGTACCGCTACACTCTTAGGCAAAATGTTCCACATTGAGTGCATGAAGAGGGCCGTATAACTGAGGTCCGTGATTTATTGGATACAGTTTCTCAATATTATATTTTTTTATAAATGATTTGTCCAGATATAACAGGAAAATATAAAGTTTTATGAAAAAACATTCTTAAAAAATCTTTTTTCGCTCAAATTTGGCATAGGATCTGCATTTTCATGTCACAAATGAAGGTCCGAAGCAACAAGTATAGTCCGTGGTCTGATTAGGTTGGTATTGAAGGCACACAAAAACACTTGGCCTGATGTATTTATAAGCAGTGCTGTGAGCACATTTCACAGATACCAAAATGATTTCCCTTGAAAACTAACTGAAATGAAAGATAATGGCATTTAGGGTTCATGTTTATTGGGATGCAATATACAGGGTGAACATAAAAGAATACCCCAACTTTAAAAATTTATTGTGACAAGACTAAGCAACGCACGAGGTTCGGTGAGGTGTCATATGAAAGACGACGTTCTGAAGTTTTTTTTACTACCAAAGCAATGACTTAATTTCTTAAGTTTTCAACAAAAGTTTGATCATTAATTTTTGGCTAAAAATGCATGATATTTATTATTCATTTTACCGACAACTCTGTTGTAACTTTTTAAGTGTAAGTCTACCTTATTTCCATCAAGTATTTAATTAAATAAAAGACGATTTTACTATACTAACCATTTGTATCATAGGCCCTATATAAACATCATAAATGCTCAATATGGCCGCCCTCAGCAGCACGAACAACGTCCATTTGATAATCAAACTCACGCCAGACGTTTTGCAACATTTCCGATATCACAGATCGGATGGATGCTGTGATTCGAGATTTCAGTTCTTCTAAATTTGTCGGGAGTGGTGGCACATACACAGAATTCTTAATATACCCCCAAAGAAAAAAATCACAAGGTGACAAGTCTGGGCTTCGCGGTGGCCAACGATGAAGGGCTTTATCTGTAAATGAATGACGTCCAATCCAACGTTGAGGATAATGATCATTCAAGTACTGTCGGACTGATAGATGCCAGTGAGGCGGTGCCCCATCTTGCTGAAAAATTAAGTTTCCAGCATGTTCCTCTAATTGAGGCATCAACCAATGAACAAGCATCTCAAAGTACGAGGTACTTGTTACAGTAGAGTCTTCAAAAAAGAAAGGACCAAAAACCGTAGATTGCGAGATAGCACAGAACACGTTAACTTTCGGCGAGTCTCGTACAAGTTCCACAGATTCGTGAGGATTCTCAGTTGACCATATACGTACGTTGTGCTTGTTCACCTTCCCTGTCACGTGGAATATAGCTTCATCTGAGAATACGAGCTTCGAAATGAAAGAGACATCCAACTCAGTCTGTTCGAAGATGAAATTGCAAAACTCCACTCTCTGTTCTGTATCACCACTTGTTAAAGCTTGTAGGTGCTGTAATTTGTACGGTTTCATGTTCAAATCCTTTCGCAAAACCTTCCACACCGTAGATTGAGGCATTTGCAGTTCAAGGCTGGCACGACGAGTTGACTTTCGTGGACTTCGTAGAAAAGCACCGAGAGTACGCTCCACGCTCTCCTCCATCACTCTAGGTCTAACTGGGCTCTTGCCTTTACACAGGCATCCAGTCTCTACGAATTGGCGGTACCAACGTAGGATCTCTTTTCTATCAGGTGGGCTCACCCCAAACTGCAAACGAAAGGTGCGTTGAACAGTTGTTGTCGATTCAGATTTGCAGAATTGAATAACACAAAAGGCTTTTTGTTTCGCTGTAATCATGTTGAAGAATGATAAAAATGACTTATGGGTCTCGTAGAAAGTTTTAAATTAAGAGACGAGTCATTCGATCGCGATTGGTAGCTAACTGACACGCATCAATTCATGGGAATCCCAGAGGGGTAAATATAGATATTACTTAATGCAACATGCGTACCGGTGTAGGAGTCCCACACGAACTAAAATTAAACTCAAGAAAGACGATTATGTTAATCGATGGCCGACTGTGGTTTGAGAAAAGTAAATTTTACCTTAGCTCTGGTAGGACAAAGATGAGCAAAGATGTAAAAAAAAAACTTCAGAACCTCGTCTTACAAATGACACCTCACCGAACCTCGTGCAATGCTTAGTCTTGTCACAATAAATTTTTAAAGTTGGGGTATTCTTTTGTGTTCACCCTGTATAGTCATCAAATGACTACAGGAGTCGGGGAAAATCCTCGATAAATTCAAAAATTCATATTTTCATTAAATTTTTGGTCACAAAAATTGTACAAGAAGTGTTTGCTTTTTAACCAAGTCCGTTTGAGTCACTACATATTTCTGAAAGTGGTAGAAAACAACGCAGAAGTCAGGACAGGGATTACTGAAGTAATATTATGTTAATGTAGCCAAATCCCTTCATAGAGTGCAATTGAGACATTCCAAACGGATCATAGAGTAATGCAGACCCTTGCAGGATGCGACCTCATGGTCCCTATGTAGGGACTCCTCCGACATTCATTGAGGACCTTTTTTCAGGCAGTGTAGACGAGAATCAAAGTCCACCAAGCATCTGAAGTCAAGCAGTATAATTCAGGCTACAAAGAGAACACAGATGAAATTGTCATGCACAAGAAGGGCGGCCTGTAGGACTTGGATCCACGAGCAAAAACCAGATTATCCAGCTGTGTTGTCCTTACCGGCTAATCTACATTTAAGTAAGGAATTCATCATTGTTCTTCAACCTTTCAAGGCATGGCCGTCCTACACTGGCTTTGTAGATCTTGGTTTAAACATGAGGCCCTTTTCGAGTTTCCTACGCATAAATTTCACCCCCTTAGGTTGTCAGAAATAGACAATTCTCTAGTCAACTTGAAACTCTGATCTGACCCCTCGACTATTTTTATGGAAAATAGTCAGATAAATGTACATGCATGTCCACTAAAGTATACAATGTTAGTTACAGACGAACTATCCAATACAAGTTACTCGAAAATGTGATCAGACGTGTCTTGGAAAAAGTTGAAAACCGTAAATTTTGTTTAAATTAAAGATTGCAGCTTGCATTTGACATAGATTTATGAAAAAAGTATGTGTAGTGATAATAAGTCTATAATATTTCAGATAAATCACTTATCTATCCGATTAAGATCTTTTTCACAGTTTAGATTTCCTGAAGTGGATTGTGATCTATCTTCATGGTAGCATTTCCCACATGTCTAGAGATTCCTATTATCACAGCGTGTGATAATGTCTAGAGATGAGACAGAGACATACATTGAACCGAAAAGGATGCCATTTCAATTCATTTCGTGAAACTGAGGTGGGCTATCACTGTAAACCGTCACCTCCTAAAAACGAAGAAACCTGCATCCTAAAGCGCGACACACTAGAATTTTAGGAGGTTTCGTGAAATAGAGTGTTGACATACTAAAGAGAACAATAACCCTAGTGTGCTAGCCTCCTAAAATGCTTTGCTTTAGTATTTTTTTATTAGTTACGAATATTGTCTTACTTTAGTGTGTGGTTTAGGAGGTGCTGGTTTAGAGTGAACGCTGATGATTTTCGTATTTGAAGTCTTTCTTAAGACTGTGTTGCATGCATGCATTTCAAATTACATTCTGTGAATGGTTATGAGCAATTGAGATTTTTCTGCATCCGTCGCTATTAAGTTTTAATGAATGATATTTACCGGGGGGGGACATGATGACAAAGTAGATGTTTCATCTTAGCGTTGAGAGATCAAAGAAGGTTGGCACGCGCATTGTCGACCAATTTTCGACGTTTTATATATCAAAATGAGTAGGGTAAGATTAGAAGATCCCCTAGTGCATCAAAAGTACAAAATATTAATACATGCGGTCTAAGTCGAGTACCATTCATTTTTCCATGACCAATACAGAAAGCAATTCATTGCATGCATTAACATGGATTAGAGTGATAACCACCAACTGCAATCCGTTTCATAAATTGTTAGAAATCATTTAAAACAGCAACACTTAATTGTACATGTAAGCAGCACGTTTCTAACTATAATTGAGTGAGTTTGTTTCCTACATCATATTAAATATTTTTCTTTGTTACATGCTGACTCAGTAAGGGCTAGTCCTTAAAAGGACTGATGGATGCGTTCCCCAGTAGCCAGATTCGTCTCCTCTTAAGTTCTATTACCTTTCGGATGCTATTAGGCCTACTGCCGATCAAATTTCTGATCATCTGTTGATCAATTTGATTCCATTCCTGCCTCACTAAAGATTCCAACCGCATCAGATCATTGCCAGGACAAATTCGTCGACGAACTCGCCGTTTCAAGATAGACAAGACATGCTCGATTGGATTCAAGTCAGGAGACCTTGCCGGCCAGTCTAAGGTTCGCATTCCTGCCTATCTTTTATACAATTGAGTTGCCCTGGCACGATGGCATCGAGCATTGTCATCCATGCGAAACCAAATCAGATGATGGATCACCGACACTGAATGCTAAAGGATAAACATGTTCTTCGAGCACTCGAACATAGCGTTCGGAGTTCATGTTTTCCCTCATGACATGCAGTGAACTGCGACCATCACTTCAAATGGCTCCCAAAATGAGCAATTTCCTGCAATTGTCCTGACTCCTCGATGTAAAACAACGATCAGGAATGTCTTGCCCAGACTTCAGCCAAAGGCGTAGACTTCTATTTGTGAATTTTAATCGGACAGCTGTCTCATCCGACCAAACAACAAGTGACCACTGATTCCGCCAGTACAACGTTTCATTGACCACTGTAATCTCAGTTTCTTGTGTCGCTCGGACAGATTCAGCTTCAATGGTCTCTTACGACTGGTTTAGTTCAGCTCCTTAAGTCGTCTCTAAACAGTTGTCCTGGAAAGATTTGAACTCAGATAAAGAGGTAGACTGTGGAGGGATCACTGTCGACCACACTGGTGATGTACCGATTTGACCGGCGAGAAGTCAGCCTTGGTCGGCCAGAAGACCTTCTATCAGGCCGCTGACAGCCTCTTTGCAACCAAAAGAAAATAGTACTTCTGGGGACATATAATTGTTGCGAGACAGTGGCAGCTGGCCGACCACTTCGGATCAAGGCCTAAGCTTGACCCCTAAGATAGCCTTTCTGGCAAGCTTTCACTACAGCAGTTCGCATGTTACTGAGAGACACAAAACAAAGGAAATGAATGAATTCGATGTCTTTCGATGACACAACATTGTTCTCGTCTGCCTACGCATGCATTGTTCTCGCCTGCCTATGCATGCATTGTTCTCGTCTGCCTATGCATGCATTGTTCTCGTCTGCCTATGCATGCATTGCTCTCGTCTGCCTATGCATGCATTGTTCTCGTCTGCCTATGTATGCATTGTTCTCGTCTGCCTATACCCTATGCATGCGTGAGAGTGATGAGTCATGCCTCTGGTTAGCGATGAAAATGAGAAATTAATTCCAAACAAATTGCAAAAGATTGAAATATTATTTAGTATACTGACTGCTATATTGAGAGTATAGCCATGAACTTTTCACAAGAACAATTTCAGAACATGAGTTGTCTAAACATATGAAGTTTTCTGAATTCGGAAACGACTTTCTATACGTAATTTACATTTACTCATTTCAATTCTTTATGAAACAATCTGTATTAAGTCTAAATACTTGTAAATGATACACGCAGTGCAACTTTGTGAAAAGCGGATGTTTAGAGCGCATATCAAAGGCAATTTAAAAATAAATAATAGAATTCACATGATTGATATGATCAAAACGTGACAGCACCGCTTGAATGACAGCTACGTCCATGCACCCAAATAACAGTAGCATAGACTTTGCTGCAGCTCTTCAATGAAATAATCCTGAAATTAATTTTGAAATTCTGAAAAATGAGCGATTTTCAGCTTCCATCCAAGTTTTCAATTCAATTAAAATATTGAGATTTTTCATTGAAATACATCCCCGAACATGGAAAATTCAATAGATATGGAACAATAGGTTCTATCCCCTGTCCACATAGCCCAACCGAGAATCCAACAGGGGCACCCAGTTGTCAAAGACAAGAAAGGACACACCTGAGCAATATGAAATTCATCCATGAATTACAATAGAACAGTGAAGTGTCAATGTGCTCAGTCAAGTAGGGCTTAATTTTAGTTGCAAATGAAATAAGGAAGATTTGATGGTGTTCACGGAGGTCTTCTAGGCTGAAGAACGAGAGAAGGATTTTCTACAACCAGCTATAGGGAAACTTTGTCTGCTTGAACACAATTGGCGCGGTCAAAAGGTCCCTGAAGAACATTGTGAAGATTTTCAACACGAGTTATTGTCCGAAGCGAATGAAATGTCAGTGCTTGTTGAAAAACATGCTGTCTTTTTGGATGCCCACTGGGCTGCCCTCATGCGTTTCCATGAGCAGCCTGCATGAATGCCGGCAAGATGCGGCCCTTCCAACCTGCTCCATCCCCGTAGTGGTAGTAGTGAAGTGTTTTATTTCATTGAATCGAAATCATACAGTCATTAGAACGTACAGACATGTAGTAAAGCGCGTACAAGTCAGAAGTAAAAACACAATTTTAGACAAAGAAAAATTTACATGTGCTGATACAAAGCAACAGATCTTGCGAATGAAGTGATCTGAACAGAGAATGCAAAATGCATAATTGATTTATGAATGTCTACTACTGGTTACGTACGAAGGTTATTCAAAATCAAAATGCACGCAATAATAAAAAATGACATTCTGCGTTCTGATCGAGAAAAAGGAACAAATAGACGAAATAATCGGGAGACGTATAATGCAAGATGTGGTCAACAAGCCTCAATTCATTAAATAGCTTTCAACTGTGACTTGCTTCCAATATGACTCAGCTTGTACAAGTGATGAAAGCAACACAGTAGTTTGTCATCTTGTATGAAATCTATTTCGCCTGCTAAAGACTCGCATGTTCACGTGTGTCGCTTCAACCTAATTGTGTCTATCAACACATTTTATTAAACCCCTGAATGAAAATCATCGCCATCACTTTTACTTTTCACAAAGTGAGTCGCAACGAAGGTCTGCCGTCTTTCGAAAGATTGTTTGAAATGCTATATCGTGTTTATCATTCAAGTGCTCAGTATACTTAATGGCTCTGACTGAATAATGAAGTTGTCGGATGTGTATGGTTACATAGATTTTGACAGAAATCTGCTCAGTTCCAGGAATTCTTTTGGAATTCCAGAGTCGATCACTTAAGATGCAAATATAGTAATCAAATGTACTTTACAATGCATAACGACGCACTGCGAGTATCAAGCATGTACGAAATAAAGGCCGTCTCACATCACCTACGTGTTGCGTGTTACATGTGCACTGTACAGTAGGGTGGAGTGAAAAAAACTTTTTTCAGAAATCAAAGAAGCCCCATTCATTTATGTATGACAAATGTATAAACTAACCTCCATGTGCAATTTCAATACATTTGAATGTCATTTGAGCCCGCCACACCGAGTCTGAAAGAATCAGGCTCCCGAAAGTCTAAAAATAGTCCAAAATTGCAAAGTTCGAAGCATTTGATCCCATATTTTTCTCACTGCAATCTTATGTATCAGTAAGCCCCAATTGTTTACATGCAAAGAATATGAGCGTTGAGTTGCATGTCAATTTTGAAAGCATTTGGGTATCATTTATGACACAATCTAAAAAAAATCGACACGAAACTTAAAGTCCATCGGTATTATGAAAATCTCATACAGCTATTTATGATTATCGCGGAAAATGTTATGGAAACCCAAATTACAAGTGAAAACACAGCAAGAGGAAGTAGGACCTATCTTTCAATAACAATGCGTCATATATTCGCTTTTTGTGTTAGAAGTTTTCATTCGATTTCTAGATGCTCGCGTTTAGTTTTATCACACTTGCCACCAAGCTTACTTCCGTAATATTTTTTATGCAACGTTCCACAGCTTGTGTGTGGCAGGGCAGGTAAAAAAATCAAGAGTTTTACCTGCACTTCGTAAATTTTCTTCTGATATCCCTATTGTAAGAGGTGGCTCCGTCCGCTCTTCCAAAGTCACCCAATCAATTAGAGAAAAGTAATCTTCAGCTTGAAAATTAAGTTTAGGGGCGCGGAATTCTCTCAGTTTGCCGGTAGTAAGTTGTCTCGCTTTCAAAACTCGTCGCAATCCCAGTTATTGGATATGGGTTCTCTCATCATATAGCATTGCAATTAGAAGATTTTCTTGATGAGCGAAGAAAGCATTACGCTGTAGGACGTTGTCAACAACTGTTTTTAAATGTCGAGGTAAGTATCTTGACGCTCTTATCATACCATAAAAATGCTTTGCACCATAGCCAATGGATGGATAGCACCTTATTGAGAACCATGTTTGGGGCATACACTTTACATATAAATGTAGACAACGTCACTAATTCTTGGGATGGATAGGTAGTTCCAATATATAAGCGCAAAACTCGATTCGCTGTAGTAACCCATCTAGCATGAGACAGCTTGGCAGGACGTCACTTCGCAAAATCATTTGATATATCCTTGTTTTGAATTACGTGACAAATTTCGTGTAAATATTTTTTATCAGAACTTAAAATCTGGATGTTCAA
Organism: Prostheceraeus crozeri; assembly: GCA_907163375.1. Taxonomy (NCBI): domain Eukaryota; kingdom Metazoa; phylum Platyhelminthes; order Polycladida; family Euryleptidae; genus Prostheceraeus; species Prostheceraeus crozeri. The sequence goes on from CAJQUW010009290.1 coordinate 437,472, forward strand.
GTCAGGCAAATTAGATTCAATGGCCTGAAAATCAACAATTTCCAGAGTTTCACATGAACACAGAGATTTGCCAATTGGTCCGGCATAACTGTTTGGCCCTGTTGTGTATCCATCTAATTCCCCCATTAGATGTCGGAGAGGGAGCTCATTGGGGTGGAGCAAACATATGACCCACTGGACCGGATGTTGAAATTCTTTTTCGAGAAGTCGAATGACTCCTCCAACTGGTCCTGTGTTAACAGGAGTTCCATCGCATCCCATCACTTTGAGTCCATTTAAGTTTGTATATAACTCACAAATATCAACAATAGAACATTTAATATCTTTAGACGATCCACTTTTAGGAGAAATGTGACCAATAAAAATTGAACCTGGCTCCTTTAAAAGTGATACATGTTCTTCAAGTACTGTTTTTCGAAACTTACCATCCTGAAAGATTGTTCTGTCCTTTCGGCTATCAAAATATACTGCTTGAATGTCTTCATTAAATTGCTGGGTTTCTCTGAAAATTTTCCTTTCTCTTATGACCTTGCTGCGATCAATAATTTTGTCCTTATTCTTTGTTGATACAATACCAAAGTCTTGCAGCACAGATGTTGCAATTGCCGCTCCTAGCCTGTCTGAGACAAGGTAGCGGTCGCAAGTCGAAGCCAAATTCGATAATTTCTGACGCATCTGAGACCCATATCGGCTGGAAGTCATTTTCTTGGTCACACAATTTTCAAACATATCGCCATCATCAGACGCCATTTCGCAATCATTATCGGACTCTGGATAACACACAGTTGCTTCAAATTTTCTCTTCTCTTCTTTCGCTATTCGTTCAAATTCTTTCTCCTGTCTCAATAGTCGAGTCTTTATTGACTTGGTAGCGTTTTTATCAATTCCTGAAATGATCATATTTCTGCTTGATATTTGATCTTTATAAAATTCATTTTCTTCTTTAGACACTTCACCTTTCAGAATGATGAAACATGCATTTATTTTTTGTTTGAATTCCTCAGATCGGTCAAAGCTCTTCCCTGACGATCGCCTTTCAACTGGAATTTTTAAAAGATTGCGATAGTTGTCGCTCCACCGTTTTAGTTTTTCTGCTACCTTGTGGTTTTCAATTGTATTAATGCCTGCTTTATGCCATATACTGATTATTTCATCAGCAACATCGCGACATTGAGAAATAGTGGACACATTTCCAATTGTTGCATTATCTTTGATGTACTGCAGTCTGTTTAAGCACTCTTTAATTGTCGGCAGTTGAGTCTGCTTGAAACTTTCCAATGAAACGCCAATGAAAGGATCACAGAGATTCGTACGTGTCGCCATAATCTTTGCTTTCAAATTATGCCTTTAAAGCGTGCCACGTCTAAGTATAACGCTAAACGTCTAATTATTGATCAAAATGGGAAATTCTTTACTGAAATGAAAAACTGATGTCAGCCAATGACTATAGGGTCATTCCATGAAATCGTGACATACATGTAGATGTGCAAAAATAAAAGAGACTTAACTTAACCACTAAAGGTGAATTTGAGAAGTACAGGGTGTCCGTAAATTCGCTTGACTTTTAAATTGAATATCTACATGAGAAAACAATAAACTTTTTTTATCACAAGCCATGTTATATTGCGCAACATAAAGGGGAATTCACGAATCTAACAGTAAGAAGCCAATATTTGATGATTAAAATGTTCAAATCAAGTGTTCGAAATGATTGCCATCGCAATCAATCACTGCAGTCAATCGCCGAATAATATCGATGAAGCCGAATGAAGGAATTTTGAGATGCATGTTGATGGCTTAGCATCTGACCAGATACGGCAATTGTGCGTGTTAACGATCCCATTGAGTGAAAAATACGCTTCGTCAGACCAGACAATGTCATCGATTACATTCTGATTGTCGAGAAGCCAACTCGCTAACTCACAGCGCTTTCGCTTGTCGGTCGGCTCAAGTGCTTGCACTTGTAATTTGTACGGGTAAAGTTTTAGTTCATGCCGACTTATTCTATGGACACTAGTCTTTGAAATGATACCAATCTCTTCCGCCACTTTGCGAACTGACGTGACTCCTATCTTTGATTTTGAACTAGTCTCCTCGACGACGCGATTCACAGTTGCAATTGTCATGTCATCCATTGTAGGACGGCCACTGCGAGGTTTATCATGAACGCTGCCAGTTTCTTCAAACTTTTTGATGATATTTGCAATCGATGTTGTTGTAAAAGGATCTTTGTGAATGCGTCTTTGAGTCTTAAACATTCGAAGGGCAGCTGTAGCACTTCTATTGCATGCATAGAAGCACTGAACTATCTCGATCCGAGCCTGAAGATCCATTGTGAATAAGAGAGGCAGCGGTCGTACCAGTTCACATTGAGATTTCGGACATAGCATGAGGAAAGAAACTCTTATGATACAGACTTAAATTATTGATTGACACACGCGTCTTTGTCATTGGTTAGCGAAAACATCACGTCATGGATATGGGATATGGCAATTCTATGCCATGAAAACTGATTAATTTGACGTTCTCAATTGAAGATGATACGATATGAATCAATCAATGACTAAGCATGTCGTCATGGCTGGTGATGAAAGTGCATAGAATTGAATAGGGGAAAATTTTGAGCTATGGCCCTAGGTAAGGTTAATTGACATAATTAACAGCACGGCTAATTGACTTAAACATTTACTGAAACTGAAATGAATTCAACAAAGCTTAAGAACTATAATTGCACATATAATATTCATTACAAAAATGACTGCATGCAGAATGTAAAATTTAAGCAGTTAAATAATCGAATATTCATTTCTTATTGTTAGATTCGTAACTTCCCCTTCATGTTGCGTAATATAACAGGGTTTCTGACGTAAACGTTTATTGGTTACTCATGTAGATATTCAATTAAAAAGTCAAGCGACTTTACGGACACCCTGTATATAACCGGAAGTTCATGTTTTCACATCGATTTCAAAATTTTGGCTAATTCTACTAGAATTACACGTAAATAGAAATGCGTACTTTTTCTTTAATTTTTTGATTTTTTTCCACCGAGTTAAGTTGTCAAACTGATAATGAAAAAGCATTGGCAAATGAGCTACAACTCCACTTTTAGTAATAGTTGACCGTTCTATTACATTCTGTAAAAAAGAATAATGAAATTTTGAAATTTTGTCACTTCTATAGGCTGTTAAAGTGCACATAGATAGTTTTGTCCCGTTCGTCACGAAATGATCTATTGTTTTTATTATTCAATAAGTATGAAACATTTCAATTAGCGGTTGCTCTCTATTTGTCAACTAACGTCCTGACTAGACACCACATTAATTTCAGACAAGTATGATGTAATGGGTGTAGCTGAGGTTCGTGACGAACGGGACATCGCCATTTCAACTATCTCTACCGGATAGTTGAAAATTGTCCCATTCGTCACACACATTTGTTAAATTAATGTTCACTACTGTCAGGACTAAGTCTATGGCAATGCACTTTTGTTCAGACTTATAGCCAGCCGAAATGTGCTTGACAGAGCAAGTGAGCGCGATCATTGTGCGGCTGGCGACATTCATAGATATCCTACATCGTCGAATGCAAGGTGAAGCGCCGTCGCCAGACGGGGGATTGCCGAGACAATGAATAGGACGTTTGACACGAACTTGTCATTCTCTGGTTGAACATCATGCCTTTAACAGCAGCAGAGCGGAAGCGCCTTGAGAGAGCCAGAATGACCATCGGAATGATGACAGAAGAAAACAAGAAAGCGGCAATGCGAATGAAGAGGAGAAGAGCAACGATGAAGCAAATGCGGTCGAATAGTGAGACGATGAAGCAACGGGAATATGAGAAGATGCGAAAGAGAATTCAGCGGCAGAAGAAAAGAAAAGGCCGACACCTCCGCATTCCTGACTCCTCAAAGTGAAGGGAAAGCGGTCTCCCGTGTGAGATGCACTCTACCGAGAAGTCCCACGCGTCGGAGAGAAGTTGTAAAGCGATTGGCGGAAGAGGAGAGACTCATGAAGAAGATCCCAAAGTCAAATTCCAATGGACATGCCCTGTCTCAAGAGACGAAAGAGGTAGTAGAGAAGTTCTACTGCGATGATCTGACTTCAAGAATCTACGCTGACACCAGAAAATCCAAGAAGGTGAGAAAACCTGATGGAACGAAAGAAAGGGTGCAGAAGAGATTGCTGCTGTACAATTTACACGACGCTTATCGCTTGTTTAAGCAAAAGAACCCCGACGTTTCTATCGGAGTATCCAAATTCTGTGAGCTTAGACCAGCATTTGTTGAAACTGTCTCTGAGAAGGACCTCACCGTGTGCTGTTGTCCTTACCACGAGAACTTCGCATACATGATCCAAGCAATTTGGTACAGGAACAACATCGAGTCGTTTCTGGAGGACTTTTCGTGCAACACAGATAGTGCTGACTGTATGTTCTCACGATGTGGATTTTGCTCGTCTATCAACGTTGAAGCAGTGGTGGACAAGGATTCATACGAAGTCTTCATGTGGAAAGGGCCCAAACTTGATAAAATAAGTTCAAAAGATGCTTTGCACTTTCATGTAGTATAATTTCGGCACTATACCGTATTAAGTCTTATCATTTCCCTGTGTTGTTCACGCTTATTCTCATCATACATGTATTTTGCCTTGTGCACGTATAAACCCGTAGTTTGACTATTGATGCATGTAGGCAAGACGCTATCATTTCTAAAAAGATGCACATGTACATGTAATACATAGAATCAATAGAATATCATTGCAATTATTTTTGGCAATCGTATGTCTAATTTGTAATTGTGATTTATTGTTTGAGAGAAATTTAAATTTCAATGCGTGAACTAATTATTTAAGTAAGGACTATCATGCAAAATTGAAATGTGAATAATTCTATCGGTAATACATGTATGAATGATGCAGTTTAATTAAATGCTCAATGCGAATATTCACACGTGTGTAACAGCCGCATATTTTGGTAGGCCTTGGTTACATAAAAGGTGCATGTCTATTTTCCAGGTAATGTTTTCTCGTTCCGAAATGAAGACCTATACACAAGATAGCATCAAGAGACTAAAGCAGCATGTCTATGTCAATCACAGACAGCATGAAGAGCTTCGGAAAGCGAATGAGGATCTGCAAGATGGCTCTGTGATCATGCTATGTCTGGATTTCAGTGAGAATTTCCAGTGTTGAATTCAACGGGAGGTCATGGCTGCTCATTGGAGATCAGACTGCAGGGGTCAGGTCACAATCTACACATCCATTGTGTACTTTTGGAGTGGACACAAAGTGATCCATAAGGCGTATGCAATCATTTCTGACACTCTCCATCATACCCATCGAGAAACTGCAGTCTTCAACGAACAAATACTGGACGACATCAGCAAGATTACAAAAGTCGAGGAAGTCATGGTGTGGTCGGATGGAGCTGCTGCGCAATTCAAATGCCGGCACACGATGGGTCACATGTTGAAATCTAATTACAACATCACCTCCTGGAACTTCTTCGAGAGTTACCATGGAAAGGGACCGCATGACGGAATTGTTAAGTTAATGACAAAATATAAAAATATTCAGTACTGGTACTGCATCAAAGTGTAATACTACATACGTACTGGTATTGATATTAAGCGTGATGTACAAGCATGGACAAGTAGGCCTTTATATATATTCTTGAATGAAATTTAATGTAGTTAAGTACCTGTTTGAGTTTGTAACTTATTGATACTTTCTCATATACCAGGTACAGTACATCCACATGCAATGAAGTGTAATAAATTATACAGGTAGGATACACCGCTTAGATGGGTAGGTGTTTAAATCTGCGGGTATAGATAAAAAATTGTACATATTTATTATTAGATCACAATGAACGATTGATGTGTTCAGTTACAACATACTAAGCTTAGCTGTTAGCTGGTGTTGAGTAAAAGTTTTACTTTAATTGACACGTACATTGTGTATTTTGAGCAAATTATAAGTGCACATGTGTGGTACATTTTCAACATGAAGACTTATTAATTATGGTCAGTTTCATTTCGATTTTCTAACGGTACTAGGCCTAGGTAAAAATCCTTTGCTTTCGATCAAAACATCAAATCCCCTCGGTTTCAGGAGCGGTCGTTAAGCGCGAAGTCTGGCGCCAGTCCAGCGTCAGGCATCGCTATTGTCCGAAGTGCGATGGACGTCTATCAAATCGCGCTCACAATCGATGGGGTGGAAGCGATCATGATCTCCGAGGATTCAATCCCAAGGTTTGAGGGTATGTCATTTCCTCAATCGCCTGGAATAAAGGCATGTCACCAAGTTCGCAAAGTAGGAGAGTCGTGCGTCTCACTCTTTATGAACACAAGTGATGCGGTCCCGCTTGGTCGTCCCAATCGCATCATCATGAAAACTCTTGACATCAACGAAGGCCTACCAACCCATCCTCTGCCAACCCAGGACCATCTTCAGAGCCTTCTAATGAAGTCAACGACAGCGATGAAGACATTCTTAGTGCCTCTGAGCTTCGCCTGTTGATAAGCGAGGCCCGGCGGAACCTCTAACTGTTCTTGTTCACACATCAGTAAGCTAAATAAAAGATAAATGTTGATTGGAATATAGTTGTTTTGATGGTCCCGTTCGTCACGCAACTTGCTTTCTTGACATCAAAATTTAAACACTATCTAATTAATGGAAATTCTGCAAACTCACAGTATGTTAGCTTGATACCCAATACTTAATTACCAAACAGTTTTCGGAGAAAAATAGCCTCTCACTTCAGAGAAATATTTAACCAAACAAAAGGTCGAATTTCTTGATGTCACAGCGCGTCCCGTTCGTCACGCAACTTTGCATCGTTCTGGTAGCGAGTATAGTAATAGCTGAGAAATGAAATTTCACATGACTGATCTGTTGAGTTTCACTAACTATCTTGGCTACCTAGAGAAATTCAAAATACAATGAAAGGTTTTGAAATACTCAAATTAAAATAAAAAGTCGAAAAAAGTGTCCCGTTCTTCACGATGGAATGACCCTATACCCATACGCTCATCATCAACAACAATAGAGACAGGATGAATAACTGAAGTTCGGCCAATCACTATTTCGATGGACTTAAATTAGACACAGGATTGTTAACGCACGCAAAATAGATGTTGTCAAGCAAAAGTTTTAGATCAGTTCATTGCTAATTCTGTTGAAATTTTGTGCTAATAGAGCAAATGGAAGAAAATAAGAGAAAATCGTTTTTTATGTTTTAGGTGGTGTTGTAATATCGAATGATATCCGAGTGTGCAGAAACATTATAAGAATTACAGTTCATACTTACTTCAAATTAGTACATAGCTGTATGAGATTTTATTTCATAATACCGATGGACTTTAAGTCATAATTAGATACTCGTATGTTTCGTGTCGATTTTTTTTAGATGCAGTGTGGCGGGCATAAATGATACCCAAATGCTTTCAAAATTGACATGCAACTCAACGCTCATATTCTTTGCATGTAAACAATTGGGGCTTACTGATACATAAGATTGTAAATGAGAAAAATATGGGGTCAAATGCTTCGAACTTTGCAATTTTGGACTATTTTTAGACTTTCGGGAGCCTGATTCTTTCAGACTCGGTGTGGCGGGCTCAAATGACATTCAAATGTATTGAAATTGCACATGGAGGTTAGTTTATACATTTGTCATACATAAATGAATGGGGCTTCTTTGATTTCTAAAAAAAGTTTTTTTCACTCCACCCTACTGTACATGTTTGCTTTTGCGTTATGAACGTCGTGTGAAACACAAAGATGTTCATTAATTGAATATCCAATCAGATTGTCTTTAGTTGAACATTTTTCAACTTCTGCGTTTTTACAGCTACATTCACATTTCATTCCTCTCATCGTGTTCCATGTTCATGTACGTGTTTAACTGTCACATTTTGCGCTTGAAATTTCATCATAGATACTCGTATGAATAGTTTATTAACATATATCTATGACTTTAAACACGCAACACCATAGAGTAGGGATATATAGGTAGAGTGTCGACTCAAAAATGTATCTGTATACAGTGAAAATTTTTATATGAAAAGATTCAGTTTTTTGGGGAGATTGCGTTCCCGTGGTCCAAAAGTTATTTGAGCAGTTTTAAAAAGTCAAAATTTTGCCAATTTAAATACTACCGAGATGACTCACCCTTGTAAGTAGTATAATCGTAACTAAGTGGAAGAAATTAAGCTAATTTTCAAGGGAATTTCATGAGCAACATTGCAGTGTCGTCATGAAAAAATCGAGATCTTATTTTGCTTTCTGGGCTGAAATTTCAAGTTTTATTTCAATTTTCACCAGCATGATTTTATGATTCACTACATTAGTGTTTCAGTTCTTGAATCTGAATAGTGATGTTGACCCATTTACATCTTTCATAGTAGATTGAAATCATTGTCATTGATTCTGTTATTTTTCTCTACCAGTGGCAGGGTGCTTATGATATGATCTCGCTTAAGAAGATTCTCTTGAGGTTCATCATGAAAGCAATAGCAGGTCATCGAGTTGCCAATTTAACAAACATTACCAATCCAAGGCTGTCATGACACGGACGATCTGTAAAATAATATCATTTCCTTCTGCATTATTGTCATGATCACTGAATTCCGTTGTAATTTCTGCAAAACTGCAAAAAATTACTTATCTAACATTTGGTGACAATGCCACCTGTATCCCCCACGAGTTCATTCAATAAAATCGAAGGTGTACACATTGGGGATTTAATGAATGCGGAGTTGCCACTCTACCTAATATACTTACTCTATGCGCAGCACATAGGTGATGCGATGCGACCTTTAGTAAGGTGTTCATAGCTGCTTCGTGAATTTTATTGTTTTTCATCAATAACACTTCACGAACATATCATTTCATTGCTAAAATAACATAAAATTGCCTTTGACTCAGCAGTGTAAAACATTGGAAATGAGAATTATGAATAATTCAATAACGACATAAATAAAGGAATGTCAAACATGAAAAAGTGTGATGACAGCCGTTCACTGCGCATGCGATGAAATCCACAGCGATCTTCACAACACCTGCGCTGTTCTGAACTACGAAGTTGTACTTGTTCTCAGGTCTTTTCGGCTGTCAGCTCTCGCCGATTGAACTCTTTTCGCGTGTTGCTATCGATAATGTCAAATGCAGTGAGTACATGACATTTCCCGTTCCGTCTAATGAATAATAATCACAGCTGTAGATTTCAACCATCTGTCGGGTGGTGTATTGCATAGAAATATGAGTTTCCGCTTTCATTCAAGTTAATTAGACTATTTTTTAGACTGCTTTTTGATCAATTTAGTCACGCATTTAGGCACCGATTAATTTTATAAGGAAGGATGATAATCATGATATATACAAAGTAAACTGGCAAAGTGTTGTCAACCGCTGGAATTCGTCGTCGTTTAAGCACCGTTGTCATGACAAGGATAATTCAACTGACCTCAGACCGACAGAGAATATGTCGGCAATAGTCAAAATCGGTCCAAAATCTGAGGTGTAGAATCAATGAGTGAAGTAACTGTAGCCTTTATTCACGATTGGTACAATGACCCAGAACTCGCAGACATCCGTCAAGAATTATTCAGGTCGATGCCAAGAAGAATGCTTGCCATCGTCGAGTCAAAGGGAGGCTCAGTGAAGATTTGGAATTTATGTGCTTGTGCAGGTGGTTGTTGAAGAACTTAATCATCTTTACCTGTAGTTTGTTACTTGAGATCATGTTGGTGAGTCACTTTTATAAAATGTCAGTTATGTGAAAAATCATTGAATTATTCTTCATTTTTCAACAAAATGACCTGCACTGTAGATATACTTGGATGGATTCGCTATAGTGGACTGAATTTCTATGTGTTTCATAAGAAAGCAATGCATCATAATCGCTGAAATTTTGACTTCAAATCCCAAGGATTTGTTTCGACTTACAACTGCATGATTTGCAATTAATTTTTGAACAGGTAAATTAAATTGCACGATCAAAATATGCTGAAAAAAGAACTGCTGACATTGACAGATGCAATGATTTCAATTGTTGCAGAATAGAACATTTCGTCATCGCGGTAAACAAAAGTTTGAGAATTTAACTGTAACTTAGATTTCATATATAAATCTTTCATATTCATAACTTGAAGACTTCGGTTCATGCCGTCAATAACGACTGCAACTGCGAAGTTAGTCAACTGCAATGATTAGGATGGTCTCTAGACCTTTGCTCTATACACAGTAATAGTCCAGGCAATATACATGTATATTACAACCCGCCACAAATTGCAATAGTTTCAAGAGTGGGTTCATCTTGTAGAGAAGAATGCCTTATTAGCATATCAAAAATCTAGGTAAATCTAGGTAGTGGAACACCGTGAACTTTCCAGTTGAAGTCACAATTCTTTTCGAAATACAAAAACACTTTTACTCCAATGAAATCGCAGAGTCAGACAGCAACAAACAATCTAAATGAAGCGCTGTAGCTTTGTCTCACTTACTCCAATTACCTTCCACGTGGCTCTCACCAATGATAACCATGTTTTCTAAATTACAAGTATGTTCTTTCCAAACGGCTAGATTTTTCAGTCACTAGTTCGACAATACTTGTACCAATCTGCAAATGCAAGCTGATGCAAATTTGTACAAGTTAAGCCACAAATCTGCGAGTTTTAGCATCAATCAACGATTAGTTTTGCAACTACTGTCTTGTGAAAACGCAGAGCTGTTCAAGCCGCTAGGTCGAAAACGCGTTTGCGCACCCTTGTCTTGTAGATATTTTACTTAGGTGTCTGTTGGGTGCAAATTGATAATGATTTGTAGAAGATAGGACACAAACTTTAATTTTTTATCAGTAAGCGAAACATTTTTGAAGTACTCTCCTGTGAATATGCATAGAAATTCAGGCATTTCTATCAAAAACACGTTTCCGCGCACTCATCATCTAATACACATTCTAAAGTACCTGTTCGTGACTCTCTACGCTGTTTTCATCAGTGACGATTGAGTGGATAAATATCGCCTGCATTTTAGAGCTGTGAGATCTACTCTGGTTGAAACAAACATAAATTTGTGACTTCTCATGAGTCTTAACGTTGTTGATGCTTGCCAACCTGAAATGCAAGGATGAAATGCTTACTATAGTTGAGAATTGTGAGAAAAGACTAGAGAGGCGAAATTAGATAAGAAATTTAAGCTATTGACACTTGACAGATAACAATTAATTTGAATTTGAAAAATTATCAATCAACTAATAGAAACTGTACATTATTGTAACCAATTAATTAATTGAAATAGGCTTAGCAACCAATCAATTAATTGGGTCCAATTAATTGAGGTCAATTGATTTTTGTCAATCCCTGCACTATATAGTGGTTGTCATTTATTTCATTATCATTGCAAAACTGGAGTATTGAATGAAACTCGAATGTTGCAAATGTTGCAGAAGCTGGATAACAGAGCTCACAGGCTAATTTACAGCCTATACCATGGCAGCAACAACGTTCGACTATGCCAATGCAAGAGAGAAGAAATTCAAGTAAGACGTAATGAAAGAAGCAAAAAGCTTTTTAGACAAATCGCACGACCGTATTACGAAAAGAATGCGAAGCCAATACAGTGTGGTCATGTGACGAACTTTGAAAAGAAAGATCTCTTTTTTCCGTGTACAACTGCATTGATAAATAAAGACCTCAGTAGAACTCCCCCTTGAGACATTCCATTTGTTGAACTGGTATCTCATCACACCTTATGTCCTGCCTTTCTTTAATTTTCTGTATTGATTACTGTTTCTTTTACTTGTACGAACAATTTAAAACTGTCTTGTATTGATTACCATTTGATGATAAGGTACAGTGAGGCAATTAAATCACACTTGCAGTTTTTTGGTTGGAAGTACTTGTAGGCCCTACTTCCAACCAAAAAAACCACAGGTGTGATTCAATTCTTCCCTGTACCTCTACTTTGTCGCATCTGATTACATTTTCTCTCTCATTTTTCAATTATGGCAGCTGCAACCATAAGGTTTCAGCAGTTTTATGAGAGGACTTTTCCAATCAATGAAGTGACGAATAGATCTAATTTCAAAAAATGAAGCGAACCAAGATGAAGAATACGGAATGAAGAAAACAGACATGTATCGGATGTTAAATAGCTATTAATAATTACCTTAAGCTCTTTATTGACAAACAATTGGCAATGAAATGACAATAAATTCCTGATTTCATCATTAAGTCAACTCTTGAGCAAAGACATTTCTATTATTCACAAAGACTCTTCTCTCCAATCATAGGCTCAATGATGCGGTAAAGTGCACATGAGAAAGGAAAGTCATGTTGGAGGATGATAGATGCCGGAAAACATAAAACCCTCAGAGAACGATATCAGCAGCTAGACTCAGTCAATAGAAACGATCGAACTCTCTACCACATCGTTTTATCCCTTTGGAGGGATATCAAAATCGTCACGATGGATTTGAGCATGAATGCAGATTATCATTCAACTATTCAAGTATTTGAAAGGAATGTTTTTTAGAACAAATATTCCGCGTAAGAGGATAACAGTGAAAAAATATAAAAGCCGAATTGTAGTAGCTTCATATCAGTGACAATGGCAGCCCACACAGAGTTCTATAGTTTTCATTGTCTCAGGTCACGAAGACTGCAAGATCCATTAACCTCCGATATAAGATGCTGTTGTGAAGTAGATTTTTTGTCGTTTTTTGTCGTTTTGCTAAAATTGCACCATGCGGGGAAACTGTTACTGGCCACCGATCTAATGAGCGTACCATCCACATTATGCGTTGAGGGACATTGATTTGTTTCAGAGAAAAAAGCATATACAGCCTTTATCGCACACGACTGAAGATATCATCGACATGATAATGCCATGTTATTTGGTAATCGAACGCCAGACCCAATATTTTGGCCTTCCACACACTTTCAATTTCACAATGGGAAGCCTTATCAAACAGTGGAGAAAAAGTGATAGATCTTTTTGTTTGTACATGTATGTTCATCAATTTTTGTTCTATTGCTGTTGAGTTGGAGACCATGAGATGCTGACCATGAATTTAGATGCTCCAGTTCCAAAGAAAGATGATCGTCACTAGACTGTCTTAGGGCATGGATAATGAAAAAGTCATCGGCAAATTTAAGAAGGATGCGATTCTTACATTGGACATGAAGGTCATTCACGACAATGGTAGGTAGAAGGGGTGACAAGACTCCTCCTTTGGGCACTTCACGGCTTGCTGGGTACCAAGGTGAATGGCTACCATCCATCTTAACACACTGCCGGCCAGATTCAAGATATGATTGGATCTACATGCTTGATAAGTTCACTTGAAGCCACCAGAAAATAGAGTGAATTTATAATGGTGTTATGTGGTATTTTGTCAAACGCCTTAGTAAGATCAACCTTAAGCATTCGAATAGCCCAGGAGGATCGATGTGAAAAAAATACAGTTAACCATAAAAGTTGAGGCTGAGACAGTACATTGTCCTTGTCGTGGAATAAAGGCGAATTGATCAGGGCTAACTTTTGGTAAGATAGAATAAAATCACTTTCTCAGCACCACTTTTTCAAAATTTTGGATAGAGCTGGTGAAATAGATATTGGTCTATAGTCAGTCACAGATGGCTTCTTGCATTTGTGTATTGGCACAACAAAGGACTATTTAAGAGCTTTGGGAAAACACCACTGGATGCACTCAAATTACAAATGTGATCGATGACAGGAATCAATAGATCACAGTATTTTTTACAGACCCAGAAGGCAAACCATCAGGTCCGGGAGATGATTTGCGGAGATTGAAAGTAGCTTCCATTATATTCGTTTCTACTATGCGTAACGGGACTGAGGCCGTTTCCATAAAAGTAATCGCCAAATGAGGGTGTTTTCATATTCAGATGAGATGTTAAACAAGGTTGAAGCATCAATTGAATACTGACATTAGGAATGTTTCTGCCAGTTATGAAGTGGATGTGTGACGAGTGAACACGTATCGGCAGAAGACTTGAAGAAGCCACTCACAAGGTAATCACTCTTCGATTTATTGATATGCTGGATAACAAATTCATGAAGGCGTAAATAACAATGTTTTCTTCTCGTGATGCGCACGATCCCTCTTGTTTATTAGATATTTTAAGGATGTCTATTTCAGAGGTTCTGATTTCTGATGTGGTTCTACACTAAAAAGACCCACCCTTCAGATTCATGCAACATACAGAAACTTTTAAGTTAGATGTACAAGTCATGATATGCACTTAAGAAAATTGCGTACTTTATCCATGACTATTTCTGGTACAAGATTGGCTTCCAGTTCCTCTATTTAAGCAATTGAATTACAAATACATGTAGGCTATGTTCTCTGCCAAAACTGCACTATTAGTTCTCCCATTTCCGTTTCATAAAGGAAATTACAGAAGCAACGCAGTTCACCATGTTGGCCTGCAGACAAATTATGTCACATTGATGTATAGGCGAACCAAATGTACAGAATGTCATGAATGCATTGCACAATGCAACTTATTTTAGGCGCTATGTCTGACAGACAATCTTGGAGCTCAAAATAATTCAATTTTTAAGAAGTAGTCAATATTTGCTCATTGTTACGTAGTATGAGTATATGTAATTGTCATTCATATCCTTACATCCATTTTATGACACATCTTTAATTTAGTTATTCTCCTCACTACATTTATTCACTTGTACAAATCAAGAAAAACAACTGCACTTTTGAATTTAGAGCAGCACAAAATTGTGCACAGTTTTACGTTAGAAAATGCCTTGCATAATGGGCCAGAAATAAACTGCGATACAACAAAAAAAATTGTGATCCAAAATATTAAAAAATGATAACGATTACATGATAATGATGTCAAACATATTGAAATAGTAAAAGAATATAAATACTTATGATTTTGCATGTTGCACATTACTAATCAACATCTAATTTCACTCACTAAAAAAGCAAACAAGCGGCTTATTTGACAACTAAAAAACTGACAAGACTTGGAAACATAAGTAGGTATATGTATTGTTTAAAGTATGGGTAAGTATTGCAATAAGAAAGTGTAAGATGGAACAATAGCAAAGAATAAAAACTGAAAAAAATAAAAAAGATAAAAACATGTTTAAATTAAAAAATATCCTCAAATGCCAGCGTCATCTAAAATGAAGTATGGTGGAGAATTTTGCACCTATAGCAAGCTATCTGAACTGAACAACTTCAATTTTACAAACGCTTCTATCATTTGTCAACTACAACAGCTAATTTTTGTTTAATAGGTGAATATGGATTGTCTTCTGTTAAATATCATTTGGAGGAAGTTGCAGTCAGTCTTTTGGACCAAAATTATTTATAGCAACAATAACAGCTTCATGAAAATCTGCTTTGAATTTTTTTAAGTAATTTGAATATTTCATATTACTCATATACATGGTGCTGGAGGATTGAAAAGCTGCTCAAACAATTAAATCCATCACATCTATGTAGAAGAGCAACAAGCCTTGGTGTCTATGTAACGCATACGTCATTCGCCACTTAGGCAGGCTGCTGCGTGGTCGTCTTCCCATGCAGCTCCTGTCTGCGGCTTGCTTTCAGCTTTGTTACCTCTGATAACTATGCTTAACCGCCATCGTGTTAGCTTCTCCACCTCATCCTCCGGACCCACCTTGTATTACTAATTGCGAACTTCGGCTTCATGCTATTTTACATGGATTTTACCATGGATTTACCTCCATCATTATTTATATTAAGCGCTTTCTCGCAATTTCCATTTCTGAAGTCATGATCAAGCATTACAGTTACTTAGTCACTCATCGTTACAACTGCTTATCGATCCCTCGTTCGTCCTGTGCATATGATACATCGCTTGCCGTCTACTGACCTGGATCTCATCATGCAACGTTTTGATCGACTCACTTGGCAGTGTGGAACTGTGCAGCTACTTCCCCTGCATAAATCCAACGATCTCTTGTGACCATTCGCCTGCTACGCGCTTGCTCGCTTTGTAATTCCACTCACCGAATTACATTTGTATTGTGAGTCAAGAAATGAAGATTATCATTAATGGAGTGCATGAATATTATTGAAGCTTAATTGGTAGAACACTTGATTAATCTAACTTGGTTAACACTTAATTGATCAGAGCTGAATGGATAATTGAAGCTAAAAGAAGGTGAACAGGCACTAACTACTCAGAATCAACTCAATTTAATTGTACTGTTCCACATTATTGAATTCTTAAGATATAAAGATATCGGACCATTGTTGAAATGATGTGTGGAAGTCATGATTCATCGGCGGAAACAATAAATTACAGAGATAGATTAGAATACGAAGATACGAGGCACGTTCAAATGAAACTCGTTCGATTACTTTTGCGCGCAAACAAATCACTGAATCAATTAAGCTAACATGGTGGAGCACTGTTCAGTGTCTCAAGCTTGCATGATTTTGTTTACGATCAGTGTCGTTATAAATTACTAACTTGTTGCGGTCAAGGAAAATTTTCGTTTACCGTATAAAGTCCGTCCAAAGAAGATCAGAGATCAGTAATCTAATTACTGACCGCAGAAGGATGTTAACCAGTCGAAATTCGTCGTAGGATTGTAGCGGTTTACGGGGATCAGAGTGTATGCAAGACCACGGTCACAGACTAGTGCGGAAGTTTCATGAAGGCCGAACAAAAACATCAAATTTGCCACTTCCGAGACAGGCGTACAAAGTTTTGACTGAGAGCCGGACAGAACCAATAGTCGACGAAGCATTCGAGGTCTAGCAGACGAATTTTTATCCTTCAATAGGCTCAATGCACACCATCGTTACTGAGAACTTTAAGTATGGAAAGCTTGCTATCAAGTCTCAATGGGTACCTCGGATGCTGACCGAGCTCGCGAGGAACACAAAGAATGAAAAATGCTTGCATTTGCCGACATTCGAAGGCTTGTCAGATCTGAATCTGTTAAACTTTATAGACAGGGGGACATGAACATGATAGGAAATGACATGAAGACATTACATGGCAAAAATTACGGCTCTAGACTGAGCATTTGGTTAGCATAGCACTGGATTAATATGCAAAGTAAAGAAGATTTCATTTTAACCAAAAACTGCAATCTTTGTCTCATTAAATTAACATGTACTTTATTTATTCTGTCTGACAAGAAGGGGAGCCGGATAGAACTCCCAGACGCGCAGATTCGTAGCAGGCTTAGGGTGCAGGCCTACATCATTATATAGGCTAAAAGTCACATTTTTGGCCTCATTCCCTGCAGAAACTCGCTTTGGCTGCCAGTATACGCCGTTGCACAACCGAGCGAAAATGTTGTTTGATTCGCACGTGCCTGGTATATTTATTGTAGTAGCAGATGCGATGACCGCCTACTAATCTCACACTCGCTAGAATTTGTGAACCCCACTCCAGTCTTCCAACTTAATCGATTTTGCAGCAGACTTTTGTATAAATACGAATTTGCCTGTACAAAACTCTCTACATGTGTAATTTGGTTAGCTCTAGTCCTCTATCAGTCTTAGATTCTCATTTTCCTCAACTTCAATCGCATGAACGAGATTTTAATCTAAATGTTTAGTCATCATGTTTTTAACGTTGCTATTACCACTGTACTATTGACTCGTCATTGGTGAACACGACAGCCAATGAGAGCGTGAATATTCAGTCCTGAACGAGATGTGCATAATCCTTAAAACCACTTTTCTCTATTCTTCATTTCAACATCGCTGTGATCCCTTGCTAATCCTTTCTTTGGAGATCTCATTATGGCTAGTGATGACAGTGCTATCTTTAACTCGAATTTTAGCATTCCGGGCGACAATCCTTTACGGCGAGAGAAGAGATCAGCCACATTGTCTTCAGTGGAAACAAATCGTGTTCTTTTTCAAGCCATGAACATTTCACCTCATGAAAAGAAATCTTATACAGGGGAAGCTGTTAAAGAGCACAAAATCGTTCTTTTCGGTGCAGGGGGTGTGGGGAAGACGTCGTTAGTTCGTCAATTTCTTCATCATCAGTTCAACTCATCCTACGTGCCAACCGTTGAGGACTCTTACAGACACATTCTACAATCTCCTGGTAAGAAAAGTAACATGTCAAACTGTGGACGATTTTGTGTGAATGTATGTAATTTGATTGATTATATTATCAAATACTTTCGTTTCGAAGCGCATTTGACTTGTTCGTCTCCAGGTTGTCATCGAATTCAAATTTCGGATGATTCCTAGCAGAATTAGAATTTCTAAATCAGCTTTGTAAAAGGAGAGGGACCTTTCACTTAGCATACCGGTAACCAGAATTTATAGCGGTTGCTTCTCGACCGGCTCTATCAAATTTGCACATAAATTTTACAAGTTGAAGGCTGAAATTCTTCAAAAATGTAGCTGATGCCAACATTACTCAGCTGCATTTGACATCATTTAGAGGAAACTAGCAAGGTTAAAAACCTAGTATTTCTCAAAAAAAAACTAGGCTGCAGAACAGCTGAAGAGAACATATTATTAATCGTAAGATTTCAAGCTATGGTTTAGTTCAGGACTTTCCACTCAAGCGTCGACTTTTCGCTTTTGTTGCAATTGGTAGCACTAGTACAACCAGTACTTCTACCAACAGTCCAGCATTAGGACAAGGATAATCCTAAATCTAATGCATCATTTTGGCTCAATGTATAAGAGCTTCGAGTGATATTGTGTCAATCCTGATTCCAAAGTGATTATTTAATAAGTGGAATTCTCAAAATACACACGCTACCGTAGAGTAGGCATATCAGGTAGAGTAGTAGCTCAGTATTGATTAAATCCCCAATGTGCATGCAGTTTCGAGTTTACTAAATGAACTTGAGTTGAGACCAAGCACCACATGTGAGATATGAAAATTGTTGCAGTTTTGAAGAAATTAGCACGGAATTGACAGATCACGGCACCGATGCAGAAGAAAGAATAGTATCCTATAAATCCTCGGTGCCATGACAACCTTGGAGAGACAATGTTCATTAAATTATCTTCCATGGAAGTGTCTTATTACTATAATACTCGACCTTGCTTATAAAATAGTATTTTCTTGACCCTCGTCATGTCACTCATACTGCCGGCACTGAAAGAGGAAAATATCGCAATCAAGACAATTATCATAATTTGCTTAAAGAGCATAAATGGATCCATAATAGGCCTACTATTCAGATAGAATAAAGAAAGTAAAATCATTCAGATAAGAATGAAGCTATTATTTCCAATATAATTATAATTGATAATTAAGTGAGTTCAGCTACTTAGTTCACTGAATTTAGTCTTTCCATGACCTTTAGAATTCCATGACCTTCTGGCATTATCATTATCCAGAAACTAAAGGATTGCTTGTGCTAGTCTAGCATTAAAATGCAATGGCACGTATTCATAAACAGCAATTCAAGTTTGAAAGTGTTCTTTTAGGCACAAATATGCTACCATAAGAAACAGAGATCAATAATATCTAAATATGATCGAATCGACTTTCGTATTCTAATAATAAGAAGGTAGCTTCAAGTCTGTAAAACTACATACAGCATTCTGAACAATCATTCTTACAGTTGTACTGCTTTAAAAACAAATTTTGGGAACATTCATTTTCCTATTTCAGCTTCTACCGTTTCCGTTCACACAATCCGCAATGGAGACGAATATGCGCTAGTTCCATTGTATATCTTCTAGATCTGACAAAATATTTAGTGATATCTATCACATTTCTGATATACGAGTATGCCTTGGCACTATTCAATTGCCCAACTATGATAGACAAGTTATCAGAGTCAGTCATCGCTTTATCGTGCTATCAGATATTAGTCCGAGAGCCGGTGTGAAGTGGTAATACAGGGAGCAAGGTCGTACCGCAGACTGTCGCATAACATTGCACACTTACCTTTTCGCTACTACAAAAATGCACGTCAGATCATTTGTGCTTCATAAATAGCTTCATCTTGAAAGCCCTCATGTTCTTCCAGTGTAGAAATTTTGAGCTAGCTGGTCACAAACACAATTTTCTTGAGTTATTGATTGCAGATGATTGAAGTCGGAGAGACATCAAATTCTGAATGTCATTTGTATTGAAAATTCATGTGGTAGTCGATCGAAACTAATGAGTGAATGCAGACATCTGATCGGGAGATGAAATGAGACTGAATGTCATTACAATTTTGAGTGTCACACATATAAAAGTTGATGAAAAGAAATTCTGAATGAAACCTAAGGGTGATTTTACACGCGCAGCTTTATTGCTGACATTTTTCGATCCATGATGAGTCAGAAAAAAATGAAGAAACAAAGGAAGCAAAGACATGCCTTCAATAATTGTACTTCGTGCGCAACCGGTCAGTCCAGACGATATGGTGTTAGCATTCTGTGTGTATAGTAATTCAATGAATGATGATAAAGAGAAATGTATTGACCAGCTTGTTATCCTCTGAATGTCAGTAAAAAGTGGCAGCTAAAGTTAAGCAAGGCGCAACTTCAGGAGTCTCCTTTTGCTTACACTCAGAAGATTGAATTGCTGTTAGGCTTTGTATGGTGATGCATGAAGTATGATTATTAAAGGCATGTGTTCGCTTTCATTGTTTTTCCATTCTCTTATGACTCATCATGGTTCAAAATGTCAGCAATCAAGTTGTGCGAAACGCACCGAACACTCATATGAAAGAGCGTGACCTGTACAGGTTTTCTATATCAATGATAATGAAAAAGTTCCTCTTCGTTTTAAACCTGAATATCTAAAGAGAATGACACCTATTAAGTCAATAAAAGACATCAGCCCCTTTGAATCCCCGATCACACTCGCCCGACTTAGGAATCCAACCGGATCCAACCTAGGAATCGAAGTCCGCGCTAGAGACGAAGGCAGAAGTCATCCCTAGGTGATATTCACAGGTTATTGACATATTATTATTGACAGGATGCTGCCGGCATTCATGTTGTAGCGAGACAGCCACAGAATTAGACAGGTCGTCTCGTCTTCTGTTATACTAGAAAGGAAACTGGAACATGCAACGTTAATGAAATGGCACAATCTGCTGACATCACAGAATTAGATTGTTTAATCGTATCACTTGCTAGAAGTGCAAACTGATTCAAACAGATGGCACATGCAGGAACTTAATAAGTGGGCAAAAAGAAATTTTTAATACCTTGCAGAGATAGGAAAAATAGTCAAAATGCTCCGATCGCCACGACTCCTTCAGATTCGAAGAATTCAGATCATTGCGCAAAAGTTTTCTCGATAATGTTGGGTCCTCCGATCATTTTAAAGAAAGTTAGCAGGCGCATGAAAAAACGTTCACAAACTTCTCTGTAGAACTTGACATCGACTGTGTCTCTTTGCTGTGTGACCCGGTTGATAGCAGTCACTGAAACTTTGCAGAAATTGGCGTATTTAATGTTGAACTGGCTGCTTATTGTTCGATTGCTATGGTATTATGTCAGCAGATTGTGCCATTTCATTTACGCTACATGTTCCAATGCTTCCCTTCTAGTCAAACGGAAGAAGAGACCACCTGTCTAATTCTGTGGCTGACATAATACAATAGCAATTGAATTTAAATTTTGAATTCTTCGAATCTAAAGGAATCGTGTCGATCGGAGCATTCACAGCAATCCGCAAGCGACGCACGACTATTTTTACTATCTCTGCAAGCATTAGAAATTTCTTTTTGCCCACTTAATAAGCTCGTGTATGTAGCATCGCTTTCAATCAGTTTGCACTTCCAGCTTGTCTTTCGACTACGTTACACTAGATTGACAACAAAGGACTGTCGTCTTAAGCCCGTAGTCTATGACTCAACGCAACCCTGTAAATCACAAGCAGTGGTTCTACATGTTGCTTTTCAATCCAAACTATGGCAGACAGTGGATCTGAGTCGGCAGCCGAACAGTTTTGTGGTATATGCTCAAGAGGAGAGTAATTCTGCGTGAAAGCTTTATGTGCGATCTCGTTTCATCCACAACTTCGTGTTAACTCCTACATTAGATGACAACAGGCAAGTGATCTCTCCTACTATTTAGAATGCCTTTAGTTTAAAGCCAAATTTATTGCATACAATCAAGTTGAAGGAAGTTGCTTTCGATCCTTCCAGTCGTACGAGTATGTTGGGGTCAACACTGTAATAAAACTCCAGCAAGCATTTGGTTCCTTTTCTTAGACACATTTATGTTCTGCCAATGACATTCATCAATGTCGATGACCTTTCCAGCTAAGTACAGCCATCGGGCGTCTGGTCTATTCTCTCTGAAGTGTAATGTTGTAATTTGTTCATCAATTAATATTATTCACACGAGAATGTTTTTCATAGAAACATTACAATAGTTACACGATCGATTTGAAGTAAGTCAAGATTCGATTACCTCTCACACATGTACAACGGAGTATTATCTATCAATGAAATATTTTGTTCAAAGTTGCTATAATCTCTCTTGGATTGAAGTTGCATTATCAAGGCGACAACAAGGTGAAATAATTTTGCACATTTTGACTGATGTCGACAGTCATTGAACCTGCAGCGTCTTAATTTCCAGAACACAAATAGCTGCGAAAGTGGTCTCTAGAGAATTAATTGCTGAATGGCAATTTTCGCTCATTTTCAGTGATATTTGGCTGGTATGTTTTTCAGGTAAGGTTTCTCTTAATGATTTACATTCTACAATGTAACACTTGCTTCGGAAGCCATGCATCTGCAGCTCCAGATTGATAATGAATGTCGTGAAATTGCGTCAGATATTTATTCATCAATTTGCCGCTGATTGAGCAATTCGTCTTGAGCTTCATTTTTTGCATGTTGTAACCAGAACGGGTTATGCAAACAGACACTGCATTAGACAGTTGAAGGATAATACTTCATATGAATGCCAGGCTCTGGCGCATCACCAAAACGCTACCAATGGAATGCAGACCATTTCGGGTTTTCTTGTTTAGCAGTCTGTGGAAGCTGATAGATTGGACCAATCAGCATACCTTTGGGTCTAATTTACTGTTACTGTTGGGTCTTTTGCTATTTATTATTACTGTTGGGTTGCTATTACTGCTGTGTCTGATTGGGACTGTTGGGTCTGATTGGGACTGTTTTGTCTGATTGGGACTGTTGGGTCTGATTGGTACTGTTTTGTCTGATTGGGACTGTTGGGTCTGATTGGGACGGTTTTGTCTGATTGGGACTGTTGGGTCTGATTGGGACGGTTTTGTCTGGTTGGGACTGTTGGGTCTGATTGGGACTGTTGGGTCTGATTGGTTTTTTTGTTTGGCAGTCTGTGGAAGCTGAGAGATTGGACCCATCAATATACTGTTCGTTTAAAGAAAAAGAGCTGCCTGCTCAGCTTCATAATAAATTGTGCGACAGCTACTGACATCATCTTCTTAAATTTGCATGCGAGCTTTTTATTACTTTAATCGGTAGATTGCCACCCAACATCAGTAAAATGACAATTCTTCAGTTATGCACCCAGACGTCTTGCAAGTTTCGGAGGGTCAAACATTGCGAAATTCCATTTGTTTTTGTATATCCATGCACTTCCGAGTTTGGTGGACTTGACTGCTTAATGATCTAACATTCATTCAATCACTCAAAATGAGATTAGTCATTTTTATTATTTTGATTTCACTGTTAAGCAGACATCTTCCAAAGTAGGCAGAAATGCGATATTCCTCGCAGCCGCTAGCTTGCCCGAATTTGAGATAATGAAAACATCATGACAACCGTTATTGTTGCAGATAATAGTAACAATACTAATAATAAACAATGCCATGTTGTATTGGGGGATGAAGCCATCTGATTGAATTACACATTGAATTGAGGGTTTTCACCATATTGTCGCCCGTCGATAGGTCAGTTGGTGGAACGCTAGCCTAGAATGCAAGATGTCGGTGGTTCAAAGCCACCAAGACGCGCAGTTATTTTCCGTCTGTTAAATATTGTATCAGTTAATGTAAAAATCTTTCGTAGATCATTCAGCAAACATTTTCGCCTTATCTTTGACTTATAATTTTGATCTTATCTTTGATTAACAACTTTGATCTAGATTGGCTCCTTACAGAGAAGCTGAAATGAACCACGGAACAAGCAATTGATGTCGTATTTTTTACCTTTGCTTGTGATAGTGAGACTATGGTGAATAGTGATTTGTTGATGGCATAGAAATAGATAGTTTTTCTGAAGTTGACTAGAATGGAAATTGACTAAAGGTCACGGCGCATTCGGGGGAATTGAGTTGGAGCATGAACCACCAATGGAAAGCTAAGAATTGCACATGTGATTAATTCTAACCCAACGATTCAGCCGTTGACAAGTGTATCTAAGTGAAAATGCGTGCGATTTTTGTGCCACTATTGTGTATTGCATGAAGCTTTACTTCCATTCTAGAGGTTTTATTGTTATCAATTTCTATGGTTGATGATCATTCCAGTCGTTTATTTAGGCAAGGATGTATGTCATTGTTGCTAGATCTTAAAAATAATCAAACTGCAGAAACACCGTGTGGTTGTAGATTCATGCCGTTAGCAATTTATTCTTTTATCAAAGTGATTTTAAAAGAAATGTTAATCCTTCTGAACATTCACAAAGTACACTTACCATAGTGTCATCCATTCGAAGCTGCCTTCGTTAAGATGCTGTTGTCATGACAACGCATGTCCATGACGTACTATTGTTTTCATTCTGCAAACGTCGCCATCCGTTCTAGTTCTTTGTATTTTTTGTTTTTTTTTCTTTTGTGTGATCTGGTTGACAAATGTCACTGAAACTTCGAACAATTTGGCGTGCTTAATGTTGAACTGGCTGCTCATTGTTCGATTTCTATGGTATTATATCAGCAGATTGTGCCATTTCATTAACGCTAGGACCGGGCAATTTTTAGCGTCGTAGGACCTCAAATTGTCCATGTTCTGATGGATAAAACTTTTTGAAAACCTGATGAAGTTACTAAATATTTCGAGTCTCCTTTCTCCAACAGCAGTGCCTATTTTGCATGATTCGAAGACCTTCATACCAAAAATTCAAATTTAAAATTTGTATTTTCAGATTTTTTCATTTTTCATGAATCTATGTATTTTTTTGACTCTTCAAAAATTGTTCATTACAACTTAAGTATTTATGCAAACTTTTACTCAAGTATATCTATATGGTGTTATAAATTTTATATTCTATATATATTCGTATAATAATATTCGTATATTTTACTACTATAAATCATCATCAGGGTACTTCTCTCTCCCTTAGGAGGAACCCCTCTACAAAACTTTGTCTTTAGCCATGCGGCTCTATGTGCGTCCGATGTTGGGTTCCAAATCGTCGCGCCATCTTGATTTTGGTCGCCCACGTAATCTTTTGTAGTTGCATAGAGTCCATTCTGTAACCCGTGTTGTCCATCGGTTGTCATTTCATCGCGCCACATGTCCTGCCCATCGATGTTTGCTCTCCCGAATGCACTGGATGATGTCCGTGACCCCTGTCTGCTGACGGATCCAACTGGCTCTCTTCCTGTCACGAAGCGTAATACCATCATTATACGCTCCATTTTCCGTTGAGTTGTGACGAGCTTCTCCAACTGTGTATCATTTAGCGACCAGTACTATAAATCGCAATTTGAAATTTGAGCGTAAATAATGTCTTTTCATGTATAATTATTGCATTTTTTCTATATTTACAAATGTCTCGTTCTAATCACTCATTCGCTATAAAGACAATGTTATAATGCATTCCGAATGCAATCTTTCGAATGATTATATGTATTTTGCATTATTCTGTGGGCTTCATATCTAAAAATTCACATCAAAACTTTATATTTTCACATCTTACATTTACATGTACATGTACTCATTTTGGCAGATAAGTTGAATGTGCTTGTTGACAATCTTGAATTGTGCATGCATAAACATCATGTAAATATGATACAGAAACATTATATCAATAATCAATGCCACTCTAAATGAAAACCATCAATTTTCTAAAAGGTACTTTTGAAAATAAACTTTAAAACTGACCTTACAGTAAGTCAATTTCGCCCAAACTCCTACTGGAAGTTCAACATATGTACAAACGAATAGTCACAAAAATTAAACTTCTATCTGCCTTATTTTAGGAGATGTAAAAAGAAGTTGATATGGGGGCTTATTTTGTGCCCCCTTCGCTCCTGATAGGGTTAAAGGTTGGGTCGACTAGCCGCTATGTGTTTTTCTTTTCGTACTCTGTACTGGGGTAAGTCACTCCTTGTTATTAGCATTAATTTACATTCACACGGTCTTAACTTTGTGCAAACTAATTATTTACACATTTTTCCACTAGGGTAGTTGTTTAACTCTGGCATCTTCCGTTTCCTACATTCTTCGAATTTTTCACGGTGTCGTGTTTATTTTAATTATTCTAGTGTCGGATTTCTATGATTAAAGCAATAGCTATTTCATGTATCCATGAAAAACACAATTGAGCAACTTCTCAAAAACTCTAGATTCCCAATGTCGATTAAGTCTGCATCTGTGAATGTAAATGAAGCAATATAAAACTATGAAATGTCGAATCACTAGAATGAATTTTTTTTCAAATGAACCTTTTCCGCTGTCAATGAGGATACCGAATTTAAAGAGTTTATTGATTACTGAACTGCTTCTATGCGCAATTTCTGCCGGCATTTCTGTTCATTTTACGTATCAGTTTTCCATCAGTGATTTTCTGTCTATCTTTCGACTCAGCTCGGATGACATTTATTTCATTCAAGAAAGAATTAATCTATCATTTCTACCAGAAAGGAGGAATCGCATTTCTTCATTTACATGACTTCAAACCTCATGTTTGGATAAAAAGTTATCTTAATCAAAAGGAAAATTAGAACTGTATCATATTGCTCAGTAATTATCTGCGTATCGCATTTTGATCACTCGCTCAAACTATTTGTCCTAAAGCTTTCGTTTATAGATGTACAAAAATATTCCATGTCCGTGAACATTATTCCAACATTCTTTCATCGAGTTTATAAATGGAAAGTTAATTTGAAAAATGAGAAAGCCCTAACTACCACGATCGGGACTGATTATATTTCTACATGTCCTACAATATCGAGTCTATATCAAATTACTCTCAACATATTGCGTCATGTACTTTAGCGATTATCTTATTTAGCTCTAAAGTGTTCGATATCCTGATCTTTACAGTCTACACGTGACCGGGAGTGAACCTGGTGGTTTTTAGAATTAGAGTAACAAAGTCTAGTTAACCTTGGTCGTAGGTTCAAATCCTACCAGCCGCACATCTTTTGCATAGCAATTTGATCTATTGTTTATTTAATTTCATTGTTGTTAATTGCATTCACGACATGGTTTAAGATGCTTTGGTGGACAATCGATCCCCGCTACTTGCCTTAATGTCAGCGTTCACAATTATGACAAGTTATTTATTCATTGATTATAATTGTTATGACAACTAATGTGTGGTGGTGAGGGTTAGAAGTAGAAGTAGAATATGGAATATGGTTTGATACTGCCAATTGACACAGTCGCATAAGTGACTCGTAGCTCAATTGGTATGAGCACAGGTCTAGTTAACCTTGATCGTAGGTTCGAATCCTACCAGCCGCACATCTTTTTTTCATGGCAATTTGATCGATCGTTTATTTAATTTCATTGTTGTTAAGTAACTAACTTTTAACTAAATATGCGAAGTTTGCGGTGCTGATATTAAAAGAATGTTTTTTCTTCCTTCTCCAAGAATCTTCCACCTTTCATCTCTGTTAACATTCAAGCTGAAGTCACATTCAGAGGTCACACAGTCTACTGAGTCAAAAGGCCGAAGCATTGAAGTATTTTCAAGTGGATTCAGCAATATGTCACAGCAGAATGCGTTGAAGGAAGAAAAGATTCTTCATTTGACATTTCTTGGAATTCGAAAGAGGAATTTAGTAATCATAATTTATATTAATTATCAACAGAGTGAAAGTAATATGTTGTATTGAATCTCACCTCAGATAAGGGCGATACTTTGTTTTTTAAGTATCTTGATCGAAATTGGACGGATAACAAGCGTCCCCCAACATCCTAAACGAATATTTCGCTACAAATCACCGGCTGAATGACAAACTAAACTTTATCCTGAGTGCAATCATTACTTTAAATTCACATCCAAAACATATCTATTCAAATTCGCTTCAAAAATGATTTTCAAGTCTTGCTAATGAGTGGGAAATGCAGTAGAGAAGATAAGTCTGTCATTGCACTCAGGACGTTGACATTAAGTAAGTTAGATCATTTTAATGACAAGAATAATCGGCATTTAATCATTATCACACCCTTGTGTTCCATGCATTCGAACGAGTCCAAACAAGACACCATAATATAACACTTTCCGGAGAAAATTAAATAACGTACTCAGTTTTCACAATTTACATGAAATCAGATGCAACATTTCAAGCATAAAGACTTGAAAATGATATCTAAACGACAAATTCTCGAGGAAATACAAAGACATTTTGCATTAGATCTACGAGCGTGAACAAAGTGTGATGTAATCAGGTTCTAGATCTGCAAGTTTCATCAGACGAGAACAGATCGTTATGAATTGAAATGTTGCTAGGGGTAGTCCAAAGATGTTGATGACCAACATGTCAAAGTGAAACTCAGAAAATGCTCATTCGTCTTGTGTGTGATTCATTATCAAACTCACATGCTTTCTTATTGAAAATGTGCGATTTGTAAATTGAGTGATTTTCATATTTTGACCACTGCTCAGCAAATACAACAACGGATACAAATATGTCATAGCTCATTTTAAAGCTGATAATGCAAGCTCTCGAATGATGTATGGCACGTTGTCGTGCGACAACGTCTGGAAGGCATGAGAATCGAATGAATTTAGCGAAAAATAGGTGGTCCGTTTTTAGATCAGCTCTGTATACAAAGTAGATAATGTAGATACTTTAAGCATTAAATGTCTCTTGATGTTATCATTCCTCAATGTTTCCTTCTTAGTTTCCTTCAATGTGTCACTTCAATATCCTTAAATGTCTTTAAAGATGATCAAGAGCTAAATCAGTATGAATCAGTGAGTGATGTGAGCTCAGACTTCAAGTTTACAAAGTTCAATCCACGCACGCGAGCAGACAAGAGAGGGAAGTAGACACAGTCTAGATTGGCTGATAAAGTATTTATATCTAGAGTAAAAGAAAGTCTTTTATTAGTCATCTGAGTTTCAAATTAATCAGATTATACGAAAGGAAGAAGTCAGCGGAATGTGACTTTGATTTATCAAAATGACGAACAATGAATAGTTTAGTGATCTCCGTATTATGACTCCTGCAGAGAATTACATACTCACTATAAGTGCCTTAATCAACTGCCGATGGCAACTGTCAACTGCATTACTTATTTAATATGCACCCTAATGGACCAGACACCCAGGGGGTTTTACTTAGCTGGAAAGGTTACTGTTACGATAGTAATGGGAAAAAGACCGGACCAGGACACCATAAAATAAAAAAAAAATAGTACTTTTAAAAACGACATAAATTCATGAATTTAGTCCCTTTTTCAGGTTTTTAAGACCTAAATTCATGAATTTGGTTCATTCAAAAAGTACCATTTTTTTCAAAAATGGTACTTTTAAAAACGACATAAATTCATGAATTTAGGTCTTAAAAACCTGAAAAAGGGACTAAATTCATGAATTTATGTCGTTTTTAAAAATACCCAATTTTTCAAATTTTTCAAAATCTCAAATTTGAGAATTACAATTTTCACCCTCAAAATCATGACCGTTCCAGGACACCGAAAATCATAAAAGTTGAGTATCTCAAATTTGAGAATTACAATCGGGCGAAGCCCTAGAACCTTCGGTTCGATTTTCATTGCTTAAATCATGACCGTTGCAGGACACCGAAAATCATAAAAGTTGAGAATTTCAAATTCATGAATTTTATCCATCTTTCAGGTTTTTAAAATATATCATGTGACTAGCGAACCGAAGGTTCAGGGCTTCGCCGTTAAAAATATTTCTTTAAAAATGGAAGAAACAAAAGTGGAAGGAACTTCAGAAATGGAAGGAACCTCAAGAATATATCCTTCGTTATCTCAATTAAAAATAAGTGAATTAAATATAGAAAAACACAAAGATAGAGTTAGGTATATGAAAGATAAGGAATCGCAATTATTACTTAGATTAGAACATTATAATAAATTAAGAAAGAGATGGTCTAAAGTTAAGAATGTAACACAAGGAATTGGCATATTCTTAACAATAAGTTTAGGTGCTTTAACAATTGTTATATCTTCAGGTGTTTTAGTAATTCCAGTAGTTGCTACAGCTTTAACAGGTACGGGTGTTTTTGCAACTTCACTTGTTACAATGTTAGATAAATCTTTAATAACTAAGAAACGAAAATCATTAAAAACTAAGCATTTACATATTAAAGAAGTCTATGATAAACTACACTACTACTTTCAAAGAGTATGTGATGATAATGTTATTACGTTAGATGAGATTGAAAAATTTGATCAAATAGCTAATGAAGTAAATCAAATATCATTTCAATCACAGACAGAAAAAGTTAATGATAAAAATAAAAAGGATGGTAAAATTTCTAGTGATGGTAAAACTTTTATTGATGATAAAATTTTTAATGAAGAAAATGATAAAATTTTTTTAGAAGAGCTAAAAACTTTATTAGACAAAACTTTATTAAACAAAACTTAATACGAGAAAATTTTAAACGAGAAAATTTTAAACGTGAAAACTTTAAACGTGAAAACTTTAAACGAAAAGATTACAAACAACAAAGCAATAAAAAATAATTTGTTCAGTAAAATGTTTTTGCTGTATACCAATGTTACCACAAAATTCAAATATTATATTTTAAAAAAATAGACAAAATTAAAGCTGATAATAAAAAATAAAATATTAAAACATTATATTTGTATATTTTTATTACTCGGTAAACAATTGTTCGATAACTCTTTCATGAATTTTTTTATCAATATTAATTGTGATAAATCCATAATCTTTTGACCAAGCATTATTACACGATTGTTTAAATTCATCTTTATCTCTTATACATAAATCTCTTAACAAATCACTTAAGTTTCTTGCATTTATTTCAAATAGTATAAATATATTTGCATTCTTTCTAATAACACTTCCATCTAATGAATACATACTTTGTGTTAAATAAAAAACACTACAGTTATTATGTCTACCTCGTGTAAAATAATTTCTCTGAACTGACTGATTTCTGTCATTAACACAATCATCAAAAATTACACAATGTTTCATTGTTTTATCTAGTTTACTAGGATCTTGCATATTACCACTATCATCTATTAATTGTATTTTTATATGCTTATTTTTATTGGATTCAACTAATTGTTTATTTTTTGCTGCTTCTTCACACCACAAATTTATTTCTTCTTCATATTCAGATTTTTCGTATTCTTCGAATAGAGAAGCAATTGCTGTTTTTGTAAGATTATTTTCAAATCCATATTTTAAAAATTGATAGACGGGTTGTTCTGCCGTTGTTGTATAAATTATAAGATTGTTATAATCCAAAAAATTTGGAGTCGTTAAAATTTTAAATAATAGATATGTTTTTCCACATCCTGATCTTCCACAAATAACTGCTAAAACTTTATTAGATAAATTTGGATGATGATTAAATTTAAGTTTTTTTTTTATTTAAAGACATTTCATTCATTTTTAAAGTATTAAATTCATCCATTATTGAATTAGTGTTTTTAGAAACAAAAAAATAAAAATAAAATTTTAATTTAAGTTTATTTTTTGTTTCTAATAATAAGATTAATAAGATTAATAAGATTAATAAGATTAATAATGAAAATGATAAAAAAAATTAAACTTCTCTATTGCAGCATAAAAGTTTATACCTCCCGAACCAAAAGATCTATCATAATCTCTTCACCTCCAAAATTTATTTCTTGTCCTTTTTCATCAGTGATTCTAATGCCAATGTAATTAATAGTTTTTCTTGTATTAGGAAAATATATTAATGTTTGTGGAATTACATTTAATCTATAACCAATGGGTACAGTAAAAGCTGGAAAACTGAATATTAAATTTGATAATTTACCATTTATATATCCTCCTTCAATAATGTCACAATGCACAACAATTGAATTTATTTCAGTTATTTTTGGAATCTTCTCACCTAAATGATAACCTTGACTATAGGTTTGTTTATTAAATCCTAATAGCTTTGACAATGATCTATCATGATTAAAATCAACTTGATGATTTTCGTCTAAAGTAAGAGAAAATTTATTAACTGCCGGTTCAACTGCAAAATGTAATTGTTTCTTATCTTTAAATGATATACCTAAATGTCTCTTAATTTCATTTGATATTGTTTCAACTTCGTAAGAACCAGGAAGAAAAGTTAGTATTTTCCATGTTTTGCCTTTATCAGTAGAATATCTAAATTGATCATTCACATCTTTGATAACGTTTTGAATAGTGTTAAATGTGGAGAAACTAGTCAATGCAATTTGATAATTTTTATTTTGTTCCAAATGTAGAATGGGTTCTAAATTACAAGTGTGTGATGAAGTAGTTGTTATAATTTTTAACGTCGTACTAAATTTTGATGAACCCAAAATCTCTATCAAATTTTCTAAATGATTATTAATTTTGTCTAAATCTGCTGAACACATTTTTAAACTAAAAAAATTAAATATTTTTTTTATAAAAAATTAAAAACAACAACATATTTCAGCTATGGGCGAAGTCCTGGAGGACATCAGAGATGTCCGGTTCGGGCGAAGCCCTAGAACATTCGGTTCGTTATACTTTTATAATCCTCTTCATTTAGAATCTTTTTTTCTAACAGTCTTTTCAATATAGCATGAATTTCATTGAAACTAGAATTATGTCCTTCTTTTATTGCAGATATTAAAATATTTAATCTATTTAGTAATTCTTGTGGATCATCTGGTAAAAATATGGTTGTTTCTGTTTTCTGTTTTTTTGTTTTCTGTTTTTCAGATAAACCTTTTCCTACTTTAACTCCCGTTGATAATAAATTTTCTAATTGTTTATAACGTCTAAGAGTTTTTACTGTGCCAACTCTATCTAATATAGTTTTATATTTTATTAGATCTTCTACAGCATAATTTTTTAAATCTGCTCCTCTTAAAAGATCAACAAAATTTCTATCTAAACTAATAGGTTTTTTATCTGGCGTAAAAATTAATCCTCGTAAAGGTTGTGGAAATATTTCTTTACCACCAAGATAAAATCTTGCAAATAATTTTTTATCTAAAAAGAAAGTAGAATGTTCGAATAACATAGATTTTGGTAATTTTTTATCTATGTTTGCCTCTAATAAACCATAGTCATCTAATAGTGTTTTAAGTACAGGATCCGCTATATCAACACGTTTTTCATTAAGTTCCTTTTCAAGAGTTTTAAATGGCTCGACAGTTTTTTCATAATCAGTTTTTACTTCTTCAGTTAATTTTAATTTATCAAACATATCAGATTGAATACCAGCTTTTGTCATTCTATGTTGAAGATGATTTCTTTCATAATATTTCTTTGTTTTATTAACTCTTCTAATTGTTTTATTCTTTTAAAATTATCAGCTCTAACTTTATCCATTTTTATATGATAATTTTATATTATTTTATATTATTATTTTATGTTATATTATTATATTATTTTATAATATTTTATATTTTTTTATTTTATGTATATATCAAATTTGTCTATCTTAGAAATTAGAAAATTAAAAAGGTAAAGTAGTTATTCCATCAGGTAAAATTTTTCTTTTATCATCAAATGGATCTAATGCTAATTTATGTTCTTCTTTTAAATACATTTTATGTTTTTTTGAATTAAGTCTATAATTACATGCTGTTTTTATTTCATTATTAAATAATGCATTTTTATAATCTTGAAATGTTATTTGATTAGCCACTGATGCCTTTGAAATTCCTTTTAATGTTTTATGTGTTTTAATATTATTAGTTGTATTATAACAGTAACATTTAGATTTTAAAAATATAGCTTCTGTTATGAAATCTTCATTTCCTTCTAATTCATCTTTTACTTTACATAAATCAGAAGGATGAATGATATCTTTTATTTTATTAATTTCTTCATCAAGTGTAGAATTATACGGTATTGTTAATTCTAAGAAAACAGAATCGGTATCTGTAAAGTGTAATTTATAGTTTTTGCCATAAGCAGGCGCTAAATAATCATATATAAATCTATACATAAATAGTTTAGCTAATTCTAATATAGTGAAACCTATAAAATTAAACTTATCATGTTTTACGCTGTTTCGACGTAAATGTACAGCACAAAGTTCATTACTGAATCTAGTAGTTCTTTTATATGTAGGTTTCCTTGTTAAATTTTGAAATCTATCTCTATCATAAACTATTTCAATATTTTGTCTATTACGCACATTTTCTAAAGTCTTACCATAAAATGCATTATTCATTAATTTGAAGAACACGTTTCCAAAATCATCTTTATTTCTTTTAGATATTTTGCGTTTTTCAATATTGAACTCAATATAATCTTTTAACCATTTAGATTTTTTATACACTAGTTTCCGGTGAATTTTTGTGAGAATCATTCCATGATCTAAATACCAATCTAGCATTCTTCCTTCAACAACATACTTTCCTTTATTGCTTTGTGTTAACATAAGTTTTTTTGTTGGTCTGTATTTCTTAGGAATTAAAGATTTTTGATAATCTGAAAAATCTTTTATAATGGGAATTTTGTTTTCTGGGCAGAAAGGATAATATTTTGTTGCATCTTTTATATAATCAGGGTATACTAAATCAACTTCATATATATAACCAGAATTACGATTTCCATCATATGTTTTTTGATAATCAAGATTATTACACCATGTCATTTCACCTGTTGGTAATTCTTGTATCATGCAAGAAGAATATAAGCTATTAAAATCATAATATAACAAATAGTTTTCTCTCATGAATTCATCAATTGCTTTTCACGTTCTACTCCTTCTCGTTTCGTTCGAAAAATTTCTAATATTTTTTCTTTTTCTTCTGGAGATAAAGGTTTCATTATTCCATATTCTTGTGGATTTACTTTCTTATTATAACATTTAACATATCTATTACCTAAAACGGATGAAACTCCACCTCTAATTCCAGATTCAAAAAATAATAATTTATCATATGTATTTTCTTTATAATGTTTAAGTTTAACATTTGTATGTTTTAATCCTGCTAACCATGTTAAACCTGGTGTAGAATAACAATAACATGGATCTATTCCGTAATATTCTAAACACATATCACGAAAGTTTTCAAAAAGATCAGCTAGTATTAATACATCTATCTGTAGATATTTCATTGTATAATCATACATTGTTTTACAATTTAACTCTCTCCAATTTTTTTCAGCTTCTGCATAATCTTCTTCAGATAATTGTGATTGTTTTAATGTTGATTTAAATTTATTTATTGGAGGAAGTTGTTTTTCTTCCATAATTTTATTCACAGAATTAAAATCAGTCTTCGACTGTGAACCACAGGTTTTATCTCCAGTTATATCAGTCTCCGACTGTGAGCCGCAGGCTATATACTCATACGGAAATATTCCTTTTAAAGGTTTTAAATTATATTTATTTAATATTTTACATTGTTCAGGTTTCAAAGTTTTTCCCATAACATCTAATGAATAAGGAGTAAAAAATCTAAATGCATCTAAAATTCTAATACAACCTAATTGCATTGAAAAATATTCTTCTTCTTGTTTACATAGTACATTTATTTTTGTTGTTGTAATTTTTCTGATGAAAATAAATCTTTCATTACTAGATGGAAATCATATTTAGAACCATTGTAGAAATATAGAGGAACAAAGTTATATTTAAATTTGTTAGCATTAAGATTACAAGAATTATGTGCTGCACCTCTATATAATCCATTTAGATGATCATGATCTTTTACTTTATCAATATATCTACCTCTGCCAGTTTTATATTTATTTATAAAACATTTTCCACAGTAATAACAATTTATTTCATCATAAAATTCTTTTCTTTCTTCATCCGTTAATGGTATCATTGGTTTATTTGTTTCAAGCAATTGTGAAAAACGTCCTTGTAATTCTTCTACTTTCTTTGTAAACATTTCTGAACTATCTTCACCATAGTATTGTAAATATTCTGATTTAAATAATTCAGGATAATTTGAATGAATGTACATTCCCCAACATAATGGTTTTTGTTCAAATAAATATTTTTCTTTACTTTGTTCAGCTGAACTTTTTCCAGGTGCACTTTTTTCAGAATTAAAAACCGAAGGTTCTAGGGCTTGGCCCGTACCATTTTCAGAATTATAATTTTCAGAATCGGGTGAAGCCCTGGAACTTTCCGTTCGATTTTGTGTCATATTAACATTATATGCTTCAAAATCACAATAAATAGTAAAGGGTACTTTATTTTTAAAATACCATTTATTATATTCTAAATAATCATCTTTAGGAAAAGTATTTTGAACTGCTTCGTTTTGTTGACAATTCTCCAAATGTCTATTCATTTCTTCTAAAGTTCTAAAACTTGTCATACATTGAAGACAAGGAAAATTTTTATTATCTGAAGTTTTTGTAAATATAGAAACATCTTTACACAATATAAAATGTCCCTGATAATATAATATATTCGCTTGTGCTGGTTGTTTTGACTGTTCTAGTTTTTCAAATTCATCTTTATATATTTCATGTGTTTCATTAATTTCTTTTGTAATATTAAATGTATTTTGATGATAATTTTGATTTAATATTTGTAGCTGATAAATATATTCTTTATCATATTGTTCTTTCTATTGTTGTAGACATTTTTTTAAACATTCATTTATTTTTTGATTTTCTTTATTATCTAATTTTTTATTATTTTCTTCATTTAATTTTTGAATCGTTTCTATCTTATTTTGATATTTATGGTGATATTCTTGTAGTAACATTTTTAATTGTTGTTGATAATCTGTTTTACATTTTTGTAAACTTTCATTTAAATTTTCTAATTTTTGTTGATATTCTGAAGATAAAGATGAATATTTGTAATTATAATCATCATTACGTCCTTTATAATTATTGTGATTAATCATCATTGGTGATAGTGTTTTAACAAGTTCAAATTTTTCAGTACATATTATATTTCCTTGGTAAAAAATATTATGATGCATGTAATTTCCTCTATCATTATATACTATTTCTGATTGGCATAAATTTTTATTATTCAAATAAAATTTTTTTGAATCTGAGTAAAGTGGAGTAATTTTACCAATAGAAACATAATTCACATTTAATTCAAAAACATTTACTTCTATTAAATTTTTATTCTTTTTATGAAACTTTTTTAACTTATTATAATCATATGGAAATTCATCTAAGCCATCAGAAAGATCAAATTCATTTATGTATTCTTCTTTATTGTAATGACTTAGTCTTTCTTTATGATATTTTGCAGGATGTAAATGTGCTATAATACTCCACAGAAAACAATAATCATCTTCATTTTTTATGTTGATTAATTGTGGTGAACTGAAAGGTAAAGGAACATAACTACCACCAGTATTATTTTTATATTTATCAATTACTATTTTCTTAGATAGTATTTTAACAAATCTCCAACCAGATTCACGTAACTGGGCTTCAATTATACAATTTTCTAATTTAAGTATCATCGATTCAAATATGGGTTGTATATCATTTACATTATGAATTTCTTGTGAATTTGTAAAATGTCCTTGTATTATATCTTCAGGAATTCCATCAGGTCCATTTTTTGTATAAAGTACTTCTACATTCATATAACATTTGAAAGATTTCTTAAATATATTATAAAAGTTGGTTAGAATATCAGAAAAAGTTTTATCGGTTTCATTATATTCAAAAGACTGATTAAATAAATATTTTATATCTGTTACGGCGAAGCCCTAGAACCTTCTGTTTGTAAGGCTTCATCGGTCCGTTCAGCTTCATCAAATTCATCTATTTCGTTAAATTCATCAGTATCGCTAAATAAATATCTTTCATCTGGCACATGTTCATCTTCACTATTAAAAACTTTTTTATATTCCGAATGTGAATAATCATAAAATATTTTTTTTAACTTTTATATCAGTAGGTAATGTTTCTATATAGTTTTTATAACTATTTAATTTTAATATATTTCCTTCATCAACTCGTTCTACATTTTGTAAATGCATTTTACTTTGTAGATGAGATTGATAACTTCTTTTTGTTTGCAACTTTTTTTTACATAAGTTGCAATAAAATTTTTCCATTTTTTATTTTTTTAGAGAAAATTTTAAAAAAAATTATATTTAATTACAAAACAAAATGTTTGAAGATTATAAATAAAATTATATTTATTTATAAAAAAAATTATATTTAATATCTTTTTTTGTATAAAAAATAAAAAATGTTTGAAGAGTATAAAATAGAACATGTACCAGTTTTAAAAAATTATAGACATCCTACTAATCCACTTACACCTAAACAAGAAGTAAAATTTTACTATCATCATAAATATATGCAATTTGTGAAAGACTACAAAATAAAACATGATATACCTAAATATGCTAAAACAAATGATTTTCCATTATGTCTTCGAAGTTTTAGAGTATTCTTGGCTTTTAATAATTTATGGTGGTTAATCAATAAAGATAACTTAACAGTATAAGATTTAAAAACATTACAGAAATTGAACATTCCTCCGTATATTTAAAATATTTGGATAATTTAAAAAATTATTAATAATTTAAAAAAATGTATAATTTGTTTAATTATTAAGTATTTCACTTACACCATTTATTAATGGTTTTATATCATTATATGTTTTTTTGGCTTCATCAAATGTAGATTTAGCATCAGAAAATGTAGATTTAACATCAGTTATTATTGGTGTTGCTTTTTCTTAAACCGTTTCTAACATCATTTATTGCAATTTTTAAATAGTTTAATGTTTCATTATCTTGTAATCTGTTAGGTATTGGTATACCAAATTTTGCATTTAAATAATGATCAAAATAAAAATAAAATGTATCAGGAATAATTTTTAGTGGTACTTTTGCTTCAGACTCTAAAAAGATAATTATTTGTTCTATAACTTGATTTGATAAATGTTTTGTATTTGCATATATTCTAATATCAAAATCTTGAGAGTTATTATAGATTTCATGTTCGGTATCTACTAATATATTTAAATCTTCATCATATACTTGCATATGTTCACTTATGGTGTCAACACGTATTATTCCATATTTATGATGTGTATAATATGATAAAGGCATATTCATTTTATAATTTTTATTAATATCATTAAAGAATGCTGCATTATTTTGTGTAGTTGTAAAAAATGTTTGAATGTTTTCTCTAATCTTATTATCTACATCACAAGCTTTATGAGCTAATACAACTATTTGAATATTTTGATGTCTTCCTTTTGTAAATATTTCTGACATATTTTTTTGTTTTGATAAACTTGCAACATCATCTAAAATTAATAAAGATTTATTTTCAGGTGTACCAGCAAAACTTTCCATATCTTGTAACTCATCTAATTGTTTATCATTATAGACGTTTGTAAAAGTTGGCCATTCAGAAGTATGCATACAAAAAATATGTACTTTTGTTTCGTCCTTATAATATTGTTTTATATATTTTTTAATAAACGTAGTCTTACCACTTCCAGTTTTACCGTAAACAATGAAATGTAAATTTTCTTGATACATTTTACCTTGTTTAATATTTTTATTATTAGTTTTATCCTTAATCTTATCCTCATTAGTTTTCCATCCTTTAAAAGTTTTTATTTCTTGTTTATAAAAATTTATCCTCTTTTGTTCCTCTGTTACAAAGTAACCCCATTGATTTCCAATACATATAACAAGATGATAAATAAAAAATATTAAAATACATGCTAACAATATTTTTATACAATGAAATTTTAAAAAATTCCAAAGACGTGTAAGATCTGATTGTGGTATTTTTTTATTAAGAGATGAATTAGGGGGTAGTGTCTCTA
The DNA here is from genome assembly GCA_907163375.1 of Prostheceraeus crozeri. NCBI lineage: Eukaryota > Metazoa > Platyhelminthes > Polycladida > Euryleptidae > Prostheceraeus > Prostheceraeus crozeri. The sequence goes on from CAJQUW010009290.1 coordinate 477,522, forward strand.
AATATTTTTTATCTATATTATTATATATATTTTTATCTATATTATTATTATATTTAGTATTATATATAGGATTTTCTACAATATTATTAATATCTTTGAGATTCGGATCTTGAGGGGTTAGTGTATCTTGAAACTCAGTGTTATTCATATAATTATTTATTATTTCGTTTATTGCATTAAGAGATTTATGACGACTTAGATTACTTTTATTACTTTTATTACTTTTAATTATAACCGGTGAATATAAATCTTCCAAATTTTCGTTTTTATTCATTTAATATTTTTAAAATAAAAATTTAGGAATTATTATTTTTTAATTCCGGACTCGCATTCTTACACTCTTATGAGTGTTTTTAACCTCTGTAGAACCTCCGGAATGTGTCGGACTTTTTGTTCCTATACTCAAAAGAAGTATGTTCCGAACCTCTCCTCTCTTCCGGAATGCTTAAGAATATTTTAATAAAATAATATTTTATTCTTTATAAAAAAATAATATTTTAATATATATAAGATTATTTTAGTTGAAATACAACTATTTTAGTTGAAATACAACTATTTTAGTTGAAATACAACTATTTTAGTTGAAATACAACTATTTTAGTTGAAATACAACTATTTTAGTTGAAATACAACTATTTAAATATATAAGTCTATTTCAATAGAAATACTAATATAAATTATTATTTTGATATAAATTATTATTATGTTGATTATTATGTTGATTACGTTTTGGACATAGTGTTACATGTCGCTGAAAATTTTTCTTTAATATAATTTTTTGACAACCTCTACATTTAACTTTTTCTTTTAAACAATCCTTACACTGATATTTACTATCATAAAACTCTGTCTTAGGTTTAGTAATTTGACAACTTGTACATTGTCTTGTAGAACTTATACAAGAATTATAATGATTAGTAATTCCTTGAATTGTAAAATATTTATTACAATTACGACATAACTGATCTTTTAATTTATCTTTTTTATATTTTTTAACCTCTTCTGGTTGTTCGCATAATTTTAAATGACGTGCAAAATTTTTTGATGTTATATTTTTATTACATCCGGAACATATTTTTTGTTATTACTTTCAACAAATTGATTTTTATCAATATAATTATTTTGAGCTACATTATTATTTTGAGCTACATTATTATTATTTTGAACAAAAGGATTATTTTGTGCTACATTATTATTTTGAACAAAAGGATTATTTTGAACAAAAGGATTATTATTATTTTGCCTAGGTGTATTTTGCCTAGGTGTATTTATTCTAGCAGTATAAAGATTTTGTTCTTTATCTGAAATAAATAAATGCTTTAATCTTTGTAATGGTTGCTCTGATTGAATATTATTATACTGAATACTATTATTAGGTTGAATATTATTCTGAATACTATTATTAGGTTGAATACTATTATTAGGTTGTAATTGATTCATATGCATACCACATGGTGTGTTTTTCATATGAGAATATAATAGTGTTTGATTTAAAAAACGCATATTGCAAACTTGACAAATTTGAGTCATTTCCATTTTTTTATTTTTATTAGGAAAAATTTTATTTTTATAATTTATGTATTTTTATAATCAGAAAAAATTTTATTTTTATTGTTTAAAAATGATGTTACCAAATGTTGGTGGAGGTGCATATATCCCGAATAATCGTGAATCAGAAATAGAACTAGAAAATTATATAATGAAAACTGGAGACGTTTTATCTGGTCCATTACATCTTTCTATTCTTCCACAACAAAATACAGAGTTAACAAATAAACAATATGTTGATACACAAATCAATGACTTAAAAGAAAAATATATAAACGATGTTATGGTTCCGCTGATGAATGAATTAAAGTTGCTAAAACTTAATGACAAATCATTAAACGAAAAATTATTAAAACTTGATAAAAAGGATAGAGAGCTAGAAGCAGATATAGCAAAACTTTTTAAAAAGATTTCTGAACAATCAAAAATTTTAATATTACTTTCTTTAAATTTAAAATCTGCTGTAATTAAAAATAAACATCAGATAAAAATGTTAAAAGAACAATTAGAAGATGAAATAGAAAAACTACCTGAAAGAATTAAAAAAAATTTAAAACAGTTACAAACTACATTCCAAAAAAGTGTGAATGAATTGAGTTCTAAAATTGCTCAACAAATTAAAAAAATAAATCAATTAAAAATTGAAGTAAAATCACTTAATGAAAAAGTTGATAAAATGAAAACTCTGAAAATCAATTTAGAAAATGAATTAAAGAAAAATTTACAAGAAAACTCTAAAGAAAATAAAGAACAGTTAGATTCCGTTAAAAGAAAAGTAGATGGTCTTAAAGTTCAATTAAATGCTTTAAAAACAGAATTAAAGAAAAGTGAGAAAAAATTAGAAATGACTGAAAAAGAAATTAAAGTACATCACACGCTTCTTGATGCAATAGATAAAGTGCAACAAGCAATTAATAAAGTTATCTCGAAGTTGTTAGATATTCATAAACGTAAATCTTAAACGAGTATTGTAAATATTAACCTAAATATTTTTTACCTACAAAAAATAAAAATCATAAAAAATATAAATATAATTTAAAAAATATAAATATAATTTTAAAAATATAAAAGTATAAATATAATTTTTAAAAAAAATTTAAAAATATAAAAGTATATAATTTTAAAAATGGATAAAATTAGAGCTGATAATTTTAAAAGAATAAAACAATTAGAAGAGTTAATAAAACAAAGAAATATTATGAAAGAAAATCATAGAATAAAAAGAATGATTGATGCAGGTTTGGTTCCTGATAAAGTTAAACCAAAAACCCAATCTGTAAAAGTTAAGAACAAAAAATAAACATTTTTTTTATAATGGAAATCGGAGATGTCTTCCAGGGCTTCGCCCGTATTTATATTTTTCCCAAAAGTCAAATTTATTACTAAAAAATGCCTATAATTTATAAACACAATCTTAAACAATTTGCTTCAAATCAAAAAATTGCTCATGAACCACGTATGAATCCGGTTTACCATTATGATAATAGAGAAACCGTTCAAAAAGAAGGGGATGGCATCTTTTCTGGTATTGGTAGTATCGTTAACTTAATTAAAAATAATAAAGATTTGATTACATCTGCTGCAAAAGGAGCAGCTGCTATAGGTAGTACAGCTAGTGCAATATCAAATGCTGTCAAGTCTCAAAACGAATTAAAACAACTAGAAGCTATTCGTAAACTCAAGAATGATTCCGAAGAACTAAAAAAATTAAAAAAACTTTCAGATGAAACAAAAAACAAAATTGCTAACATAGCTGTAGAGGGTGATAGTAAACAAAATGAAAAAACAATTGAAGAAATAAGAGGTAATGGCGTGAGCAGCAACCTTCGGTCTAACCAGCAAAGCTGTAGCGGAGCTGGTCTAGCAAAATTCTAAAATTATATTTTAGTAAAAATTTTTTTTTCTGTCTGTGAGAAAAACAAAAAGTCAAATTATTTTTTATAAAAATGTCTTCGCTTATCGAAAATAAATTTAAATTAGACGATCCTCCGTTCGTCAGTTATAATCAAAAAAAGAATGACTATATAAGAATTGCCATGAATCCCGGATCTTTTAGTAGAGTAAACACTGGAGGTGATTTAATTTTTGAAGTTGATAATCAGCAGAGTTATTTATATTTACCTGATTCATTTTTACACTGTGAATATTCTTTATATAGTGATGCTAATTTTACAACACCATTACCAGATACCGATAATATTACACTAGAGAATAATTTTTTCCCAAGTTTATTTACACAAATGCGTTTAGATGTTGCAACTCAAAATATAGAAACAATAAGTGATTCTCCAGGTGTAATTGATACAATGCTTAGATTTGTAACAATTGGTGAAAATAATAAAAAGCATGAAATCGAAGGTTGGTTTCCTGATACTAATGATGGTATAATTGTTGATGATTTAACTCACGCTGGAACAGATGCAGCAGGAATTGCGAAAGATGTAGAAAATATTGCAAAACATTTAAATAAAACAAATAATGATGCATATAAAGAAAGACGTGAATTTAACAAAAAAAGTAAACAGACAGTAAATTGGTCATTGTCTCCATTATTCGGTTATTTAGATTATGATAAAATATCATATCAATTAAAATTTAAATTAATAATTCATCGTACAGCAAATAATGAATTAATCTTTTTTGGTAAGACTGGAAAAAAAGCATATTTAAAAATTGATAGACTTGAATGGTGGATTAAGCATATTACTCCTAGTTTAGAGATTGAAACAGCTATTGCAAAAAGATTAAATACTAACAAACCAATTCCAGTAAATTTTCTAAAGAGAACTGCTAGTTCAGTAACTTTTTCCGAACAAAGATTTAACTGGCATTTTACTAGAACTGCGAATACTCCAAGATATTTATTACTAACATTTCAAAGAAATAATTCTCCAAGTTTTGAAAGAACAATAATATTTTTCATATTAATACAATTCGAAGTTTACAAGTTTCATTAAATCAAACTCGATATCCAATTGATCCATTAAGATTCGATGATACCAATAATCAATTTATGGAAGGATATGATTCTTATAGAAATCTTTGTATTGAATTTGGAGTTGAACCACAATTAACTCCTGGAGATTGGAGACATTTATATCCAATTTTCTGTTTCGATTTAAGTGCACAATCTGAAGATATTATTAAAAATGATTGTGATGTAACAATTAATATTGAAAAGAAAGATTCCACAACTTCATTGATGGCTTATGGTTTATTGCTAGAAGATGCAAAATATTCTATTGAAATTCTTAATGGAAAGATGGTTAGGATCGGCTAAAGCGCTAAAGCCAGAGGAGCTTTGCTCCGATAGGTTAATTAAAATTTTTTTCATAACTAGAATAGATTATAATTTTTGTTAACTTAAAATTTCTTAACTTAAAATTTTTTCATAACTAGAATAGATTTAAATTTTTTGATAACTTTAAATTCTTAACTTAAAATTTTTTATTAAAAATGTCGCAAGCGAAAAGTAATATTAATAATAAAACTGTTGAATTAAAATTACGTAATATTGTTGACAAAAATACCCCTAAAACTATTACGATTAATAAAAAAAAGTATTATATAAGTAAACCAATGATAGAGAATATTCAATTACAAGAAGAAAAGAATGGTGGGATTCTCCCATTAATTCCACTAATAATAGGAGGCATAGGTGCAGCAGGAAGTGTTGCAGGTGGGACAGCTGGTATTGTCCAAGCAGTAAATAAAAATAAATCAGAGAAGGCAGCATTAGAAGAACAAAAACGACATAATAGAGAGTTAGAGAAAGTTGCTAGAGGAGAAGGGACATCGGTTCATGGGACATCGGAGATGTCTTCCAGGGCTTCGCCCGAAGGAAAAGGAGTAGTAGATAATTTTATTAGTAAATTAAAATTAGTTGATGAAGGAAAACGAGTTCTTAAAAATATTCTCCACAATGTTGATGATTTAATTGAAATTAAAGAAACTAAAGATGGTTCTGGAGTATATCTAAGTCCTAGTATGATAAGGTAATAACCTCAGGACCTTTGGTTCTTTTCGGTAAAACAATTTTTTTTATCTTCTTAATTTTTTTTATCTTTTAAAATGAATACTAAAAATTCCGAAAATTTAATTAAATTAAAAATTTCTAATTTAGATTTATTGAATTATCTATTAAACAAAAATAAAAACTCAAACTGTCAGCATATTGGAGGTGACAAGTACAAAGTTCCACACCACTTCGGTGGTGATATACAAAAAACATTAGAAAACTTTCCTGGATTTATTTGGAGTAAATATTCGAAAGAAAAACATCTTCCTGGTCATTCATATACTGGGCCAGGAACTCGATTAGATATAAGACTAGATGAGAATAATAATCCGAAACCAGGTGAAGAACCAATAAATAGAGTAGATGCCGCCGCTTACAGGCATGATTTAGCTTATCGAAATCATGATCTAAGTTCTCGTCATGCAGCTGATAAGAAGATGATTCAAGAATTAGATAGCATTCAAAATCCTACATTTAGAGAAAAAATTGAAAGAATGTTTGTTAAGAAAGCTTTACAAGCTAAAATATTATTCGGTCAGGGTTTAAATGAAAATCATAATTCAGACGTTTATGCATCTGAAATTCATAAAGAATATAGAAAGCCTAAATATTTATTAAAAGTAAAAGTATTTAATAAAGATGATATTTGGAGTGCTGATCTTATTCATATGCCGAATGAAAGGGACTACAAATACGCATTGACCGTTATAGATTTATATACACGATATGCTTGGGTAAAGCCTTTAAAAAATAAAAATGGTCTTTCAGTTAAATATGCGTTTGAAGAAATCTTTAAAGAAAGTAATAGAAAGCCAAAAAAATTGTTTGTTGATAAAGGGTCGGAATTTTATAACCGAAACGTTCAGCCACTATTTGAAATTGTTTATTCAACTGAAAACGCTGGGAAGGCCGTAGTGATAGAAAGATTCAATCGGACGTTAAAAAATAAAATTTTCAAGAAATTTACTCAGCAAGGAAATCAGAAATGGTTAAAAATATTACCAGGAGTTGTAGAAGAGTACAATAATAAAGTTCATTCTGGTATTGAAGAAACTCCAAAGAATGCTTCTGTCGACCCTGATTTGATAAGAAAAAAAATATTCGAGAATAATAATTCGAATGAGAGTAATCCGAATTTGCAGAAACGTAAGCCGAAATTTAAAATTGGGGATAGGGTACGAATATTTAAATATAATAATAAATTCGAGAAAGGTTTCGTAGGCTATTGGACTAAAGAGATATTTGAAGTTTGCAAAATAAATCAAAGTTATCCGATTACTTATGAAATTAAAGATTTAGATAATGAGGATATCAGAGGCCGTTTTTATCAAAATGAATTACAGAAAACAGAGCTTTAACCTTTAGGTGGCGCTTTAGCTAGCTTCGCTTGAGTTATAGATTGTTTAACTCTAACATAATATCTAGAAATGGTACTCCTTTTTGTAATTTGTACAAAACGTATAAACATAATTGTCCACAATAGGTAGTGCCTGGTGTTTGAATTTGAAACGTATTGTATGTTCCCGTTCCAAGTAATTCTGTTACTTCATTTGTAGGTGGAAGTCCGTATGAGTCAAAATAATAATTATCTCCGTTTTTACTAAAGATACCTGCTGACCAATGTACGCCGTTTTGGTCTGAAGTGTGAAGATTCGTTATGAAATTTACAGTTATTGATGGCCTATTTTTTAGGAATTGTAATTCGTTTCTCATTAGAACATGAAAATTCTTTATTCCTAATTCATTTGCGATTTTCTTTAGGTCGAAATTTGTCGTAGTTTGCGTTCCATATAATTTCAAAAACTCATTTATGTTGCTCATTTTATAATAAAAAAATTTCTTAAGAGACCCCTAGAAGTCAGAGGGGGGGTATTGATTTAAAACTGGTCTCTAATGATGTCTTTCTTTACTACTTAGTCAGAAGGGAGGGGGTATTGATTTAAAACTGTTCCACAATGATGACTTTCCTTGCTACTTAGTCAGAAGGGAGGGGGTATTGATTTAAAACTGTTCTCTAATGATGTCTTTCTTTACTACTTATTCGATTTTGAAATGATTTAATTTAATCTAAATTAAAACGTTACATTGTTCCATTTTATTCTTATGAACTCTTGTTAAGAGAATATTGATTGTTTTATCTGTATTAAGACATTAGCAACATCTGTTACCAAATTTCTCAACATGAACAGCTGCTAGCAGTTTAAGCTATTCAGTATGAGAGAATTCTTTGTGACCCGCATAACTCAACTTTTCACTTGAACAGCTGCTGCCATTATTCCACGTATTACTGCGTGTATTCATTCATTCTGCGAGCGTTCTACGAGACTGTGACTGCTTACGAATCATCTGTGACCTTTATCTATTTTGGTCAATTTCATCAGCGACTTTCAACAATTTTATTTTTTATCATAATTAATTCACTACGTTTTAACGAAAATGGCACGTTCAAGCATCGCCTTTGCCGATTTGAAAAGAAAAATTTCAGACACTATTGTGAACGAAGATCAACGGAAGAAGTGTATTGAGATGCTAACAGAATTTCAGGAGAAATATCTTAAACCAAGGGAGGAAGAAGACATCCACGCATCAAAAACATTCAGAGAATTTTTAGTGATAAATCGATTTGAAGACACATTGCAAGATAACGCCATCAATATCAGTTCAACTATAATTTTGAAGAAGAAATTCAAAGAGACATCTTACCATCAGAGCTAACTAATTATTTAGCACATTTAAGAAGAGAAGAAGACATTTCGGTGAACAATACTGTGAAGTTATCGTTGTTAAAAGGAAGAGCTTTGACTGTAATCCGGGGAAGTGGCCATGTTTGTAAACAATTAGGTTATTCCAGAGGCTATAACATCTTTTTAAGAAAATTTTATAAACTATATTTACGATTTCCGTTTATTAAGAACTCGACGGAATCTATATCATTTTTCAAAAGGAACTTCGCTATTATTGACTCGTATCTTCGCCATGGGAGACAGCGCCCAACCCTTGATGAAATACTAAACTCAATCAATTGAAACGGTAAGCTACTCGCAATGGATAATAGTACTATGAGTATTACCTTATTTCTATTTACGAGAAACAAATGTATCATGCCATAATACATTTTCTAGTCAACATATTTTATTCGTTGTAAACCATGCTACTTGTCCTCATTGGTTTTATAGTTCTATGAGCCTTACCTTATTTTACTCATACAGAAACAATTGTATCATGGCATAATACATTTTCTAGTCAACATATTTTATTCGTTGTAAACCATGCTACTTGTCCTCATTGGTTTTATAGTTCTATGAGCCTTACCTTATTTTACTCATACAGAAACAATTGTATCATGGCATAATACATTTTCTAGTCAACATATTTTATTCGTTGTAAACCATGCTACTTGTACATAGTACTTGTCTGTGATGTGAATAAAATATTTCAAAGATGGAAATGTGTTTTCATTTTGTATCGAGTTAAAGCAGTAGCAACTACTGGAATTGTAAGAACGCCAGATGAAATGACAATTGTTAAAGCATTAGACCATCTCTTTCTTAACTTTTTATAATGCTCTAATCTTAATAATAATTGAGATTCCTTATCTTTCATATACCTAACTCTATCTTTGTGTTTTTCTTTATTCATTTTTTCAATGTTCATTTTTTCAATGTTCATTTTTTCAATGTCCATTAAAGTAGAACTACGTTAATATGATAACGAAGGATATATTCTTGAGGTTCCTTCCATTTCTGAAGTTCCTTCCACTTTTGTTTCTTCCATTTTTAAAGAAATATTTTTAACGGGCGAAGCCATGAACCTTCGGTTCGCAAGTCACATGATATATTTTAAAAACCTGAAAGATGGATAAAATTCATGAATTTGAGATTCTTAACTTTTATGATTTTTTCGGTGTCCGGGTTTTCGGTGTCCTAGAACGGTCATGATTTAAGCAATGAAAATCGAACCGAAGGTTCTAGGGCTTCGCCCGATTGTAATTCTCAAATTTGAGATACTCAACTTTTATAATTTTTGGTGTCCTGGAACGGTCATGATTTTGAGGGTGAAAATTGTAATTCTCAAATTTGAGATTTTGAAAAATTTGAAAATTGAGTACTTTTAAAAACGACATAAATTCATGAATTTAGTCCCTTTTTCAGGTTTTTAAGACCTAAATTCATGAATTTATGTCGTTTTTAAAAGTACCATTTTTGAAAAAAATGGTACTTTTTGAATGAACCAAATTCATGAATTTAGGTCTTAAAAACCTGAAAAAGGGACTAAATTCATGAATTTATGTCGTTTTTAAAAGTACTATTTTTTTTGATTTTATGGTGTCCTGGTCCGGTCTTTTTCCCATTACTTACGATCTCCAAGCAGAAAAGAGGAATGTCTTCTTATAGCGCTTTATTGAGTGAGCGAGTAAAAACGGCCCCCGCGAGGGCCAGGGGAGCAAATCTCAAAGTGGCCCTTAGGAGGACCAGTTAAGCGTTCACGTCAAAGTCAGCAGGAACGGGACGAGCTGTCAGCAGCGCCAGCGAGCACGAACGGCGCGCGCTTGAGCTCCGAGGGCAGGAATTCAGGAGTCGAGTGGCCGGCGCGGAGGGAAAGAGATAGTGGCGCGTGCGGCAGTGACTTGTCTTCTTCGCGAGAGGGTGAGAGAGAGAGAGAGAGAGAGAGCGAGCGGTGCGGTGCGGTGCGGTGGCATCTGTTTATAAATGTCATTCTGTGCCTCACTGCTTGCATGCGTTGTACTGTGACGTCACTTGCCTTCGCGATCAATTTGCCGACGAAGGAGGAGAGAGAGAAGTCGTCACATTACCTATTCAAATCAAGTGGAAATTGTTCAACATTCTCCACATGACACTGAATGAGTAATGTCAAACATTTTTGTTGATGGGTTGGCTCAAACGGACACCACAAGGGACCCATGCATGAAAATGAGCTAATTACCTTCAAATAGATCTGCGTTCGATTTGGTCAGTTTTCAAAAAAAAATTGAATCTTTTCGAATGTCGCGCATCCAAGATATCATCAGACTATATCACATGTGTCATTCATTGATCAATCGAAAAGCACCTGTGACATTTTATTAGTCTAAGTGATGATTGTGGGTGAAAAATTTTCAATCTGTTAATTCCAGAAAAACACTCGATTTCTTTATCATTTGAGTGAGAATTAGCCAGTACTTGGAATTTGTATCGGTGTGTTATCACAACCACACTGTAAACTGCACACCGTTAAAAGCAACTACAATAACCGTTAAACGTAACAGAAAAACGTCACAGAGAATATCCGTAGATATCTGCTGAAATGATGACGTCACAGTTTGATGAGTGATGGCGTATAAGGTGTAGATTGATGCCCAGAGTTGCAGACATAGAAATCCATCATTTTTCAATAATAGGGACCTAAAACTGGGATACACATTGAAAGAAAGCTACGTTGTGCTCATGCGTGGTCATGACAATGGTAGCTAATGCGATTTCCAGTGGTTGACAATGGAAGCGTAACGGCACCTTATCATTACATCTTATCGAGACGCATGATTGTTATCATTTTTCTCAAAGTACAAAATCATTTTCATAAAGGGACTTACAATAAATCACCAATAATTAATAAAATATTAGCAAAAAACAAATAATAATAAAATGATGATTAATAATAATTACAATAATTAATTAAATAAGCAAAATAATAATTTGATTACTAATAATGAAATCAATTGTTCGAGCAGCTGAATTTACCATCAACAAACAGCTGTTGTCCAAGCAACAAACTAGCGGCAGCACTGTGCCACCTTCAGAAGAAGCCTTGATATATTATATAATGAATAGATAGTAGAAATCCGACACTTTTCGCTTTAAGTTAGTTGAACTAAAATGGACAGCAGATGTTTGTCAATGGCAATTTCAGCCGCTCGTCTGTGCGTCGATTGCAAGATGATTGGAAGAATAAAATTACTGAAGCATGCAACAATTGTAGATTCTTGCCACAAAGCGATTTATTGGAAGTTATTTTGTCAAAATACTTTTATGTAGCCTATATATTAAAAGAAATAATAGCAATGGTGAATATTTGCAAGGCAGACAGCAATAGCAAGGCAAGCTGCCAGAACCTTCCTATTGTCAGCCACTGGAATCCGCCATCGTTTCGGTGCCGTTGTCATGAAAACAGATGTCCACGACGTTCTATTGTTTTCAATGTCTCTGACCGTTCTAGACCTTTATTATTATAGATTCGGATTCCTATGGGATGGATACAGGTATTGGCATGCGATGACATTCCAAGCCGCCTAGACACAAAGTCGAAAAGCATCACTGTCTCTGAATGTCAGGCTTTTAGAAATAACCAATTTTTCATTTTGTGTGGGAGTGAAAAGATATCTCTCCCATGTAAACTGCTGGAAGGAAAAATCAACTTTTCAGTCTTACGGGAACAAAAAGTTGATTTTCCCTCCCAAAGTTAACTTTTCCAATGCAAAGTCCTATAAAGGACAAATCATAGAAGTCTATAAACAAATTGTGATTAGCCGGAGACTACCAAGACATCCATGTAGTCCCTTGACTCATTCATAGATTTCGCGACGCAACCATCAATTTCATGACGAGCATTGTTACTGAGTAAGTAGGGTTGTCCGCCGATATTTCACTTGTCATTTTTCTATGAAAGTTGTTTATAGAAAACATTAGACAGCCTTATAAGGCCGTCTAATTTGCTATGTAATACCATTGAGGTAGGAGCATTTCACCGTCCATCTCCGCATTCCCAGTGAAAATGACATTGAAGTGATTCCTATGACCAATAACTTGGACTCGTACATATCTGAAGCTTGACATACTTTAATGTTCTGAGGTGCATGGGCTATGTAGAAAACCATCATAGATTTGAGACTTTTGCATATCAAAATGTTGGATTTTTGATGTCTTAGATTTTATGTTCAGTAACAATGCATAAATTACCTTTCAAATGATCAGCCTAAATCGTCTGACGCTACGCACCACGATTTAGGCAGTCATTTGAAAGGTAATATATCTTCAATATACATCTATAAATCACAAAATGAAGAGTTGCATTCTTTCAAGAGGAAATAAACGTTTCCTCCCTTAGCTATCTGTCCATCCTTCCCTGAGCTCGGGCTGTACAACATAGCTGCGGGAGGAAAAGTTGATATTTCCTCTCTCAAGAAAATAGCTATTTTATCCATGAAGATATCAGACAATTTTCATGGATATTTTTATAGGCCTACTAGCTATAATTAGAATAAAATTCAAAATTCCACAGCTTGAGACACAACTTCGGCAACTCACACAAAATTCGTTTGCCCCCGTGTCTGGCTGACATGCACTGAAAGCAACCCTGTTAATAATTCTTTACATTATCAGGGACTCCTAGGACATTGTCAATAGCTGACCCTCTGGCGTCTCAGGGACACAGGAGAGTATCCCCAAGTCAAAAGCCTAGCTCGTAGCAGACACAGCATCAAGCACTGGCTGTCAGACTTACCTGCTACGTAGTTATACTTCTTCCATTGTTACACTGGTGGCATTCACTCGATGCATAATAAAATCTTCAAAACTTCGTGTCAATAGCGCTCCAATATCTGCTTCTTGAAAGTTTCCAAATCCATATTAGCTTATATATTTTGATCTTTTATTTCACTTCATAAAATCGACAAGTTATCGTGCGTACGAATAATCAGCTTACCTGAAATGCCAGATAGTCCTATATAGTGACCTCCATATCAACCCCATACCTGACACAAGTGCACTAACGTATTAAAAGAACTTGATATCGATAAGCATGTGAATAAGTCTACTTAATATAAATCTCAAGCGAGTCAGATTTTTGACGGTCGTATTGATCACTTAATTTTGCTTGGTACGACGATATCGAAGTTCATTTTCTTCATTAAAATTTTTGACGATAATTAAACGTTGTGCTTAACGAATAATGAGAAAATCAGAACATGGATAGCTAAGGCAAAATCGGCGCTTTGTGAGAGAAAGGAGTTATTGAGCAGCTAATTAAATATGAATGCTCGAAAACAGATTATGAAGTGGATGGATCGGAAACCCGAACTTTAAGAAAAGCCGACAGACTATAAGCATGCGAGATGTGGATTTGGAGAAGAATTTTACATTCGCAGAATATTTTAGGAGCGTATTGATGATTGTGAACATAAAGGGAGAGCCAATGCTTTGAATACATCCTTCAAGATGAATACCAGTATCGATCTATTCAGTATTGACATTATTGACAAGCAAAGTAATGCCCTGAGAACCAGAGTATCTGAAGCGGATTACACAGTAAACTGTGCAATATCAAAGCTATTTACGAAAATGATGTACAAAACGAGAATAACAAAACGTACGACATCACTATTGATCGTGTTCATGCACTACGAAAGCGATTGGCCTTCCTATTCGATTATCTTTGTCATTTAATAGGAAAGCCAATCGCTTTCGTAGTGAATTTACACGAACAATAGTGCTTTCGTACCTTTTGTTATTCTAGTTTTGTACATCGGTTTCGTATTCAAAATCAATCGTAAAAATGAACGCATAGTATAGGCACTCGAAAGAAGCTCATAAATGCCTCATCTGTGGAGGTTGAAAGTTTAACTAATAGCCCCAGTCGATGAACTTGAAGCTTAAAACGTTGCGTGGAGTAATTTTATTTATTTATTTTTACCGGACATAAAATTGGGAGTGAAGAACTGGTCTTCCGACAACCAAAAATTGAAGCTTTTTAATGGAATGTGTTTAGCTTGATACTAAGCAAGTCCATGAGGTTACCAGAAGCCATTTCAACATCAAATGTGCTCATTCGTCACGTATTTATACAGTGGTTCAGTATAAAAGTTACGCTAAATCAGTTTATCATTAATTTAGCTGAGATTTCATTGTGATAACTCTACCAGTAGTGAATGGCGTCGCGTCCATGATTGCAATGCCAAGAATTCATGATGAAAACTCTTAACGGCAGGTTTGCTGCCCAATTCACAACTACAGTGTAGTGAAGCGATTAGAAGATAGATCAATATGTCTTGCAAAAGAAGAGTTTCTGTCTAACTCCAACCCACGACCAGATCTGGCAATCTAAACCTCTGCCCATCTCAAAAAAGAGTGAACTAAGGAACTGTCATTATGATGATGAGCAACCCACGCCGCATTGTTAATTAGAAGCGGTTACAATTTTTCTACTCGAATGAATAGATGAACGGCATTACTTCATCACAAACAATGATGATAGGAGACTACAATAATCATTTGTACTATGTCAAAAAATCAACTTTTCTCAACCAAAAGTGCATTGAAATCAGATTTTCAATTTGCTACCGCTTCACCTGGCGAAATAAAAGTTGATGTCTACTGGACACGTGCATTCAGAGAGGGATTTTGTGATTTAATCTCAAAATGTGTCAACTGCCTACGCTCAGCGAAGGATCGTCAGGGATATCATGGATATGTCTGGTTTACTTCTATCATTATGACCAATATGTTGATAAAACAATGCAGATTCTACTGCTAAATGTTCACGAAGCCAGGACCGAATAGTTCTCATTGTTTCACCAATGTAGGTGGCCTGCGAGCATGAAGGACAAATGCAACAGCGAAGAAAGGGCACGCAACCTTTCCAAGTGCAGCTCACTCTTAACTTTATTGCAGTCTTTAGCACAGAAAATTCGATGCAAGGGTCGAGCGGTGAAGTTGACAGCCAGACATCCATGAAGCTTAATTGAGCGTTTCAAGCGTCTTCTTATTTTTCTAGTGTCCCTTTCACTATGAAATGGTAGTGGGAGAAATATCTTCGGGTCATCATCATCATCATCTCTCCGTCTATTGCTACCTGGAGAGCGTCTGACAGCTTTTATAAATTTAGTAGGGTAGCCATTTGCAAGATATTGCTCCGTCACCAAATTCACACCCTCTTCAATTCTGATTGAGTCAAAGCTGTTTGCAACAGCACGCTGCATATCATTTCGAAGAGCATTACGCAATAGAGAACGAGGATGACATGAGTCTCATGGAACGACATGTGCTGATCTTGAAGATTTAGAAAACAAAATGCACGAGAAAATTGATCGCATCAAGGATATCATCGCCAAGCCTCTTCCATAACACTATTTTGATACCAAATTGTATTAAAAGCTCAACCTCAAGGTTGTGCATGAAAGTGATAGCCACAGCACAAGAAACATTGTTGCCCACTTGAATTGAGATTAAATCAGGAAATCCCTCTCTCAATGCACTTGGCATTGACTTTTATTTTGCCAGCCGGTAGCTAAACGTTTTGTAGCAAATTTTCAAACCTGATTTTAATAAAGGTGATTTTTCCAACTTGATCTGTTTTAGTCTGTTTTACTGACCGATGGACAAAACACAAACATTTGCACTATGCGCTATTTCATTCATTACTTAATTCAAATGCGATGAAATCGACTTCGTTAATTTTTCATTTACCAATTTGTCAATCTACTGAAATTTTACGCTTTAATGTCAATGATAGACATTGAAACTGCTTCCGTGAATCATTCTGCCTGTCCTATTATGTGATGTGTTCTGGTATGTGTGAGGTAACAATGTAATTTACTTCCGAATTATAACGAGCATTCTCTATCTGTTTAAATTCGGACGTTAGATGTGTATTGCTATTGGCCGTAAACTGTGTCAGTTATCGCAGATGCGTCGATTCTCTAGAGGAAATCATTTTCTTCCACTGGTTTAGCATTTCCTCGTCTTCCGACTCTGAAGCAATGGAAGAAATGCAGACGGTAATGTCTGAGTTAATAGACACTTTGAAACACCCTCGCTCTTCTCACGTTTACATGTAAAAAGTTTTTGTCTAGATGCAATCTCACCGACTTTGTATTCTACCATATGACGATCATTTCCACTGCAATACGCTAATTTTCTGTGTAGTCTGACTTCATAGACTTTCATTTTAGGCAATAAAAATCAAACGGTTTGATATCCCTGGCGATCAGTGAGTATAAACCAATGAGTTGCGTCTTCATTCATATCAATGCTATAAATAATAAATATCCTAAATAAATACTAATATAAATACTGCACACCATAGCTATTCGGTATTGTGAAACTTTATCTTTGGCATTCCTTTGATTTTTGTGTCATAGCAGACAAAATGTCCTTTATCCTCATCTGTTGACTTAATACAGACAGATGCGTTTTGGTACCTCACAACTGTTACGTCATGAATTTTCGAATGATCTACATGTGAAAGCCTTTTTATTTGACGCTGAAATTTCCATGTATGTAATGATGAAAAGGTACCCTCCAATAATCCAGATTATCTTAGGTGAACGACAAATTATTAGAAATGCAGAAAACGGGTGTGTATCTGATGATAACACATGTTGGACAATTTCATCATCTTTCTCATTGTCTTCATTTATTAAACGATATGTCGTGAACAGAAATAAAAATGACTTAGAATAATAGAAAAGGTTCAAGATAAATTATTTCTATCACCCACGCAGTTCAGAATTAGATTGTGCAAATACACACAGTCCGAGAAATTAATTCTACAACGTTCGCTTCATTTTAAGGAAGACAAAGATTTCACTGTCAATACAGGTTAGCAATCCATACAGACAATCTGTTGAGCTAATAAACCCACACAATGTACTATGGCAACACACAGATGGGTTGAAAATTGCAACTTCATCTAAAAATGAGAGAAAATTAGCTTTGTTTACACTCATGCTGAATTTAAAATGAAATCTAACTAACTTCTAATCCTGCTTCCGAACTGCGTTCATTAATTAAGTGAATACGAACAAAGCATTGGAGTCATGATGGCACTGTGCTGATGTACGATAAGCTGATGAACGCAGCATGCCATGCACTAAAAACAACAGTTTATGCAAATTATGAGCCATAACCTGTATTAACCCGGTCGCCAGCACGAGTCTCTGCAGGTTACGAAGACGAAAGTGAGACTTTTCCAAAAATAATACACACCTCATGGCTAACACGAATTTGAGCGCCTGTCATGATTTGATCTTGTCAGACAGGATCAAAGACCACATGAAATCACTTAGTAAATGGATTAAAATTTTCGGTGAAATTCCACGTGCTTTCTCTGAAAAAGTGAGAGGTACTTCGTCTACAGCCGCAGTTTTAGGCATGAAATGTCTTCAGATCATTCAGATCAGAGGTATCATTTACTATCACGCACAGAATCAGACATGTCGTCTCTTCTTCTGTTTTACTAGGAAGGAAACATGGGAACATGTAGTGCCTATGAAATGGCACAATCTGCTGACACAATAACATAGCAATCGAACAATACGCAACCAGTTCAACATTAAACACGCCAAATTGTGCAAAGTTTCAGTGACCGCTATCAACCGGATCACACAGCAAAGTGACACAGACGACGTCAAGTTTTACAGAGAAGTTTGTGAACGTTTTTTCGTGCGCCTGCTAACTTTTTAATAATGATCGGAAGGACCAACATTATCGAGAAAACTTTTGCGCAATGATCTGAATTCTTCGAATCTGAAGGAATTGTGGCAATCAAAGCATTCTAAAGGAATTAACAGCAATCCGCAAGCGACGCACGACTATTTAACCTACCTCTGTAAGGCATTGAAAATTTCTTTTTGTTTACTTAGTAAGTTCTCCAGGTGCCATCGTCTTGAATCAGTTTGCACTTCTAGCAAAGTGATGCGGTTAAACAATCTAATTCTGTGCTATCATGTATCATGCTGACAACTTCTTATCGATGACGCGTACCAAAATGTGGTTAAAAGTTCCTACAATTTAGTCAAAATGTTGTTCTCACCGATACTGAAGCTGCTTGATAAATCTAAATGTGTTTGAATTCAAAGAGAAACACACATTAGCATATCATTTTTGAACATGAACACTCCATGTAAAAAGTTATGGTTTTACTTCTCACTTTACCAGAGATAACACAGACAACATGTCAAGGTCCTAGGCCGCCGTCACACAGAATAAGTGGTCTTCCATCTTCCATGTCATTCGTCTCTCTGCACATTCTTCATAAGGCGTCTTCCATAAGGCGTGATGAGACGATTTTCATCTTCTGTCTTCCGCCTTCCATCGACCATCTTCCACGGACTGCAGTCACACTAGGGAAATCCATTTCCGATACAGTCATCACTATCTTCTACTATTAAACGTTGCCATGACTACTGTCTAAGCACTTCTCTTCCTCATTTTTATCTTCGTCCGACATGGTGAACAGAGAGCTGTTTTCCGATACGCTGCTTCTCTTTGCAAATCACAGCTTCCTATATCTTCCCTAAGACGTCACTTCACGTTATTCTAATTTCAGAACAGTCTCGCGGCTGATGGACAACGCCTTATGACTTTTCTTGTGTGACAGTGTGATGGACGATTGAAGATGACTTATGGCTGATGATTTTTTCTGTGCGATAGGTTGTATTCTTTTGTACATGCAATTAAAGGGAAATCCCAAAATGGAAGATGGAAGACGCCTTCTTCTGTGTGACAGTGGCCTAATCGAAAACCTAAAGCTGCTTCTCATTGGATTTCATAGTTTTTTCTTTAATGCTGATTAGGAGAGGAACCGGGGAAAGATTTTGATCCGTTTGGTCTTGGTCATGCGGAGTTGTAGGACACAATTCAAACATAGATTTTGAATGAGTCAAATCTTTTACAATTCGTTTTTTTGATTCATTTAATGGTTACTGCGGTCTGTGCTTTTATTCAAGTGTATTGACCACAGAATTACATGCAGAATGTTTAAGCGCATCACTTTTCTAGAAGTGTAAACTGATTCAAAACGATGACACATGCAGGAACTTACTTAGTGGGCAAAGAGGAATTTTCAATACCTTGCAGAGATAGGAAAAATAGTCATGCGTCGCTTGCGGATTGCTGTGAATTCCTTCAAAATGATCGGATCGCCTCAATTCCTTCTGATTCGAAGAAATCAGGTCATTGCACAAAAGTTTTCTCGATGATGTTGGTCCTTCCTATTAATATTCAAATAGTTAGCAGGCGCACGAAAAACGTTCACAAACTTCTCTGTAGAACTTGACATCGACTGTGTCTCTTCGCTGTGTGATCTGTTTGATAGCAGTCACTGAAACTTTGCACAATTTGGAGGGTTTAATGTTGAGCTGGTTGCGTATTGTTCGATTGCTATGGTACTATGTCAGCTGATTGTGCCATTTCATAGGTATAACATGTTCCAATGTTTCCTTTCTAGTCAAACAGACGAAGAGACGACCTGTCTAATTCTGTGGTGCTGACAATTCGTGTGAAATCAGAATTGATGCCATAATTGACCATTGGCGGTGTAGTAGTCATGCCTGAGCAGTATTCATAAAGTAGAAGAAATATAGTTGTGCTGCATCCAGCACATGCTATACTCATCGGAATATTAATTGTCGCTATTTTTTACGTCTGTCGAAAATTGTTGAGCATAGAGAAAAAATTGCAATAAAGAAAGTTTGAGTGTCGCATCTCTATAGTTGGAACTCTCAATCTGGATCTGATTGTTGAATTGATAAGCAATAATTTCTGGCACATTCTTAAGCAATTACATGTGCATAAAAGTCGTTTAGTTAGAAACGTTAGTCGTTTATTAATTCGTCAAATTTCTATCTGTCCATTGAGCTGTTCAATCACTCCCACGCACAACGGTATTTACAATTATTAAATGATACACCACACCATGATCTATCTCTCTGAGTAAAGATGAGAATCCAGCGGGAGATAAATACGGGAACAGCAAAAATTCAACGTATCCGTGCCTTGATGCGCTTGAATTTATCCGCTTCGTGGGCAGAAAATTACAAACTCTACGCTTTGATTTATTGTGGCGATAATGCACTTTAACAAGAATCAAGTGACACTACTGAATATAGCATCAGGAGATCACGAGGAGCGTGCAATGCGACAAAACAATTTTTATCTCATTACTTGGAATATGAATTTGAATACGTTTTCTCAAAACAACAGAACTTATTGAACAATTTCTGTCTCATTACTTGGAATCAGAATTTGAATACGCTTTCTCAATACAACTGAACTTATTGAACAGTAACGGAATTGCTTAAATATAACGCGAATGGTTACTATACTTTTCACCAAAGCCTGAACCAGATGCAGGACTGGATTTTCGGAAACATGAACGGGCCCAAGCCGTCAATTTTTATGACAATATTCCGTGATGTACATGCACATTAACTTCATCAATCTTTAACAAGAATTCAGTAATCTGTAGATGTATACAAACATGTAATCAGAGCAAACCATTCGGTACTTCTATTCTTTACCTCCCCCCCCCACCACATTTTTCAAGTTTTCCAAAATCATCAAATTTCGCCAAAGTTAACCACATTGGGTTTAGAATAGACTTGATCTGTCACTGAGTGACACTACAACACCACTGAGAAGTCTTACTTGAACCCTGGGATGAAGGATTGGTCCCTTGGATACTCAGTTAGAATACAATGCTCTGCAAGTCAGATCATAGGAGTTTTACACACTCAACGCTATGCCACGTTAGTGAGAATAAGTAGGAGCAAGAGAAGATCGTTGACGATGCCACACTTCCGGGTGTCAACAACAGAAATGTGGGAGGGGGGAAGAATAGAAGTACCAAACATTCAATATCAAAATTCGGCACAGCAGATAACAAAGCAAATGTGCGTTGGAAGAATCAATCTAATAGGATGTCGACAGAACCGAATTATGGAAATAATTACCTGACATGAACAGTCCGACTGAATACGAACAGTATAAAAAAGATGACTTCATTATAGCCTTTAGTCTAGGAGCATTTGGAGCGGTTACTTTTGTGTCTGTCATTTTCTTGAATTTTTGTTTTGCTTGCTCTTGAGATTGACTAAGGATCTATACCCCAAATACTCGTGTGTTTGATAATAACAGTAGGCAATCAAATACCTGTTTTTCCTGCCAATATGCGCTTTGTTATCTTAAGTGCAGAACTGGGAGGACAAAAACATGTATTAATAGCACAAAGTTTGGGAGTTCTGAACACATGACATTTAATCACTTTGTCTGCAAATGATTTCAGTTTTCATTTTCCTCTCAAGATCAACACTCCTTTACCAGTCTGGATAGGGGACAGTCACTTTGAAAATATTCAAGCCTAGAATTCATAGAAGCACGAATCATTAAGAGTAAATAATAACTCAAATTTTGTTTTGCATCACAACAGATCTCTAGATATCGTTTCGCAATTCACATGCTAAACAGTCAGTAATCGCCTTTTTGGATAAAATGTGTTAATTTTGTTTTTGGAATAATTCAATTCGACAGCAGAATTTGTAATCGTAAGTAAAAATCATTTTGATGTCAGTCTTTAGGCTTATTTGATGTCACTTTCGTGGGGGCAATTACTTTACATTTTGAGCTGATCGTGTCATTATAAAAGGCATTTTGAAATTCAAATATGCAATTTTGTTGAATTCCATAGCAGCTGTTCGAACTGGAGATGAAGTTTCATTCATTCATTGCTTTATTCTATACACAGGAATAAATCAAAAATGTAGAACTTTGAGTAAAAGGAATCTCAAATATACATGTGAATCAGAACTTCTTCGGGTGCTGATGTAGCATAGTTGATTTAAAATTGCCAGAGTTTCGGCATTCCGTTCTTTGTCAATGACAGGTGAAAAAATGAAAACAAACTCTACAATACAAGAGCGTGATAACACGTGATTAATTCATAGTTATAATCATTTCTCTTAAAAATTAGAATCATTTTGATGAAATAACTTGCAATTGCAGAGATAGATTCGTTTGCGTGTGGGTTAGTGTAGAGCGGACACAATCCTATCTCAGTCATTGTATGCAATGGCAGCAAGCGGAAGAGATTGACATAGATATTTGTCTCTCTTTGACTTGATTGATAAAGCGCGCATGGCAGAAGTAGCTCGTATCAGCGAACACTCAAACCTCAAAGGTCTGATTACAGACATGATAAGTGAAAAGTACTTATGCATTTTTGATTCAATTTTTCTTAGTGATAAATTTGTCAAATGGAAACATTATTCACATCGTTCGACACTTCACGATCAAAACTCGCTGACTTAGGCCTCAGTCACACTGAAAGCAAAGCAAAGCGAACACGAACGTCCTGAGGAAACGCATGTCCGCAAGTTATTAATCGCTCTGCTTTGCTTGCAGTGCGGCAGTCTACAACTTCTGTAGTGATGACTTTATATTTGCTGCAAAACGCTTTGCTCGGAAACGCTTGGAAAGGCTCGCAGTGTGGCTGAGGCCTAATGTGGCATCAATCTTCTGGTTCGTCAAGAGTTTAGACCAGAATTTTCCTTAGGTTAAATGGAACATTGGTCATCTTGCCCCTCGAGACCAGTTCTGGCCGTGACCATCGTTATTGAAGATGTTATCTCTAGACCGAAGCACGCAGATAAGATTGCACGAACAACGCAATCCAAAAGCTTTTCTACTTAGATATCAGAAGTTCAGACGGGTCTTCTAACCTTTCAAATGTTAAAACCTAAAAGTATCAGGGAACACAGTCAAAAGACCTCCATGTTTGAAACTCATTCATTTTTGGATCTAGTTGTTGAATTGCTATGGTAGAGTTACAGGTGGAGTTTCAGTAATTACATAGAAATCGGTTGAATGTGGTGCATCACACCTACAAAGAAGTCGCACTTGTCATGCTTGTCAGTCTTACCAATGCGGGTGCAAGTGAATTAGAGCACGATGGACTGTGACTTCTTGCATCGCTACTGTGTGACCAGTGGATGCTGCTGGATGCGACAATTTATCTTGTCTTCATTCACCTGCCACTGACAGAGCTGCAAGGGGAAAACTCCGGCAATTTGACATTCGCAACTTGACATTCAGAAGTTTTTTATTCGCATACATTACAACTTTGCAATTATGATGTCCGGGTACTTGGAGGAAAACACAAATACATCAAAATATCCTCTACAATTATAGATGCGTTTAAGAACATATTAAAATGTAATTGCGAAGATACTACCATCGTCACCATTTTGGCTTATGATGCATAAATTTCATTTCCTTCTTATACCACACTTGTCATAATATTCGTAATTATATATCAAGCATCGATCATAATTACATCAAAAATACGAATGTCGGAAAATTATGGAAACGCTTGTCTTTCTCAGAGGAGCAGAAAACAAAGTAAAGAAAATGCAAAAGGGAGAATGTTGTCGCTCGATTGTCTCAAGCAAATTAAGATTATAGCAGAGGTCGAGTTATAAGCTGTGCGTGGCATAAGAAATTCAAAAGGCAAACGAAGCCAGAAGTAGGCGGAAGCCATTTAACCGCTATATCATGTGTAATCCGATTACGTTGACGCAAGATAGAAATTTTTCGATCTTTCTCTATTAACAGCGCGGATTGAAAGTGACGTTTATGGTGAGAATTTCATTTTTCAGTCAGAAATAAATGTCTTCCAAATGCTCGTGAGTTAACAGGTTCTCGTGGATGGCTGTGGTGTAAATGAGAGTTCTCTCTTCCACTTGTTCGCATTCATTAGTTAATAGAAATCTTACAAATCTCATCCAAGAATTGACGAAATTTAATTCCGCCTGGCATCAGTCCTTTTTATCGGACGTTTTAACTGTCATTCAAGATTCTGCCAAGTCTTTCTTCTATAGGACTTTATGATTTCACTGTTGTTGAGTCCTTCAATTTATCAAAGTGACCACATGAGGAATATTTACCTGTGTACATTTATAAACATTACAGATTACAGATCAAATCTATGGTTTCGAAGAAATAAAACATGAAATGAAGCAAATTCATCATCTTAGATTTTACTAAGTTTCAATTCTTTCATTCAAAATGACTTAAGATGCCTTGCTGGACAGTCGATCCCCGCTGCTTGCCTTAATGTCGGCGGTCACAACTGTGACGAGTTATTTATTCATTGATTATAATTGCCTTGACAACTGATGTGTGGTGGTGAGGGTTTGATCCTGCCAATTGACACAGCCGCATAAATGGCTCGTAGCTCAGTTGGTTAGAGAACTGCTCTACTTAACCTTGGTCGTAGGTTCGAATCCTACAAGCCGCACATCTTTTGCATGACAATTTGATCTATCATTTATTTAATTTCTTTGTTGTTAATTCATCCATTTAGATCTACTGAACATAGTCTTAGAAACAAAAATGATGAAGGTGAAGGGACAGTCCACCTACATCCAAATGTGTGCGACAAATCTATGTCTTCAAACATATTTTCTCCTTTTCAGGAGAATGACCTCGCATTTCTATAGTGGAAACTATTCAAGGGATTTATTTGAAAAACAATCTTTTGCTTCTAAAGCTTCTAAACGTTCTGTTGAGCATAATTCAAATTGTGCACATTCTACACAGAGGGTACATAGGAAGATTGTATCGGGATATCTCGTTATTGGGAAGATACAAGACACTCTTTTATTTCAGATGGGCTTCCACCATATTTTTATTTTCATATTGCTTTGAACAAGAGAGTGCTTGAATCCTTATCAAATATCGATCTTTCTTCACCGTAGCCGATGGATGATATGGAATGATGAAAGGAATTGTTCGAGTGTGTTTCTTACGAAACACTTGCTAAGGTTCAGTTTTGCCTAAGTAAGTGTTACTTTCGTTTCGGAGATGACTACTTCGTGATGACTGATGGGACAGCTATGGGTAGTAGTCTGAGCTCCATCCGGGCGAATTTATAAATGTGCCATTTTGAGGCGGAGGAGACGGCCAGAGCCTCCGAGAAAATGGTGTGACGCCAAAATTGTGGCTAAGGTACGTAGATGACGTTCTGGCTAGATTCGACAATGAAGACCAAGCCATGGCATATCACAAGGTCATCAATGCAGTTCATCTCTCCATCCAATTCACCATGGAGAAAGAGATGAACGGAAACATCGCCTTCCTTGATGTTTCGATCCAAAAAACCCATACAAAGCGGGTTGTGCCTAAATCGAGGATCTTGTCATCCCAGAAGTTGTTTCAAAGGCCTAATTGCATCTCTTAGCCTCAGAGCCATCGGATATACTCAAAGGAAAATTTAAATGACGAATTGGACCGAATATGCAGGGACCTATCCAATGTGTTTATTCACGACGAGGCCAAGCAAGTTTACATGAGAAGGAACGACACGAATGTAACAGGAACGAAGATCAAGTAACTGGTAACGAAAGTAAGCGTAGAGCCAGCCGCTTTACTTGCGTTTGTCCCTGGGGTTTCCAATAAGGTCTGCGGTATTTTCAGAAAGGCTGGTATCCAGGCATTTTGTAGACCTCCCAGAAAATTACGCAGCTGGCTCACCAAAAAACGTCCGAAGAAAGTCATCGAGCTCGGTGTAATATGCAACATACCATACAGGGAATGTAGATGGTCATACGAACACAGGCGAGACGGGTAGAACTCTCAAAGAACGCATCAGAGAACACAAAATAAATGTGAGCAAATTGAATGAGAACTCTGAGATCGTCAAGCACATCATGGACATGGATTATCGCATGGACTGGGGAGCGGATAATGTGGTCGATAAATAGTCAAACTATTACCGACGCATTTATGAGGAGGCGTCATGGAACAAAAAGTTGGACAGGCCCCATATTCACCAGGCTTGGGTGTCTGTGGCGGATAAGCTTTGATAGTGGGCTTAGTTTTAGTATTGTTTTCATCTCCTTGGTTTTTTGTGTCTTACTGCTTCTACTATATCTTTGTCTCTTGAGTAGTATATTTTACTTAACTTGGTTTGCGGCGGTGTTATATTTTTCTACTGGCTTGATTTCTTTATTGTATTCAGTATGTTGCTGATTGGTTGTAGCTGCCTGTTGAATTCTAATCACACATTGACAGTTCATCGTCCGCCATGTATCATGACATTCATTGCCTGACGATATGAAGTGGATACTTCACTAAATATATCGCGAGCTTCAAAGTGATCCATCTCTTCATCTCGCTCATCCCAAAGAAATTTTAGAAATTTGCATTCTATCCATTCCATGAAGATAATAGCATAATTAGGCGCCATTTTTGTGCCCATGGCAGTTTCTAATTGAAGCTAAGCACAAAAACTTATGTAAAATTGAAAGGTATATTCATGCTAAGAACTTATCTTGCCAATTACACTTAAGTCTCTGAGCTGGGATATGAAGACCTTTTTGTATTCAATGCATCACGCATAGCTCTTAAATCGTCTAATCTTAATGTAAACAATTATTTTCCAACCTTGAAAGTCATCTTTGAGAAAAGTGATAATTCATCAATTTCCTAGATACGAAGGTTATCAGATCAGATTGTTTCATAAAAAATGGATCACCCTCAAACATCGCCTTAACTTCAACTTTGTCTAACTCCGCCAAACTTGAACGAATTTCTATGAATTTTGGAAGATATGTCAGTTGTGCTTACTAATATCATTGTTGGAAATTTCAAGCATGAATATTGAGTTGTTTTCCTGTTATAGATAAAAAAGTAGTAGATAATTTGATCTTCATTTAGCAATGTTACACAAAATCATACCTCACTCTTATAAAATTACATTTGTTTCCTTTGTTATGTAATATGTTGTTCTACAAGCCAAAAGCTATCAAGCAAAACAAAAATAAAGAAAATCTGTCAATCAGAGCCAGTATAGCACCATTATTCATCAACAATAATGTAACTGCTACATGTGATTAACTGGACTTCATGTTCCATAGCTTCCTGACTTCGTTGCGGTGGTGTTGGCAGCACTCCTGATTGCTTTCAGCTAGAAATCTATCTCTTACCGGTTGAAAACAATACAAAGCACAAATGAACAATAACGAGATCGCATTCACAAAAGGCAAAGTGTCAGCCTTGCTAGAACTAGGGTTTTCTTTGCGAGCTACAAGCAAGCGACTAAATGTCCCTTACACAAATGTGCATCGATGGCATAATGATGATTTTCGGCTCTGTCGTAAAGAGGGCTCTGGCCGTCCACGCAAAACATCCAAACGTAGAGACCGCCTAATTTTGAGATTTGTTAAAGTTGATCCAAGTCTCTCGTTAACTGAGATGGCTGCACTATAGCCTACTCGTCTATTTCTAAGTCCACTATTCGTAGAAGACTTCGCATACAGCAAGGAACCATGAATTCTGAACGCTATGTGAATGTTTTACGAATGAACATCGGCCAAATGACAGATCAACTTGGTGATCCATCGACTTGGTTATTTATGGATGATAATGCTACGTGTCACAGGAGTAGTAGAGTCAACTTATGCAAGTCTCAATTAGGGCTTAGGACATTATCTTGGCCAGCTCGTTCTCCTGATCTGAATCCCATAGAAAATGTATGGAGTATTCTAAAACGTAACGTTCGTCGTTCACTGCTACCTACAGATGGCGTATCACAACTTACGTCACTGTTAAAAAGAGAGTGGAGAAAGCTAGATCAGTCAAAAATCAACGATATCATCGAATCAATGCCTAGACGAATTGGTAATGTCATTGACAATAAGGGTAGGGCCACAAAATATTAGCTTCTTAAGAACCGTTACTGTATCATAGCTTATCAGATTATATAAGGACATTGAAATATATTAGGGACATGAAATAAAATGAAAAATGCTTTCTGTATCATACTTATGTTTTATTTAGTCAAATTTTAGGATGATCCACTTTTTATGAAACGGACTGTAGTATAATGAGGCCATTCCTGGATGAGTAATTGAAAAAAAATTGATTGCCACTGGCTTCGCAGGAATTATTCTTTAATTTGAAAAAACCGATATATCGGCTTTCTTTTTCAAGGGTCAATTACAGACAGAAGATGAGATCTGTTCTTCAGATCTTCGGATACGCGACAATTTCTTCATTTCGACTTGTGTCATCCATTAGATTCCCCGTCCGCATGAACCATATCCGCCCGTTGCGCGTTGATGTCCCTCCTCAACCGCAATGGCATTGCTCCGATTCACATGAAGTCCACGTTGCTGCATGTGCATGATTTCTGCAGATGGTATCCATTTGATCCAACTGCTTTTCTTTGTACCATAAATAGCAAATCAAAATTTGAAATTGAAATTTCATCGAATTTTGGCTATAAATCATCTTAAGTATGCTATTTATGCAGCCAAACTTATTGAATGCGTTGAGAAGTAATTTAGGAGTGCATAAAGTGATTGATGAGAGTGTTCTATGCAGAATACAACTATAATATACAATGTAGGCTTTGAAATGAGAATATTTTCCTCCAAAAGTAAGTTCTTGATAATTTTAAATGTAATCATAAAGAGGAAGGAGTTATGCTGTCATTTTTTCTTGGCGAAGAAATTTTTTCTCGCGGGTAGAAAGCTTTCATGAATCTGTTGAAAGCCTCAAAAACGGCGGTGTTTCAACGAAGCAGAGGGACTTCTGGTGTGCCCGCACCGGAGAAAAAGAGAGCAGAATACTCCCGGCGAACATTGTTCATAAGCTCGTAGTATTTTATACCCGGCGGTAGTCTAAGCTTCAAAGCAGCGCGTTGCACATTGTCTGCGAGCTTGCCTTTTCCACGCACTTCTTTCTCTCGCTCAATCAAGCCTTCGAGAAAAAGGACATACTGCGACTCAGTCAACTTCATTATCACTGCTTCTGACTCACCTTCAAAGCTGTGTTATCGATTTATGTAGGCGCTTTGTTCACAGAAGACAGAGAATGAATAAGCCCATAGATATCCAGCCTCATGTCTCCCTTGCCAACACCACTGTTGTATTTGGAAAATCGATTGGATTATGGTTCTCACCACGAGCCGTCCGCTGACGTAGATGATAATAAGATGGCTCGACTGCCGCTTTCTACAGTAAGTGTAATCTTTAACAGTGGCTGTAATTTTCAACAGCCAACTACAGTCAGCTACAGATGTAATTGAAGTCACCCTATGAACCCCTCCGTCCATTCTTCTCGTCTTTGTCCCCTCTGTAAGTCACTGCCACATAGAGCAAAACATCTCTTCTGCTGCCCACACATACACACACCCCTCACACTGTGGGACCTCTGGGATTCCCGCGTCAGGTGTGCGAAGCACCTGACGGCCCCTTGGACCCCATCCCAATAGCAGGGAGGAGGTGGGTCGACTACATCATCACCACCGCCAAATTAAGC
The DNA here is from genome assembly GCA_907163375.1 of Prostheceraeus crozeri. Classification (NCBI taxonomy): domain Eukaryota; kingdom Metazoa; phylum Platyhelminthes; order Polycladida; family Euryleptidae; genus Prostheceraeus; species Prostheceraeus crozeri. Next base: position 507,180 of record CAJQUW010009290.1, read on the forward strand.
CATCTTTGGTGAAAAGTTCAAAAATGCGCTAACACTAAAAGTCAAAAAATTGTAAGAATCCCTCCCACCCCTCCCGTATTGAATAGTACCAAATACCCGTACGACACAGTGAGTAGTCTGGGAGCCAAGGCGCTAAAAAACGAAGTAAAAATGACACCCCTGCTATACTTTTCTTACCACTTTCATATTGTTAAGGGGTGTATGGGACATCAGAAAACAGTTGTTAGCAATGCCAACTCTCTTGCAAAAGTTGCTTTAGGCCTACCTTTGTAAAACTATCACGATGTTAAAAATGCAAAGCATGGAGTGAGTACGGAACACAAAAGTAACTCTAGATATGGATTGAAACAACGTATACCTACGCACGACGTCTCATTTTGATCGCCTAGATGTCCTCTCACTCATAAATCTTGTTGGAAGTGAATACGTTAAAGAACGAAGTCGCCAGAGGTCAAAAGGTCACAAAACCTAGGTCAAAACTCAAAAATAGCACTTTTCTTAAAAGGACGCCTGACTCACTGCCTTGGAGAGATCAAATACTTCAAAATCAAACGGTAACCTCATCTAGGTACCCATGGGAAGTTTTTGAAACAGTTGTTTGGAGGTCATGACCCAATGACGTGATCACAGGTCAAATTTCTGTAAAGGTCAAATTTTAAAAAAATCAATAAAACCAGCTTTTTTGGTCTTATCGATATTCATACGCATTCCGTTAGCCTAGGCACAACCAGGGGATAGTTATCCATAGTTTACAAATATATTCTTCTCAAATCGATGATAATACTTTGACTAGAAGTTATCATTAGGCCTAGGCCATTCAGCCGGTCAAGAGGTCATTCGTAGCATACGTAATCGGCTACTTTTTCTCTATTTCATTATTTTACATTATTTACGTCACTTTTCATTATTATTATTATATTATGTTGCTATTACATTAATTTATTACTTTGAAATATATATTTATTGTGACTCATTCGCATTTCCTACCTTCATTTTTTAAGGCACAATATGCATTTTTTCTGTAACTTCCTATGAAGACCAGCTCAAAATGAAAAGGACTCATGTTGCTCATATGTCTTGCTTATATTAGGTAAACATGACGCTGAAAACCATGAAAGTTACAATGAAAGTCATTAAAAAGTCATGTCATCCTCCTCACTATCTTCTTCCAGACGTCCACACTTCAAATGATGGCCATTGCAGCTACATGCGATTATGCATGCAGTTCCGTTTTTCGCACATGAACACTTTGAAGGCAGCCTTTCTTGCATTTACAGAAAGAAGTTTAGCAGCCGCCATTTTGCTCTCTTTTGTCATCATAACAGGAACTAATGCTCCCTTCTGATCCAGCTTTCGTCCAAATTTCAAGGGTGAAAGGAGACACGGATTTGATTTTGCTGCTTCCTTGTATAAGCTGAATTGACAAAGACTTCTCAAAACATGTTGATGGAAAGCATCTTCTGTTGGTGGTAGCAAGCGTAAGTCGCGTTTAGTGGAACTGAACAGATGAGCGCGTAAGCGGTCAAGAGAAAAACTGTACTCCGGTTTTTCGATACAAACGACAAAAGAAGTCCCTAGCTTCATCAAAAACTGTAGAGCTAACATGTGAATCATTATGAGAAAAGTCAACTAGAAGTGAAAATACTGCATCGTGCTGATTGGAATCTGAAGATATTTCTTTGTCATTTCAGTGTACGTTTGTTCATATATCGACTCCTGTGATAATGAAAATTGCTAGCCACCATATCTACACACGTTTCACCATGTCCTTTAATCTTGAATAACATGACTTCATCATTAATATCCCTTGCCTTCTTGTGTATAGCTCTTTCCCTCCCATCAGGCGTTGCAATGGCAATCAAGGTCCAAACTCCATAGCTATCTCTCTCTTTTTCACAAAGAAAACAGACAGATTTATTATATTCAAAAGATTTCCCAACCAAAGATGAAGAATCAGATCTTAGACGAATAGTCGAATTGTCTAAAGAGTCCGACTTCTTTCCTTTCGTTTGCTTAGACCTCAACTTTATGTTATCCAATGTTCTCTTGAGTGTATATTTGCTACGACAGATTACATGGACGATTGGTCTCTTTTCCAAGAAGGTAGCTTCATCCTCTAAATCACTCCAGATCTTCGCAAACAATTCATCCTTTCGTATGAAAATTGCCGACTTCAATCCTGGTAAACCTTTGCTTGTTATAGTGGACGTTTTTCCATGTTTTTTGGATGCACTTTGACATATGATGCATTTCGAATAGTCAGGACAGGAGCTTGACCGAAAGTAATGGTTCCATACTTGAAGAAGGATCTTGTTAACCTGAAAAAAAGAAACGAAAAATGAAAATCGAAAAATGAGTTATCGACTTTAACATTAGTCCTATCTTATCCACCATTTCTTCAGAAAAATCAAAGTTCAAAATAAATCATTTTCTGTTTCTAATTATCATTTTTTTCAAAATAATTTGCAAGTTTTTTTGGTATCAAAAAAAGTTGCGCAGGGGGGTTCTAGGAAAACTCATTTTCTGTTTGTCATTATCATTATTTTCAGTTCTCATGAAAAATGTGTACGATAAATGACGATTTAGATTCAATGAGGGATGCTATAAAGATGGAAATTGACTTACTTTATTCTCATCCGAACATTTCAGAAATGGAGGCTGAATGCGTTGTACATGTGCCGCACACACGTTGATGTCGTTCGACACACGGTATGATGCAATACTTCCTTGCTCTACAAATCACAGGTATACATAGAATATGTGATCCATTAATTTTAAATCATTACCGTACCTAAAATTCACCGGTCGTGGCTCTCGAACACCGACAGCTAATTGATATCAATGCAGATTGCGAGAAATACTATAGCTAATGGTATTTCCGGGCGGAGGAAGAGTCGAATATTCCAAGCAAGTGACAACAGAAGTACACGAGGAGGATTGTTTGGATAACGCAAAGCGCAAGCATCGATAATGAACGACGTTAAAAATGTTACCCACTCAAGAACTTGTTTATGACGTCACAAGTTGTGTTCATCTCATTGGCCATCCTTTCCACTGTCGATGTACTACGAGCGCGAGTGTAACTTCACCATGGAACACAGCAGCTCACCGGTGATTCCAAATTTCTTGGAAATCCTGAGCTACGCCGCCAATAACAGTCAATTCCTCCTGCGTGGTCTCAGTGAAAATGTGGTGAACTACGCTATTGATAACTTCTTGATCCCTTGACCGGCTGAATGACCTAGGCCTAATGATAACTTCTAGTCAAAGTATTATCATTGATTTGAGAAGAATATATTTGTAAACTATGGATAACTATCCCCTGGTTGTGCCTAGGCTAACGGAATGCGTATGAATATCGATAAGACCAAAAAAGCTGGTTTTATTGATTTTTTTAAAATTTGACCTTTACAGAAATTTGACCTGTGATCACGTCATTGGGTCATGACCTCCAAACAACTGTTTCAAAAACTTCCCATGGGTACCTAGATGAGGTTACCGTTTGATTTTGAAGTATTTGATCGCTCCAAGGCAGTGAGTCAGGCGTCCTTTTAAGAAAAGTGCTATTTTTGAGTTTTGACCTAGGTTTTGTGACCTTTTGACCTCTGGCGACTTCGTTCTTTAACGTATTCACTTCCAACAAGATTTATGAGTGAGAGGACATCTAGACGATCGAAATGAGACGTCGTGCGTAGGTATACGTTGTTTCAATCCATATCTAGAGTTACTTTTGTGTTCCGTACTCACTCCATGCTTTGCATTTTTAACATCGTGATAGTTTTACAAAGGTAGGCCTAAAGCAACTTTTGCAAGAGAGTTGGCATTGCTAACAACTGTTTTCTGATGTCCCATACACCCCTTAACAACATGAAAGTGTTAAGAAAAGTATAGCAGGGGTGTCATTTTTACTTCGTTTTTAAGCACGATACGACGGCTTGGCTCCCAGACTAGAGAGACGTAGACCCACCACTCTCATCTCTATTCCAGAAGAATGATATTTCTTGTCAATAATCTTGTATTACTTTTGAACGCATTAATTCTTGCTTCTCCTTTACGTCTTGATATAGGAGAATGAGTGAGTATAAGCTGTAATTTCACAATCTTCACGTGTATTACGTAATCATTCTTTGTCTCAGATTTTCTTTTGAAATCCTTGAGAATTCCCATAGTGGACAATACCAACATGGTGATGTTCACTGATATCCATAGAGAATTCGACTATTAAGTTCAAATGGTGTGATACAGAGCTGTCAGACATAAAAATTAGTATCTGCATATCTTTCAGTCATTTGATTCAAGCGAATTGTCCTAATAAAACAGATAATAATTTTATCGCGATAAAAACGGTGATGCTGGGAATATTGCTACATTCAATTCAATGGCGACACGACACGAATTGGGAGAGAATCAAACGAATGCTCGTAACACACAGCAAGTAGCCTACGTCAGGTAGAGTAGCAATTCAGAATTAATTGCATCGTGAAAGAACAGCATTTTACAAATTCTTCCAGTCACTGATTACCTTGGATAAGTAATAACTCTTAATTAAATGAAATTGACTACTACTTTAAGGCTCAGACGTGATATTTTAGTAGACTTTTAATGACTCTGATGATTGATCACGTCACAAATTACCTGACAGTGAAAGAGTGAAACATCAAAGACAATGATAATAATAAACCTTGAAAGATAAACTCGCAAATGGGTCCTAAATATATTCAGATAAAGAATAAAACTTGTGATTTAGTGAATTATAATGTCATATCTAAGATAATTAAATTAATCAACATGGATATGTGTATTGAATTCTTTCTTTTTTAAGCATCACTATTCGAGCTATTCATAACTTAACTCTACACACAATGGCCTTCAAACAAGTGTCTAAACTCAACAGATCCATTTTGCGACTTTGCTAACTTAGCAAGCCTGAAAATCGAGCCAAGAAGCAGAAAAAGTCTTCGGTTTTTGTATGAAGACTACTAAATATAGTGCTGTCATGAAAATTTCTCAATGAAATGAAAAATGAGATTTTTCTTAATCATCATTCTCTTTTCTTTTTTGATATCCAGCAAGTTTCTTGATACTCGAATATCAATATTGCAACAATTACAAATTTAATCATTATCATTCATTCTAGCATCTAGTTAAATTGAAGAACGCGTCAATTTAGCGGAAGAATATTTGTCATATTTGTATTCGTATAGTTTTTATTGTTTCTTTGCCTGTAAATGAGGTGACAAGGTTTAAAATGAAAATTTGTTTAGGATTCGTTAAGCCTCATGGCACGAACTGAAAGAATCTTGTCAAGGCCGGTGTTAAAGCTTGAGGATTAACATCAAGAAGTTGAGTGCTAAGGCGGAAAGGTAAGGTTTGTGCTAAGGACCTGAAAGCAATGACCTGTTGGGGAGAAGTACTTGCGAGTATCTTGAGAGGTAGTGAGCGTATTAAGTCTATATTTCGGTGACGGATGGCGTTCAGATGATAAGTCAGGTCATTTGCTGCTTCACATTACATCTACAGTGAAGAGTGATTACAATCGGAATGATATCTCGAGGATCAGTTGAAAAAAGTCTAATTTCACTTAATGCATCAAATTTCCAGGCTTTCTAAAACTGAAAGTATTTGATTTCTACATTTAAAGAAAATCGATAAAGACATCAGCACTTGCAGTGATTGTAAAACACCTCAAATTTCAGGATTTTCTTATTTTGACGCGAATTTTTATGATGCAAAACTGATAAGCGATTACAGAATGACTTCTTAATGATTCAAAGACACATTTTAAAATTCTACTCCTTCTAATGCGAGAGCTGCCAACGCTTTATTCCCAAATTCGAGCACGAGCTTCATGCCATTTTTTTTGTAGCTTGCCATCCAGCATCAGTGAAACGACATTTCTTGAGCTACGAGTATAACTCTAGTCGCCTTGCAAGCTACGGAGGATCAAATCCCATTTGCTTATCTAGATTCATGCAATTCCGAGTTTGGTACGATTAATTACGCAATGATCTAATGTTCATCACTCAAAATGTAATTTGTCATTTTTATGATTTTGATTGCATTTTTAAGGTAGACATTTTCCCTAGTAGGCAGAAATGTGATATTTACAAAAGAATAAAGGTCCAAGACCACTTAGAAATCGCTATGTAATTGATACACAGAAATTGTATCACAGAAATAGACAAAGGCTGCTGTATAATCTTGTAGACAGCATTACAGAAATAGACACAGCATTAACATGAACTTTTGAGGGCAATAACAGGGAAGTCAAGCGCAGCGCAGATAACTAGGGCTCCCTGGCAATAATGGAGGACATTTTGAGGGCAATAACAGGGAAGTCAAGCGCAGCGCAGATAACTAGGGCTCCCTGGCAATAATGGAGGACATTTTGTGGGCAATAACAGGGAAGTCAAGCGCAGCGCAGATAACTAGGGCTCCCTGGCAATAATGGAGGACATTTTGATGGCAATAACAGGGAAGTCAAGCGCAGCGCAGATAACTGGGGCTCCCTGGCAATAGTGGAGTACATTTTGAGGGCAATAACAGGGAAGTCAAGCGCAGCGCAGATAACTAGGGTCCCCTGGCAATAATGGAGGACATTTTGAGGGCACGTCAGCAGCTGAAAATGAAATATTACAGTTCAGATATCTACACCGCAACATGTTGTAGAACTGAGGACCATCAGGTTGTTGCATAGCTTGCTGCCGTCTTGAGATCTGAATTGCAATATTATTGTGTGAAGGTTATTTATGATTGAACCATAATAGTAAGTCGGCATATTGCGGTTCATTGTTACTGAGTAAGTAGATTTGTCAGTCGATAGTCCACCTGTTATTCTTCCATGAAAATCATTTATATCTCCAATTCAAATTAATATCCCATAATTAAGGCCTTCTAATTTTCTACGTAATATCATTGAGGTAGGAGCATTTCACCACTCATCTTCGCATTCGAATTAGCGTTTATTGAAAAATAACAAAATACGAGCCTCACACCTTCCATGATAGCCGAGAGATGGTCATACAGAAAAGCCCCCTTGAATGCTGGTCATGCAGAAAGCATTGCCAGGGAAAATGACATTGAGGTGATTCCTATGGTAGATATATCAAGCTTTACATACTTTAATGTTCTCAGCTGCATGGAATACGTATGTAGAAAGTTATCATAGATTTAAGTCATTTTCAGATCAAGGTCTTGGATTTTTGACGTCATAGATTTTATGTTCAGTAACAATGGCTGTTGGAACCACTTTGCGTCCAACCGTGAAAAATCAAGGTAGAAATTTGACCTCTTTATATGGGCTACCTCCCTAATTCGACTACTTAACTATTGTGTGTCCATCAGGTGGTCCACGCGTAGACCTTCCACTGCATTACATCTTCTTCTGACTAGCCAAGCGACACGGATCGACACCAAGCCTAGATGTACTACAAGATTCAAAAAAGGATGCCACAGTGGAGAAGTCAAAACTGTTTCAAAAACTGCACGATTGAAGGTTAGACTTCCAACTTCCTTGACCAATTTTTAGTCATTCAACGTGGGTCCTCTGAGACCGACAAACAACCGTCTCAGTTGAAGAGAAACGTGCTCCTGTGAATGATAAAATATTGACACTTGGCAAATGGCAATCATTTATGTCTTTTTGTGAGTTACAGCAACCTGGACTTCCACAACGGACAACAACGTCATATTTGCACACCATTTAAATCATGCTTGTCAATGAGAAAATAAATACAAATATCCCTGGAATCGATTCTTGTGTCAGACACATGAATACTGAATTCCAAATGATTTTCATTTTAAGATGTTCTACAAGCATCAAGGGTTCTCAGCCGTCTGCATCAAAAATCTGAATGCTTTCAATGAAGATTTTTTCCCAGGAAACACTTGTTGCAAGCAACCCCTGGAGCTGCTCTCTAAATAACTTATCTCTGAATGCTTTCGTCAGCATATCCATCCATCCAGGTTTATCTTAATGTCATTTTTTGGGCGCTAAAACCTAGTCATGATCGAGCGAGAGAATAAAGAATACAAATACTGAATATTGAGAATATAATGAATGTTTCGTTTTCAAAGCATTGACGATTCATTGATGACTAAATTGATGTTGAAAATAGTCTTCACTACCAAACCAATTTCCTTAATGCATGAGAAAAATCTCCCATAAAATTTTCCTTAGATTCTTTAATTGATCAATTCCTCACTCAGAATTGAACGGTAAAGCCTTCTTCCTTACCTTCGACATCTCGACAGTAGTTGTGGTAGGGAGTTGCAAATGCCTGGTTACCACTTTTGGCTTCACTGCGCGAAACGTTTTGTTAGATATTTTGCTATGAGAAGTGTTTAAATGACCGAAAATCTCTTATGCGCCACTTTATTGGAGCAAGGTTATCGAAATCATACTTCTTACTTTAATATGACAGTTCTTCGGCTTAGTCTTATTCCCTAGATAAGCTCATATTGATGTAAAAAGATTTATTTAGCCGTTACTCTTTGCCTTCTTGATGGTTTAATCGAAATTTTCATAAATATACCAAATTTTTGTAATCAGTTGATAAGTTGAAATTTCAAAACTTGGCAGCTCCCACAAACATAGCAAAAAGTCACAAAATCTGTGAAAAGAAAAAATGCCAAGTCATCCCAGGGACGCAAACAACGCAGTGATTTCGAATTGGTTAAATACCAAGTGACATTTGTGCCCTACACTGTTGGGGTCTTCAATTTAGGAGAACATAATTGACCACCAGTTTGTTACCATAATCAGTTTCGCGTAGATGGAGTTTTCAAATTGGAAATGTCAATAGTCAACGTTTGTTATGGAACTAACGTCAGTGACAATTCTGCGAAATAGATTATCTAGCATGGATAGAACTGGTCAGCAAAGAATTTAAAGTGCGTACCGAGAAGTGCCTACTCACAACACTACTTGTACGAAGCACAAATGCATCGAACCATAGAGTAAGCATGCATAGGTGGAGTGTCGACTCAAAAAAATATCTGTATACAGTGAAAAATTTTTATATTAAAGGAGTCAGTTTTTTGCGGAGATTATGTTCCCATGGTCCAAAAAATTTTATTTCAGCAGTTTTAAAAAAGTCAAAATTTTGCAAATTTATATACTACCGAGATGACCCTCCTACATAAGTAGCATGAACTAGTTGGATATCAAAAGGAATGAACATTTGCAAATCAGTATCCTAACTAAGCGGAAATTAAGGTGATTATCAAGGAAATTTCATGAGCCGCATTATACTGGAAGTCTTCATGAAAAAGTCGCGATATCATTCTTGCTTTCTTGGCTGAAATTTCAAGTTTCTAATTCAATTTTCACCCGCATGATTTTATGATTCACTAAATTCATGTTTCATTTCTTGAACCTGAATAGTGATGTAGACCCACGTACATCTGTCAAAGTTAATCAAAATAATTGTTTTTGATTATGTGATTTTGCTCTGCCAGTGGCAGGTTGCCTGTGATCCCGCTAATACTCTTGAAGTTAAGCATGAAAGTAATAGGAACCCATCGAATTGATAACTTAACAAACATTAAATCTCCAAGGCTGTCATGACACTGAGCATCTGTAAAATGCCACCATTCCTTCTCCATTACAATCATGATCACTAATTGCCGTTTTAATTTCTGCAAAACTGCAAACATTTGCATTTCTCACATTTGGTGACAATACCACCTGTATCTCCCTCGAGTTTACTTAATAAAGTCGAAAGTGTATACATATTGGGGATTTAATAAATGTAGAGTTACCACACGACCTAATATACCTGCTCTATGCATCGGATTAATGACTGCTCTTCCCACAGAATTAGACAACTTGCTCTGCAGTCTTCGCTATCTAGAAGGGATGAATTGTATTGCATACTATTGAAAATTGCACACACTCTCTCAAACAATAAGTTGTCAGCCGTCAAACAACAGCCAGTAACGTACGTGTTGTAATATCATTTCGATCAAATATCGCTGTCCAGTTTACATTCAGTGAGGAATGCTTAGAAGAGGGCGGTGAGATTACCAAGAGAATCAATTTTCCTGCGCCTGCTATCTTCTTTAAAAATGTTCGGAATTTACAATCAATCCGCAAGCGACGCTCGACTGTTTTTCCTACCTCTGTAAGGAATTAGGAATTCCTTTTTGCCCACTTACTAAGCTCCAGCATGTGCCATCGCTTTGAATTTAGTTTGCACGTTTATTAAACTGAAAAAGTTGAACAATCTAATTCTGTGATTCTTCCTTTTCCCTACAATATGCATACGCACACAAGCTGCGGACCTTGTGTGTCATTTCGAACTTAAATTTGACATTCAAGCACGGATCTCATCCAGAGTCATGTGAGATATTTTCAGTTCATAACTAATGATTTTCTGCTACATCTGGACAAATTATCTATAATGAGCGTGCAGTTTAGAATATTTACCGAATAGCCTGTCGAGCCTCTGTCATACGGACCCTCTCATGCCATTAATACGGACCAATTAGCTTAACAGCACAGTGCGCTAGAAGGATTTTTATATTGTCATTTGCAGATGCTATCAAATGACTCTGGATTCTTATAAAAGGAAGAGGCAATGGCAACTAATGCTTCCGAAAAATCAATTGAAACGAATTACTACTTTCTTCTTCCTTAACTAGACTAATTTGTTTGTTGCATTGATCAACAAGTGGAAAGAAGTGTGGTTTCAAAGATGATAAGAGCAAGTGAAATCTTTGGGGATGTTCATGACTAAACACATCTCGTTATCGATATTGTCCCCTCTATACCTCAAAGAGGTCTGAAATTAGTCATTTATGTATTCCCATGTGCAAATCAATCAAATCATCTTCTTCTCATTTTGACAACCTTCAACGAGGTAATAGGCTGCATACCCTTTTTTCATCTGTATTAAAATGAGGGCATAAGCGCACCCAGTTGATGAGCAGATGCATAGAAAAAGGGCGGAAATTGACGACATTTGATATGTACTGAGCACCATCACTTTCTGATCTACACATGGTGCGATTATCTATTATGGGAGTTCACATGGACAGCAATTTTTTTTAAAAAATCATGTTTCTTACGAATTATATTCTCTCTGTCAGAAATAGTGATCGGCGGTCAACCGAAAACGGATAGTGCCATGAATCTTTACGAAAAATGATGTGCATGTATCATGATTTGATTCCCATGGTCATTTCCATAGTGACAGTTATAATAGAAATGATAAAATCTTGCGGCTTGACATGAAAACATTGAATGACATCACAAATAAAATCAATGGCAAGAAAAAATAAACTTTTTCATCGGTATAGGATAAATAATCATGAAATCATAGCATCATAGTATCTCAAGTTACTTAGAAAGAAAATCATTGTTGGCCATCCTTGTCAGTATAGAGGGGAAGCTAAGAAAAGCCATCTATCTACGTACAGCTTTGCATAAAGGAATAACTTGTTTATTTACCACTTTCAATTTGGCAGGAATCAGATAGTGGAAGGAGTTGGGGGTGAGAGATATCGTATAGTAATGTCTCAAAAAGTTTGAAACTTTGTGTTACACGGCGACAGTTAATATGTGAACAATATGAAAACCCAAAGAGATTTCATTTCTTATGTGCATAAGTGTCAAATCTAACACAGTTGCAGATTACTTATGAAAGTTTCAACTGTCTCAAAATGGCAGATTTAGGGGATATCTTTTTACAAGTTCGTTCAGCATCTTTGATGAAAGCTGATTTCAAGAATGCATTTAAGTGGTTACCCAATTAAATGCTTGCATTAAAATAGGGATCAAGATCAAAACTACATGCTATGAAATTTTGCTAATTTTGTCAAGCTTTGCATTCATTTCGTTAACAAATTTCCATTACTTAAGATCAGAAAATGCCCTGTTCCTGGGATTTGTGGCTGAATAGGCAGCTCACAAGAACACCGCCGTTATAATTGTACACGGTGTTCACGTTGATTGTTAGTGAAGATATTTAAAAGAAAGCAATCGATAATACACAGCCTCACCGATTTGATTTCTAACTCCACCTGATAGAGATTGAAATTAAATGACCTACACTGTATGCAACAATTTGAATTCCTGAAATATTGAGTCTCTTGGGCACGATGAGAAAATTCGTTTTGTTCTCAGCTTTGCCATCGTTTGGTAGTTGTCATGAAGTACAGTGATCTGACAACTGTTGAATTAGGCCGCTGTCACACAGAATAAGGTATCTTCCATCGTTCATGTCACTCTTCCACCTACCGCAGTCACACTAGGGAAGTCCACTTCCGTTACAGCCAGCACTATTATTCACTATTTACCGTTGCTATGACTACTGTCTTGATCCTCGTCCTCATTCGACATTGTGAACAAAGGCTGTTTTCTGATTGCTTCGCTTCGCAAATGACAGCTTCCTAAATCTTCCCTCAGACGTCACTTCACGTTGTTCTAATTCTAGAACAGTCTCGCGGCTGATGGAAGACGCCTGACAGGTGATGTAATTAACTCCATCAGCCGCAATATTTCATGCCTTATGTCCGATGGACGACGGCTTATGACTTTCCTGTGTGACAGCCTTTTGTCCTGCACATTCAACTGCGAGAATGTTTGATGATCGCTCATTGGAAAGCACAAAAAGGGTCACCACCAGCTTGAACCCTACTAGACTAAAAATCTCGTTTCATGGACACCCTTTCTGCTATCCAAACGCTCTGGTTTGGAGCGTCAAACTTCCCAAATTATGGCGTGTCTTAAGGAAGATGGGCTTCGACCATGGACGTTCACCGCGATTCATGATCCAGAAACGGATGAAAGGCTGAAAGGACTTGAATTCTATCGGGACATTCTTCTACGAGAACGAGTGTGCCGAATTTCATGCTGAATATTTGCTTTAGCGATAAAGCCACTTTCCAGATCAGCGACACATCAGCTAAGCGACACAACAGCTTCACCTGCTCGCATGAAAGTCTGTTTTGGAAAACTTAGTATGAGGCATGTCAACTGATTAATTAAAAAGGCTAACCACTCATCTTTCAAGCGCTCCGACTTGAGCCTGACGTTTGAGGAATGCAGTTTGAGCAGCCACTTTTGCCATTTCTTAAAAGTTGCATTCATCATTGGTGGCAATGCTTAGTTAAATGCGATAGCATCTAGGTACAAATAATAATAATTTTATTTCTGATAGTAATCGACAGGATCAACGTGAACACTCTGTACATAAAATTCTCAAGATAACGAAGAAAGTAAGAGACCACACTGTAAATCGCTTAATACCAATCACATACAAAGGATGCATACCACAATATTTTTTGGTTTATTTCTGCATTCTCTTGGTATAAATTTGTATGCTTTTCGTATGTTATTTCAAATCTGGTATGCTTTACATACTAAAGCCATACTAGCACAATGTCAAAAGAAATCATCAATCATCTCCAAAGTATCTTGATTTCAGGACTTTTGTCAATAAAGATCATACTAATGTTACTACTGTTCTGCAAGTAGTGAGATAATGACATTCAAGAGTCATACTTTCAATACTGATTTCGATTCTGATACACGTAAGTCTAAGGCATTTCATGAATAATCAATAAGTATTCAAACCATCAACAATTATGCATTATGTAATTTTGAAATAAAGCATATTATCAATCCGAAATAAAAACACATTATAATTCATGAACGCAAAAATAGTTATGTTTGAGATATATAAGTCAACATGATCATACGAACGCTATCGTGTGAATGAACTGATGTTAATCAACTTGGTTCATAAAATAGTGCTAGCAAAACGCCCTGTTAATGTTGCTAGACGAGTAGCAACAACGACAATCTCGTGGAACATAAAATTCACAATAAATCTACTTAAATGTCACTCTATTAAGCAAAAAATATTCACGACTGGTATTACCGAAAAAAGTTATTTGACAGTAGTATGTAATACACATATTTTTTTGCTATGTGACTTAAAGCTGCACATACCAAATACATACCAGAGGCATACGAATGAGGATGAATTTCCATCGGGTCTCGTGTATATAACATACCAACAACTCGTATTTCAGTGTAAGATGCCAATCACAGATAGAATAGTTCCTATCGCTACATACCAATCACATACGAAAGTAAGTGAGATGTGGTATGAAAAACAAACCAGATCTCTGTAAACATACGAGAATCTCGTATCAGATGTTAGTTTCAAATTGTATGTGATTTTCGTATCCAGCGGTTTGCAGTGCAGTAGCGGAACAAACACAGACCCTTGAGAAATGCCGAATTAAAGTTAGTGAGTCAACTTCCTCAAAGTGCTATGTTGGTTATGCTGATCATCATACATTTTGTGTTTTGTGTGTCTAGATTATTTTTTCTTCTCCACTATTATTGTGTCTGCGCTTGCTCGACAAAACTACCAATCGTGATGAAGGGAACATGAAGGCCAAAATTGAAATAAAAAAATATGTCTGGCTTTCTGCATGTCGATCGGGTGTGGTTAGTGAGGTGACTCTCTGAAAATTATCCGAAATCCGTCCAGCATTTTTTGTAGAAAAGTGCAAATAAATGTTTACTTCATGCTACTTTGTTGCACTTTCTTGCCTGCACATGATAAAGTAGTAAACTAAAAGCCAAACTTGCACAACCAAATTCTATGAGCATTCAAATGTTTTCAATTCAGTTTTGGAAGAGATAAGTAGAGTAGTTTCTTCGTTGAAAGGTGATCAGACCCACATGTGTGCATTTTTCATACAAGTGATGTTTTGCGTTAATAAGGTAGCTTAAAGATACACCCGACCAAGACGCTATACTTGATAAATATATCAAGAGGCTAGACTGGCGATGAACTAAATAGCCTATATATTCTTGTGTTACTTGACATTTTTCATACTGACTTGTTAAATTAGTCGCATGCCTCTTTCTCTGAAAAATCGATTTGAAGAAATAAGACCAATTTGAAATTTTGCATCTATAGGTGCATTAAATTTCATTTAGCTCATCGTAGCTCAGTTGGTAGAACACAGGTCTAGTTAACCTTGGTCGTAGGTTCGAATCCTACCAGCCGCACATCTTTCGCATGGCAGTTTGATATGTCGTTTATTTAATTTCATTGTTGTTAATTGCATTCACGACATGGGTTAAGATGTTGTGGTGGACAATCGATCCCCGCTACTTGCCTTAATGTTGACGGTCACAATTTTGACGAGTTATTTATTCATTGATTATAATAGCCTTGACAACTGATGTGTGGTGGTGCGGGTTTGATCCTGCCAATTGACACAGTCGCATAAGTGGCTCGTAGCTCAGTCGGTAGAGCACAGGTCTAGTTGACCTTGGGCGTAGGTTCGAATCCTACCAGCCGCACATCTTTTGCATGGCAATTTGATCTATCGTTTATTTAATTTCATTGTTGTTCATTTGATTCTCACAAGGTACTTCCTGAGATTTCTGAAGGAAGAGAAAGACATTTTTAGCTGCTATTATAGAACTTTGACCATGTAGCCTACATGTTGATTGACGAACAGAAGTATTTCTCTACATACACCATAGTAACTTAGATTGTAGACGTGGATTCCAAGAATTCATGCACCCACAAGCGAATGATACGTGTCCCTGATCTACACATGAATTGATTCCATTTGGATTCATTTGACATGTTGTGGAACTTTCTAGTATGGAGTACTACATGACTGTCTCGACATACCGTGCTCTCACGGTTATGGCACAGTGGCTTATCATATGCGAAAGTCGAACATTTCATCCATTTCGCTCCTAATCGATATCGAATTAGAACCAAATGATGGAGGAAAGTTCGAGGTCAGTCCATGAAAATCGCTTCTGTTGACGATGCTGCTTCTCTTGAGAAAACATTTTCTCTCCGAGGTTGAGTTCATCCAACATCGACTTATCCTGTTTCTGCTGAGGGCGAGTCAAATTTTGACGAATGTACAATTTGGAGCTACGATCGGTAATGCGTAGTTTCCGTCCAATACGCGCGCACATGCCTTTGAAATCAGAAGAATGGAATCGAATCCGAAGAGACATTTTTATGCGCGCGAAACTTGAATTTTCACCTTTGAAAAATCCAATTTTTCACATAACTCTCATCCTCTCATGATAAAGATCATTTGCACACATGAACTCCCCAACAGCAAAGACAGTAACATATAGTAAGGATATATATGTAGAGTGTCGACTCAAAAAATTGTCTGTATACAGTGAAAATTTTTATATTAAAAGATTCAGTTTTTTACGGAGATTACGTTCATGTGGTCCAAAACATTATTTGAGCAATTTTTATAAAGCTAAATTTTTGCAAATTTATTTACTACCGACATGAAGCGCCTTTATAAGTAGCATGAAGCAAGTTGAATATCAAAAAGGAATGAATATTCGCTAACAGGCATCTACTCTATTGGCAGTGATGTTCCGATTCTTTTCGATTAATTAATTTGTCTCCAAAACTGCTTTTCTCACTGTATCATATATATCTTTTTCATGCTTTGTCCATGCGGGAGGCTTCTTATATTCGCTTTGTTCGGAACAGGAAAGGATCGGGAGACGTTCTGACAATTTTTAAAAAATATATCTTTACGTGGAACAATGGGAGAGATTCTGTTTTTTATCTGCGAATATCACCAATATCGCTTGACAATTTCACCGATAGCTATTGCTTCAATTATTTTAGTTCAGTTTCAATTGTACTGAGCCAATCTGAGTCTTACAGGTTGGACATGTGAAAGATATTTCGTCCAGAGGCAATAGAGACTTATACGTACACATTTTTTCGTAGTATTGTAGCATCCTTTTTTGATGAATTACTTTGTGCCAACACATGCATTTGACAACTTAACCTTCGATGATAAGAGAACAATAGAAGCAGATCAAATCTTTGTTGACACTGCAATTTAGTGATTTGACATATCAAAATGAGCAATAATCAGCCAAAGAAATTGAAAAACAACTTCCTCTAAAATTGAAGTAATCATCGCTTACAAATGATCAGCATCTAATATTAAGATTGACAAGGCGATTCCTTCGCTTTATGGTGTGTCACCTCTATTTTCATTTCAGTTGCACTTTTCGTTTTTGTTTCTTAAAAGGTCAAAGTTATTTTTAAAAAGTGTTTTTTAAGAATTTGCATAGAACTCTTTATGCACAGTGTGAGTCGGTGAAATTCATTTGTATTGATTTCAAAAATATTAATTATTTTCTTTTCCATTTGACTAAATAAATGAAAGGCAATGCTTCGTGATATGCAGAGAAAACGGTCAAATAACGAAAAGATCACTTTCAGACGCATCACTTTGTCCACACGCGGTGACAGAGGATTGCTGATTCTTGCAGACAATGTATGCCTCTTGCACGCAAATTCATTCTCTTTATTGAAGTAATATTGAAATGTGATCATGATAAGCACAATCCTCAACGTGCTAATTAGAAAATTAAGACATCATGACGCAAGTAATGTTTTAGCCATTTTATACTGGCTTTAAGAAGTCAAATATAAATATTTGATCAAACATTTTTACTCATCAGACCTTCTTATTGTTCAAACCATAGAAATTTGACACTCCATACTGGTAGAGGAGTAGACATGACATGCACATTGAAAACAACGCCATTTCATGACAACCGTACCTTCTACTGGCTATCATCGTACTGAACTTTGTATTCAAAGCGAAGAAACTGCATAACATTTGATGACGTAATGGAAATGTCTTCAATTCTGACAACTTTGATGAAATTTCACTCTTGTGGAAATAGAAATGATTGGATTTGAGTGCGAAATTATTTGCTTTGAGTTTCAATAAAAGACGTGCGACTTTAAACACGTAATATTTCCGAATTCACGCTGATTCGTTGGTTACTTATATAATTTTACATAATTTATTTGATATGAGTAAACAATGATCAACTCGTAATGTGGTAATGGAGCTTTCCTCATCAAAACAACTCTCCAGGCCTGGACATGAGTTGTCTAATTGCGCGTGAAATAATATGTTTATTGACGAAATTCGAATCCTGTGAACTCTTGACTCACTTCATGTTTATATGAGTTATTTGTAAGCTACATTTGGCTATGTTGAGCAATGAATGTTTCATTCATTATATTTGCCTTTATCATTCGAAATTCAGATATTCGGAAACCGTGGAAATACCATCCTATCCACAAAATTAGACAGGTCGTCTCTTCTTCCGTTTGACCAGAAAGGAAACATTGGAACATGTGACGTTAATGAAATGGCACAATCTGCTGACATAATGCCATAGCAGTCAAACAATGAGCAGCCAGTTCAACAGTAAACACGCCAAATTGTGTGATGTTTCAGTGACTGTTATCAACCGGATCACACAGCAAAGAGACACAGTCGATGTCAAGTTCTACAGAGTTTGTGAACGTTTTTTCGTGCCCCTGCTAACTTTTTTAGTAATGATCGGAGAGCCCAACATCATCGAGAGAACTTTTGCGCAATGATCTTCTTCGAATCTGAAGGAATCGTGGCGATAGGAGCATTCTGAAGGAATTCACAGCAATCGCAAGCAACGCACGACTATTTTTCCTATCTGTGTAACGTATTAAAAATTTCTCTTTGTTCACTTAGTAGGTTCGTGAATGTGCCATTGTTTTGAATCAGTTTGCACTTCTAGCAAAACTAAATATATATCTAGCAAAAAAAATAGATAGGTGCCGGTGCCTTGTCAGTGTAACTATTTGTAAAGATTCCCAATTATTATCATTTCTGCTTTGATAGATCAAGAAATCATTCATAAAACAGCGCCTCTAATTTGTTCGGATTTGTCCAGATTAAACCATAAAAATGAGACAGTACGACCAGGACTAGAACGGACACGTACATTGAAAGCAATAGCACGTTTTTGCAGAACGGTGCATAAACGATGGCGGCTGCGGCGGGCGATGGGAAGGGAAAACGGCAGCTTATCAGTGTGTTTTATAGATACTCATTTCTGTAATACATAAAAGCATTTTGATAAAATAACTTGCAATAGATCGACTTGCTGCAAAAGTCAGGATCAGTCAGCAAAAACCAAGCAACAGAGACTTAGGTTGACGCCTGGCTAAGCAACTGGAATGACTATCAACAACTGCTGGTTTCCCTTCTAGTCCTACTAGCGAAAGGTCGGATTTCCATGGCTTAAACGTACGATCAAGTCATTTTGATCAAGCTAGCCCGAATATTTCGATCGAGAGAAGACGCATGCACATTTGGCAGACACGCAGTATTTCGCGAATAAGAATGCTCTATTATTCTGTCCATAATTTACAATGTATGAAAGGTGTTGTATTTCTTAGATAGGGTGCAACCACAAAATTAGACAGTTTGAGAGTATCACTTTGCTAGAAGTGCGAACTGATTCAAACAGATGGCACATGCGGGAACTTGATAAGTGGGCAAAAAGAAATTTTTAATACCTTACAGAGATGGGGAGAATAGTCGTGCGTTGCTTGCGGATTGCTCTGAATTCCTTCAAAATGCTCCTATCGCCACGATTCCTTCAGATTCTAAGAATTCAGATCATAACGCAGAAGTTTTCTCGATGATGTTGATCCTTCCTATTAATATTCAAAAAGTTAGCAGGCGCACGAAAAAACGTTCACAAACTTCTCTGTAGAACTTGACATCGACTGTCTCTTTGCTGTGTGATCTGGTTGATAACAGTCACTGAAACATCGCACAATTTGGAGTGTTTAATGTTGAACTGGATGCTCATTGTTCGATTGCTATGGTATTATGTCAGCAGATTGTGCCATTTCATTAACGCTACATGTTCCAATGCATCCTTTCTAGTCAAACAGAAGAAGAGACGACCTGTCTAATTCTGTGGGTGCAACACTCAGCACAGATATAGGAAAACACTATATTTCTAGAATCACAACAAATCTACACAGAAAAGCAAGGTTATATACTGTAGCTAAGTGTACAGAAAGTGTATGAAGCTAACTATGTCTTGATTATGAAGGACGGTTTTTTAGACGATTTTGCTACCGATTTTATATCAAAATGACATGTATAGTCCTGTTCGTTTGCGGTCCTATTTCCACCTCTGATGATTGATACCACAGTATTTGAAGCTGGTGTGACAAAAAATCGTCAAATCTTTCCGCTTCGTACTTGCAATAAAGAGGCATCACCTGTTTATGATAGAAAAGTTACAATTACAAGAGCAATTAGAAGAGTATTTAGCATTTTTCTTAAATGTCATCTTCAAAAGAATCACAATCAATGATGTAGCTCGAATAATTCATGCGTGATGTACATTGGATACACGAAAAGAGACCCGAAGCGATGTTTCTTTTCTAAAGGCGACCTTATGCTTTTAGAATCATCAAGCACCATTGAGCCTTCAGTATAGCTTATGTGTGATATAAAAGAATATTTCATTTTTGTAGTAAATCGTAAAGATCAACCAACCACAGCAAGGAATTTACATTCTGTAAAATTAGATAGTCGCTGGGTGGAAACGATTTTCCAGAATTCATTTGCTTCGAAGTTATATTTTTTTTACTTAACTGTTCTACCATATAACTGCATCCGGAAATTGAAATCATTAAGTTTGAACGCTGAAGAATTGCTTGAACCAAAGCTGAATCCGGAAATTAGATCCGAGATTGCAAGGATTCTCTTAATCTGGAATCTGTAAATGTGGATTATACGTCTTCAATGCATATATGGGTTTATCCATAAGAAATACCTTTGTTATCACTCCGTTCCTTCAATGATTGAAATGAAAAAAATAATTAGGATGAACGCATTATATTTTTGAAATGAAAATCGATGGTTACAAGCGAATTAGTGAATCAGAAAGTTGAATACACATATTCATCATGTAAAAAGGTGCATATACTCGTATTAGAAGATTTCCTACATAGAGTTATATAAAGGTAATTTTGCAAGTGAAAAGACGCTACGATGCATAATATGTCTATAGGCAAAGATATGAAACGTCTTGTCTGATAGAGTTAACAACAAATTATGTAAAATATATCCAGCTTCCATAACATGTTTACCTGAAGCAGTTAGAATTACATGGAATTCCGCATAAAATTCTGAGAAGTCTGTTTTACAGTCGCTCGATTCATACTTGATCCTTAGCATTCTCTCCCGTGAATAAGGGAACACAGTGTCCGATCACGAATCGCACAAAAGAATGGTGCGCCATCTTCGTATATTGTAGTAACATAAGGAGCGAAAGATCTGAAGTACAAATCACGAGACACATTCCGTGTGATGCTGTCTGCATGTGTGGACCCAGAAACTCCGCGATGAGTTTTAATGTGAAAAAGTCAAAGAAAAATGAAAAAGTCAATGTTTCTGCCACTTCCGGATAACGCACCGACAGTTCGACTTTTTAAGATGGAAGCGATAATCTATTCACCGATGTATTTTTGAAATGAATGAGAAAAATGCTCTTCATGTTACTTATAAAGTATTTTTATTGAAAATTTATAGCAATTATCTAATATCACATTGAATTTTATTCACATAATGAGAGCTAATTCATTTGAGCAAGCATTTGAGTATGCTTCCGCATCTTCACCGATTATGTCATTCATAGATATTTATTGTCATACTACTTATAAATCCCAGGCTATTGTCAATAAAGCAATTAATGACACCATGGAGTGCTCAAGCGAATACATTCCTATTTCTGTAGTGCAATGTGTTTTACATGTTCTAGATTGTTAAAATCACTCCAATAGATCACTGGATACTGAATATTCCCTGGATGTTGATTTACTGACAAGTAATATGGGTGCGCAGATAGAACTGACAGTCTTCATTGTAGACAAAAGTACACCGCTGAAGACCATCGAACGCGTTACAGGAGAAGGTTGAGCATCAAATAATTGCAAGACTCTGTCCTCTGTTATTGAACGTCACTCCAAGAATAGTTAGAGTCTCAACTGTTTCAACGTTTTTCAGCATAGGGCCTAATATCGACAACGTTGCTATTTTTACAAATAGTCAGATATTTTCGACTCTGTTTACCAATTGTTGGCTGTAGGACTGTGCGCTAGTGGTACCTGTTCGGATCGGTGCGATTAAAATCAAAAAAAAGTTGCACTGAATAATCTATATGTGCATGGCCGGAAAATAAGTTGCGGCTCGTTACAGATTGTCCTGCGTTAGTTGAATACGTGTAATTTAGTCCTAACAAAAAGGAAAATTGGGACTCGGCAGAAACGTAGAAAAAGGCATCAGCAATGCTATGAATACACATGTACATGTATATGACCATAGAAAGGCTTAGAAATACGCTAACTGAGATTTCTAAAATATCTTTCACATGGACCGATACAGCTATCATTGTTACAAGATACAAAATAGGCAGCAATATTTATTTATGCACATTCAAATAATAAAAACTGTAATGCTACTGTGGTGCTGAAGGATCGCTATCATATTTTGCGTCATTTAGATGGAAGACAAAATGTTGCGTAAATGAATATTGCTGCCTATATTTAATGATGCAACAAAAATGTAGTATCAATGAATTAATTGATTTCCTTTTTAAATAATTCAATTGCTAGTAAATCAGCAAAAAATGTCAATATGAATAATAACAAACTCCTATTGGTGAACTTAGGAAATAAATCTTTCGTCTCCCTCTTGGTCAAAGAGTTGGCTTAAGAGTAAAATTAGATCAATTATACAGCCTACGCTACCAAATCATGTCTGTCTGAGACAAATGTTTATCAGTGTAGACGAGAGGTGAAGGAAGACTTAGATAAAGCGAAAATGAGCAGAAATTCTTTCTTCTAGCATACAAGAGACTAATGCTTGGATGATTTAGTCGACAGGAGGTCGATAGATGCAGTTAATGACAATAACATGTAATTAGTAAATTAATATATGTATATCGATCGTCGCATATGGGAGACATTCAATATCATTTACCAACTTGCAAGCTTGTAGAAGAACAGGCGTGTTTCCATTTCAGGAACAGCCTTACCTCGAGGACAGAAAGCGTCTCATGTGGGAGGAACAGATAGGTGTCGTCGACCAATTTTCATTGTTTAATTGATTAGAAAGGAAAATAATTATTGAGTAAGACAACGATTCAATGGGGCATGAAATTGAATTGACTAGTAATTATTGATGCAATATTAATTGTTTTCATTCTTCAACAGACGACAAAGATAAAAGGATGGCGATGAGGGTGTATGTGAGGTGAGGGTGATACATCGTCCTCAACAGCAATCAATTGAAGTTATCGTCAAAGAAAAAATTGTAACCCCGGTTGCAGTCTGAAAAATGTTGTCGCAAAATGTCTGCAAAATGTCGTTCAGAAACCAATGCCTAATTTTCAACATCTCGACATTACTCGACTTCAAACAATCTCTCCGTGATGTGATAATTCTGCCGGATGCTGACAAAATCTTTCCGATGAATTGCTGACCACTGGATTTCTAAGGCAGTCTGTATCTTAGAAGGAGTATTCACTATGAGATTCCGAAATTCTGAGGTCCTCTAAAAGTGAATTTTCGTCGCCTAAAATGATTCATCATGAACTTAAATTAGCAAACTTTCCTTACTATTTCACATATTTTTCTCAACATCAGGAAGTACATCGGTCAAATTATGATACAGTCGTGGTTTTCAAAAGGCATCTAGTAGAGCATGTATTTAATCGAAATTCGTTCATTTCGGTGCACCAGCCCCAGAACCGGAGCACCGGTACAACGCGGACAGCCCCGCGGATAATATCATAAACATGTGTTATGTGAATCATGCTTGCATATCAGATATACCATTGCTGTCATGTATAATTGAAGTATCTTCTTCATTATCGCATCTATGGAAACAGTCATAGAAACAGTCAGGAACAAAGATAGGCACATTTCTATGGGGTAGGGGAATGAAGGCATGCAGGTAATGAAGACGTGAGCGACCTTGAGAAGTCATCGTCAATGTTTCTAAACGTAATATAATATAGGGCACGGTGCAAGCGGTGCAAGCTATAAAGGGCCGAGTCACAGATTATACATGGTAAGTGGGAGCGAAAACAATGACACTAGTTCCTTAATTCGAGTAAAGTCGAATGCGACACTGGAGGTACGTCGACTTAAGTCGGAGGCAGCGGTGAAAGGGTTAATAGACGCAACACAAATAACATGAATGAATCTGTTCACTGGAGAAATCCGTCACCTGACAGCATAGTCTCGCTAAGATACACATGAGTGCTAATCACGGTGTTATTGCCCTTCCAATAGCTTAATTGTCCAAGGCGCAGTTCGGGCGCATTTAGTCAATGTCAAAAAGTCCGGCCGCCAGAACGAGTTTCTGCAGGGAACGAGGCCGAAAGTGAGACTTTCACAGAATGATATACACCCTATGCCTACTTCGAATCGCTGCGTCTGTCGAGTTCTAGTGAGTTCCTCCTCTTGTTAGACAAAATCATAGAAAAACACATGTAAATCCAATGGGACGCAGATTGCAGTTTTTGGCTAAAATGAAATTTTGTATGTTTTCTCTGATAAAACGAAAAGTACTAAAGTCCAGAATCATAATTTTTGACATAAAATGTCTTCAGGTCATTTCCTTTCATCTTCATGCACCCCTGTCTATATAGCTAAACAGATTTAGATTTAGCGAGCCTCTTAATGTCGGCAAGCACAGACATTTTGAGCAACTTTATCCACATTCAACCACATTCTCAAATACAATGCCGATCAGAAGCATGATAATAGCACATGCACATCATAGCAAATGACCTGAAGACATTCCATGCCAAAAATTATGACTCTTGGCTTAGTGTTTTTTGCTTAATCGGAGATAACAAAGAAAATTTCATTTTAGCCAAAAACTGCAATAAACGGTTTGATTGCATGTATATACAGTATTTTTTTTTGAAAAGTTTAGCTTTCAATTGAGAGAGAGTGTGTGACACATCAAATGAGAACTAGAAGAAGCAAATGAATACCAATATCTTGGAAGATGGCTAGCAGCAAATAACGAAATTGGCAGAGAAATAGATCACAATAAATACAGGTTGAGAAGGTTCGGACAATACAGCAAACTACTCAAACACAGGAACATCCCAATATGCCTGAAACGAAGGTTGTTTGATGCAATCATACTGCAATCAATGACGTATGGTGCAGAACCGTGGACACTGACAAAACGGCAAGAATGGAAGCTGACTGTGGCACAAAGAAGCATGGAAGGAGCAATACTAAACATCAGGAGGAAGGACAAAATACAGAACCAGAACATCAGAGAAAGGACGAGAATCATTAACATAACGAGTAGAATCAGAACGATGAAGGGACACTGGGCAGGACACCTAGCCAGAATGAACAACAACAAATGGACCAAGAAAGCAACAGAATGGACGTCGCTAGAAAGACCAAGACGAAGAGGAAGACCAAGGATAAGACTACACATGATGAGCTACACTGAATGCAATCATGGTGAAAAACCGCTTTGTCAAAATTAGAGATCACCGAAACGGAAGATAGCATATCCAACAAAACAAAAATGAAATCGCAGGTGTATTTTGATTCAAAGTTCATGTTCTACACGCAGTATGAAAGCAATTGTGTTCGTTATATTCATGAAAGGTGTGAAGAAGGAATATCGCATCAATATGTTCTCCAGACGATTCATTGCAAATCGTATCTAAGGTATGATAACAAATACGTTGAGTTTGCATTAGCATTTGTTCTCCGATATAAATCGTATAATCAATCAACTTCTTCACATTTTTTCCTTCTTTCATCTTTTGACTTGCTTAATACCTGTATCTGTTTTCCACAAGTTACGATCCATTAAGTTTGCTAATACGACACTAGTCTGAAAATCTTGCATCTCTCGCTACTAATCCTTTTTAACCCATGCCGCAAAGATGAAACAGTCTCAAAGTGCAAAACGAATATGTCTCAGATCATAGACATCGCGCTAGTAAATCCATTTGCAATCCTCCCAGTCATCAAATAACTCAAAGATGTGCACCAATCTGCTAAAGAATTTGGGTTAATTCCTTGAAGAATTGTCAAAATCGGTGCGACAATACTTAGCACATTCTTAAATTGATCAAAGAGTTTATTCATGTTTTGATCCTACATGCATACCTCCCCCAATTGCATTCATTTTGTTTGTTATCCATAATTATGTATAACCTGATGGTTTGTTCTCGGATGAGGAATTGGCTAAAATGTCACGGCCATTTTAATCAATATGATTTGTAGGAAGAGCACTTGAAAAATTTCTGCCAGAATTGGAAAATCCACCTACCTCTGACAGTTAACCCTAGGCGTACCAAGCTCCCAACCAACCTTAGGCATACCACGGTGTGATTTTTAAAATCACACCTTTATTTTACTCGTTTTGTCATAGAAAGCAAATAAAATTGTTCAGCAAAGTAAGAAATACGTTTTTGCTAATTATTATGTTCTATTTATTCATTTATCTTTTAGACAAATTGTCAAAAATTACTATCTTCAATATTTTGCATGTTGAATGAAAACATCTAATTTCGATCAATATATTTCAATGTAAGACCAAAAGCTATTGTTTAGTATCAAAAGGTGAATATATTTTTTATTTCAGAAAGTTATAAAGCTTTTATTCGTTGTATAAATATACATGTAAATAATTTTGCTTCAGTCAGCGCAGCAATCATCACAGACATAGCCAACAGATTGACTATGCTTGCCACAAACTGGGCGATCACATAGTTGGCACTGGACCTTGGTCGAATTACACTGCCGCTGCAATTTCCCTGATGACCTGCAAAGAGCACACCGATTGACAGATCGTCCGTTTGGCTGAGTTGAAGATAAAGGGACATCGGTCACGAATAATCTCATGGCAGAGATGACATCACTGTGTATTCCATTGGAATTTGCTAGCCGATAAGTTATGTATTCGGAAACAAGCTCCAGCGACAATTTTTGAAGGAAGAATCGGCGAAAGTGGTTGCCACGCTTTCCTGACCATCCGGGGTGACACGCCTCAAAAACAGTCAAAGTATTGATTGCTGTAATGTCCAACAGATTCTGGAAATGTACAAGTGTCCATCTGCGAGTCATACTTCAGTCAGTACACTTCCAACCACATTGAGAATCTATTTCTCGGCATTGATGCACGATAGAAGGCATTTGAACTCCGTTGCCATAAATCTGTAATGGGTATTTTGCAGTCCTTCTGTAAGTCACGGTAGTACATAACTCCGATGAATGCCTTCAACTCTGATAGTCTGAATGTCACGTCCTTTCCAAGTTTATCAGTCTTTTCTTGAGTATAATCCAATATTTTTTGTAGCAGAGACTCTGGAAAGAACAATTGCCACGTCTCAAGAATTGTGGTTTTGAAGGCAGAAAGCGTAGGACCGACTCGACCTCGAAATATGTTTTCTGACCCACGACGACTTGAATGTTGTCCATATTTGACCATCTTTGTCTTTTAATCCATCGTCATCACTTGGTTCTTCATCGCTAGTGTCTTCGCTCTCCTCGTCTTGAACAGGATCTATAAGCACTGGTGGTTCATTTTCATCTGACATGTCTTCACCACTACCATCGTCTCCTCCGCTCTCTTCTTCCAAAATTCTTGACAGTGCAACTTCAGCAGTAAGTCTCTTTGGCGGCATCGTATGAAACAAGATTTCAACCAAACTAATCGCGGCAAGCTTCATGATGCCTGATAAAACGTCGGAATCAAAGTCAGTGAACAGTGTTTATGCAGCGGTCTTGCAGACAAATCTGGACAAAGAAAACTCAAAGTGTGATTTTCAAAATCACACGTTGGTACGCCTAGGGCTGTTGGTATCATCAAAGTTGTTGGTATGCACGCTGCTTGTCAATGCCCTAATTTACTGAAACCAATGCTACTCAAGCGGATATTCTTGCTCCTTTTTAGCCTTATTTCCTTTTGTACTAATGAGTGACACTTCCAAGTAAAATAACCATTTTGATATCGTAGTTAGAATGATATTCATTATAAAATTTCAATAAATGTTAAAATTATCAAAGTAAAAATCGGAGATTTCAAGTTCTGAAATGCCATTTGTACGAGAAATAGTAGAAAGATTCTTAATTAAGGCAAATGAGCATTACCTTATCGGAAAATTCATATCTGTAAGAGAGTTCACCCGCAAAGTATACTGAGTGATTTTATGCAGTTTTGCCACAATAGGAGTGATGGAAGGGCCGGGGGTCGCCCCATATCGCAATGCTCTTCACAGTGCGGTATTGATAAGATCAAAGCGGACTCGGCCTCTGGTCAAAGGTGTTCGCTATAAGCGCCATGTTTGCTGATGCACATTCTGACACGTGTGGTGGTGAAATCCTCTTTAAGCTATTGTTTGAATTTTTCTCCACGCTTCTAGGTACGGGGAATATCCAATTCTATGTGCCTTTCATCACAAGTTATACATGATTTCAGAATCTAAAAACTCGTCCGATAAGAAAGAAGAAAATTACTCGCGAAAAATCATGTGTCAGTTACTTTTCTCATTCAATCTTTGGATTTACTAGTGAATTTGATGAATTACATATATATCTGACAGAATCTTTACATCAAAAACAATGAAAGGAATGTGGAATTTTTGCAGAATTCAACTTCCTCATTTTGACACAAGAAAAAATTGAGTTATCACCTATTTGCAAGTAGCTGTACAGAGACTCATCGAGGCTAACATATTCAAACGACAACCGTAATTTGATATTGAAAGGGAAGACAATAAAAGAGTTTACTTGCATGTAGATTGGCAATTCAACCAAAGGCCTTTCCAATTCTGGTTGACCGTTTGTTAGTTGATTATCTTAATAGAACTATGGAGCCAGTGGGAAAGACATTGTAGGCCTGTCTGCAGCCGCGATCTTATTTGCAAAATTATCAATTACCGCAAAACATCCAACAGAGCGTCATTTTTATTAGAACGGTACTTACTATAATTATGAAAGTAATCAAAAGTCTAAAACGTGAATGGTGATTGCAAAAATAATAAGTTATTCGGCTCCCTGGATTTTATTACAAATGGAAAAATGGAATAAAAGCAAGCGAAACCCGACGTTTCGTCTCACAGAGACATAATCATGGGCAATGTAACCGGTGAACACGACAAAAAACGTATATTTCTTTCGTGCCAAAAGCGCGTCGATTACATTAAATAACATAGCATTTGGCAGTTCTTGCTAATGCCTCTTTACAATTAAGAAAAATGAGATAAGACAAAAATGATTGAGAAAAAAATTGATTGAAGGACGACAAATGTGCCTGTAATTGTCACTTATCACCATATGCATAAATGGACAGCACGAACGGCAGTAGAAATCATCGATGGGGTAATCTGTTTTAGCAAGATACTTTTCTAATAAACTAGGGATTAATGATATTATTGCTATTAACTAAACGAAAAGCTAGAGTTCCTGAAACAGCAAGACCATTTTATATGCATGCACATTTTTGCATGATACAAATTGATACCACGAGTAAAGAGAATTCAAGCTTGTTTCACATATAGTTCAAAAGAAATCACCCAATTGAACAAATTGACTCCCGATAATACCGGACCTCTCGTCTGTGTTTTGCGGTAAGATATTCTGGACCGACAATCTAAATGTTTTCTCGCTAAGATACACATGAGTGCTAATCACGGTGTTATTGCCCTTCCAATAGCTTAATTGTCCGAGGCGCAGTTCGGGCGCATTTAGTCAATGTCAAAAAGTCCGGCAGCCAGAACGAGTTTCTGCAGGGAACGAGGCCGAAAGTGAGACTTTCACAGAATGATGTACACCCTATGCCTACTACGAATCGGCACGTCTGCCGAGTTCTGGTGAGTACCACTTCTTTTCAGACAAGATCAAAGAAAAACACATGTAAATCCAATGGGATGCAGATTGCAGTTTTTTGCTAAAATGAAATTTTGTATGTTTTCTTTGATTAAACAAAAACTGCTAAGCCTAGAGTCATAATTCTTCATTTTTCTGCATGGAATGTCTTCAGATCATTTCCTATGATGTGCATGTGGTCTTATTATGCATCTAACCGGCATTGCATGTGAGAATGTGGTTGAATGTGGATAAAGTAGCTCAAAATGGTTGTGTTTGCCGACATTAAGAGGCTGGCCAAATCTAAATGCGTTTCACTATATAGACAGGGGTGCACGAAAATGAAAGGAAACGACCTGAAGATATTCCATGCCAAAAAATTATGACTCTGGCCTTATAGTACTTTTCGTTTAATCAGAGAAAACATACAAAATTTCATCTTAGCCAATAACTGCAATCTGCGTCTCATTGGATTTACATGTGTTTTTCACTGATCTTGTCTGACAAGAGGAGGAACTCACTAGGACTCGGCAGACGTGCAGATTCGAAGTAGGCATAGGGTGCATATCATTCTGTGAAAGTCTCACTTTCGGCCTCGTTCCCTGCAGAAACTCGTTCTGGCTGCTGGACTAAAAGGATCACTTGCTTTTGGATTCTGCAGTGTAGACTACCAAGAAATTTGACCGTGTATCGGACATGCATATAATTTGCTAATTGCAATCGCTTGTTCATGCGAATGTCTTCATGAAGCACAGCGAATAAGGGGCGTGTTAATTTCGTCTTTGGAGTAAACTCCATGGCTTCTGACAGTTTGAAAATGTACCTATTTAGGCCTGCTTCCACGAACTGCCAGACGTTACTGACTTTCTGGTTAAAAATTTCAACGGAAACCTAGGTTTTGCATGTCGCTGAAAATGTGTCGGTCATTTAAATTCCAGTTTGTGACTTTTCCTTCGATAGCCTTATCAAAGCTGAGTTCAGGACCATTTTGTGTAAAGGCAATTTTGACCTATAAGAAGACAAATGCAAGGCAGACAGATCGGGTACAGGATAGAGAGAAATAGAAGGTCGTGGAGTAACATGGAAAGATACACACTGAAAATACTGCCTTTCAATAGAGATTCGAATTGGATACAATTCTGACTGTTAGGGAGAGTTGTTTCGTTTTAATAGCAACAATATCAAATGCTTGAGAATAGGGCAGTTGAGCGTGACGTGGCTTGAGTGATCGCCAAGTCACTAAGGTATGTTCAGATCGAAACATGAATGTCAGAAATGCCAATCAGAATGTAACTGTCCATCATGGGGATGAAAGCGATGTCAAAAATGAAAACAGAGACATTATTCGGTTAACATACACTGTCGTCTCATGAAATCAAAATACGGATGTAACAGCATTACAACTTCTACCGGACAAATTCAATTCTATGTCATTCAACTTCAACAAGAGGCATGTCATTTCAAAGTCTGCATGATTCCTAAACGATAACAAATTGCGATGCTTGATAGAAGTAATGAAAACACAGAAAGGCAATGTTCAAATGCGTCGACTTGAAAGAGGTACAATTAGATGCAACTTACTGAGTGGGGAGAGAGACAATTTCATGCACTACTTGAATAGCAAAAATAGTCTTCGATTTTCGATTGGAGAAAGACCAGCTGACGATGGATGACCAAAGAGCTGGTCGAAATATTAGTAAAAAAAGAACATTTTTCAAATACTTGGATTCTCAAGATCCACGGCCTCTTCACAAGTCTTCGATCGCTTGCCGATTGTTACGAAATCCTTCAAATTCCTCAGATTGTTACGGTTTCTTCAGATTCTTAGGCCTTAGCCACACTGCGAGCTTTTCCTAGCGTTTCCGAGCAAAGCGTTTTGCAGCAAACATAAAGTCATCATTGCAGCGTTTGTAGACTGCCACACTGCGAGCTTTTCCAAGGTTTCCGAGCAAAGCGTTTTGCAGCAAACATAAAGTCATCATTGCAGCGTTTGTAGACTGCCACACTGCGAGCAAAGCAAACCAGAGCGATTGATGGCTTAAAAAGATTCGTTGCTCTCGTTTGCTGGGACGCTCGTGTTTGCTTTGCTTTCAGTGTGGCTGAGGCCTAATCTGTATCTTACATCGAGATATCTGTGTTGTATTGCCTGCTTACCTTTGTGCTTCACCTACATTATGCTGGGAGGTTTAGTGCAATCGAGCATTCATCGCTCACGCACAAGCTCTCTGATAATTTTTAACCTGCTGTCATTGTTACTTACAGCGGATTTCTATGACTGCATCCAAAGAAATCCGACACTCTATATACTAACAAGGGATTATATCAGACAATTACATGGAAAACAATGCAACGTCGTGGACATGAGTTGTCATGACAACAGCAACTAAACGATGGCGGTTTCTATGGGTTGACAATGAGAAGACATAGAAATAAACTGTTTATCTGAAGTTGCCAAGAATAGAAATTGACTCAAGGTCGCGGCACATCCGGGGGAACTGAATTGGGGCATGGACTACCAATTAAAGGCTTAGAATTACACATGGGGCTGATTCTAACCCAATGATTCAGCCGTTGACGAGTGTATCTAAGAGAAAAAACGCACGAGTTTTGCGCCTCAATTGTACATTACTTGAAGCTTAACTTCCATTCTAGAGGCTTTATTGATATCTATTTCTATGTGAGAAGGTACCTGCAGCTTGTCAGAGGGCGCGTATACTTTTTTAAGATTCACGGTTATTACAATTTTTCTTTATAGCACTTTGACAAGATAAGTTGCAATAGATCGCTTTACGACAAGAATTGTTGCATGTTTCAGTAGCATTGGCCTAGATTAACACCTTATCAGCGACTGAAATGACCATCAACAAACCGTTATTGTAAGTTCTAGTCTCTGTAACTTAAACAAAGTCAAAAGTTGGGCTCCTGTGATAACACCACAGAGAAAGGACTATATTGATCAAAGGATATTGGGTGCCAGAACTTATTCTCTCTCCTCGAACCTTCGATAGTCGCAATTGATCGGACGTCGGGAGACACTGATCATGGACATTGTAGCAATAAGTAAAACCAAGCTTCATTTGCTAGGCTTCTATTGGCTTCTATTGACTTCTATTGGCGTCGAAATTATGCAGAAGCTGACGGTATTCCGGCGTCCCGCGCCGGCGTCAATAGAAGTGAGGTGGATCTCCACATACTTTCCATCGAAAATATCAGAGAAGGACAGAAAAATAACATAAATTAGAATAAAATATCGATTTTTCTTTCTGCACTCAGTGAATTTCAGATGAGCATAAACTGAAACAATGTCAAGTAAGTTGTACTTTGAAACGGTCAGAATAGTCAATTCTCAAATTAGTCTTCAACTTAACCACTGTCTAACACTGTCTTATCTTGACATTGACATTATCCCTGTAACCTGTAGAGAAAGTTTCATCAGTTCTCTTATGGATTAAATTTCTCATTTATCTTTTCATGAAATCTTCATTTCACAACTTCACTTCACTCTGGATCAATTAAATCTGTCACGTCTGGCATCACTCATTATTTTGATAAGTTGATATATTGACTAGTAGACCTGATCATCGTTGTCCATTGGTAGGGAGAACCAGGTGCACGAGCGGTTGGATAGTAAATACCGTTAAATGCTAGGATAAATTGAAGCGACAATTCTGACAGCTTCAGTTGGACGGAATTCATTCGCTGAGTAAGATTAACAATTTTTTTTCGTACATCTTCATTTGTGAGTTGCTCAGTATCAGTAGTTTCTCACTGTTAGTACAATAATATGCATTGATTACATTGCATTGCTTAGAGGATATACAGGGTGGGCCCTGTATATCAAGAGTAACTTTTATGTTACCCTGCCATTTTCTTTGAAATTTTTACTCAAGTTACGTACAAGCATGCAATTTACATTTTTCTGACACATTACGGTTTTGTATGCATGTATGTCATTTTAACTGCAGTAGTCAAAAACATCTTCTTTATCAAATTTTGATGACCAAAATATTTATTTTGAAACAGTGAAAAGTTTTCAATGGTCGAATATCTGTGATAAAAGTTATAATTTCCTTGTCAAGTTTGTTAAATGCTTTCAGAATAGTTCCTCCCATAGATATCTACAGTTTTCCAACTTTCCGTTCATGACAAAACATTATTAGAGAGCGTGGAAATCAGACTGCATACAGAACCTAGCTTTCTGATTTGAATGGAACAACATCACCTTTATGTTGAATTCATTGAGAATTTACAAATTGGTCTTTACTATAGAAATCAACAGATTTCAAACTTTTAATCACGAGAAATCCTTCATTTCCATCAATGGAATATGTTGTCCACGACAAGAGAGCGGGCAAAGTGTGCGGTGTGGTTTGGTTAAATGCAGAGCATTGTTTTGGTGCAGCGCAAGCTGCGTAGTGAATTCTGAAAGGCACGACATGACTCGATTCCGTCAGACGATTCCATTAGAAGGTGGCATGCGGTGCTGATGAACACTAGAAGTGTCTTGAATGCACCACATAGTCGAACCAGATCGCGGAGGAGTGATGAGGATATCAACTGAGAAAACAGCTGCATGGGCGGTTATTTGGGCTGAAGGAATCATTGGACCATTCTTCTTTGACGAAACTGTAAGTGGTGAGCGCTACTTAGCTGAAGGAGCAATTTTGGCTAGCAGTGAGGCGACTGGGCCGAGGGGAGAGACTCATTTTCAGGCATCATTGGAGGAGAGCGGTTCGCAAGTGGTTGGATGAAAAGTTTCCTGCCACGTAGATGGGTCGTGGAGGTCCGATGCGCTGGCCGGCGCGGTCGCCGGATGTGACGCTCTGTGACTTTTTCCTGTGGAGCTTTATAAAGTCCAAAGTCTACGGTACTCGTCCGAGGCACATCACGGAAATAAAGGAGAGCATTATGACTGCTTTTGGTGAAGTGACGAGATGCAACACAAGACGATGGAAGAATATCATCAGTGTCGGTTGGAGAAAGTGATACAAACTAACGGCCGTCATGTCGAGGTTCATATCGCGTGAAAAATCTTGTCTTCTTAGAGTTTAAACATAATGGATATAAATTGCATGTTTGTACGCAACTTGTGTGGGAATTTTGTTGAAATTGATTGAGTATCAAAAGCGTTGCAATCAATTAGAATCGGCAGTTTTAAATGGCCCATCCTGTATTTCATAGAATAAAATCTTCTTAACTTACTGTACAGTACATGCATTTCGACATATTGCTTAGCGTATAACGTTTTAATCGATACATTCACGACATCTTTTCAAAAATAATTTACGGTTATTACTGATATGAAATTACTGAAAGAAGAAAGAAAAACCTGATATTTTGTGCAAACTCACGGTTTATCACGTGGATGATGATCATCAGTTTTACAAAATGATGACACTAAGATGATATTAATTCAATGACATGTTTCTCATCTACGTTGGTTGCTCTTTGTTATATTGGAAACATGAAATATGAATTCAGGATTGAGTCCGTGCCCTGCTACACTCGTTTTGAAAATACTTGAAGTAAGACGTTGTTTTTGCACCTGCACCCTGTTGTATTCTACAATGACATGAGATGATATAGAACTTTCATGTATGCATGCATGTATATGAACTTTCCACAACATATTCATTTGTGATTCGCATTAAATGTTATAATCACATTTCTTATTATCATAATCATCATCAGCCCTATCTTTCGATAAAATGTTCGTCAGTTGCATCGATACCCATTTTACTGATGCCTAATAGATTTTGCGCACATTTCTTCTCTTTTATCCTTTTTGTCCTTTTAGTGCAGTTTGTCTTTCTGATTCAACAAAGCATGATATCATAAAATGTTGCAATTTTTGGTGACATTGCACTGAGGCGTATTAATGCAACAATAATGCCTACAATGAATTGTCGAATTTCCTTGAAACTTTGACGACATTTACTGTCATCTGAGTAGGCGTGGTGAAAATTGGCACCAGTCAAATAGAGAGAATCAGTGGCGTAATTACAAGTTGAAGTAGAATGTCCCCAAATTTGTCTGCTATGCATCAATATTTTCTACTTTACCTAAACATTGGAAATGCGTCCTTAATGCATTCGCATGATGTGCAGTATTAATAAAAGACTTCTGAATAGCAGACAGGAATTCTACAGACAATGTGTCAGACACTCGATGGAGGCAGATGACAATAATAGTCTACAAACAGATAGTGATGATTCAAATCACTTCAAAGAAAAGGATGCAAATGAACTATGATAATGCTCAAAAACTAGCACCATAGAAATGCGACTTTCTGTTTTTGTTTAAGTCAGCTGGGCTGGAATGGAAGCCAGTTGCTTGTTCAAGGTCAATTCAGCTACATACACTGAAACTGGAATCAATGAAACCTCTAGAATGGAAGATGATCTCGATCTTTATCGGCATACACTTTTAAGGCAACTTAGACGAGATACATTTAAATTTGGAAGCTTATGTAACTGATGGACTTAATATCTTCATTATTTATGGACTTATACTAAATTGTTTTGTTTTTTGGCTAATTTACAGTAAAACTGCCAAAATCTTATTAAAGCTGTACGTGCTCCCACATGTACATAGAGGCTATATGTGCTTCAATAGAGTGATTCATATTTATTTTAAAGATGTGGACAGGTTTTATGGTTACATTACTTGAATATCATTTACAGGTAGACACGTTATATTTTCGAATGATATAGTGGCAGAAGCCAGTGACAATAGAAATCCGACACTCTATGATAATAAAGGACTTCAGCAGACATGGACACTGAAAACAGTAGAGCACCGTCAACATGCGTTGTCATGACAACGATACCTAAACAATGGCGGCTTCTTCCAGTGGTAGACATTAGGAACATGTCGGCAGCTGATCAATGTACTTTGTAAATATTCACGTTTATTGTTATTTCTTTTTATATACAAAAGTATTTTGAAAAAATAACTTACAATGAATCGACTTTCGTCAATAATGTTGACTGTTGCATGTTTCAGTATTTTGCTTCTTTTAAAGATCAAGCAATTAAACAAGCATTTGATCAAATTTGCTGACGACATAACTCTTAAATAAACTCTTAAATAACTCTTTATACTCACGGGCAACGCAAATCCACATTATCTGCAATTCGTTGTAGAATGGATATCCAAGAATAATTTGATTTTAAATCGCAATAAGAGCCGACAAATGGTGTTTCAACGTCAAAAGTTTGCTGACTCCATGCCTCTCTATGACGGAATTGAGCTGGTTGAATCCCATGTTATTCTTGGTGTCACTTGGACCAATAGACTCATTTGGAGTGATCATTTTTCGAATGTTGTTCGAACTGGAAATCGACGTACTGTATGTTTGCCATCTGATCTGTCTTCCATGCGATTGTATTTTCAGTGTTTTTATACTGTTTTCCTTTGTTTGGAAATTTGCGACATGATGACACGGATAAAGTGAACAAGTTTCTTAGGCGTTCTCACCGAATCATCTGTGATGAGTCCTGCATGTGTACAGCAATCAAAACCTTTGCTTCGCGTCAACAGAAACTAGCTTTGAAACTGTTATTGAAATGTGAAAGTGAATCCCATCCGTTACATCATATCGCTCCAGAGCGCTTGCCAAGAAGCAACCACTTCCGCATGCCGAGAAAATTTCATTGTCTTTACAGATATAATCAGATTTATTTAAGAATGGCTACATTATTTGAATATAATTTACAAGTAAACGATGACTTTCCCCAAATTTCCACGTGGCACAGTGGTTAAGTGCTTCGCCTAGCAATCTTTTGATTCAAAGGTCGAACCCCGAAAGTGTCATTGGAAATCGGCAGGAAGGGTATCCGGACTAAAAGTACCACGACGCTCCAGAGAAGTCTGACTACATCAGTCCCCAGTATGGGGGAGCAGTGACGTTAAAGCTTCATAATTTACAAGTAAGCACATTATATGTTCCTACTGCATAGTGGCAGAAGCAAATGACATTGTATAACAAATTTGTCGGTGTCATTGGTCGATGTCCTCATCACATGGCCACTCACGTCTCTTGCAGATGTTAGAATGACCAGCAGTAGCACGCCAATCATGAAGAACAAGAGCTCATTCAATATGAATTCAATTGATATGATATTGAATATGAATTGCTGCCTCCTTTGAACGACGAAACTAGCAGAGCAATAATT
Source organism: Prostheceraeus crozeri (assembly GCA_907163375.1). Classification (NCBI taxonomy): domain Eukaryota; kingdom Metazoa; phylum Platyhelminthes; order Polycladida; family Euryleptidae; genus Prostheceraeus; species Prostheceraeus crozeri. The sequence goes on from CAJQUW010009290.1 coordinate 545,125, forward strand.
CTGTGTGGATAGAATGAGGACATATTTGCATAGTTGATTTGACAAGAACTTCACAGAATATCTTGCATACATGATGCACTTGATCCTGTGACCTAACATTTCCACGCATTCGATATGCGACAACATTAGGGTCGTCGACAATTACTGTAGTTCTAATTAATATTTTCATTCGCTTCCTTTTTGCCAACATGTACCTTGACAATTAATGGAATATTCTAATTTCATGGAACAATTTAATTATTGGCATTTATCCGCAAGTATAAGTAATTCAGGAACATGACAAGGCCTTGCCTCTCTCTCTGAAATAGGATAGGCTATCAGCACCAACACAGTTGACCTAATGCTGTCACGGTAGTAAGCAAACTTTGCTATTGTTAGCAGGGTGTCTCTGATTTCTGCTACTTTTAGTCGATTGATACGAATTGGTCCATAAAGGGCTAAATGCTTTATCGGAACAGGGATTGGCAAGAGAAAGTGACGTAAAAATTGTCGAGATAATCGACTGACCATGTAGCGCATATTCCGATGAAGTACATTTGCTAGAACGAAGACCATGAATTGTGCGTTGATATTTTCGGACGTATACATGTATATGAGGATAGACAAATGGTTATCGTCATGGATTATCGGCTGTATAAAACTGATAGCTAGAAAACAATGGACTTTACAGCCTATTTGCTACAAAATGTAGAGGGTAAACGTTGATGTAATACACAATAGGCCCTTCTCTTTGTGTCATATAGCAGTAATATTGACAGATGAAAATATAAGAATATCACGATTTTTAGGTCCAGTAAAATAGCATAGAATGAATAAAAGTTGTTATTTTGCTATATAAAAAACTAAAGAAAAGTAAAACATAAAAGTGTTACTTTTAAAAATGTGTAGTATTTTTTGAATCTCATCATGGAAAATGTTCCAAGTACTCGATATAATATACGCACGATTAATCATACCTAATACTAGGCCAGACTGCCATTGTTTAGGGCAATTCGCTTCAAAATTTAATAAAATGCCAGTATACGTATCTTTACGGAAAACACTGGCTTCTACAGTATTGGTCATATTTATGTTTACGTCCAAAAATGAAATATTTTTACCTCCAACTTCAGAAGTAAATTCTAAATTCGGGTGCTGTTGATTCAGAAATTGTTTAAAGCACTCAACTTTACTAATGTCATCAAAAATACATATGCAGTCATCAACATATCTATAGTAATATATGGGACTACACTCCTCATTATGCCAATTTCGTTCCATTTCAGAGAGGAAAAGATTAGCTAAAGTGGGTGCAAGGGGTGAACCCATGCTAACACCATCAACCTGTTTGAATATTTTATTATCAAAAAGGAAATGTCCTTGAGTAGCAAATTTACATAGTTTTATAAAGACATCTTTACCGTATTTAGGTTTATTGGAAGACTTTTCTCTATAAACTAAATCCGCTGCCATCTGAATAGTTTCATCGACTGGAATATTTGTGAATAGAGAAACTACATCAAAGCTCACTAAAATATTTTTATCATTAAACAGATTCCTATGTTCATTAATTTTATTAATTAAGTGCTGTGTCGACTTCAGCATATATGTATCGTCAATTTGTTTTTTAATAATGCTATCTAGATACTTTGCTAAATTATAACTAACAGAGCCAATCGTACTTATAATCGGTCGCATCGGCTTATTAACTTTGTGAACTTTAACAGTAACATACATCTTTCCGGGCTCGCTACCCGACGGCATAATGTACTTATATGTATTATCACTCACATATCGCTTCACATATTTACAGATATTTATGTAAATAACATTAAACATGTATATAACATGTAAACAACATATTATGTATAAATATGACCAATACTGTAGAAACTAGTGCTTTTCGTAAAGATACGTATACTGGCCTTTTATTAAATTTTGAAGCGAATTGCCCTAAACAATGGCAGTCTGGCCTAGTATTAGGTATGATTAATCGTGCGTATATTATATCGAGTACTTGGAACATTTTCCATGATGAGATTCAAAAAACACTACACATTTTTAAAAGTAATGGTTATCCTGAGAATTTCGTTCTCAATTTGAATAAAAGTGTTAGTATTTTCCTTTAAACATCGTCCGCTTTTTGCCTAATTTGCGTGACGGAAATATCCAACATGGTGGATTGTTGTCCAAATGACCGAAATTGGTCTATAGAATCAGTCAAATGTATAATTTTAAGCTAGTCATTAGTCATTAATGCCGCAACTCTTTATATTCTACATAGCTTCAAATAAACAGTATAACAGTATATTTCCATGTTTAACAATCTAATGCTGCTAGATCTAAGTAGTAATATAATTACTAAAACCTCCTAGTTGTGGATTCTTTTCGCATGGCGGCGTATTGTAAGCTATTTTTTTAAATGGTTTTTTATTGAAAGAAAGAGGATAAAGAAAAATGATCGTGAATTCTTGCAATGGAGATTGACAAGGCACTGGCACATAGCCATTGTTAACCATGGAAGTCGCCATCATCTAGCCGCCGTGGTCATGACAAGGCATGTGCCAAGCCGTTAAACTGTTTCAATACATACGTCTGTTCTAGTCCTTTGTTATCACACAATGTTGGATCCCAATGGTCATGTTAACCCTCGCCCCTCTGGGGGGAGCGAATTTTCACCCCCTGCTGTCTCCCAAACTATTGCACCAATTTTGCCAAATCACACATCAATCGAACTGGGATTCAGAAGAACAGCATCACTTTCATTTTCAAGGTCATTCGTGGGTTGAAGTGAAGGTCAAAGACCGCCAATTTTTAACAAATGTCCATTAGATCACTATTTGAAATGGAAAATGTCAACAAAAACTAATAGACCACATTCTAATCGAAAAAGATCTGGTCAAGGTGGTTAATAGAACGATGATTATTAATCGCTCTGAGATTACATCATTTACATTAGATGAGATCAAAGGTCAAATAATTCAAACCTTTAGTTCAGCTCAAATATCACTAAAATCGCACATTTTAATATTTAGTTTCTGCAGGTAAAGAAACAACCGAATTCGGTGACTTCTATCGAGACACTGAGGCTAAAATCAACATGATTCTGACAATTTTCTATGGCTGCTGATTAGATGCAGAACTAAACAGTGCAAAAATAATAAAAATTCATATTTGAAGTTTGAATCTTCCAATTTCAACCATGCATACATGGATAATTCCAAATTCAAAAACTTTGCATTTCTGAATATCTTGATATTGATAAGAAGAATCCTTTATGTAATCTCAATTTATTTCATGAAGAATTGATGCCGCAACATACATTAGAAGTGAATTATGCTGAAATCAATCAGAATATTCCAAACATTCAAATTCTAAAATAGATCTCACGCCAAAAGTATTGTGCTAAATTTATTATCCTTCCCTCAAAAGTTGCATAATACATAAGCTATTAGGAATCTGTTGGCCATGGTTTGCTTGGCTTAAATGATATTCAAAAAATTCGCCAGGGGGATAAAAAAACTCCCAACCCCCACTGGGGCGAGGGTTAATGTTCATCCAGGCAATAGAGACATTGAGCTCATAACAGATAATCTCTAAATGAATATATAAAAAGATACTTTTTCAAACTTGATAGGAGCCTCATCATAATCCAATGACCCAGGGGTCTAGTCGGAGAACGGAGTTGGAATACCGTAGGAGCTCTTTCTACGACTCCGAAACCCCAAATTCAGAATCAAAAAAATGTTAATTCCTATTACATCTCTGCTTGTAAATATGATTTCAAGTCTTTTGTCTGCACCATCATTTCAAGAGTGACTTGCTTCAACAAGAGACACTTGAAGATATTAACTAATTTTATTTGCTGAATTGCTAATTAGCTCCGTGGACTGAAGGATGAGACAAAAATCGATCTGCTGTTTAGATGCGTAGAGGAGGTTGATTAATATTCACTGTCAGCGTCCGTGTAGCTGTCTGGTCTGTCACAAGTTCATCCGCAAACGACAATAAGGTCAGGCAACATGAAGATTTGCATATCCTTCCTTTGTCATCCATTCCAGGTGTGTTATTTGATTATTTTCATGCATAAATTATCCACTGATTTCTACCGTCTACGGCCAGATCTAAATATACTTTCTGGATGACCACAGCATTTAATTAACAAAATTTCTGGGAGTAATTAAAATGGATGAATAGACAGATTTATTCCTTCCATCGAAAAACGTTCCCTGCATCATGTCTGATGTCTCTAATTAGCGGAAATTTGATTTCCTTTTTCTTGACGTTTCTCAATCATCAAAATTGAAAATAAGCGGTTTTGAGTTTTGTTTAGTTTTTACTTTTTTCCGAGGATGGATATAAAAAGAACAGAATAAATCTTCCAATGCACTCCGATGACATTGATGTTTTCTGGTGTGAAGTAAGAGAATGATGGTGCGCTCTGTAGGACACACGTACACGCGTGCACACCGTGCACATATACAGATAGCCTACTCTATATGGAAGACGTTTTTATTAGGTGGATATAGGAAAACATGTGAATGATGATTGATCAATCTCCGAATGTTCGCTCCCATTCAAAAAAGCACTCTGTTCCTATTATTCATCGTTCTTTATTTACAACAGCACTTTTACTGAGCTTATATTTAGTAAGATATGAACGCTAAGCAAACCAAACTATCATTGCGATGTGTATGCATGTGACTGCTGAGTAGTGCTGTTTTCGAAATTCGATTTCGACTTCGAAAACGTTTTTTAATTTTGGAAATTTCGATTTCGATTTCGAAAACGTTTTTATAATTTCTATAATTTCGATTTCGAAAATGAAATCTAGTTGCGAAAGCAGCACTACTGCTGAGCCATGTATCTCACGAATGCTTTAGTGGTTCGTTTATTTTTTAATTATCGAGCATGGTAAGCGTCATTTTCACAGAAACGTGTAACAATAAGGCCTCTAGAATGGAAGTTTAACGTCATTGTATACACAGCAGTGCCACAAAAAGTGCACTCTTTTTCAACGGGATGCACTTGTCAACTGTTGTATCATTGAACTAGAATCAGCTCGTACATATATAATTCCAAGATTTTCATTGATCGTTCATGCCGCAACTTAGTAACACCCGATAGTGTCGCGACCTTGAGTCAACTTCTGAAAAACAATACATTTATTTGGTCATTTTTGTCCTGGAAACATCATAGCAATAGTAATAATATAAGCATTTATTTACGATACCGGTCCGAAAAGAAGCTGCTACTGCATGTATAGTAGTGACTGAGACACTGAGAACCTAAGACAACGTTCTTAACAAAAATGGGAGAAAAAGGAAAGTTTAAAATCAAACACGCCACGTAGAATAAGTCATATGAAATATGAGAAAAATGAAAAAAGGGATCATTAAAAACTGCCGCTGGACAATTTCGACAAGGAAATAATAGAGCTTCTGCAGTATAGAGGCATGCATCATATACAGGAATTTTGAAGTGAAAGTCTTTTGATTCCAACGTGTGTGTAAAAGGCATTTATAGATTGTTTCATAAAAAATGGATCACCCTTAAACATCGCCTTAACTTCAACTTTGTCTAACTCCGCCAAACATGAACGAATTTCTCTGAAATTTGGAAGATATGTCAGTTGTGCTTACTAATATCATTGTTGGAAATTTCCAGCATGAATATTGAGTTGTTTTCCTGTTATAGATAAAAAAGTAGTAGATAATTTGATCTTCATTTAGCAATGTTACACGAAATCATACCTCATTCTTATAAAGTTACATTTGTTTCCTTTGTTATGTAATATGTTGTTCTACAAGCCAAAAGCTATCAAGCAAAACAAAAATAAAGAAAATCGGTCAATCAGAGCCAGTATAGCACCACTATTCATCAACAATAATGTAACTGCTACATGTGATTAACTGGACTTCATGTTCCATTCCTTCCTGACTTCGTTGCGGTGGTGTTGGCAGCACTCCCGATTGCTTTCAGCTAGAAATCTATCTCTTACTGATTGAAAACAATACAAAGCACAAATGAACAATAACGAGATCGCATTCACAAAAGGCAAAGTGTCAGCCTTGCTAGAACTAGGGTTTTCTTTGCGAGCTACAGGCAAGCGACTAAATGTCCCTTACACAAATGTGCATCGATGGCATAATGATGATTTTCGACTCTGTCGTAAAGAGGGCTCTGGCCGTCCACGCAAAACATCCAAACGTAGAGACCGCCTAATTTTGAGATTTGTTAAAGTTCATTCAAGTCTCTCGTTAACTGAGATGGCTGCACTAGACTCGTCTATTTCTAAGTCCACTATTCGTAGAAGACTTATTGAGTCGAATTTCAAGAGCTGTAAGAGGCCCTCTCAGATCAGCATACAAAAAGACGTCTCAGATGGGCAATGAGTCATTGTCACTGGCGAAATCAATGGGATCGTGTTGTCTGGTCTGATGAGGCATCAGTCAAGGTACAAGGTGGTGCGACTCTACTGATTTGGGCTGGCATTTGGACCAATGGCCGCTCTGAACTTCACATACAACAAGGAACCATGAATTCTGAACGCTATGTGAATGTTTTACGAATGAACATTGGCCAAATGACAGATCAACTTGGTGATCCATCGACTTGGTTATTTATGGATGATAATGCTACGTGTCACAGGAGTAGTAGAATCAACTTATGCAAGTCTCAATTAGGGCTTAGGACATTATCTTGGCCAGCTCGTTCTCCTGATCTGAATCCCATAGAAAATGCATGGAGTATTCTTAAACGTAACGTTCGTCGTTCACTGCTACCTACAGATGGCGTATCACAACTTACGTCACTGTTAAAAAGAGAGTGGAGAAAGTTAGATCAGTCAAAAATCAACGATATCATCGAATCAATGCCAAGACGAATTGGTAATGTCATTGACAATAAGGGTAGGGCCACAAAATATTAGCTTCTTAAGAACCGTTACTGTATCATAGCTTATCAGATTATATAAGGACATTTAAATATATTAGGGACATGAAATAACATGAAAAATGCTTTCTGTATCATACTTATGTTTTATTTATTCAAATTTTAGAATGATCCACTTTTTATGAAACGGACTGTACTTGACTGCCATTATCTGCGATTGACTTGTGATCAGGTTCTATGGCATAGTTATGAAATTAGAATATTCCGGCATTGTCTCGACTTAATATAGCTAATGCAAGTACAGAGCCTGAGTCATGCCATAATCAGATTTGTAGTAGGCCTACATGTATACAGTATATCGATTAATTTTAACCTATTATAAGGCAATACTTTTATTTCTGCAAACTAAATTTATGAACGACGCATTTGAGCACGTTAATTTTTCATTCGGTGTATCAATAGAATGCGCACTTACTTAAAATGCTCATTCACATTAACAAAAGAATGATGAAGTATATTTGAATAAAAAGATATTGGTGAGTCATTTTGGTGTCTGCAAGTCTATTCGTAGAAGTTATTCAGGTAATGTATCAATTTATAAATTCTTCAAATGCTCATTGCATATCCTAATCATGTTCCTTAAACGTGCAGTTACCGTAGCTGCAGAACTACAAGCATCGTAGTGATATGAAGAAATCTGTGGCAAGTGTCTTGGTTCGCTTATGAAATTGCTGCATCTAAGAAATTGCCTTTTGTCAAACATAATAATTATTAATTTTGAGAATGAGGAAATGCATTATTGTGATGAAAATTTTTACTGTACATATGTTTCCATTTCATGTCACATGCAATAAGGAAATTAGACAGTAACACAAGAATTCACGATTTGCCAAGTATTGCATAATCATCAGTTGAGGTGTTAATATTTGATAGAAAAGTAATGGGAGCATGCCTCATTAATGTTGTATCAAATTTTGATCAACCTGAGAAATTCATTTGACAACTAAATACCATTATGTAAACAACTTCAAGAAATTGGCATTAGTTTTCGCCAACTCGATCATGTTGTTGCCATAAACAGCAGTTATCTGCTGGAAATTGATGGTCAATGGCTTTGATAAACGATAGATTTTGATCAGTTGTAAACTGAAAACGTCTCATGACAATATTGGGAGCATGTCTGATTGCATTGGAGTACTTAAGTCGTGCTGAATGCATTTCAAAAAGATATTTTTGAAAATACAGGTAAATTGGACATAGTTTGTTGCAGGATTAGATATCGTCCAGAAAATTGCAGCAGCTGGTAATCCAAGTAAATTAATTCACCAAATATATTGACTTGAGATCCATTATTTATAGCATAAAAGTGACGGTATAAGTTAAGAGAGAGAGAGAATGATTTATTCACGGCACTGATACCATGCATGTGACTAGCATTTGATGCCATTATTTAAACAATTTTTGCAAAGATGCCTATGTGTCATAAATAAATATGTAAATTATAACTTAAGCATGTACTCTGATAATGGCTGAATGAGTAATTTGAACTGATTAAGATGCATTTTTAAAGAAGTTAATTTTTAAAAAGCACAGTATCAAAGTAAAGTTTTTGATGCTACTATATCAACCAAATTTCTTAAAATTTGATTTTGTTGAGGTCATCATAGACATTTAGAGGCTGAAAGCCACATAGAATCAGAGTAGTAGCTGTTGCGATTAAAACATAAACTTGCTATGGCCCACTTTATCCACATTGAACCACATTCTCACATGCACCTCTGATCATATTACACAAACAAACAAGGTAAACAGTCTGTAGTCAAATAAAGCATGTGAGAGATCCTTTGGGCTCTGCCATGTCCATCGTAATGATGATGTCTTCTGTAGAAGGTGTTCATGATTTTCAGTCAGTTGCTGTTGTCCAATCACTCAGGGTACAGCCTCGCTCGTTTCTCTCTCCACTTCCAAAATGTCCTGTTGGAATTTCGAGTCGGTCCTGCTTGATTCCGACTTTTGCATTGAAATCTCCCATTATGACTTTGTAGTGGGAGTCCGATGCAAGTTGCTGCTCAATATCCTCGTACAGATTTTCTATTTCATCGTCTAAACCGTTGGGTGTTGGAGCACACTTGCTTCAGTTTCTGCGAAGTAGGGTTGCAATCCTGGTGCTGACATGTTTGACCTCCATGATGTTTCTCTTCAATGACTTGTGTAATGAGGAATCCAGGACTCCCTTTGGGCCATAAAGTGCTCCAGTGTGGTAGAGTGCATGTCCATTCTTCAATGTTACCAATCTCTCGTCTGATCTTCTCACCTCTGTCAGTCTAATCACGTCCCACTTGAGCTGAGTGTCGTTTAACTTTTCTTCTAATTCTGATATCCTTGCTTCTTCTCTCAATGTAGGGACAAACATGTTAGAATGTTGTATTGTTGGGTACCGTGGCGATCCTTCTTCCCCAGTGATTCTTACAACCTCTCCCACACTCTGCTTGTCTGAGCCAAGGTCGCCTCTGACTCAGGGCAATCGTGCTGCTGGGTACTGGAGGTCTTTATTTTATTTGTAACTGCATACTAGGATTTGTGGCCTACTCGTCTTGCGGTGTCCCACTGCGTATTGTGAGCGGGTTTTGAGTTCGGAGAACCACTCCTAGATAGGTTACCAAGTGGTTATCGAGTCCTATCTACCCTGCAGCGTGGATGCCGTGAGTTACATCGCAAGTGGTTTAGACTCGTGCGTTTGGTGCTATTTCCTCCAACAGGAGTCCAGTGCCCTCCCCGGCTACCTGTGCTAAGGCTAACCGGGTTGATTAACAATCGCCCACCACTCGGCGTTGCTCGGACCACATCGGTCGAAGCAGGGCCATCACAGGCAGGTTCCAGAGCGCCAGCGAAGGAGTTGCAAGATAGATATTGATAATTGGAACGAATCATTCGATGCACCACCTCCATCAAAATGACTATCTATAAATTGGTGCAAAACTTCGAAAGAACTGGCAACATAGCTGACATCGAGAGACCAGGTGCGCCGAGAACAGAAAGAACTATTGCCAATCAAGATTAAGTGACACCATCTTCTTACCTTTTCCCATTCTGTCTGCGTGTACTTCAAGATCTTACTACATACAGATGACAAAGACAGACGTCTTCAACTTTGTGAGACCTACAGGTTTTTGGACTTCATGAGTGACATTGTGACTTCGAATAAAGAAAAGCGGAGTTCAAGAGGGAATGCATAGCATTTGTTCAAGATATTACAATGTCATTATTGAAAGTATCTTTTATATGTTGCATTTCTTCCGCATGTCCGGATGTCATCATAAATATATGAAAAAATAGGGTTCCTTCAACGGACACTATTGTATTAACGGTTTGATGGCAGACGTTTCACCCGTAGGCTTTCTCAATGCCAAATGACAATCCATGAAAACTGGTGCAGCACATTTGACATCATTAGTGACAGTTCACACAGCTTTACAACAAAGTCAATAATTTAAATCAATTGATAGATACATAGATTGGAACATCGCACTTCTGTGACAACAAAGAACAAAGGAATCTCTACATTATAGAGCAGCCAGCAGCACTGACAAAAGAATTGCTAGGCCACATAGTCAAACTAAACAAATTCACAATGTCTGAATACCAACAAAATATCCAGAAAGGTAAGTAATGAGCTGGAATAGATGCAGCATAACTAATTAAAAAAAATGGATGGTTGCAATGGTCGCAAGAATTTTTCAAATATTGATTCCCTGCTTTGTTCGGTTAACTTCTGAATTGTTTCTTTTCGCAGGAATCATGCTCTTTTATTCTTGCCTTTTTCACCCTCCTTTATTCTTCCCTTTTAAAATCTTTTAGCGCTGCTATGATTTTTTTCTTAATTTATCTTTTTTTGTATGTATAGCCCGTTTTCACTCTTTTTATTAGTTATGCTGCATCTATTCCAGCTCATTACTTACCTTTCTGGATATTTTTTTGGTATTCAGACAGTGTGAATTTGTTTAGTTTGACTATGTGGCCTAGCAATTCTTTTGTCAGTGCTGCTGGCTGCTCTATAATGTAGAGATTCTTTTGTTCTTTGTTGTTTTTGATTCTTGATTTTCTGAGAATTTTTGAGATTTCTTTGTGTTCCAATCTATGCATCTATCAATTGATTTTAATTATTGACTTTGTTGTAAAGTGTGTGAACTGTCACTAATGATGTCAAATTTGCTGCACCAGTTTTCATGGATTGTCATTTGGCATTGAGAAAGCCTACGGGTGAAACGTCTGCCATCAAACCGTTAGTACAATAGTGTCCGTTGAAGGAATCCTGTTTTTCATATATTTAAGAAAGTATCTTTGTCTGTCATGATTTCTGTTTGTCGATAACTACTGCGCTATGTCTTTCATGAATTGATAAGTGCATTAGTCCGGCAGCCAGAACGAGTTTCTGCAGGGAACGAGGCCGAAAGTGAGATTTTCACAGAATGATGTACACCCTATGCCTACTACGAATCTGCACGTCTGCCGAGTCCTAGTGAGTTCCTCTTCTTGTCAGACAAGATAAAAGAAAAACACATGCAGATCCAATGAGACGCAGATTGCAGTTATTGGCTAAAATGAAATTTTGTATGTTTTCTCAAATTAAACGAAAAGAACTAAGTCTAGAGTCATAATTTTTGGCATGGAATGTCTTCAGGTCGTTTCCTTTCATCTTCATGCACCCCGGTCTATAAAGCTAAACAGATTTAGATTTGGCGAGCCTCTTAATGTCGGCAAACACAACCATTTTGAGCAACGTTATCCACATTCAACCACATTCTCACATACATTGCCGATTAGATGCATGATAAAAGCCCATGCTCATCAAAGGAAATGACCTGAAGACATTCCATGCCAAAAATTATGACTTTGGGCTTAGTTCTTTTTGTTTAATCACAAAAAACATACAAAATTTCATTTTAACCAAAAACTGCAATCTGCGTCCCATTAAATTTACATGTGCCTTTCATTGATCTTGTCTGACAAGAAGAGGAACTCACTAGAACTCGGCAGACGTGCAGATTCGTAGTAGACATAGGGCGTATATCATTCTGTGAAAATCTCACTTTCGGCCTCGTTCTGGCTGTCTCGTTCTCTGACCGTCCTTATTGAAATCCAAAATTTCTATGTCACTTACTGTGAAGATTTCCCTGAGTTTTTGTACCACATAATGAAAGTCCGCTTACACAACTTGATAATGTTGACACCTGGGTTACTTCTTGGGCCACTCGGTATAAACAAAATAGTGGCAGATAATATGCAATTTACATGCATTTTCATAAATTTCTGTTTGCGTTGTATTGAGCTACGCTTAACATTCCTAATGCAATCAAGCACTGTCTTAAGACACGTTCATGCGATAATTAGTCAAAAACTTATAGTTCATCAAAGTCATCTAACATTTGAAAACATAATTAAGTTCAAATTTTGAATTATTGTTTATAGTGACAAGAGACAGAGTTGGTGAAAACTGATGTCACCATTTGAACGAGCCAATTGTCTTATGCTTTAATGTTGGGAGCGATCAAATCAGTTCGGAAAATCAGTCAGCATGAAAGTCATTCGGACTCCAGGAACCCACGCCCCGTGTTTTCGAAGCTCAAAACAGCTCGAGTAAAAGAGGGTGAAGATGAAACAAAGTTGACCGACTTCGGCTGAGCAATCCCAAGCCGTGCACCCTTCTGACTGAAAGAAATTTCTTAAAACTACACTTGGCGAAATAATGTTTTGTCAATGCAGACACGTAATCCAGGCCTGCTTTGCAACACCAGACAGTCTAGATTCTGAGAGATGCTTTAAAATGTCAACTTGACAGAATCAGTTCATTTGCGCATCAGATTTCCGTCTGAGAATTCATAGTCTCCGACATATTCATGCAATTCTGCAAAGTAAAGAATTGTTGGCATTTCACAGTTCAACAGTTAACTGCTGACTCTGAGGAATAGATTTGTTAAGAGATTAACGTAATTTCCGGCTGTGCAGTGAGCAAATCAGACAGTGTTTCAGACATCCAGTGCTTCATATTTGCTTCATACCTTTCTTCCTGCTCAGTATGAAATCCTATCGGGAAAGTACATGATCACATGAAATGGTAGGCCATGAAAATGAGAACAAATATTGATAACATGAAATAAATTCCCGTAGGATGAGATTAAGGTAAATACTGGAGTGTGTTTAACTTTGTTGCTTGGAATAAGTAAAAAGCTTAATCGAAAAGTCTGATGACAGCCAGATCAATCATTCAGCTACCCGTGATTCGAAGTGACTCAATATCCAATGTCCTGATATGCCAGTGTTGCTCTTCGCACTATCTCGGCTCTCATTTCCAGGGTGGTCTAAAATTTCAGGAAGATAGGTAGTTGCAGTGTTTGGAGGTTACTTTCTGTATTATTCAATTTCTCATCTCCTACCTTTATTTGAAAATGCATAAAACTGAAGGTGCAAATCGTAAAAATCGAGGTTTGTGGCTTCTAAGTGACTTTAACATATCACTTACATGTCTGCTGAGATTTAAAACTGTGGCTTCTAGAAGTATTTCCCCTCGGAACTTCCTCCCATTAAAATACAACACTCTATTGCATTGTTTCTCAACTTTTGCTAATAGTGGACTAAGCACTCATCCCAAGTGAACTAGGTGGACTAAGACTTATTTAAATAAATACGTAGCGGCGTCTATTTAATCGCGCTGAAATACAATTTTGCATTTTTGTCTCAAATTCAGTTTCTACAGATGGTGTCCTGCAAGTCCTGTATAATGAATGATCGCGAGTCAGATGTTGCTAGTTATTACAAAATTTCTAGAAAAACAAAAAAATATTTATATAGCCAAAACAGTAACAGTATGCAATACAGCAGCAGGTCGACAAAGTGAGCCAATTGGAATAACGCATTCTGTAGACAACCTTGAAAAATCGATGAACATAGTGCGTCACCGTAGTAATGGGTAGCTGATGATGGCTGAATCGTGCGCTCGTAATTTGCAGTAAAGTAGCGCTATCATAGCTGTGTCAGCGCAGCCTCATATGAAGACACATGATCTGTAGATGCCTTCTACTATGCTAATCATATTACAGAGATATTCCTTCGACTCTGAGACAGCGTCATCGCATTAATAGACCAAATCAAAGACAGTGGGAGACATCTTTGGACCAAATCCGCCATTGATTAAGCGCTTCATACCAAAAGCGATCTTTATTTCACATTAACTTAACGGACTACTGACCAGTTCCGCGGACCGGGGGTTGAGAAACACTGCTGCTTTATAACAAAGGACTAGAACGGACAGGAAGATTGAAAACAACAGAGCGTCATGGACATGCGTTGTCATGACAACGGTGCGGAAGCGATGGCGGCTTCCAGTGATAGACAATAAGAAACAACCGGCAACTTCTCAGTGCACTTTGTAAATATTCATGGCCACCATTGAGTACCACTAGGAATCATTGGCCACCATTAGGAAGAGTGGTAACTCCGCATTTATTACATCCCAATGTGTATACACTTTCGATTTTATTAAATGAACTCAAGGGAGATACAGTACACTCGAAATTGCTTCCAAATGTGAGATATGAACATTTATGTAATTTTGAAGAAATTACAACGGAATTAAGTGATCATGCTTGTAAAGTAGAAGGAATGATTGTATTTTACAGATTCTCAGTGTCATGACAGACCTGGAATTTTAATGTTTGTCAAATTAGCAATTCGATGGGTTCCTATTACTTTCATGCTCAACCTCAAGAGTATTTTCTTAAGAGTGATCATATCACAGGCATCCTGCCACTGGCAGAGCAAAATCACATAATCAAAGACAATGATTTCAATTAACTTTGAAAGATGTGAATGGGTCCACATCACTATTCAGGTTCAAAAAATGAAACATGAATTTATTGTATCTCAAAATCATGCCGGTGAAAATTGAATTAAAAACTTGAAATTTCACACAAGAAAGCACGAATAATATTGCGACTTTTTCATGAGGACCTCCATTTTAATGCGACTCATGAAATTTCCTTGATAATCAGCTTGATTTCCTCTTAGTTAGGATGCTTTTTATCAAATATTCATTCCTTTTGATATCCAACTTGTTGCATACTACTTATGTGGGGAGTCATCTCGGTAGTATATAAATTTGCAAATGTTGACTTTTTTCAAAAGTGCTCAAATAATTTTTTGGACCGCGGGGTCGTAATCTCCGCAAAAAACTAAATCTTTTCATGTAAAAATTTTCACTGTATACATATACTTTTTTGAGTGGACACTCTACCTATATATACTTACTGTATGGACTAAACGCAACAGCTGCGACTGATGAAGAATTTCATATTTAACCATTTTTACCCTGGGAAGGGCTCCTACTACCATACAATT
Organism: Prostheceraeus crozeri; assembly: GCA_907163375.1. Taxonomy (NCBI): domain Eukaryota; kingdom Metazoa; phylum Platyhelminthes; order Polycladida; family Euryleptidae; genus Prostheceraeus; species Prostheceraeus crozeri. Next base: position 560,392 of record CAJQUW010009290.1, read on the forward strand.
TGCGTCTAGCCATTCAAGATATTTTAAGCAAGTCTAGGGCGTTCCAAAGTGCATTGACAAGTCCTTGCAGGGCGCAGCGCAGCGTCTACGGCTGCCAAGGCATCTATGTTCAAGTCTGATGCCATCTTTCTAGCATGCAGCATCTCTCCGAAACATGAAATTCACGATACTTCACATTTAGCAAGTGAATTTTCTAATGGCGGTATTAATTTGCGCAAAATCGCTCATCTTTCCACCATAAATAGCAATTCAAAATCTAAAATCATTTTAAAATCTTTTTTAAGGGGACCGAAGACACAATTAAAATGCGACGGAGGCCAATAAGGATTAAAGAACTGTGAAATTCGCGCAAATGTACTCAACATATATTTCATTCTCAATGAACAATTTTTGAAAAAGAGATTGTGAGTCGATGTTATTGCGATTTACATCTGTGATGCTGCGATTTTAAACAATAGAGGATTTTCCAATTAAAATTTGACCAATGCTCTTGTTTTTGTTTGTTAGGCTGATGACCACAGTTATTGATTAAAGCCATGCTTGATGCAGCGAATGAGAATCAGCAAGCAGTTAATCGACAAATTGGAGTGAGACACTGAAGGCATTATGCTTGCACGAAATTCACCCTCAATATCACCTCATAGCAAAAATACTCTGCCAATTGTGCATGACTTACTACTGCATTTACCAATTTTAATAGCCCTATTTCTCATTGTAAGCTGTCGTTACTGTTACTGAGCAGTAACGCAGTCATTCAAACAGTTGACTGTGTTCCTTTGCGCAAGATGATGAACTGCATTTTGCTTTGCAAATAGATAAATGGATAGCAGCATAAAACATGGCAATGAGTAGAAAATGAAATCTATTTGTTTGAATTTTTCAGTCTATTCTCCTCTCAACCAAATATTCTCACGACCAATCAGTTCCGGTTGCCATAAATGTATCTAACTAAGTCATACAGGTAGAAAAACTTTCAGATGACTGTAGCGTCGACATTTGAAGTCCGTAAATGAAATGAAACTCATAACACGGTTCAATTATTTCAACGAAATTGAATAGGAGCGCATGTTAGGCAAATGCTTGTATCCATCTGATCAAAAACACATGAATCAATTCTCTAATTTCTGGAAATTAAATGTTCGTCATTCAGTTTAAAAATATGGAAATACAATCGCGCTTTAATTATGGCCTTCAATATTTTGCTCTAGTTTTCGTCCCAGCCAAACATATAATCGAATCAGTCTATTTATTGCTACTTTTTACTTTTGATAGACTCGTGGTGTACAATGTCCTTACAAGTCAGCATGTCGTCATTACTGAAATATCTTTCTCTTGTCATTTGAGATATAAAACGGTAAAGTCTCCCCTTTATTTGCTTTTGAGAATTATGTCATGGAAATTCAGCGATCTTGAACAAGAGAAAGATAAGATTTTCAGACTCTCAATTGATTCGTAATTTGGATAGAATTAATGTCATCATTTCTTACTAAGGTGATTTCATGTCGGCAAATATCTTTCGCAAAGGAGAAATCCTATGTGTTATCTAATAGCAACCTTGAAGTAGTTTTTCTTTAATTTAGGAAGGTAGGTAATCGCGAGCCTCATCATTAGTAGATGCTAATCTTTTACCAAGCACTGTCAGCTGCACAATCTTAGATCGCATATTATTGATGAAATTCATGTTATTATCTGCAATGGAATTTTTATTCAAGTTTCTTCTTATACTGATCATGTAAGCAAATGCTGAAAGAAGCTTGAAAAAGAAATATTGATTGAAATAATGTTTACACATTCTTACGTTACATGGAGTATGACAAAACCAACCACTACACAGTCTCTAACAAAAAATAAGAATATACATGTACATGTAAAAGTGGCAGAAAAAATCGTATTTAATGCAACGATTTTGTAGCAAATTAAGGGATCATAATTTCTTTCTCAGTCGATATTCTAATCCACCGAAGATGATAATCATGTCGATTTCTACATCAGTCAGCGCAGCGGACAATAATACCACAGCTGGCATTATTTTCCGCTGAATTGCATTGAAATTGCAGTGAGTTAAAAATGGCATTAAACTGCCTGGAAGAAGCACTCTTCTGACCTACTGTACACTTATGTAAAATATCCACAAATCATCACTTCTACGATTCACGGCTTGTAGGCATACACGTATATCGGGCATCAATGCAAAGTTATCTACATGCATGCATTTCCGTCCTCTAAAAGTGATTACTATTCGCATATTTCAGTGAGCATTACATCAAACCAAAAATATGTTCATGTCTGATTCATTGTCATACTTAGGTTCAAAGCACGTTGCGTGTTTTAAAAATGTTTTTGCTTCAAGATAATACCAGCTTCGTTAATTGTCTTGTTGGTGCTTAGATGGATTTCAGTGTCATTAATTGTATATTTACAGCAAAGCTCTGCCCTTTTATATTGATTTTCTAAAGGGAACAAAGTGAATAAGGTACACCAAAATTCTTGAGTCCCAATCGTATCCGCCTGACCGAGGAATTGAACCGAAGTCCTCGGTGGAAGCGAGCCCGCGCTTTCTTCATTGGACCAGTCCGGTGGTGCAGAAGGAATGCGAGAGAAAGCAGAAGTCATCTCCAATCGGTATTGACCTACTGAGAGATAGGGCAATAAGGTGTCGATATGATGACCTCTGCCTTCACTCACATTCCTTTTGTACCGTCGGCGTCGCCTAGTAAAGAAGGTGCAAGCTCGTCTACACCTTCGGACTTCTCTTCGATTCCTGTGTCAAATGAGTGCGGTCAGGGAATCATGTGTGTTGGCATCTTTTGCTGACTTGGCAGTTATTTCATTGTACATTTTTGCCATAAAGCTCAGAGGCTAGTATGCAAATTTAGCGTAAGGCATGGTTACTCGAGAAATCGAGTGCTCACGCGGATAGCAAGCAGCACTCTCGCACGCTCATCAAAATGTGACAATTTGCACAACTCGTTGTTTTTTACAGTTGTCCGCTAAGAAACAAATCCACTTCAATTTTTTTCACTTCATTTCTTCCACTTAAATTGATATTTTTGAATGATTGTAACGAAATTGAAACCTCTCACTACGTGAACAATGTTTCCTATCAAAAAATATTAATAATTGTATTCACTTTTCAGATTGATGAATATTTCGTTACATTGAAACATTGAAGGATAGCAAAGTCGAAATGAACAGTTGTTTAGATGAATTTTAGTATTAAATGTAGGATGCCAGTTAGAATCTCAATAAGTCAAAATACAAAGACAATAAGATGTACAACAAAGTATGACAGTGAAATAGTTACCTGATATTCATGGGGGAGACCGAACTCACCTAGTTTACTTCACGAAAAGTAATCTTGAAGCTCGCCTTCAGTCCTAGTCATGTAGTAAGCTAGCAACTATTCTCACATCAGTACGTGCGTGTCTATAATGATGATCATATACTTGAACTACAGTGATCGCTATTGATTATATATATATAATTAATAATAATTAAATAAAAATCAAATTAAGTGAAAATAATAATTCAATTAATATGATTAATTTTCTGAAAAACAACAGAAGCGTTTTGCAGAAAGAAGAAGGTAAAAATAAAACTTGTTATTGCACTAATAAAGAAAATTGTCTACTCGGAAACAAGTGCCTGTCAGAAAAGATTGTGTACTCTGCGGTAATCACATGTGAAGATCCGAATCATACTGAAAGAGAATATATCGGGATAAGTGAAGGCAATTTCAAATTGAGGTGCAAATCATAAGAAGTCGTTCAACCATGCAAGGAATAAAAATGACACGCGATTATCCAAAGAATACTGGAAACTCAAGGAAAGAAATAAGAACCCAAAAATTACTTGAAAAATCATAAAGAAATGTAAACCCTATAGGCCAGGACTTTCGAAGTGTTATTTGTGCTCCTATGAAAAGTATTGCATTTTGAGAAGTAAGGATTAAACTCTTCTTAACAGTGGAGTTGAACTGGTTTCCAAGTGCAGACACAAAAACAAATATTTGCTTTGAAACTTCAGAATAACGTGATGCACAGTGCATGCTTTCAGTACATTTCATAGCTTTCTATCTTTCTTTGCTTTTGTACAATGATTAATGTTACCGGTATTGTTGCAACAATTTTGGGTGTATGAAATTCATTCGGCTGCAATGCGTCATAAGGCAATAAGGTGATAGTAAGATTACAAAACATTACTGTGAAATCTATATGAAAATGAAGAAACTATCCTAATATAGTCCTGCGAACCTTATGTGCTGATAAAAGAATATAAAAATGTAGGTATCCTAATTACACTAACTGTTGATGAAGGAGAACATAGATATTATCAAGATCAATATGGCGATTGGTGGAATTACTATTGGAGTACAATGCTTCCATAAAGAGTCGTCCATGGCGATGTTGAGATGTATTCAAACGTTTGGCTTGTTCCCAGTTGAAATGATGACCTGTCTCTTGGGTATGTGTTGAAATTTGCGATCTCAGATCAATTCCTCATCCTGCCAGCTTGTGTTCATGAATGTGAGTCTTAAGCAGTTTGCTTGTTTGTCCCATGTATTCTGAATTAATTACACCAATCGCCATATTGATCTTGATAATATCTATTTTCACCTTCATCAACAGTTAGTGTACACTGTAAATTATAAGGCTAAAATTTACCTGCGAAAACTGACCCTTATAACCCCGAAAACTTCCATTATAATGCCGTTCATTACATTTTCTTGATCATCAGCACAATTTCCGCTTAGTTGCGATGCTTGTTAGCGAATATTCATTCCTTTTGATATCCAACTTGTTTCATACTTCTTACAACGGGGAGTCATGTCGATAGTAATTAAATTGGCAAATATAGAGGTTTTTCAAAGCTGCTCAAATAATGTTTTGGACCGCAGGAACGTAATCTCCGAAAAAAACTGAATCTTTTCATATAAAAATTTTCACTGTATACAGATACTTTTTTAAGTCGACACTCTACCTACATATTTACTCTATGCTGTCAAAATTATTTTATTTACGAAGAATTATCCACAATTGTTTTAATCACTCAATCACACTGATATATATCAGTGTTTTCATCAGTCCGAAATCTTTATGAAACGCTATATGTATCACTGATTAATTTAGACTGCTTAATCTTCAGTCGGAAAATTAATTTTTATGAAACGCAATTTAAAGCAGTGCTTTATATTTCACTGCTGAAAATGTTACTGATACATATCAGACTGCTTAATTTTATGAAACAGGCCCCAGAGATGTAGAACGAGTGGCCATGTATCTATATCCAAAATTTTAGACCTACGCTGTTTCGGAAAAATGAAGTTTTCGAAAGAAGCTTATTAAAGTCATCGATCAAATTGTAAAACATTTAATTTTATCGTTGTATTATGATTACGTACAAAGATGGGATTAGATGTATTCATACCACTATAATTCGATATCATTTTACAGTTTTTCGACAGTAGAATGTGCGTACACATTTGCTTCTTTTTTCAACCATCTTCATTTCAATCATTTATCGATGGTGATTTTGACGATGTCGTTGAAGTTAGCACCAACTTCAACACCAACTTTTTGAATAGAGTTTGTACAGAATAGAAAACCACATGTACAGGTACTATTAATGACGCAGAGTTTGTACAGACAAAAATTTTTCCAAAATTCGAAGTCCTTCACCTTCAAAATTCAAATTTAAAATAGAAAAATTGGTCCAAGTATTGGTGCTACCTAGTTAGCGAGTTTGTACAGCATTCCGATGGAAACACTTAGATACAAGCACAAAAAACTGAGTTTGTACAGCAACTTCCAGCACCTTCCCTACACGAACAACCGGTAAAAACCGCCAAAAACCGACTTTTTCAAGAAAATGATAAGATTTTCCAGAAAAGTACTTGGTGCTACATGGAAAATGAGTTTGTACAGTGCTCTAACCGGTGGAAGAGTGTTCTACTGATCGAGTCTGAGTTTGAAAACACACTTCTCCGACACTCCTACGACCGATAAATACCGGTTATTATACAGTAGTTACAGTATATAGTTACAGAAATTACAGTAATTACAGTAATTTGCTGTATAATAACCGGTATTTGCCGGTCGTAGGAGTGTTGGAGTGTCGGCATTAACAAAGATCATATTATTAAGCATCGATTAGTGAAGCCTGTGGCATATTGGATATCTTCGATGACATTTGGTGGGGGATAGCATTTGTTGATTGATTTAAATTTTTAGAAGATAAATGAGATAAAATCAGACAATAAAGTTATTGACGAATTCTAGCATGAAACAGACAGTATAAGATAGACTAAAGAAGTGGGTACTATGCGCCGAAGCTCCTGTCTGGCTTTACGCTTCCTCAATTTTGATCTGCACCCTATTCTTCTGAATCATATTTCATGGGAGGCCTGACTTTCCTTTGCTCAATGACTGCAATCCCTTGTAGACTGCATGTAACAAAGGAACTTTTGGTACTTCTATTCTTCCCCCCACATTTTCAAATTTTTCCAAATTCATCAAATTTCATCAAGGCAGATTGTATTTAGAATATACTTGATCTGCTCACTGAGTGACACTAGCACAGCACCACTCACAAGTCTTACTTGAAGTCTAGGATGAAGGATTGGTCCCCTGGATGCTCAGCTAGAATACAAGATACAGCTGTGAAATATTGATCACGAACTTCGTGTTATTGCTGTCTACAGTGAGCAACAAAGCAAATGCTGTGAATTTTCTACAAACCAGAGGCGTCTGTGCGACGGTAGATCGCTGATTATGCAACTCTCGCGGGTGTTAACAACAAAAATGTGGGGGAAAGAGAATAGAAGTACCGAACTTTTTAATATGATATTCTGGATGGCAAACAAAATAGTGAAAATACACATGCCTCATTGTGAAATTCCATGACTTAATTTAGCTTTCTAGTTTGACTCACTTAGAAATCAGTCTATGCTAGCAGACTGCATTATGAAAGGTAAGAAGATCTGGGAATAGGCCAAGTGTTTAATAGAAAAACACAAAAATACAAAGGGAGTATACTCCCTGATCATATTGACCGGTGGTCAAAGAAATACGTATCGTAGTTTTTTGTATTTTTCTAATGAGCACTTGGCCTATTCCCAAATCTTCTTACCTAACAGACTGCGATGACTAAAATTATACTTCCATTGCTATGAGGACACAAATGTATAAAAATAGTTTGGCTATATCACTAATTGCGTCTTACTTTACTTGCCGAGTAAGTGAACAGCGCGAAATTGGCCTGCCTCTCTTGGTTTTCTCTCGGTCTGCCCCTGCGCTTTGTCTCTTCTCCTTCAATCGCACTCACGTCCACAATTAAGATGCAGCTAAAACTGATGCTCGAGAAAGGCTTTACACCATCAGTTGACTTGCGTGTAAGACAATACCACGAAGGTCATTCTCCCTTAACACCTTTGTCGCTTACTGCAGCGATAATTTATTGTAAGGTCAATATTTAGAAGCGATACGTGTCTGCAAGGACTGGGTATGTGTTTACTTTTGATTTATAATGACATCCTCCTTCGGCATCAGCGCACATGCAGGTCACTGTCCAATTTCCGATGAGCTAGTGAGTAACTTGTTGCCAGAAACATGCACTACCGAATAAAACAGCTGACTAGAACAATCAGCATCACTTAAAACTCTACCTAACTGATGTAATTTGAAATGCATGGCTACGCAAGTATAGTGCACAATTCATGATCAGAGGGACCAAGATCGTATCCGAGGATCCACAATTGGCGATCTGTAATTTTTAGCCGCTTACACAGCATAATCCTGACATTTTACTCGATCAACTAATGAGACAAAAACAGCCTCTTTTCCCTTCCTCCATATATATATGCACTAGATCACGTATGCAGAATGGATGGCAATAGGTCATTGATAATGTTGTATAAACTATGGATCTGATTTCTTGCTGAAACATCTACCTACCTTCCATTTGTAGAAATATGTTCAGCCACATGTATCAATAAACTATGTGCATTCCGCAATTCTGTATGATATACAGGACAGACAACCATTATAAGCTTTGATCCTCCCTTGAAAGTGTTATGCTTTTCAAACATCAGTGAAATAATTTAATATATAAACAAATATACCATGTGATAAGATTATACAAGATAATTTCTGTTATATGGCAAAATATCCATTAAATTATCTTTAATCACATTTATGTACCCAGCTGATATATTTTTTCAATAAGTCTACAATGGGATGACACTGAATAAAAAATGACATTTTCGCACATATTTGAGGGTAGTGACTTCTATTATGTGAGAAAACCAGGGAAAATAGATTTTCGTACATACTTTTTAGCCTTTTATACACCTTAAAATTTACAGTGTAATTAGCAAAGCTGCATTTTTATATTCTTTTATCAGCACATAAGGTACTCAGGACTTTATCAGCATAGTTTCTTCATTTTCATATAAATTTCAAAATAATGTTTTGTAATCCTACCATCACCTTATTGCCTTATGACGTATTGCATTTGTAATAACGAAAATTTGTGAATAAATAATAATTTATCTTGATTGAGCCATTTTCATAAAAAATACATTTCTCAAAATACCGAACCGATTTTCAAAATGTATATATATATATATATATATTTGATAATATGAGAAATGTCTAATTGTCCCAATGAGCTAATGGTATGCTTAGAGGTAAATTTGCCAAAACAAAACTAAACGTATGTCAACTAAAATCGTATAGTGTTTCAGTGTATCCAAGCTCATTGAAAATAGTGCGTTGAATTAAATGGCATAGGCCTACTAGCTTTGTAGGCTTATAGCATGATGTCATGTGGGCCTACATATTATGAATTTACATTGATACAAAATATTTCATTCGAGTTTTTTCGTCACTACTTAAGTGGTGGTTTTTCGAGCTATGCCAAACACCAGAAAAGTACCAAGGATCTACATATTCTTCTAACGGTCTGAACAAGACTAAATCATCGACACCACATCAAAAGCATTACACTGAATAGTGACAAGCAAGTTATCGTGTCTTTACAGGGGAGTTTTGATATAACATATGCATGGAGAGTGATAACATACTATGCATACGTGGCGTAACTTTAAGAAAATTGGAAGCGAACAATTTTGGAAGTCCTGAGCCTTTAAGTTCTTCAGCACATGTCCCCCAACGAACGAACATGGCGCGGACATCAATGCGTTCATGATCGTTGAGACAATGACTCACTCTTCCAGTGTCTATTCCGTCATGTAGGGAGACAGTCTCTGAAAGGAATGCCTTGAGCTGATTCGACTGACGACTGAATGAGTGTTCTGCCCCACTTTCCGAAAACAGAGACCGGCCAATCCAATTGTGCACACTTTTCTGAATCGCTCTCATTTTTAATTTCGTGCTTGGCTTTTTCACACGTCACGCACTTAATGAGCGCATTTCATCGAAGCTGCTCTCCTGGTAGTCTCTGCCACTTATCACATGCAGACTAATCACATGCTAGTTTCGATGCCTAATGCAGGCGCTTTACGATTGAAATTGCATAAATTTACATATAAAAGACTTTTTCTGACAAAAATTATCCGATAAATAGCGGAAGAGCTCTAAAATTATCTCTGCCAAACTGGAGCATTTTCCGCCGAAGTCACTCAGTGACACAAAAGTAGTACATCTACGTGGTTAGAAGTTTCGTGTCTCCTCGCAATAGACAGTGTACAATTATCTTTGTGACATCAATTATTGAATTTACTACCCTCATGAGCCTCACTTGTACAATAAGATTACACAAATGTATATTTAAGTGGAGCAATATTACTCGAACTCCTTGTCTCCGGTGCATCCCCTCCTACTAGCGTGTATTCTTATAAGCAGTATTACAAGTGCGCGTGCATTCCATCTTGACTCCTGAGTACAGCTGAGTATTACGAGAACTTAAGTAGTGAACTAACTTTGAGAAAGTGAACTGTGAATCGCAGTCCTCTCTTTCAGCTACTAACATTGGATAAAATCGAAGTATCATGATAAAGAATTGTATAGTTCATCAGCCTTACTTTGCATCTATGCAATAATAAGAATATTGAACTGAAATGCATAACTTTGATGTTTGCACTGACTTATTGGATTCCTAACTTCCTCAAAAGATCATTTTAAGCTTCATTTGAAAATATGAATGTACTACAGCTGTAGACAAGCCAGAAGAATTGAAAAGACTACAACTTGTTAGGTAAATTTGATTAATCTGCAATGTACTGTTTACAGCACTTTATAATACGCTTTACGTCTTTTATGTACGCTTATGTCACAAGAGCAAAGCAAAGTGCCCAAACAGATTTGCGAAAAGAATGGAAAGTTTTATTGACTGAAGCTAAGAATGAAATCAAGACTGAAATTATATCGTCGCTTCGATTGGACATAGAAAAGCTTGAAACATCAATAAATCTAATTGCCCAGAGAGTACAGTCTATTACAGTCTATAGAAAATGGATTTAACAAAGTCACATCTGATGTTTCACGGCTGGATTCTGAGGTTCAATCAATTAAAATTAGATTGTCTGAATCTCCAAATGAAGCAAGCAAGATGGCAGAACAAGTCTTTGCGGAAGTTAAGCTACAAGAACTAAGAAAGAAAAATATCATTATTCTGAATCTTGAAAAACTTGAAGGTTCACTAGATGAGAGAAGGAATATGACATACAGAAATGCGAGGAAATATTTGAAGAACTAGATGTCTCTGAAGTTAATATCAAAAGTGTTCGGCGAGTGGGTAAAATTAGAAGAGATGGCAAGCGCCTACTGAAGGTAGAACTTTCTAAAAGTTCTTCGCGACATAAAATATCAAAGGAAGCGAAATCCTTCAGAAACACTGATTTTTCTGGGGTTTACATCAATCCTGATTTGACACCTCTTCAGCAATTGAAGTATAAAGAACTGCGTGAAGAGTTGAAGAAGTCTTGGCGAGGACGTTGTGATTTATAGAGACACTGTCGTTGAAAAATCCTCTCTTAAAAATTTTCACTAAAAGTTTTATCGACTCATACATGTGGTTATAAAAACGATTTTTCACTACACTTAAATTCACCGACAATATTAATGACAAATGCTCGTTCACTTTTTCATAAATTTGATGATTTATGTGTGCATGTTTCCAACCTAAGACCTGCCTTGATAGTTTTCACCGAATCATGGCTCCACTCTGAGTATGATGATCAACTTTTTAAAATCCCAAATTACTCAATTGTTCGAGATGACCGGAGAGATCGTCGTGGTGGTGGAGTTATCGTCTGGATTCACAATACTTATAGTATCAAATGTCTGGAAAATGAAGTGTTGAAGCCAAGAAGGTTGTTCAAATATCAGAGAAGGATAAGCCTTGGATCACTCCAGTCGTGAAGCATTTGGTACAGAAGCGATGGGATGCCTTCAGATGTGGTAATTTTAGATTATATAACCACTACAAACACAAGGTTGAAGAAGAAATTCATCGAACAAAACTTATATGGGTTGAAGAGGTACAAAACAGACAGGAAAATGTGTGGAATGTTGTAAATGAGCATCGAGAGGGACAAAAGACTATAATTAAGCATTCTAATTTCACAGCGGAAGTGTTAAATGACAATTTTGTAAGTCTTTTTCGAGATGATGTTCCAGATGATGCTAATGATAAACACTTAAGTGAAGGAATGTGATGTCCTCTTTTTGGAACTGATGAAGTGGAGAACGCATTGCAAAGATTGGCCGCAAAGAGCACTGGAAGTGATGAAATCCCCGTAAGACTATTAAAAGCAGCTGCATCAGTTATCTCAAAACCTTCGACACATTTGTTCAATTCGTATTTCAATTCTCTATTATTACAAACTTTCCCACATCAATGGAAAATTGTAAAAATTGTCCCCATTCCTAAATGCAAGAAACCAAGCATATCTGATTTTCGGCCCATTGCATTACTACCTGTAGTTGCAAAAGTGTTTGAAAGACTCATTTGTCGTAGAATTGCAGATAATTTGTTGTGTAACTACGGACTAAATCAGTTTGGTTTTCGACGAAGCAGCAATGCGACCTGCTATATGATTGCATTATTCGAAGAAATTCTTCGCAAATTTGAGACAACTAATATTCGTGCCATTTCATTGATTAGTTTTGATTCAAAAAAGGCTTTTGAAAGTGTTTCCCATCAACATTTGATTAATACACTTCTCCGCGAGGTTTTGTTTCATGGTATCAAAATTATTTAGATGGAAGGCAACAATATTTGTTTTATAATGAGCGCAGAAGTCAAATGGTACAAATTGCCTCTGGAATACCACAAGGAGCTGTTTTATCTCCGTCACTCTTTTGTGTTTTCATTTCGTCAGTAAGAGCAGCATTACAACAGAATAATATATATAAGTACGCAGATGATATCATGTTGATGTTGTGTCATTCCGGTGATGAGGTGTTGAACGAATCCATATCAAAGATAGAGTGGGAAAACATATGTTCATGGACTTCTGATCGTAACTTCTCAATATGAAAAATATTCACATCTTCTTGTAACAAAATCGCGCAATCCTCCTAAATGTGATTTTCTGTGTTCAGTCCTACCACCAAAAGAGACAATTGAAATCCTTGGATTTAAGTTGAATGCCTCTTTGACGTGGACTTCACATATTGATCAGCGACTGAGAAAAGCGTCGAAGCTAATTCATCTGCTGAGAACCCTAAAGCCTATAATCACCAAAAAAGATTTAATCAACGTGTATCAGTCACTTGTGCTCTCGACTTTGAACTACGGATTCTCTTTGTATGTTGGAGATATTCTGGACAAAGATAAACATCTAATTTTAAAATTCGAGAGACGCTGCCACAAAATTATTTGCAGCAGACATTGTAAGCTGAAGTGTTTGCCTGACTTTTTTCATATTCAACGCCAACAAGCTATGAAATTGTTTCAGTCCGCTTTTAATTGCGATCATGTTCTGAATTCAATCATTCCACATCGGCTTCCAAGTGGGCGGTTGTCACAACCATTCTGCAAGTCTTCGCGACGTCTCAAGTCCTTTGTGCCACATATGACTATTTTGTATAATGCTATTATTGACTATTATTGATTTGATAAAATTGATTGATTTGCCTAAATGATTTCCATTGATTTGAAAATATACGCTATCTTATCTTATCTTAACCCTTTAGGGCTTACTGGGACATGAGTGGCCAAAATTTTATGCTAATTTAGTGATCGCTTTTGACTTCATCCTGCTTTGTATATGATGAAATATTGCACAGAAATGTGACACTATACTAACATCTTCAAGATTTTATAGATTTGAAGATTCAAGCTGTAATCGTTTTCATTGGGATTATCCTTAATATTTAATATATGTTGTATTTATTATTACAAACATTTCAATGTCTATTTGAAGGAACTATTTTGATAGTTTAGAGAATCGGCTGAATAGAACCGAATTTTAGAAACGTCTACATGGCTATCATAAACTTTCAGTACAACTCAAAACACAAAATTACAAGAAAAATTCCAATTACATGTTGTGGGACACTGGTGTCCCAGCAAACCTTAAAGGATGCAAAATTATTCCGAGGAAAAGGTATCTGAATTACTATCAGCAGTGTCAGGGCGATGATTTCACTAAAGTATTGCGATAATCAGATCTCTCTTTTTGAATATAAGAGTAGCATCCACTTTTGGAGGGCATAAATGCACTAACTCCCAGGTTGCGATGTATGCATGCGCGATAAAAGTGAATATTATTGCTATTATAACCATTAGGCCAGCCTAATTATGTCAATATCAATAATTAATTAGTGATTCTGTGATTATGCTGATAACTGAATTGCGATATATATGCAAAATTACCACTGATTGATAGAAAAATCTGCAGCAATTTGATCCTGATAGGGTTAAGGCTGGTTCATACTTCCTCCGCATTGAGAACGGAGAGGGCTCCTGAAAACGCAGACACATCCGTTTTACGGAAACCTTACAAGTCTGCGTAAATTCTTGTAGGATGCGGAGACAATAAAATACGGAAGCGTCTCCGTTTTCGCACAAAATCTCCCGGAGACATGTCCGTATTTTGTTGAATTATCCCCGGAGACGTCTCCGTACAATAAACGGAGGAAGTATAAACTGTAGGCTTTAGTCAGTACATTCTATCAGCTCATGAGGCTTATGCGTGTCCATAGCAATGGCATAGTTTAATGAATCATAGCTGTCGATATCATAGAAATTAACAATACCATAACCATACTTTTATGGTCGATATCTTGCTGCCAGAAATTAATGACTTTCAATCTCAGAACAGGAGTCGCCAGCAAGTGTTCGATTGCTTGGAAAAACTGAATATAAACGTCACACAATGTAAGCACGGATTTGGGAAAATAGATTCCATGAGTGACGCATCTGCCTGCCTACGCTGCGATCGATGCCAGTGTCGGATCCAATCTGACGAAATAGCATGCACATGGTTTGTGCAACAATACATAAGAAACAAGCCAATTAAATGGGGCTTTAAAGTATGGATTCGTGCCTGTGCAGAGACAGGCTATATCTATCAGAGTTCTCTGTATGTTGGAAAAGGTTCCCCATGTGATCAGTATCAAGAGATAGGGTTAGGAGAAGGTGTTGTTCTCAGTTTGTCAGAAAAAATAGCCCACATGAATTGCATTTTGGCATTTGATAATTTCTTCTCATCTCCACGATTGTTATTGAAGTTGCATGAAGCTGGAATAAGAGCTGTAGCAACTGTCAGATCTAACAAAAAGGGCCTGCCAAAATTTAAAACGGAATCACAAATGAAAGAGAGTGATGTAATGGGAACAGTATCCGAGTGCGGTAGATTATCTGTCGTTGAATGGAAAGACAAACGTTGTGTCCATGTAATTTCCAATTATCTGTCTCCTCATGCTATGACAGTCAAATACCGTAGAATAAAAGGTTCAGCAACAAGACAGCCAGTGAAAGTACCTTTGATGGTAAACATGTATAACCGCTACATGGGCGGTGTTGATATCGCTGATCAGAAGAAATCATACTATGAAATTGACCACAGGAGTCGCTATAAATATTATTTGCGTCTCTTCTTTGATCAACTTGAGACAGGAATGTCAAATTCGTATACATAATTTTCAAGAAAATGAAGTCCCAATCGAAAGTTACACACAAAGAATTTCATTTACATGTTATTGAAAAACTTATCGGGGGATATAGCAATAGGAAAAGGCCTGCTGGTATTCCAACGAAACGACGCAAGACATCATTTGGTGGCACAGAGAAACCTTCACATTTGCCGAACAGTTTGAAAACACGCGGTAGATGTTCTTTTTGTTCTCATAATAGGGACATCCGATCTTACTTCAAATGTGAAACATGCGACGTTTACTTGTGTATCAATCCTCAAAGAAACTGGTTCTTTGATTATCATTCATAAACTTTGTAGCGTTTTTACATAAATATGCAATGTTTTTGCAAAACTATGTTGTGTTTTTGCATCAATAAAGAAATTTGGTAATTTTCTATGTGTCAGCTTTTATTTTTATCTATTACCATTTTTAGCAAATGGTAATAGGCTATTTCCTGTGATGTACATGTATTTTAGTATTATGGGTATTTCACTGAAATTGTTGACATGTAGAATATTGATCTAAATAATACTGACCCATTTATATGAATGTATTGCACATAAATATGTATTTAAAATAACACTGATAATGCATCGAAAGTATACGAATACTTAGGACGCAAATTCAATTGATAAAAGTGCAGACATGATAGTGCACCCTTTAAGGCTTACTGGGACAATCATGTCCCGGTCCAGATCTCAGAGACCATTTGACGAAATGTAACGAAATTGGATATTTGAGCTATCAAAAGTTGAGCTATCAAGTATGTAATTGATATAACATCAAAGCAATATCATACGTTTTACTATGTCTGTGCCCTAAAGGGTTATAAGCGTCTATTGAAAACTCATCTCAAATGACACACTGTGCTCGTAACATATAACACAACATTTGCCACTAAGATTTAGATGAGCAGTTAGTTAGTCGCAGATTTACAGGTGGGCAAGAAAGCTTTACAAATCTTCGCTCGCTTCGTGACTTGTACCACTTTACATCAGGGTTTCGGAGTCGTAGTCGGAGCGGGAGCCGGAGCCCCCGGAGCCGTGGTAACAGGTCGGAAGCAGAGCCGACAGAAAATACCACGGCTCCGGATTGATTATTTATATGTATTAAGAATTCATTCAATTTGCGAGATAAAGTGATACTTGACAGTGTAGCTGAAACGAATGCAAATGTGTCAGCCTGCACTGGGATACTGTAGGTAGTCGTTATAGAACCCCAAAACCGGCTGGTCTAGATCTCCTCTCAATACATAGCCTACAGCGAATCATTTATTAGCATTTTAAAGGAGACCGCGGACTTCTTCGAAATTGTTATTCTGCCGAAATTGCAACCGTCCGGCGAAAAGCTCTAGGCGAATGCATTCTCGCTTCAAATTTAGTGTTTTCTTATTCTTACTTTCCTTTAGAATTCATGGTTATTTTGTAAGTACCTCATTCAGTAAAATACTTGGAAGAAGTATTAAAATACTTCTGAAGAAATACTTTTGATATTAATAGAATTTTAGGTCAATCGGGAAATATCCAATTACTCCACTTGATTGATGAATATAAGAGGCTTGACAACAAAGTGGTTGAATCATCACGTCCAACCGGCAGCACGAGCTTCTGCAGGGAAAGAGGCCAGAAGCTTGACTTTCGAAGAATGCGGTACACCCAATCCAAGGCTGCTACGAATCTCCGCGTCTGACGAGTTCTACCCGTTTCCTGTTTTTACCCGACAGGATAGAAAATACACATGCACGTAAATCCAAGTAGATGCGGATTGAAGTTCTTGAAATCCCCTTCTTGAAAAGATCTTTTTAATTCATAATCCCTCACTATGGAGGAATGAAATATTTGCAATCGTATCTGATTAAGCGCAGAGCGGTCGCGGTAGGGACTAAATCAATGACTTTACTCACCCCAAATAACAGATAAACTTTTCATAACTCCTTGTCTTCCATAGCTGAATGTTCTCCGTCTCTCTGTTGTGTTATCTATACTATTTATAGCTAACTTCATCATTAGCCTTCAATTGCTATTGTTATGATGGAGGGAATGGACTTCTGTAACACAGAATGAGCAACTAGAGTACATCTCTTAAGTCAATCACAATCAAAAAACTTTTCTCCTTAGATATTAACAAGACTGAGGGAACTTCTTATCTTTGATGTGTTCATCTGACAGTTATGCATCACGGAACAAAGTTAAAAGACCTCTATATTTGAAACATAGAAATAAACTGTTTATCTGAAGTTCGCTAGAATGGAAATTGACTCAAGGTCGCGGCACATCCCGGGGAACTAAGTTGGGGCATGAAGAACCAATTAAAAGCTTCGATTTACTCATGTGACTGATTCTAACCCAATCATACAGACGTTGGCAGGTGCATCTAAGTGAAAATGCGTGCAATTTATGTGCCGTTATTGTGCATTGCATGAAGCTACATTTCCATTCTAGAGGTTTTATTGTTGTCAATTTCTATGGTTTGAAAAGTATTCATTTTAGATCATAGAAATTGACAACAATAAATCCTCTAGAATGGAAATAAAACATCATGCAATTCACAATAACGGCACAAAAATCGCACGCATTTTCACTTAGATACACTTGTCAACGGCTGAATCATTGGGTTAGAATCAGTCACATGTGCAATTCTAAGCTTTTCATTGGTTCTTCATGCCCCAACTTAGTTCCGCCGGCTGTGCCGCGACCTTGAGTCAATTTCCATTCTAGTCAACTTCAGATAAACAGTTTATTTCTATGTTTTAGATCTAATTACTGAATTGCTAGATAGAGTTCCAGACAGATATTCAGCAACTACATGCACATCGGTTCAATGTGGTGCATCCCACTTGCAAAGAAGTCGCACTTGTCATACTTGTCAGTCTCATGACTGCTGGTGCAAGTGAATTAGCACACGCTGGACTGTGACTTCTTACACCTCTACCGTGCGTTGAGTGGATGCTACCGTGCGACAATTGTTAAAATTCCTAGCGCGTCTTCACGGGAGCTAGTGACCATTGAATCCATCGAAACCTCAACGAAGGACATTAATGAAAACTGGTAATACGTTATTAAAGCCAATATTAATTTGTTTGAACAAGCATAAACTTATATCGCATTTAACAGCAATGAAATTAAATAAACGATGGATCAAATTGTCATACAAAAGATGTGCGGCTGGTAGGATTCGAACCTACGACCAAGGTTAACTAGACCAGTGCTCTAACCAACTGAGCCACAGGCCAGTAATGCGACTGCATCAACTGGCGGGATCAAACCCCCACCACCACACATCATGTCATTATTCGAAATAATTCAAAACTCGAAAAGATATGTTTTAAAAGAGTGATTTAAATAGACCATTTTCTTAATCCTGCCGCTAACCGTGTGTACTACTAACATAGAGAAAGTTCTTTTGAGTGCGCATGCTATGCAACTCAACCTTCAATTATTGAATGTCAAAGAGGATGACAACTATTAAATCAGTGAAAGCACAAACACTCGCATGACCCAGGAACCGAAGCGAAGTCCGCGGTAGGGATGAACTTGCACTTCATAGCTGTCACTTTCTTAAGACCCATATGGACAGACCTTTGTTGTCAAATTACTTGTTGACGTAGTCGAATGACATGCTGGTGTGCTGCTTCGCTGCAAAATAGATACTGGTAGCATTCCGTCAATAATGATGGGATAATAAGCTATCAATATCATTTAGAGAGACTTCAGCCTTCACTCGCATTGTTTTTGTACTGTCACCGCGGTCAAGTGAAGAATGTGCAAGCTCGTCTCCACTGCGGACTTCGGTTCTATTACTGTGTCATGCAAATGTGGTCGGGGGATATTGGCGTCTTCCATAGAAAATATACTGCCTGAAAGAAAAGACTTAATACTTATCATTACTAATCAATGACAGCTGTTCAATTTCTATGTCTATCTTACTCCCAAACAAATTTCTATGTGTCATCTCTAGCATAGCTTGGAAGACATTCTAAAATGAGCGCTGATGAGTGATATCGTGTGATGTGGACGACTAATCACGGTTTATCATCGATTTCCACGACGGAAGAGTTTGTATTCACATAGACTGTCTCTTGAGGAAAAATGCAGCCTGCTGCATTTCAGAACATGGTCGATTCAGCGGTGGTAACGTCATAATTTCGGCCTGTTTCTGGTACGGTGGACGAGTCAAGGCTTCCATCAGGGCACCTTGGATGGCTACTGTTATCTCTCGGAGAATGTGACTTGTTCTGTTACTCCAAAAGTATAGGGGCACCATCTCATCATCCAAGATGACAATGTACAGCTGCATAGAGCTCACCTGGCAAGTGATAACTACTCAACGATTGAGTAGCTCTCATCGCCATCCCGATCTCCAGATCTTTCACGATCGAGCTTGCGCTGGATGAGCCTGGTAAAAAGGTGAAAAACTCGTTTCCACATTCTCCTACCAATCTCGAATCACTTTCCGAAAGATTGGTTGAAGAGCAATGAGAACGCATAGAGCAAGACAAATCGGATGAACAATAGCAACCGCTTCCAGGCGCCCTCGGACAATCGATCTAATGATTCAAATGGAAGCGGTTGATATTGTTATATAAACAAACCAGGAAGGTATCGTCATAATGCGCGCGGAGAGCTTTCCTTGCTCTTGACATGATCATGGAGGTTGTGTCTCGCTGGTTCTGGTGATCAGCATGCCGCCTTAGCAGTTCGAAGACTGGGTTCGATTCACAGCCGGCAAGCCATTTTTCATGGCAGTGTCAAGAGCAAGACGCATTGAAATATCATTTTGACCTCGTGAAAGCCGGAGGCATTGAATCATTAGATCGGATGAACTCAATGAACAGTAGAATTTGAGCTTGCACTAATGCTAGGGGCTATACAGGTTGCTAGATATGTGTGAAATTTTTCTATCATGTTTTGATGCCACTTCATTAATGAAAACAATGGGTCCTGTAATTCTACGCTCGCACGTGTCAAGATTTTTTTGTCACGCAGTATGTAGCTATCATTCTTTTTAGATAATCAATATACTACGACAGAACTTTGTTGTCAACTTCAATTATGTATTGTATTGTAGCAGAAATTGATAGAAATCATTCTTCATTGCAGATGGTACATGCTATTCGCTAGAAATTCTTGATACCTCAGGTTGCTATTCCTTTCCTGCCATGCGCGAACTCAACATCCGGGTTGGGAACGCATTCATCCTCGTTTTCGCTCTCAATAACCGCACCACCGTCGAGGAAGTGAGGACAATTCACGCCGAGATCGTGCGTCTCAAAGGTAAGCTTCAATTTCAATGTAGATGAGCAAAGCAGCTGCCCGGAAGTTTGTAGATGATTGCTTTGGTCGAAGAGAATGAAAAAAGGTCGGTAGATCTTATCAGGCAAGGTCAAATCGAATTCTCTTCCGTGAGCAGTTGTCATTAATGTTTCAAGCTTAAAGAATGACGAGGAATTCATAGAACATTCGAATGGACTTGAAAATGAAACTTGTTACAGCGAGAAGTTAACCAACAGGTTAATATTTTAATCACTTTCTGTTTACTTATGACGAATGTGCACGCAGACGATTCAGCAAATTGACGAATTAATGAATTATCATTTTTCTTTCCGTAGTTTTACTTATTTTAAATCCATAGAAATCCGCTTTTCGAAATTAATAAGACCATGCCATTTGTATCAATAGTGTGACTCCATAGAAGTAAATTGTCTATCTGAAGTTGACTAGAATGGAAATTGACTCAAGGTCGCGGCACATTCGGGGGAACTGAGTTGCGGCATGAGCCACCAATGAAAAGCTTAGAATAACAAATGTGACTGGTTCTAACCCGATTAGTCAGCCGTTGACAAGTGTGAAAGACTGAAAATATCTATATGAAAATGCGTGCAAGTTCCTTGCCACTATTGTGTATTGCATTGTAGTTATACAGCTATACGGTCTTGCAAAAGTTCCCGCACACCTTGAGAAAATCTCAGCTAGCGGTCGTTTTACACTGCGTATGAAGTTCACGTTAACTGTCGGTTAAACTTCATGGAAAGACGAATAGGACTATCATAGAATTATTTGTGAGAGTCATACGATGGTTCACTGAGAACAGTTTCAAAAAAGGCAGAACCAATTTCAGTAGCGATTGAAGTCAATGATATCGATCGATCGATGTCTTTGACATTGTCTTACCATGAAATTTTTCTTATGAAATGCATAATGACATTATGGAGATGAAGTAATGGAGATATCGATTGCCATGAGTTCAAATTTTTGCGTGAAATGACGATGTCAGTTATTTTTTTAATCTATGCTGCCCATTTTTGCATTCATTTGAAAAATGAATCGGATGTCTGAATCAGTGCGTTGGAGAATTATCACTCAAAAAAGAAGACGCAGGGGGGGGTTGTATGGGCAATTGCATCTTGTTTTGGAATTGCAAGGTATAGGCTACTGTCCGAGACCAGGTGAAGCGCCATGCTGAAGCTGGTAGCGTTGAAGACAGGCTCAGATCAGGACAAGCCCCAAGCAATGAATTCTGACGATGCACATCGTGTCATAGCGACTGTTGAAAGCAATCCATTCGCCACCTTGCCTGAACTTCAAAAAGAACTCCGCAATAATCTTGTAACAGTCTCACAGTCAACGATTTGTCGTCGCCTCCGTGCTCGTGGACTCAACAGCTACCGTCCACTTAAGTTTCCGCTGCTGACCGAAAGGCACAAAGTCGACCGACTAGAGTGGACTCGGCAGCATCTTCCATGGTCTGTGGATCAATGGCGGCAAGTTGTTTTTAGTGATGAGAGTCGTTTTTCCTTACGTTGGACTGATGGAAGAATTGAGTACGGAGGCTTCAAGGAACGAGACTGACTAATCAGACTGCAGTACAATGGTGTGACAGAGCAGGAGGTGGAGGAGGTTGCATAATGGTGTGAACCACCGTAAGTTGGAAACACAATATGCCATGGTGCTCATAGAAGGTACTTTAAATGGTCAGAAATATCGGGATGAAATTTTGGAGACAGTCTCAATTCCGTTCGGCTGGAAAGGCATTGGCCCTGGCTTCATCTTCCAAGACGATCATGCCACACCACACCGTAATACATATGTCAATGCTTTCCATGAATGGCGGACAGATTGCACCCACATGGAGTGGCCAAGCAAAAGTCCGGACATCAATCCTATTGAGCGGTTGTGGGATCAACTTGAAGGAGCCATTTCCAGGCGATCAATCCGAAATCTGAAAGACTTGGCGCCTGCAGCGATGGAGGAATGGTCTGCAATACCGCAAACACGTGTAAGAAGGCCCATTCGATCAATGCGGTCACGTTGTGAGCAAGTGATTGCTGCTTCCGGAGGAGTAACCTGATATTAACTTTTTCCTTTTTCGGATCGATCGCCTGGAAATGGCTCCTTCAAGTGAGTCTTCAAGTGGCGCCTTCTAGTGTGGCTGAGGTCTAATAGAGTTCCATATTATCGTTCTATATGAGAGTTCTATATTACTTCAAAAGATATCTATCAATGTGTTTCATCGCTCTATATCCCAAAATATGGCAATTTTTCATTACTATGATCAACATCGACAAGCGTTCGATAATATGCTTTACTTCCATTCTAGAGGTTGTGTTGCTATCAATTTCTATGTGTCACTCATTCAAAGCTCAGACAGGCATGCATACAAACTTTGAAAATGTCTGGAGTTTACTATAGATACGGTGTGAGGCGATCAATTCTTCCAGGAGATGGTGTTCCTTGACTAATAAGTCTTGCTAAGGCAAGAGTGGGACAGCTTATATCAAGAAGTAATCAAGCGCTTGATAAAAGTCATGTCTTCCCAGATTAAACAAATGATTGAGTGACGAACTGTTAGTGATTACCAGTGAGCGTACCATGAGACCCTTTAAGGGATAGCAGGGATAGCTGGCTCTACACAACCACTGAACAAAAACGAAAATCTCATTTCAACCTTTATTTTCATTGAAAGACAATGACATTTTCTTATGGCAAATCTGATCATTTAGGCACCGATCTAAATCAATGTAGCGAGATCTGAAAAAGAATTAAACTGCTGAAACACGCTGTGGTTGTAGAAGTTAACCGCAATTTCGACTTTTGAAGAAGTGTGTCCCATTTGTAACTTTGTATATGAAAAATTCCACAAATAATGATGAGCGTATATTGTATCTCGAAGCCTTTCGTCAGGTTCTCGTCTCGCGATGACACCGGAAAATCTGATTGTGAAATGAACAGCAGAAAGGTAAGTGACACGGAATAATGACAACTCATCGCCACAATCCAAATGCACAGTACACAGAACATAGATATCAAAGTCAGAGAAACAATAATGAAATAGAATGCTTTATCACGGTAGAGACAATGACAATATAAAATCCTTTTGTTTACACAGATCAGGGTCAGGTACTTAATTACAAGGGCTTCTAAAATGAGTAATTTACAACTAAAGCGGCCATGACACAAAACTCGGAAATTATCACGAGCGCTGGGCGGATCAAAAGTGCATGTTTGCAAATGTCTAGTAACAGCACTGGACGGAATGTGAGTGGAGCGTGGTGGACATCTTCTCTGACTGAAAATTCAACGCGAAATGTGCTCATCTACTCTCTCTTGCAAACTCCTTCCAATTCTCCCAAAGTACTTGCATCCACAAGCACTTTAATGCCACTTAAAAAGCGCGAACAAACTGAGTGGCAGCCTTTCTTTCAAGAACAAATAGTGGAAGATCAGGTGAACGAACTGCAGAAGAAGTTTCATGAATAAGTAAAATGCATAGGTAATGAATAGAGCCAGGAAAATATGTGTTTATAGATATCGAAATATGTAATATCAAATGTACTTTAAAATGCCAAAATATGTGCTAAAATATGTAATTAAAATACTTAAATAAACCGTAAAACAACACTAACTGCTAGCTTTTATGATAGAGAAAAGTCAGTCAAAGTGCATAAAATCTCCTATTTCAATAGCAAAACTGAAGCTCTTTCAAATTAGTTTCAGTGAGGTTTCGTCTTTTATCTGACGAGATATCCTTGTAGGATGAAAAACTTAGCTATGCAAAGCAGCTTATTTTTTGTTAATCACCAATATCTTTCAAATCAGATAAACTCCAATTTGCAATAGGCCTATGTTCAACTTGTAAATCCGGAAGAGCGTGGCGATCATGAAGAGCATACAAGGTGGTTTTGAGTTGCTTATATCCAGAGATTTTGCTAAAAACACTGTTGAATTTCTCCTTATCTATTGGATGATTTGCGAGGGATCGCTAGATTTTTTCCAAAATTTGAAAAGAGTCGCTAGGCCTCAGTCTCCCCTCAAGCTTCTGAATTGAATCACACAATGGTTCAAATTCAACAGGCATGCATTATGCAAACTTTCACAGTTTGCATTCGAATGACGATCTATGCCGACGCTATCCCATTCGTCGACTTCAAACTTAAACATGAACATATAACTTTTAGACTCAGTCGGACAGGAATCTCTCGTGCTCAATCATGTACAATGGAACCTTCTTCATTGGTTTCTGAACAGGTTTGAATATGTGCATACATAAACACATATTTACCTATGTAATAACATGCAGAATATGCTCTCTCTAATTAAAATATCCATGCACGTCAGTGTTACAGATCACTGTGTAGTAGAATTTCAATTTACGAGGCGCAACATGCGGTTGTGAATAGTTAAAAGAAGGCGACTTAAATTTACTGTTCGGAGGCAACCGTAACAAAGTCGTTTATAAAAATTTTGCAGTAGACCTATGGCAACCCTTATTGGGTGCAGGATTCGAGAAATCTGGTGGGAAATTGTAAGAAAGCCGAAACTGTCATGTAACACAAATTTTTGACTTCTTTAATTCAATGTAACTCCACTTCCTCTTAACTACTAAATTCGCAATATAGGAACGTGGTTCACAGCGCGCCGCAATCATTACTATTGTTATTTCCCAATTTTTGGATAGACTGTGTTCCTACAAGAGTTTCTCATGCACCATTTTTAGTTGAGATTTTAAAAAGGCAAGAAAACAGCGGAGTGAAGAACATCGGAAGTAAATATAGACATGAACTTGTTGCTATCAGTAGAGTTTTAGAAACATGTTCACAAAAAGATATTATCCTAGATCTCCGAATGTTTGAAGGAAGAGAACTTTTGATTTTGAGGATTTTGATTTTCATCCTTTCTCAATTAATTAGCAGAACTTTTTCGTGTGAGTTTGTTTACCAGTTCTTCTGTCCTTATAGTTTAAACTATGAAAGCGAAAAATAAACAGGTTCAGTATTTGTATTTGCGCGGCCTAAAGGTTGATAATTGACAATTGAAGAGTATTTTGCAAAACACTCAGCTCATTTTCCCATTTTTTTGAAAAGCTGTCTTGTTTGATTTCTATTAATATAATCCTCTTTGCAATTGAAATTTTTGCAATCTTTTAGACCAGACTGCTAATGGCTTACTTTCTACGTATTATGCAACTTTTGACCGAAGGAAAATATATTTGGCACAATACTTTTGGCGTGACATCTATTCAAATTTGTATAAAACAGCAATATGTCTGGCATCGATATATTCTGGGCCTCGCTGCATCTCATGGAGAATCACGGTAGAATAAAAATTACATTTACAGGACAAATGCACGAGTACATATCATGTGTCGCTGAAGAGCGGACGGAATGGACACGTGACACGTGATCATAGAACATGACATAGCACGCGGTATGTCGGTTGCCTGAATAAGACAATAGAAATTAAAGTCAAATTAGAGAAGAGATAAATAAAAAACAAATTCCTTCTGTACACACAAGGACGGACGGCGAAAGTGTATGGCGACGGCCTCAGCAGTCGAGAGTTCAAACTTCCCACGAAGCTCTCTTCAGCGACACATGATATGTACTCGTGCATTTGTCCTGTAAATGTAATTTTTATTCTACCGTGATTCTCCATGAGATGCAGCGAGGCCCAGAATATATCGATGCCAGACAAATTGCTGTTTTATACAGATTCGCGCACACGAAAAGTATTTAAATTTGAATGTTGGGAGCATTTTGGAAAAAAATCGCTATATTTACTTTTGAAGTGTATTGCAATTCTTGATGAAATAAGGTGAGATTGCAGAAAAATATTCTTCCTGTAGACCTATTCACAAATGAAAAGTTTTTGAATTTGAAATTATCTGCTTGTTATGGATGCATGCCTTGAATTTGAAATTTAAATTGCAAATATGAATTTTTATTATTTTATCACATTTTGGCTCTGCGTCTAAACAGCAATTATTGAAAATTTTCAGTTTCATGTTACTTATAGTCTCAGTGAAACTCACAAGATGTGGGAAATTAATTATGTGCAACCGCATGAGACAACTAAGCGCATTTCAGAAAATTAATTTTAGTGCTATTTGAGTTGAACCAAAAGTTTGAATTATTTGACCTTTGACCTCATCTGATACATTGATGTAATCCCGTAACGATTAATAATCATCATTTTATTAAACCCCTTGACCAGATCTTTCGATTGATGTATGGTTAATTACTTTTTGCTGTCACTTTCCTTTTCAAATAGTGATCTTCTTTAAAAATTTGTTTCAATTGGCGTTTCTTGACCTTTGACCTTCACCTTAGTCCAGGGATGACCTTGAAAATGAAAATAATGCTGCTTTTCTGAATCCCCTTTCAATGCCCTTTCGATTGATGTGTAGTTTGCCAAAATTGGCACAACAGTTTGGGAGATCAGCAGTGGAAGGAATATCCCCCTCCGCTTGTGCAGTATGTTAAATCAGTGCAGGTATGTAGTGTTATATGAAATATTTTGAAGATGTCAGACTGCCAGATCACGCCAGAGCATAAGGTAGAGAGATGTCCTCAGACTTCTGCAAATTAAGCACAAAACTTCTTTTTGAAACCGTAGACTCTGCAGTTCACCCTGCAAGGGGTTTCAACTTTCTTTTTTTCTAATTTGATTTTTTGAGATATGAAGAAGATTCATGAAGACGCCTATCTATCATTTTGCAAAGCTTTGCAGACTACATTGATGGATAAGAACACCAGCACTGAAGATGTTACGATGCTTGCGGTAATTCCCAACATGGCTTCCGATCAAACTCAGTTCAATGAAATGAGAAAATGATAGTCTCCCCAACGATTCCAGGCGACGGATCGGATGAACGATGCGTTACTAATGGATTTTAAAATATGAAAACGTCGCAAAATTCAAAAAATAAATTCACTATCTTATCTCTACCGGTTTCAATTGGCAACAAGATGACATACTCGTAGATTGACCAATCTTCATCAGGAGAAATATGAAAAGAGGAAGTGGGAAGGACATCAATTTCAAACTAAAAACAGTTTTAAAAAATGTCATTGTTTACACGAATAGATTACCTAATCCAAGATATTCTACATGTATATCACAAAAATAGAAATCACAAAAATCATAGGGATGCTGTAGATTTAGGTTCATAGATCGCTGACCCCTGTAGCACATGCTGCATATTAAGGCCATGAGACCAGTCAGTCATTAGTTGGCTCATGAATTTCAGTTCCTTCACCTTTCGTTGCTGATAATTTCCTTATATTTCTTTCAGAGCAATTCTTTATTCTTACAATTCTGATTGTTCTGAAAGAAATATAAGGAAATTATCAGCAACAAAATGCAGAGGAACTAAAATTCATTAGCCAACTAATGACTGACTGGCCTCAAGGCCTTAATATGCACCATGTGCTACAGAGGTCAGCGATCTATGAGCCTAAATCTCATACTTCCCTATGACTTTTGTGATTTCATTTTTCTATTTTTGTGATAAAGAATATCTTGGATTAGGTAATCTATGCATGTAAACAATGACATTTTTTTTAACTATTTTAGTTTGAAGGACTTGATGTCCTCCCGCTTCTTCTTTTCATATTTATCCTGATGAAGACTGGTCAATCTATGTCATCTTGTTGCCAATTGAAACCGGTAGAGATAAGATAGTGAATTTATTTTTTTAATTTTGCGACGTTTTCATATTCTAAAATTCCGAATAAACTCATCCACTTTGTATGTCCTTGTACAGTTCCACATTGACCAATAATGTCACTGATCACATTCCATTGGAGGAATATTTGCTACCGCATTTTTAGATAGACATTCCAATTTTCATTCGTTTTTACATGTTTATGTCGTCAACAAAATGAATGAATAAGGTCCTCCGCACTCTGAGTGACTTGGTGTTTGTGAGCGACAATTGGAGCGCGACCACAGCGACGGCCAGATGGCTCTGTATTGAAAGCGAATGTGGAAGTCAACGAGTCGGTCTATCGCTGATATATTAGTGTAAAAAGGAATAGATGAGATAACAGATCTACGGTCTCCTAAAAATTCTGCGGGCATATGGGAGGTTTGTGACTTTTCAAAGTGAAATTCACTGATTCGTATCTTAACATAATTCTTCCATAAAACTCAACTCATGTATTTTAACTCTTATACCAAAACATTTTTAGAAGATCGCTTATTTTCATGCCATATTTCGCTTTCTCTCTATGGTCTATGTTCTACTTTCGTGTCAGATGTAGGTGGTCTGAACTCCATGATCCTGTCGTGTCGTGTTGAGGGGATGTTTCCAACGACTGAAGGCGTCTAGTTAGCATGCCACATTATTCTGATAGATGAGTGGACTGCATATACCGTCTTATTTTGAAAACTGCTTTTATTCATATGGATTAATGACTGATGAGTGGTAAAAGCTGCACGTATGTACATCAGTGGTCAGCGCAGCAAATCGATTCCGCTCGATTAATCGTGCGATTAATTGCGCGATTTTTTTGCTAAATGACTGCTCAATGAAATTTGCTTGACGAGGTAAAAAATAGGCTATTTTCCTATTTCAACATTTGAGATAATTGCAGTGAATAAAAATGTGACACATGTGTGGGTGCTGGTACCTGAGATCATGTACAGCTACGATAGGCAGAGTTACCGTGTGACGCGATTTCTTCATTCCAATACCACAGTAAATCTTTATGCGAACCTTGTTGGAATTCCCATACATCGCAGGAATGCATAATTCTATACACTAAACGTGCGTAACAGCAAACATGCTCGTCTAGTACCCGTTTTATACGATCATGCATGTTGTCAAGTACCCCTTGGTAATATATCTCCGTACTGAAAGCATGTACAGCTGTTGATAAGAGCATTAATGCCTGATTTACATTTAATATGCACGCTGTGAACCTAAAGCAGTAACAATGCACTCTCATGTAGTCTAAGATTTGCTAACACTTTCTAAACCTTAAAAGTCTTGAGACTTGAATTGATCCATACATAATAAGGCTCAATAAGATTGATGGAAGAACCGGTAAGTGCCTACTGCTATGTTCGATAGAATATGGTTCTTAAAGACCATAGGAATCAAAATTTGGAAAAACAAATGTAGTAGATAGCAAAAAACGTTGGCCGACTCATGTCGTGAATTCTGTCATCGTCTTTGTAACAAAGAACTCGAGTACACAAAAGGTGGATTGAAAGCACCTGAATTGCGCCGATGAGGCTCAGTGGTGTGATATAAAGTGAAATGAGGTACACAATCGGAGAGTAGCAGTTCAAAGCAGAGTTGAGGTAGATTGTTTATGATAGACACTCAAGACTCTTTATGCCTTGTTTATGACTTTTTCAGTGTTTTGATTTGTGATGCTGTGCTATCAACCATCTACAAATAGAATTTCGTATAGTTTTTGTTTGTGTCTCAAAACTCAATCTGAATGAAAATTAACGGATTCACAATGAAGTTGAAGACAATATGTCAGGTAGATTAAATTCAAACTTTAATCACTGACTTGAAAAATCTCATATTCTTCAGAATCGCGCGAGCGATTCTCGGTTAATCGTGCACTGTGTCGAATCGCGTCCGCCACTGATGTACGTACGTTAACCAATGATGTTGCGTAATATTACCATCATCTTTCTAATGTTTGACTCACGGAAAAATTATGAAATCTTAGAAAAGGATGACATTCACTCTGAAGCAATGTGAAATGTGATCAGAATGAAAAATACATGCTGATTGACAGAAAGAGAAAAACAAAAGCTCCTCATGGCAGAACCTGTTTTCTTAAGTTGCTTGTTTCAGTTGCATAAGGCCTCAGCCACACTGCGAGCTTTTCCAAGCGCTTCCGAGCAAAGCGTTTTGCAGCAAACATAAAGTCATCATTGCGGTAGTTGTAGACTGCCACACTGCGACAAACCAAAGCGATTGACAGGTTGCGGACATACGTTTGCTCGAGATGCCCGGGACGCTCGTGTTTGCTTTGCTTTCAGTGTGGCTGAGGCCTTACAGTTTCCCCGCGTGATGAAATGTTGACAAAACGTGTTTTGAGCAAATTGTTTAGCTTGAGCGACGTGCTTTCAAGATATTGAACATTCATGATAAGATTATCGTCTCTGACTTCTGTGATTTGTTGGCAGTTCGACTAGCACATGACTCTACATATAATTTATGACAAAGCTCCTCTGAGATTCTCTGCCTACAATGGCAACTCCAACAGAAAGGTCAAAGCCAAAACAAAACGTTTTCAATCCTCATTTATCAAATATGCCTAATTTCCTCGTTCTTGCCTTTTTTATCTTTGTACTTTTATTATTGGATTCTCATGTCTCTGTATCTACCATTTCTGAATCGAAGTTTGAGTGCAATAAAGTCATTTATTGCTATTATTATTCCTCCGTAATTAAGATTCGACGCACATGTCGCATTCTGCAGCGTACCTCCCATAGAGCAGAACCAAGTAATTTTACAAAAGATCGACCGCAAGTTATTTCAGTCTTCTGACTTTTTATGAATTTTATGAATACCCAGTCCATTCACGACAAACGCGGCGCGTCCAAATGCTTTTCACACCGAGCTGCGTGGCAGGGGGTGAGAGAAGGGAAAGAGAAATAATCAGCAAATATACAACTACAGATGCCGTAATTAATATACTCACATTCCTTGGTCTGCGTGCATTCGAAAGATTCTAATCAAGCCTCTATAACATGGCATTTTTCCAAGATAGTAATATACATGTAGTATGCTTAGCTTTAAGAATTTGAACAGGAATCACATGATCTGACATCTCGAGCTTTGATGGCCCGGGAGTACGAATTGATATTACAGATATGTGTGCATATTCACTTAAAAATGTGTTCTTCTCGTGAGTCTAAGAAGTCGATCAATTGCAAATTGTATGAATAACAATGTTGCTAGAATAGCTAAGAAATCGGTATTCCACGCTCGCACGACCAAATGGTCAATTAGCATCTGCTGCGATAATGTCGGTTGGCATTCAAAACTCGCATAAATAGTCTTCTGGTATTGAAATTAGCATCTTTGTACGCCTATGCTACTATCGTGCATCTAAAATGTAGGCAGCATGATGACCAAATGATGTCAATCACAAAAGAGCGATAATTTGCATTTTTTGGTTTCTCGAGTCACTATTTTTAATTAGCCGTTTCAACACATTGGAGCGCAAAGTGCACCTCAAACACCGACTAGCTTATAATTATCTGGAGATCACATATGTTGACGCGAATGAAAGCTGATATATTGCATGATATTTAAGTTAGGAAAAGTCATGTAATTATGGCTTTATCGAATCAGTATTTCTGTCACAGAAATACGTCCAAGTGCCGTGGGGTGCATTTTGCACCCCGTGTACCGACGAACCGTTAAATGAAAGTAGAATCGCATGCAAGCGACCTGAAATATTAGGAATTACCGAAAACTAGGAACATGTTTATTTCAATATCAAACTCTGCAGAAATGAAAAATGAAATATAATGAAAAGTTTACGAAAAATGTTTAATTAGTCATCTTTGACTGGCCACGACAGTGAAAGCGCTTAGTTCTTCATTTTTCGAGTAAAATGCAAAAATCAATAATATTTCTAAAAGGAAATCTGTTGCAGGTCCTCAATTGTGAGAATCATATGAGTACAAGTACATAAATCTCCTGATTACGAGTTGCTCATCCTACCCTCGCCAAACCAGAAGATTATTTTAAACCACCTCAGTGATTCATCCACAAAATTAGCGAAAATTGCAATTTCTATCATTCCTCAAGTGACTGGTGCCATTTTCACCAAGAAAAAGGATTTTAATTTGAATTTTAAAGCATTTGTAATAGGATATGAATTTTTGCGTCGTTTAATCGTTAAATACGCTAACTCATTAAACTTCATTTGAGTGATGGCTGTATACTTGAGTCTATGAATCGCTGATTTGCGAGTCCTCTTTTGCTAATTTGTTAATTTGTGTTGTCTTTACTAATCACATTAGTTTTATGAAGAAAAAGATCATTTTTATTCTATGCAATAATTATGGTTAATATCGCGATTCGGATGACAATCGTTCTCTCAATGCCTACGCAGTTGTTAACTGGAATGTCATGTCAGGGTACAGACTATAATTTACCACGAGCTGTGATTATCTCATCATTACTGGAGCCGGTTCTTGCAAACTGTAACCGGATTCGGTGCGGGGTCCGGTTCTTTGAAATTCGGAAACAAGCGCATGTCAAATCCTAGTCTGTCGTGCACCATCGCCTCGATTCAGTTGACTCCAAGAAATCAGTCAACTAAATCACTTACAGGAATGAGGCATCCTCCACGCGTGATGAACATCATCACTATCTCTCCTCATTAGCGAATCGACAGAATAGATTGCAGATAATTTCGTGATAAATACGGATGAGTTCATATCAGGAAATGTCGTCAAGATTCATATACTGGTGCACTCAATAACACAACTATTAGAGAGATAATAGAATTCATCAGAAACATCTATGGATTAAAAGACTTCAACATTACAATTGAGAGACTTTTCACGAAAGACAAGTTATGAGATCAATGATAGAGCTAAACAGTAGATATTCATTTCTTCGAGGTGTCTGATGTCGTTATTGATAATAATGGGAAAAACGAAAGAAATCCTACCGAAAATTTTGGGCACAATCTTAAATTTGAATGATCTCCTTCAATAATAGTTTTAATGGCAAAAGTGATGTTTTTAATACATTATTAGATCATTTTTGTACATATGAATTCTAAAGATAATTCGCTGCTGTAGCGGAATGTGACAAAATAATTGAAGGCAATTTAGAAAGAATAGTTATTTATTTGTGCACTGCAGATACATTTAATTTTTATTGAAATAATATGGGAGATTACAAAAGGTAGATTATATACATAGTGGCAATTTACAATTATTGTTGTATCGACATCACGTATGATGTACATGCACCCTACAAAAATATACAAAAAAGTTACAAAAAAACAAGAACTAAGCCGCCTCCGTACAGCGTGAGAGAAGAGATCGAGCAGTGGCCTACTCTAACGTAACTCCAAGCAGCTGGAAGCTCTCTCTTCGAACCTGATACTTATCACAGTTCATGCGAATAGCTATTATGTCACATACCGGTATTCGTGTAAAGGCTACTGAAGCATCCTCTCCCCCCACACACCATAAACAGTTACTGCATCTTATATAATAAGATGCAGCGCCAGCCCAATCCGTTACATTTCGGTCCATTTTCAATAAGTTTTCTCTTCGAGGCCGCCTCGAGACAGACATCACCATTCGTACTCGCTTCATCAATGATAGAGGGCTTCAACGGGTGTACGATGGTGATGTCAAGTGCAGCAGCCTGTCCGAGAGACCAAGAATGGCACCAAAATGTCTGCAGGACGGGAGAGCTTCCAAGAAGTGTCCAATCCAGCACCTTGCTCTGGACGAGGATTTAAAGATGCTTGACGCAAAGACTATAAATGATGTTCCGGATCTCGATGTGACGTCGAACAATATTTGGTTCGCGCTTGCAAGTCAATCCGTGGCAACCAAAACTGTCCATTATTTTTCCTCAGCACATTGGACACGTCATGTCTTCCTCAGTGATTAACAGAATAGAAGTTAATATAGTGCAACCTGTAAAACAATTTCAAGGAATTTTGTAGTCATGTTCAGTGGTCAAACAGTCAAGATATCTCTTACACGGTTGCCACACAGTAGAAATCTTTGTAGGATAGAGATAGAAAATAAGCATATTATGGCACAGTGCACTCCGATTAATCACGACTAGGGTTTAAGAACCCATATTCTTCGAATTGTTATGAAACAAAATGAATCATGATTTTTTAATTTATTTTTATTGCTTCTGCTGCTTTCCTATCCCAGCATTCTGTATCATTTCTTTTCAATTGAACAACGGCAACCTCTGCTTTCATCATTTGTTTTCATGCGTTAAATGAAGCATCAGTATAAAACGCATGAGATAAAGCATGCGTCACTAGGTCACTGAGTTACATGTTTGCAGCACACTGCATGTTCCTTTCATTTCCTAACTACATGCATAAGGCCTCAGCCACACTGAGTGCAAAGCAAACACGAGCGTCCCGAGCGTCTCGAGCAAACGTATGTCCGTAAGCTAGTAATCGCTCTCGTTTGCTTTGCTCGCAGTGTGGCAGCTCTGCTCTCTTTCCTATAACTGTTGTAATGATGACTTCATATTTGCTGCAAAACGCTTTGCTCGGAAACGCTTGGAAAAGCTCGCAGTGTGGCTGAGGCCTAAGTCAAAATGTAATAGCATGTATAGGTGAGTGGGTTTTGGATTTCAATAAGGACATTCAGAGAATTATGTAAGAACTTAACAATTATTCATGAAAGGCATATACATGTAGTTCAGGCAACAGCGAATTACACTTCAACCCACCACAAATTGCAGTAGTTCTAAGAGTGGGTTTATCTTGAAGGGAAAAAACCCTTATCAACATGTCAAGAATATTGGAAAATCTAGTTAGTGGAACAATCTAAACTTTCCACTTGAAGTCACGAGTCTTTTCGAAATATAAATACACGCCTACTCCAATTAAATCGTAGATATTGATAGCAACAGCCAATCAAAATGAATCGCTGCAGCTTTGTCTCAATGACTGCATTTACCCTCCACATGGCTTTCACCAACATCAGCTATGTTTCCTGAATTATGTCTTTTTCAATCGGCTAGTCACTAGTTCAACCGACTTCATTTAACTTTGAAAGATGTAAATTGGTCCACATCACTATTCAAATTCAAGAAATGAAACATGAATTTAGTGAATCATAAAATCATGCCGGTGAAAATTGAATCAAAAACATGAAATTCCAGTCAAGAAAGCACAATAAGATCGCGACCTTTTCATGAAGACTTTCATTATAATGCCATTCATGAAATTCACTTGACAAATCAGCTTGATTTCCGCTTAGTTGAGATGCTTATTATCAAATATTCATTCCTTTTGATATCCAGCTTGTTGCATACTACTTATATAGGAGAGTCATCTCGGTAGTATATAAATTGGCAAATTTTGACTTTTTTCAAAAGTGCTTAAATAATTTTTTGAACCACGGAAATGTTATCTCCGCAAAAATCTGAATCCTTTGATATAAAAAGTTCCACTGTATACAGATACCTTTTTGAGTCGACACTCTACCTATATATTCCTACTCTATGGTTGGCTTCGAATAAAGTTTACCATTAGGAGACTTTTTTGAGTGACCTTTAGAACGAAGAAAATGCAACCTTTCGAGAAATGCTATTGATCTTTTTTTCAAACCCTAAATCGAACCATACCGAAACGAATCTGAAATTATCCGAGCCTCACATGCCTTCATCCAGGTGACTTTTCAACATTCCCTTTATATTAATTCATGCGTTTCAATCAACTTGATTCTCCATATGAATTATGTTTTCATCTTGTGATGTCGCATCCATACTCTTCTGTCCTTATAATGGAAAAACTAAAATTAATCGAATGACTGTAATGGAGATTACAGAAACTGCATAGTTCATAAAGGCATTGACAAAAGGAACGGGTAATTCCAGAGTCGTTTTATTCATCGTCTTATATTGTCCCATGTGGATTCCTTCTAAAAACAGCATTAATGAAACTGCTGCTAAGTCTTTTTCAATTCAGAGAAGAAATTGTTCATTTTGTTTTTAAAACGAAACTGAAAATACCAACTTTATGTCATTACAGTGAGTGATACTTATTTTTTTCATCTGATTTGCATCTTTGTTCTCAGACAGTATTTTACTAGGCTAATTCCTTCCCGAATTTCCTTTCCTAGATATTCTCTATTGTGACTTAAACGGTTTGAATCCGTGAAAAAGTATGCCAGAACTTCAGCAAAACTTACATTAGTTTACAGTTCGCATAAATTGAGCTATTTCCTTTCTTCGCAACTCGTGAAAACCCTTCTAGGCTTCATATAGCAAATTGCTTGACGTCAACAAACTCTCTCTCTTGTCTCATCCCTGATAATATTTATCAAAATTGTTACTTTTGACATCAACGATTGTGTTACATTATATGTTTGATCTAGATATCGCACGTTAAGTATGGAAATTTTGACGTAAAGACATTTGCGTCTTTGTTTTATATATAGACTTGTCTTATTCATGTAGTGTTGCTACTGAAAGAGTTCGCGTGGAAATTTCGCAATGTTTACTATCGAACACTCATCAATCATACAAAAACCTGATGTTGCCAACGAAGAATTTATTAATTCAAATCAAAGTACTTGGTTTCAAAGTGTGAAAGATAATCAAATGTATCAGAAATGCGATTATTCTTTTATTTAATGCGCAATATCTGGCATTAATCTTTGCTATCTTTGCCTGGGAGTTGATGAACTTGGTGAACGGTCAGCAGAAAATTCATCCGTGGAAAGTTAATCTGTGGGATTTTTATTAGTTTTGAATAAATGCAACCGAAGAAAAGTCACTTTTTAGGAAAAACAAGTGTACATCGTTTTTTCTTATAAGTTGAAATTAATGGAATTATATCATTTTTCAGTCTTTCTACGCGCAAACATTAATAAATTATGACAATTTACATGTATTTTTCGCCGATCTGGCTTTATCAATTAAGATAGAAAGAAATCCTGACACAAGTGGACTTATAAGAAAATGATATCAAAGTCTTTCGTTACCAAATGAGACTGGGCATCCATTCCCCAAAGAAAGAACAAATCGATGATTCCTTGCCTTAACCATCACAGAATTTGATTGCATTGAAATCTATATGGATCTTGTAAAGAAAGATTTTGATATCATTTTTTGAAATTAGTGAAATAATATTGTTAATAAATAATATTAATTAATATTAATTATAATTATCAATTATTAATTGTTAATATTAATTTTTGTGCGTAGAAAGATTAAAAGACGGAAAAACAATATTATTTCATTAATTTCAACAAAAGAAATGAAAGCTATATGTGTGCCACTATTTTACTTATTTTACTTAATTACAATTTATTTAATTACCCAATTTTCTCAAGTAATCATTCAGGTCACTTATTAAATTCTCAAGCAATCATCAAATCATATCTCAACGCAGTCCCGACAATTAGTCTGGTAATTAGTCTCACCAGTAATAATCAATTAATTCTTCTCAGCACTTTATGTATCACATTCTATTAACCGTGGTGGTCCGGTCAATGTCTTCCATGTATGCAATTATGCAAATGGTCAATTAAAGCACGTAGACAGAGAGAGAGAGAGAGGGGACCGGCTCTTGTGACGAGACTTTTTATAGATTAATAGTCGCACTGCATGCTTGTAGCAACGACTAATTGGCATTCATAGCACATGCGTGTGTATGCACTAATGTTTCTTATGCGATGTATGTAATACTAAGTATGTAGAAGCGCATTATAATTCCTAGAATATGGAAAATCATAATCACAACTTGCAATTAAAATGTAAATCAATAATATTCTGAATCTCTTTCTAATGTCTCATTCAAAACATCGTCTCATTGCCTATGGACATTACTGTTTGGCTGCTTCAAGATAGCTTGCATTATGCATTGACCAGTAGCATCACTGTGTTCACCTGAACATTTCGTCACAAACTTTTCTTCATTATTGATTATGAACTACCGTATATCACAAGCCTCTGACTATCTCACACCTCATTTTGAGCCTGGGTTTTCTTTATATGTGCAATCAACTATACCTACAATTTGTTTCTTTCTGGGTAGTCCTTATATAGCAAAGCCCTTTGAATTTTGATAGAGAGTTTTCTGAATAGTTCAAGGAAGTAAACATTTATTTCAAAATGTGGTTGTTGATTTTGTCGAATAATGAAACTTACGTAAGAGCAACATTTCTGCCCGTTATCTTCATTCTTTTCTCAATTCAAATTTGTGTTTGCACATTCACGCTACCTGCCACGCATTTTTAATCATTTTGCATGACAAGGTAATATTTATTACCATTCTAGCGTTGAGTTTGGGATGAGAATCATCAGGTTGAATTTCTCGATTGTTTCTTTTCTGGAAAAACATTCTGCGTGACATCTGAGAGTCCCATTATCACGAATATTCTCAATGACAAATGTCAGCAAATTAAATCTTTGATTTTTTTGTAATGACTAAATTGTCAGGAAATTCGAATAAACTCAAATGAATAATCTTATAAATCATGGTAGTAATTTTGTCAAACAATTGAGAATGATAGAGAAGCCGGCCACTGAAAAGTAGCTTGATTTGCAGAAATGGGCGTTGCTGTGTATGAAACAGAAGTTAAGAAATTAAGAGCTAGCAACAAAGACTATCAAAATGCCATCAGATCCTCTCTACAGAAATCAAAAGTCGAATGACAATCAAAATGTCATGTGATCCTCTCAACAATCACCTCTATTGCCATCCTCTTTAAATAAAGAGTGATTATCAGACCTGTCTAAAGAGAATCACAACCACAGAATTAGACAGGTCGTCTCTTCTTCTGTTTTTTTATTAGAAAGGAATCATTTGAACATGTGACGTTAATGAAATGGCACAATCTGCTAACATAATACCATAGCAATTGAACAATGAGCAGCCAGTTCAACATTAAACACGCCAAATTGTGCAAAGTTTCAGTGACACAGCAAAGACCAGATCATACAGCAAAGACACACAGACTATGTCAAGTTCTACAGAGAAGTGTGTGAAAGCTTTTTTCGTGCGCCTGCTAACTATTTTAATAATGATCGGAGGGCCCAACATTATCGAGAAAGCTTTAGTGCAATGATCTGAATTCTTAGAATCTGAAGGAATCGTGGCGATAGGAGCATTTTGAAGGAATTCGCAGCAATCCGCAAGCGGCGCACGACTATTTTTCCTATCTCTGTAAGGTATTAAAAATTTCTTTTTGCCCAATTAGTAAGCTCTTGCATGTGCCATCGTTTTGAATCAGTTTGTACTTCTAGCAAAGTGATGCGCTTAAACAATCTAATTCTGTGGTTTGACTAGAAAGGAAGCATTGGAACATGCAACATTAATGAAATGGCACAATCTGCTGACATAATACCATAGCAATCGAACAATAAGCAGCCAGTTTAACACCAATAACGCCAAATTGTGCGAAGTTTTTCCAATGACATTTTTAATGACATGTTGCTAAACGCTACTGTCAAATAGTTGGTAATCTATTTTTGTAGCTTATCGTTTTTGCGTATCTGTGATAGGCAATTCAAATTTTGTCAAATTTGGCGTGATGAGAACATCAAAAGTTTGACCTTAAAGAAGTACTTGTTGAAAATCAAGAATTAATTCAAATCACTTATACCGGAAGATAATTGGCAGAGTGCAAAGGAAAATTCATCAGGAAACATGTTCATTCATCAACGAATTTATGCATCTACACAAGTTTTGCATGAACAATGGCAACATATGCTTTAAACACTACTCATATGAGCCTTCCAAGTAGGATAATACTGTCAGATCTTCGTTTCCAAAAATATAAATTTTCCTCTGTGTGTTTGAGTCTAAAGATGACTCTCCTCAAGGTCAAGATGACTCACCTGCAGGTCAAGGCCAGAACTAGTCTCGAGGGGCAAGGAGATCAATTTTCTACTGACTGCAGTGAAAATTCAAGCCTGAATTCTGAAAAACCAGAAGAATGACACCACGTAGGCAGTAAATTTAGATCGCGAAGACTGGAACGGTATGAATAATATTTCTATTTAATGAAAAATTATCTCGGAGAAAATTGAGTTAAAGATATGTGCCTTCTATTTGACGGCCTGCCTGCAATTTGACCGAAGATGGTCGTTTGTTCGCTGATAACAGCTGCTTCTGCAATGCGCGTGCTTGGCCAATCACACAAGCCAAAAAGAAACGAATATCTATGTCAATCTCGATCGGTCTCGATCGCATTGCAAACAATAACTAGGATAGCGTCCACTATTGACTAACCACCCACTCGCAAATGAATTTATGTCTATGTGCGCTCCAAATAGTGGATCCCAAGTCACATCGAGGACAGATTGTCATGTTTCCCAAAATATTTGATGCATTCAATCATTTGGATGAGTTGGTGTTATTTCTCTCCACGACATATAACTAAGAAAGTGGCAGAGAATGCGGAATTCATATTTGATTTTCAAAATCTGAGTTGAATATAGGTAAGACATCCTAATGCAATGAAACATGCTCCCAACACGTTTCCATGTGCTATCTGATTAAAACCAATCGTTTATCAAAGTCATATATCATCAATTTCCAACTGATCCTCATTTTTGAAAAGGAGTGGAATTCAAATTTCAAAATGATATTTTAGCACGATTATTTAAGAATCGGAAAATCGGATGCCACCATTGATTTTGTTATGTCCAAAATGTGTTGCATACACTCCTAATGACCTGTGTGGTTTAGGTTTGGAAATCTAAGAGGGGGATATTGACCCTCAACGAGGCGAGGGTGATCATGATTTCAACAGAATGAAATGACAGTCAATACGTCACATGCTGTGTAACAGGGATGCGGAGTCCTATCATTTTGATAGGACTACGACTCCGGGGTTCATAGGATTCCAACTTTTGATAGGACTACGACTCCGGGTGGCAAGCATATATAGGCTAGCCTAGTTTTACATTATAGATCATTACATACTTACCTGAACCTATTTTTGGTGATCATTGCTGTATCAATTAATTATCAATCATTTTCGATGAAAGTTTATTAGAGGTCGCTTTAAGTTGGATGCATGCGACTCGGCTCCTCCCATCTTGTTAATGTGTGCTTCACACGGTTTTCTCCAATCTCTACCAGGCAGGAAAATCCCACATCCTTCTCAAAACAAATTTGAGTACACTTTCGATTTAAATGTGGACTTTGGAGGAGCCATCACACAAGATTAACGTGAGGGTAAGAGGTAATGTTCTCAAACAAACTGGTTTGTCAATTTTGTCTCTGAAGTGACCTTTGGTGCGTAGGTGTGATCGAGGCTGGGAAGGCTTGTCTTCTCTACTAAATCACCGAGTGAAAAGACAATCCTTTTTCACTATCACGGTTCATTCCCTCAACTATTACAAGCTTTACATGCACTGCTGTCTCTGTACTTTTGTTTGACAGAGAAAGTTGACATAAAGACATTGACAGCTATGCACGAGGATGAATAATTTGTTTGTGTTATATTTCGGATCTAGTTATAGTCCGGCGTCCGGAGTCCTATCAACGGAGTCCTATCTTTTGATAGGACTCCTACTCCATCAAAAATGATAAGAGTTCGGGACTCCGACTCCTTATCCCGGCTATGTAGTGATCGCACCTTTTAAACCAATGGATGTACACATCATCTTGGGCTCCTATCGAAACTTCACACATGTTGGGAGAAGTACAGTGTCTAGCCGGCGATAGG
This sequence comes from Prostheceraeus crozeri, assembly GCA_907163375.1. Taxonomy (NCBI): domain Eukaryota; kingdom Metazoa; phylum Platyhelminthes; order Polycladida; family Euryleptidae; genus Prostheceraeus; species Prostheceraeus crozeri. The sequence continues at coordinate 602,168 of CAJQUW010009290.1, forward strand.
TCGACGTGAATATTTATGAATTGTTATTTGATCATCGAGTTTTCTTCTTCTTCAATCATGAACTCAAGATAAAAGATGCCGCTCTTGAAAAAGAGAAGCAAGTTGTTTGAACACGGCTTATTGACTCTTTTTTGATGACACGAAGACGTCATAACCAACAGTTGGCTTTATCTTTCATGCATTTTTAATGATGTTAACTTTCAAAGAAGCGAGATTTAGTTTTTCACTTCTTCGCAATATTCTACGTCCAATTTAGTGTTAAAAAGTCCTTTTTGAAGCTCTCTCGTAATTAAGCGATTTTTAATTACCATACGGATTATGCCCCTGTGAAAGTACAAGTTAATGAATACGCAGATTCTAAAAGATCTTACAGGTGTTGCTAAAACAATCTACTAAAAAGGACATTTAGAAGCCAATTTATGCTTCTGATCATTTTCCCTCCTTCCTCATCACAGTACTTTTCTCGTTGAAATTGACTACACGCCTGAAATGTATGATTGGTCCCAAATTCAATATTTTGGGTGGGCAACAAGCATGTGCGACTGAGACATTTGCGGGCCACTGAAATTATTGATCAAAATCCTACCAATATGAGTTGTATCGCACAAGGTTATAAGGATGATACACAATGATATCGGAATGTAGGCCTGCCTTGAGTGCTGTAAAGTCGATTATGGAGCATAAGACACCACAGCATATATTTGGCCTTTTTGTGGCGCCGAAATGAAAACAAGACGCAGTAATTGATGACTTTTTTATTGATGTCAATAAAAATAACTAAAAATCATATGACTTCATTCTTCAAGACTTCATTGAGCGATGACGCATGCATAGAGCAAGTTGACGTCTTTAAAATATTACTGCAAACACGCACAACAATTCAGAAATTGTTCGTTTAATGAGTCACCACGTTTGAGCTTTACTGATTCCGAAAAACGTGTTTCTAAACCCATTACTACAATACGTAGCATACGCGATCGCTATTCATTTTTTATATAATTCAGCGTAGGAAAAAACATTCCCAGTATAAGACTGAACCCGAACAATGTCAGAATCTTCATCCATTGTAATTTGTCAGGCATTTTTGACCAACGTGGCAAAACGATAGCTATGCAATGCGCACGCGGAAAGAAAGAAACCTCATTCGCTGAAAAGAAGCTTGGCAAGCCTGAAATAGTCATTACTTATTTCTCATGATAAACTTGCTTCCAAAGCTGCTACATGATGATGTCATAGAACACGGTCCAACTGCAGCGTGCTGGTAGACCATGAAATGACCCGAAGGCCATGCAGTGAAACTCCTTCTATGCGGAGCATGATAATGAAATCGTAACCACGTTTGATTTCAAAAACATTGATTCCCACTAAATATTTGACAAGCTAATCATATTCTACAACATCGTGTTAACGCAAACAAACGATCAGTTTCATTGCTAGAAGTACAAACTGACTCAAAACGATGGCACATGCAGGAGCTCACCAAGTGGGCAAAAAGAAATTTTTAATGCCTTACAGAGATGGGAAGAATAGTCGTGCTCCGCTTGCGGATTGCTCTGAATTCCTTCAAAATGCTCCTATCACCACGATTCCTTCAGATTCTAGGAATTCAGATCATTGCACTAAAGCTTTCTCGATAATGTTGGGCCCTCCGATCATTATTAAAATAGTTAGCAGGCGCACGAAAAAAGCTTTCACACACTTCTCTGTAGAACTTGACATCGACTGTGTCTCTTTGCTGTGTGATCCGGTAGATAACAGTCACTGGAGCATCACACAATTTGGCGTGTTTACTGTTGAACTGGCTGCTCATTGTTCGATTGCTATGGCATTATGTCAGCAGATTGTGCCATTTCATTAACGTCACATGTTCCAATGATTCCTTTCTAATCAAACAGAAGAAGCGACGCCCTGTCTAATTCTGTGGTCCATAGACTGCATAGCAATCTTTGGTTGTTTGATTAAATAAACTGTAATAATGAAATAATGTAATTTATAATAGAAATGTAAAAAATAGAAAGACATGACAGAAGAGCTTTGAAGAGCAGATAGCATATTAAACGATGATTCACGAAGACTAAGAGCTGAACGATGATTATCAGTTGTATTTTCTAGTTTAAGAGATGTTCATCTTAAATGATGAAGACAGAAGAAAAGGGTTCCTTTCATTGATTCTTCTGAACCGCTAATTGTCTCATTATTAGGTAAGAATATGTAACATGAAAAAACTCGTCACTGTTAAAATCCAGACATTTTTTTATATATTTTATTGCCACATCTTCATCTATCTATCAGCTTATCTTTTCCTCGCAACTTTGATTCTGCTTGAGTTCAGATATTTGCATGACAGAATTCACGGATTTTCATGGGCTCAACATCTAAACGTCTGTGAAAAAATCGATTTATTCAAATTGACTCTAAACCTCAACATTCACAATAATAATAAATATGGTTGACACTTGTTGGCCGTAATCGTATTGGTAATAAAGATAAGACAAAACGATGTCATTAGTTGCGACGCCTTTCGCCGATTCTTTTCGGGCAACACTTCGGAACGCGTACAATAAAAGAAAAATCAAGTCATTATATACAGTTAAAATGAAAGAAAGGACGGAGTTGAAGTCACTGCCACGGAAGAGCGAGCGTTAATACAGTTTGCTTCTGGACACATAAAACCGGCCGCAATGATGCTATCATTGTCGCTTTGAGAAATGGTAGCAACATTGGGTGGCGAGCGCGAACCAGCTGCTTGAAGTACGAGATCTTCTCGTTGGCGCGATCGAACGATGTACACGTCATCGTGTGACGCGTGACCGCGCTTGTCGGTGCTGCTGAAGATCGCCTGCACTTTTCCTTCATCAGTCATTGTGGAAGGTGTTCATCAGCTAGCTTGGCCAACCACCTCTCCGTGCGTCCGACGTAACTGTCACCACAGTTACATGTGAATTGGTAAACGATGTCGGAGGCACAGGTCGGCGGCAGCGGATCCTTGAGTGGGCGAGCTGGAATCTTGGTGGTGGAGAAGACGATCTTCGGCTCGATGGCATAGAACGCCAGAGCTGTTGCAGCACGGACTCTCATTCTCACTTCGCTTGAGAACTGTTCTCCCAAATACGGAACCATCAGGTAAGCTGGCTTCTTTTCAGGTCCAGTAACAGCTTCTCTTTGCCTTTGCAGGCTGTACTTTTCGATGAATGAAGATGGATAGCCATTATCGCGTAAAGTTTCAAAGAGAAACTTTATTTCAGCGTTGAGATGCTCGGAGCTGCAGATCCGTCTCGCACGATCGAAAAGATTTTTTACTAAATTTCTTTGTAAGAAGTAGGAACAAAGCTAAAGAAATGAAGGTAAAGACCTGTCCACGTCGGTTTTCTATGAATACAGGTCGATAAAGAATTGTCGTTGTTTTTTATGACTAACACATCCAGAAAGGGAAGTTTTCCGGCCTCAGCCGATTCTTTAGTAAAATGAAGATTAGGATGAACGCTATTTATCATGGAGGCGAATTTAGTGATGTGATTTTCATCATTAAAGACAACAAAGGTGTCATCTACGTAGCGAAAATAGTGCATCGGGCTATAGCACTGACTATTTTTGAAAAAGATGATTTTCAGCATAACCCATAAAAATGTCAGCTAAGCAGGGACCGAGAGGGCTACCCATGGCGACGCCATCTTTTTGAAAATATAATTTGTTGTTGAATTTGAATTGGATTTTACTACTGCACAAAAGAATGAGGGACTTCAGCTTTTTAATATCTAGTCTAATGTCAATGTTATATTTATGTTTAATAACTTCTATGAATTCAACGGTTTCCACCATGTGTCACGCGTCACACGATGACGTGTACATCGTTCGATCGCGCCAACGAGAAGATCTCGTACTTCAAGCAGCTGGTTCGCGCTCGCCACCCAATGTTGCTACCATTTCTCAAAGCGACAATGATAGCATCATTGTGGCCGGTTTTATGTGTCCAGAAGCAAACTGTATTAACGCTCGCTCTTCCGTGGCAGTGACTTCAACTCCATCCTTTCTTTCATTTTAACTGTATATAATGACTTGATTTTTCTTTTATTGTACGCGTTCCGAAGTGTTGCCCGAAAAGAATCGGCGAAAGGCGTCGCAACTAATGACATCGTTTTGTATTATCTTTATTACCAATAAATATGGCTAAAATTGATAGCAGCACACGGGAAGTAATTCATTTCACTCATTTTTAAAAGAATTCAGCACTCCCTTTTTAAAGCCAAAATTCCAAATGAATAGCAAGTGTCCCAAAAGTAGCGCGAAACTTTAGAAGGCTGTCATTTGCTTCATTTCAATCATATTCACATGCGATTTTTTTAGATGTACATCAGATCGGGGACTCTGATGTAGCATATTTGCTTTTATACAATCAAGATTTGATTGCAATTTTTTTGGCTCTGAGACTTTAATAGCTAAAACCATGTATATCTATAAGTAAAAAATGCTGATTGCAAATTAACATTTTACTGAATCAATAACGAAGCATACAATCAACTAAAGAAGAAACAAACTCTAATTTACAAATGAATGTTCACATTGCTCAATTGCTTCTCCTCCACAATCGATCACCGCTTCCAACCTCGAGCAGAGACTCAGAGCAGATCGTCTCAATTCCTCTGAGTCAATGTTCTCAATCACCATCGTTATCCTCTCCTGTACCTCTTGGAGGTTTCCTGGAGTGATGTCTTCCACAGTGCCGCAGAGGTAGTAGTCCAGCGGTGTTAAATCTGGCGAGTGAGCTGGCCACCGGTTTGGATATCCTTTGGCGATAATCCGATCACCAGCGAACATTTGAGGCAGGAAAGATCTTGCAACATTCGAAAAATGTGGAGGTGCTCCATCTTGTTGGAAGATTGTGGAATTCATACGCCGTCTCCTTCAAAGTTGTGGGATGACATGATCGCGAAGCATGTTGGCATAATTTTCTCCTATACCGGTTCCAGGAAAGAATGAAGGAGTTAGACGGTACTGCGCAGAATAACCGAACCATACACACACAATTGGAGCATGGATGTCTTTTTCGATGACTTCCCGCGGCTTCTCCGATCCCTAAACGATACAATTGTGGCGATTCACTTGCCCACCATTGAGAAATAAGACTCATCAGTGCACAGAATCGACTCGAGATCATGGGCACCTGACAGGAGGAACCGTGCGAAAGCAATACGCTTCTCCTTATCATCACTCCTTATCAGTCCACAAAATTATTTGTGGTGATCATTGTGCCTGTGACAATTTTCCCTTGCTTTCTTTTGTCCGCAAAGAGCGCTCCACCAAGTTCTTTAATGAGTGTGAGTCAAACGTTTTTCATCCTTTACACCTTGTAGTACCTTCTCGTTTCCCTCGCAGTGGTCGTCTGTCTATTCCATTTGTAAGAACGTCCCGTAGATTAAACTCCTTCTTTCCATGGATGTGTTCATTTCTAAATGACTTTGTTGCCTAATGATTTTGATAGTTGTATGAACAATCTAAACTTATCTTGTTTACTTTCTTTTTGTATTTGTGTATAAATGTATGTCATGATTCTCAATTCTTGAATAAAACACTTACTTACTTATCGTCTGTGAGTACCTGGTTAGTCTGTAGTCTGCATTGGTAGATGCACAATCTGTGTCATAGGATCCGTTGAACACTGGTTTTAGGAACACTTCTCCGAGAAACCGAACAGCAACTGACAGCTCCAAATTGTGGATTCGACTGTTGCGTTGCCAGTTCATCCCTTACACATTCTTCCCTTTCATCCTCGAGACTGGGCCTACCCGATCGAGGCTTATGTGCTACTGATCCAGTCTCTCTGAACCGCTGAATCAAGCGTGAGATGGATTCTTGAGTGGTTAAGTGCTTGGCCTAGCGATCCTTTGGTCCTGAGGTCGAGCCCCGAAGGTGTCATTGGAAGTCGGCAGGAAGGGCATCCGGACTAAAAGTACTATAACGCTCCATAAGTCTGACTATATCAACACCGTCCAAGCACTAAGAGTCAGAAATCACTTGATCTGATGCTGTTAAAACATGGGGAATGTTTATGAATACGCGCGGGCGAGCGTTTATAGTTTGCGCGTCGTCTACGGTTGTCTGCGCTGCCGCTTCAACCACCACGGTGGGGCTGAACCAACTTTAAATCAACTTTTAGTGCCCATCAATCAAATTGATAAAATATTGATCCTTATTATTATAGAACATAAAAAAACGAAAAATAAAAAAATTCGTTGCCGGAGATCGGTAGATGCACCCCATCGACGTTAATCAATAATCGATCAATTGATCGATTTATACAAATTTCTATTTTTAAGTGCCCATCAATAAAATTGATAGGATATTGATCCGTGTTATCACAGAACATAGAAAATCGAAAAATATAGAAAATCGTTGCCGGAGATCGATAGATAAGCGTAATCGACATTCATCGATAATTGATCAATTGATTGAATTTTACAAATTTTCATTTTTAAGTGCCCAAACTCTATTGACATGTTTTTGACTATAATTCATGATTCTTTATTAGGATATTATAACTTGTAATAAAAGTTTGCGCCTGAAAAATCGAGGAAATCGGTTATGATTTTTTTGGTCGATATTTATCATTACGGACTGTAGGTTTACGTTTTACCAGGTTTTAGTGTAACAGATTGTTTTGGTCATATTTCCTCATAACAATGATTTTACGTCATTCATTTGATTAATCCATTCATTATCTTCTATTTGGTTTCGATTTGTACTCAACTATAGTTTTGATCATATTAAGATTTACGAGCAGTTTCTATGGAATTAGATATATGATTAATCAAAGAATAATTCATACAGTGCAAGTATTGATTTTAGTCTATAAACTTGATTTACCGGTAATTGTTATATCGAGTAGATTTTATGTTAATTTAAGATATTTTGATAGATTTTTATAGATGAATATTTAATTTAGCAATGAAATTCAGTATCGTCCGCAAGAATTTAAATTTATGTGGGAATGCATGTATCATTAGGTTGTTAGATATTTTGTATTATATGTTAAATCATTCTCGTTGTCACATTATGGAAACAAACTATGGTATTTAAAAAAGGCTAAAAGTATTATTCAAATAAGAAGTATAGTTTCAAAATATTCTCTTCTTAAGATTAAGAACAATGATTTTCATTAAAAAAATCATTTTTTGAAACCTTGAATTATATGTTTTTAAACGTGTTTGCTTGCATACTCTGTAACAGCATGCAACAGTTGCTCGCCAAAACGAGGATTCAACGAACTGACTTTGTAATTGCTCCATGACGATAACTCGAAGTCTGCGTGAACAGCTTCCGAAGCTTGCTCGGACCACTTACCAAGTCCTGAATTTTGGTTGCGGCAGAAATCATAAACATGATGTATAATGACATGTATTTTTGGCGTTATGTTCAGATTTTCCAGTCTGAGAAATGCTTCACTGAATACTTCAATTCGTTGACTTGTATGAAATGTCAATGAAAGTCGATCGAAGGCATCGATATACTCCATATTCTAGAGATTGCTTGCATAATTGGAGTAATCTCACTGAAGAAGCAAATTGGAGGGAGAACATGAAGTCTCTTGAGCGTTATCAGTCCGGAAGCTTTTCTCCTTTTTAGAGTAGATTATGTCTCTACAGTAAATTTATCTTCGAATGATTTAGATGGTAACACTAGGAATCTTTTAACTAAAGGGACAAAGTTTGCGCCCATTATTATGAGTAATGTCATCGAATTACAAAAAGATACCCGAGACTTCTGCAGAAAATTAAGATTGCAGATTATTTTGGCAAAAGACGGAAGAGCTTAATCTGAAATAGGAATCTGATTTCACTTCTCCAAAAGGTAGCAACAGTTTTCTTAATCATATCATAAATCTCATTGAGGAACAAAATAATCAGATATTTGAGCTCCATATAGATTAATCCATAGTATTAGTTCTTGTGCGAAAAAATAATTTAATAATAATAATAAAAAAAATTCTAAAGCTGATAAGGGTGAGCTTTTTGCAATAATGGATTATTCCTTTTATCATAAAAGAATGACTGAAGAACATTTGACACTAAATACTGATGCAATACAACAATGAATCAAATTAAGCACTTATGTAATGAATTCAAATCACCATTTGATAAAGGAAATACAATTTCAATTTTTTTACAAACTTTCAATGCGAATTACTACCCTTTATGCATGGACTACCGAAGGTCTACAAACATGAGGAATATTTTCACAATATGAGATCTGATGTATTAGGTTGCTGCAAAATGAATCCTCCTGTAATTGTGTCACTATCCATGCGATTTCCATAACATGCTTTCACGACAGCTCTGAAAGTTTCAAATGCAACTATGTAATTTGCATGAGGACAGTTCAAATCTTTGAGCACATCAGTATTCTCTAACAATGTCATACATGCATTTCCACTGAAAATTCCACCTTGGCGTTCTTGTAGTTGAACATTACTGCGACACGCCCATTCATCTGTTCCATGTTTCCACAATCCCTGAAGTCCCTTGTACATCAGAGTAACAGGGCCGATGAGGAGGTGGAGTTCAGGTGGCGGAAATACATCAAGGACACGGATTTCTGGATCCAACGAAATAGCAGGCGGACGTTCGACATTACCATGATTCTTTGCTGCGGTTTTGTTACTACCTGATCTGTAGCAGCTCCAAAAGAGTTCCTTTAGGCTGCCAAATGTTCTTGAAGTACCTCGCAAGTTCTTTCTCAAATTTTCTTTTGATACATCGCACATGGGTGTTTTGATCCATGGCTCATGAGTACAAGTAGGATATTGATTATCTTCAAATCACCGGCGACAGTCCACTTCGGACAAATGAAACAGGAATTCATGTCGAGTTTGTGCCAAATCAATTTGCAGTTCACGTAGTTTTCGGGAACATTGTGCACTATAGATATTATAAAACTTTTTTGACGCTTGTATCTTTTCGCGATTTTGCTGCCACTCCATCAGAATATGTTGATCTTGTAGCCTCTCTGTCAATTGTGGTTTGGTCATCATGTAAGGTGAGACAAAATTTCAGAAAGTTGGCTCCACCATCTATTGCTATTTTTACATGGTCATATGACTTGCCTCGAAGATTTTCTACCTTCAAAATAAGGCCTGAAACATCATTGCAATATATTAGTGGTTTGATTTCCCAATCACATTCACTGTTCATATTTTCTTTCATCATGAATCGCAAGTCTTCCTGCACAAAGAATTCCTCCATCTTGTGATTTTTCTCATAATGACATTCTCTCAGATGAGGTGTAATTGCTTTTCTACTTTTAGTCGCAGTCGTGATATGGGTTGCCAACTTGAGAGTTTCATTTGTACTCAAATTCAAATCAACTTAAATTGAACTCATATCGTCTGACGAGAGAAGAAATGATGCTTGATTTGTAGGCGGGGATCTTAGGAGACTCATTGGTCTCCCTGCAGTTCTTGATAATGTGACATGCTCATCATTCAATTGTTCATCCTGTTGCTTCTCTTTAATTATGTTGGGAGCTATTTTTTCTTTTTAGATCTTGGTGAACCATTTTCAGCCATTTTCTGCAAATTTAGTACTCGTGAACTCTTGTTGCAATGATGTGAGAGACCTCGACCAATCTCAGAGAAACAAATTCCACAAAGGCGAAGTATGGTCTCATCATTGATTCTCTGATTGTCGATAGTTTTGCTTCGAGGATTATTAGTCATAGCTGATGCACCACGAGCGCCACTAAGTCGTGCAGGAACTGACTGGGCAATCTTGCAAATGTGGCTGAGACAATGAGAAGACGACGCTGCAGCACGAGTTGAGACCTGGTATAGTTGTGAATGGTCAGCGATGGGTATTTCTTTTCTTGTCCTCTCATTTGGATTTTCGAAATCATTCAGAGTGCGTACACAAGTAGGGCATAACACGTTCGGTAGTCTATCGTCGTTGGGATCCAGTCCTTCAATCACATAGTTTTGTATTTTATTCCACAATATTGGAGTAGCAGCTCGAAAAGTGTTATTGTCCTTCTTCGCTTTTGCAAAACATAGAAGGCAAACTCGCTTGCGACATTGTTCGTGTGTTGGTGGCATTATTCGTTCGGTAAGAAATGAATAGACGAAGCAGTTAATATAATGTTATCACCACTTATACAATGTTTCATTAATCACTACCACAGACGATATCACTACACTGTGTGTCTTCCGTGAGCGTCAATCGCGCGATCTGAAACCAAGTTCATAATTAATTAATCGATCAGTACTGCATGCATTGTCACACTCAACAATTCACCAACAATGAACCAACAAGCTCGCCAATTATATGTTTGGCGTATCAAACCTTTGCAGGAGGATATCTATGGTAAAATGTCTGTCATAACACATAGATCATCAGTGAAGTATTTCAGAAAATCAATGGACAGGCTGATGAGTGCTTTGAGGTTTTATAGTCATCAGCTAAATGCGAAAAGTTGAAATGACACAACGATATCATGTATCTTAGATGAACTCGTACACATTTTACTGAATGCTTAAAGCTAGGTGATGAATAGATTAATTAAATGAATAACGTAAAATCATTGGTATGACGAAACATGTGAACAGAAAGCCGTTACAGTAAAACGTACAATATTACTGTAATGATAAATAGCGACTAAACAATCACAAGCGATTTATTGATTTAATCGATTTCCTCGATTTTTCAGGCGCAAACTTTTATTACAAGTTATAATATCCTAATAAAGAATCATGAATTATAGTCAAAAACATGTCAATAGAGTTTGGGCACTTAAAAATGAAAATTTGTAAAATTCAATCAATTGATCAATTATCGATGAATGTCGATTACGCTTATCTATCGATCTCCGGCAACGATTTTCTATATTTTTCGATTTTCTATGTTCTGTGATAACACGGATCAATATCCTATCAATTTTATTGATGGGCACTTAAAAATAGAAATTTGTATAAATCGATCAATTGATCGATTATCGATTAACGTCGATGGGGTGCATCTATCGATCTCCGGCAACGATTTTTTTATTTTTCGTTTTTTTATGTTCTATGATAATACGGATCAATATTTTATCAATTTGATTGATGGGCACTAAAAGTTGACTTAAAGTTGGTTCAGCCCCACCGTGCCACGGATGAACCGCTAAACATGTTCTGTCTTCCCTGAGCATGAAATTGAGGTCCTATCACATTGTCTAGCCTCTGAAACATACAGACACATGAGACGCAAAGACTATATAACAGGACTGTCGACAGATGTTGTAGCAATGTCACGCATAGCCACGGATGTTTAGGGTTGTGTGTAAATACGCATAGTTTACGCGTGATTTACGCGCAATTGAGCGTCGCGTGGGTGTACGGCTCCAATGGACACAATTATGGCAGCATACAGAAGCCCTTCACATTTTCTTTTGATATACAACGAGTTTGAACTCTATGATATCCATGCATGTTGACCGACTGTCCATATATCCGCATCCATACTTGAAACTTCATTCTCTGTGCCACATTGCTTTAGAGACATGAGTGACGACAACTCACTATAATAAAATTATAAACCCTTCAGTGCACTTTCAATGAATTATAGGAAAGTTGGTGCTATAAAAGTTTATTGCTTACCTTCACCAACTAACTATACGTATTAAGACTTTCTTTGCAACATCTATCGTCTCCGAAATTTCCATGGAGCTGACAAAAGTGATAGTGGCGAATTGTAGACAAAATTAATCATGCCAATTGTAGCAATGGCTAGGCATGGTGATCATGATTCGCTGCCACCGGCGCATGATCTTGTGGTAGAGTATTCGCTCTGCGTCCGGGAGACCTTGGTTCACACCTTGGTCGGGTCTAAAATAGGTGCACTCTGAATTATTGCTAAACCCTCAGCACAAAAAAAGAATGAGACTGGATAAATAACAACTCGGCCACATGGAAGAAAGGCTCCGTGCCTAATGTACTTCCGAGTATAAACAAGGTTCATTTCATTTTCACAAGCACAAGGAGATTCTGCCGCTCTTAAACACTAATTCCTCTCTATAGACCTGCTGCCTATACATTTTGCCAGCATAAAATTCACAATTGCTTTCTATAGATACTCTGCATTATTTTGTGTGATATGACAATCACAATGCGTATTATTTGATTCAGGATATATCAGGCTAAATGATCCCTGATAAATAACGTATTGATTCGATATGCACATAGAGTAGGTATATTAGGTAGAGTGGTAACTCCGCATTTATTAAATACCCAATGTGTATACACTTTCGATTTTATTAAATGAACTCGAGGTGAATACAGTTTGGAATTGTTTCCAAATGTGAGATATGCACATCTACGCAGTTTTGAAGAAATTACAGCGGAATTGAGTGATCATGATAGTATACTGCAGAAGGAAGTGATCATTTTACAGATCCTCCGTGTCATGACAGCCTTGGAGAGGTAATGTTTGTTCAATTAGCAACTCGATGGGCTGCTATTGCTTCCATGCTGAACGTCAATAGAATCTTCTTAAGCGTGATCATAGCATAAGCAATTCAATTAACTTTGAAAGATGTAAATGGGTCCGCATCACTATTCAGATTCAAGAAATGAAACATAAATTTAGTGAATCACAAAATCATGCCGGTGAAAATTGAATTAAAAACATGACATCTCAGCCAAGAAAGCGCAATAAGATCTCGACTTTTTCATGAAGACTTCCATTCCTTTTGATATCCAACTTGTTTTGTACTACTGATAAAGGGGCGTCATGTCGGTAATAGCCTATGTAAATTGGCAAAATTTTAGCTTTTTCAAAACTGCTCAAATAATTTTTTGGATCACAGGAACGTAATCTTCATAAAAAACTGAACCTCTTCATATAAAAATTTTCACTGTATACAAATTCTTTTTTTAGTCGACACACTTACTATAGCTATGCATTATCTTTATTTAATTTAAATCTTCCTTTTTATGTCTAATGCAAATATTATTTTTTAAATGAGGAAGGGAATATAGGACAATTTATTAAGACCACAACTTTTGCGTGTAGGAACATGGACAGGTGCTGAAATAATAGCTTATACGTGATTATTTACGCACTATGGATTCAGTTTAGGCTCTATTGCACCTATTACTGAATCAAGCCACCTCTGAAGCTTCGTCTAGGAAAGTGAAAAGTGTCTAGTATTCTTTCTGGTGGTATTGAAATGCACTTCGCCAAACTTTTTTTCCTTTTCTAGCTTTTTGACAATTGTTTCTTCTATCAGACAGCAAAAGGAGAAACGCCGACATAATGCTGACATTCCGCATTTAATACCGAATAGGCAGCATTCCGACAAATACGCTAGCTCCGAAATTCCTTTTCTTTGATCGTGACACACTAAACTGATGCAAAGGCAAATTCTGAGTGACAGTCATGAGGATTATTTGCACCACATCTACCGTCTCCAAATAACAAGCATGAAAACGTATAATTTTGAAAAGCAAAAGAATCCAGGTGCAGGTAATCTCTCTTATTGTGAAATGATCACGCTTGCAGGAAGTCAAACGTTTTCGAACTGTTTGGAATGAAGGTGCATGGGTCTAATATTGATTGAAAGTAATCATGATAGAGCCAGATTCTCAGAACATGATTTCTGCATCTTCACGTCATAAACAAACTTGATTCATCACTTAAAATGAATGAAAAGCCATTCAAAGAGCTAATTCTTGCATTATTCTTATTTGACAATAAAAGAATCTAAATTTATTGCTGGCCTAATTCCGCAGGTAAACCTTGACCGTTTTCTCTGAAAGTGATACGTGAAATATAGCAGATGATAATATTTTTTCGCTACAACGTCTAGCACAAGATAATGAGATTTGAGATAGCCTCCTATGATACATGATGATTCTAGATCAACTGTGTATTAATGTCAATCACTTCAATAAGATCTCCGGTTGTACCAAGCGCCTTTGAAAATTTTGGAATTGAAAATTGATATAGTCGAATTCTATTGCAGCTTTTTAGTGCAATTCCATACCTGACTCCTTGCTATTATAATTATCAAAATAATTATCAAACGCCTTAATTGCTGCTGTAATGTTATGTAGCGCCCGTATTTATGATAGTCATGTGTACTAAGAGCCCAAACAATTTAAGAGAAGCACAGAGTCAAATTGCCTTGAGAGCAACATATGCTTTAAACACTACTCATATGAGTCTTGCACGTAATATTGTTAGTTTTGTGCTACCTTGTTTGCGTGTTTGTGTCTGGAGATCAAGGAAATCGATTCTCTACTGACTGCAGTGCAAATTCAAGCATGAACTCTGACGAACCAAAATAATGAAGCTGCATAAAACGTACATAGTCAGTGAATTTAGATCATGAAGATTCGAACAGTGTGAATAATATTTCTATTTGAAAAATTATCACGGAGAAAAATTGAGTTAAAGATATGTATTTTCCATTTGACAGGCCTGCTTGCAATCTGACCGCCGAAGATCGTGTGTTCGCTGATAACAGCTGCTTCTGTAATGGGCGTGCTTGGCCAATCACACAAGCCAAAGAAAGACGAATATCTATGTCAATCTCTATTGTTTACTACCATTGCAAACAATGATTGGGATAAGATTATGTCTGCTTTAGACTAGGGCCTCAGCCACACTGCTAGCTCTTCCAAGCGTTTCCGAGCAAAGCGTTTTGCAGCAAATATAAAGTCATCATTACAGCAGTTGTAGACTGCCACACTGCGAGCAAAGCAAACGAGAGCGATTAATAGCTTACGGACATACGTTTGCTCGAGACGCTCGAGACGCTCGGGACGCTCGGGACGCTCGTGTTTGCTTTCCTTTCAGTGTGGCTGAGGCCTAACACAAGCTCAAGCAAATCTATCTCTGTGCTGCGCACCCTGTTTCTCCTAAAGAAGCTAAGAAACTATCTCAGCATTCCGGCGGCCAGCGATCTGTCCGTACACAGAAAAAGATGTTGACAAGATTGACCTGTGCATTGAATACAACTCCTATATGCGCATGTCAAATGTGAAGGATTTTCCTCCAATCTGTGAAACGGAAATCTACGTGGACAGATGTAATTCACTTCTTCATATGTAATGGATGATCGACTAGCAGGTGCATGAATATTTCAAATAGTTTCGAAAATGCACGAAAATGACTACGGTACTTAAAAGTGTTCCGCTCTCTAATTTCCTAATAATCAGTATTATTTACATTGCACTCGAATGTCTACTACTCTATTCAATTTCTATGGCAAAATAGACGATCATGATAAGACACTATATAATACTTCAATAATTTTGAAAATTAATCCGATTTGCTGAAGTTATATTGTAAGCACAGAATTAGATTGTTTATCTGTGTCTCTTTGCTGTGTGATCCGGTTGATAACAGTCACAGAAACTTTGTACAATTTGTCGTTTTTAATGCTGAACTGGCTTCTCATTGTTCGATTGCTATGGTATTTAGTCAGCAGATTGTGCCATTTCAATGACGTTGCACGTTCCAATGCTTCCCTTCTAGTCAAACGGAAGAAGAGACGACCTGTCTAATTCTGTGATTGTAAGCTTATACAGAATGATTGCAAAAAGTGGCAAATTTCAGACATTCAAAGAAAGCACTTTTCAAATTAGTTTATAAATTTGACCTTCAGTGATCCATTTCAAACGATTTCTGGTCAATAGTTTGAAAACATGCGGTGACCACCCCAAAAATGCGGTAGGGGGGCCGTATATGAGTAAGCCCTGCGGTATCGATAAGGTGAAACTCTAACACTAACTCAATTAAATGCAACATTCACTCAAATAAGTTTCCTTCACTTCCACAGAAGACATTTCACAAGACTCGACAGCGCAGACAATATTGTGTCATTCATAAAACTTTCAGACAGTTCGTCACCCATTTCATGCAATTACGACATCTCTGAATCTTGTCTAATAAAAATGATAATATGAGCTCAAACTCGACAAGTCTGCGTGCTTTAATAAGAACAGATGCAGCTGGATATGGAATCAATCAAATCTCAGAAAACTCTTGACAGTCGTATGCAGCAGCAATTTCCATCCGCGATAGAAAATCTTATCAAATGTTTTTGTAGATAGTCGACTTATAGGATATGGACAACATCTGCGAGGCAATATCGAATTTTCATCATTTTTACCTCACATTTCAGAATGTTTATTGAACTAGATTTCTTCAAATTCAGCCTTCAAATTCTCTTCCTTATCAGACAGCAAAATATAATACTGTAAAGGGGTTTTTGACATGGAATTAATTTGGGGACAAGTTCATACCTGTCGCTAATTTTGTGCCACAGAGCGCTTCATAAAAGACAAAAGTGTTCTGTATTTGAACATATGGTATCGATTAACAATTTTGTAAAGAAAGAATATTGCAAAAGGTTCCGACATATTTCGCCGGCTCTCTACGGGATGCACTCCGGAATGACAAGCAAGGTGTGATGTGAACAGATGTAACGGTCAGCAGACAATCACATGACGCAGCATGACATGACTGATGCGCAATGAGATGAGACAATAAAGCACGAAATACAATAAAACATGAAAGTTAAGACTAATAATAAAGTTACCTAGGTAAGGAAAGGGAAAAAACTGTCTCCTTCTGGACGTAAGGTTCTGTTTCGTTCGGGTTCGGATTCGATAGGAACTCTCATCACATTGGCATTCAATGAATTTATAGTGTTGACATCAACAGGAATACTACCAACTGGTAGCTTTTTAATGTCAACTGCAGAACAGAAAGATGAAATAAACTTGGGCGAGGAAGTTGCGAAAGTGTGAACTGACAATTGCTCATGCTTAGTTTGCTTTAAACCGATCCTCTGAGCGACTGATTTCGTTATGTAGGAACGGCTACTCATCGTGTCAAAAGCAACGTCGGGAAAATCACATAGTCGGTGCTTATTGAATATGCGCTAATGCGACATCGTTAACTGAGTCGGTAGGAGAAGGTTCATGAGCTATCGAAACTGAAGACTTGAATCGGATTGGACAGAGATTCCTGTTATGATTATTTTCAGCTTTACAATGAGGACAAAAATATGCTTGTAACATAAATCAGTCATGTGATTTATTTTAAGCATCTCAAGCATCGAGCACCCAAACAGCTAATGAGATCTTCTCTAGTTTGATACTAATTATAGTCCTCACTCCAATGAACTGATGTTTTGCAAAATGAGCATGGTGAAGTAGGGTTGTGATTTTGGCTGTCAATTTTCGATTTTCAAAACTGCTTTCTTTGAACTGCTTTTGTGAGCTGCTGATACTATGACGGGGAACATCTTTGTTCTTAATCCTATGCTGATGTTGCTTACTTCTTGATTGACAAAGTTTGCTATTTCGGTTAAAAGCAGATGATGAATTTCTAATAACTTCTGTTTTTCCGCAAAATGCCTGCGCTGTTGGTCAATTCTTGGCCTGGGTGGGAACAAGTAATCGTTGCGGAAGGTTTACTCTCACACTCAATTTCCTCTGAAATCATCAAGTGCTCATGCAGAAGTTGTTTCAACTTCGCCAAGTCAAGATTATTAATGCCTCCAACGGCTTTGGTTGACTGGTATCTAATGTCATGGGGAAGTTCCTTAAACGTGTTCATAAAGACAAGCTCAAGAATTTTCATATTGACACCGTACTCCTAGTGCATGACAACTAATATCAACCTCTTCCATGGATGCCTCAGAATCCATGGAATTTGTGATGTTAGGCAGATTTTCCAATTTTTCATAATAAGCTCTTTTGAGCATCGTCCTATTGCCATACATATTTTCCAAAATAGAAAGTGCAAGCTTGTACTCAGAGTCGGTCTTAAGCTTTTCTATTGACTTTTTGGAAATGGGTCCCAATGAGTCTTGGAGGTAGCCCAATTTTACGCCATCTGTCAGGTCTTGGTTGTGAACAGTCGAGTTCCAATTTGATATAAAACCTGGCTGTCGGATTGCCATTAAACTCGAATCGGCTCAATGTGATGCAATTTCAGTGTGGCCTTATTGGACTTTATTCTTTCCTTTTTGCTGCGTATATAGTTCCTCATTCAGACTGAGGCTTTTCAGTTGCAACTGAACTAGGTCCTCGTGACGCTTTTGTTCAGCTTCAATGGTCTCCCTATGGCGTTTATCAGCACATTCCTCTTAGAATTTTGCTATCTGTTCGGTTTTGTGGCAGTTGATATTTCATCCTTGGCATCTATATTGGAAACAATGATTTTCAACTTTTTAGTCACCCGTCTGATTTCATCAGCTAGAAACTTATACTGGATGACTGTTTTCACCGCCTGTCTCTCATACTCCTCTACTAACTCAACATGAATTTGCGTAATGACGTTGTCTGATTCTTCAATGGCTTGGTTATAGTCAAGTTTGAGGTCAGACAGTTCCTGCTCCAGGTTATTAATTTTCTCTTTTAGTGCGAAATAGCCTACTTGGTCAGGATCTCTTATTATGAGAGTTGCATCATTTTTGTGTATCTCTGCTATTCTATGTTTGGCTACAAATTGTTTTATCAACCTTTTATATGTGGTTAATAATCTTGGCATGCTTCAATAAGTTATACAGTAAATATAACACAGAATGAAATAGAAGGCTTGGAATAAATTCACCCTAGTAAGCGAAAAAAATATGAGTAGATGAAACAGTGAGTGATGTGAACAAAATTAAACACTTTATATTAAAAAAAATATTTAGACACTTTGGATGTGAAAAATAGTGGAGAAATGTCAATAAAATAATTTTTCATGTTGAACTCACACACGCTTTGCTACCAAATGTAGGCAAAGTCACGCAGTGGAAGATTATAAAAACACTTTACTGGAATTTACACGTAGATATATTTTGAATTTGTACATAATATTTGTCATTGAACAAATATACAGCTGATGCATGGAAGCAACTTGTGCCATATGTACATAGCCATAATGGTATTACCGCGACATTAGATATGCAAACCCTATATTTTAGTACATCGCTCAGAACACCAGATTCTATCATAATTATTGAAATTTGATATCAAATGAAGTCACTTTTAATTGCTTAGAATGCTGACAGCATTAAAGCAAATGCTATATCGAACACGTTTTACTGTTTTTCAAATCAATGTTTCGATTTTTCAAGTATGATTAAGTTGTTAATACCTTTCCACAACATCTTTCAAATCAATATTGACTGGAAGATTGACCATTTTGCCACCAACTTGGCAAAAGTGTGCCACCAAACTGGCACAATAGGAACACCAAATTGGCACAACTTTTATTCATTTTACAATAAAATTATATACATGAAAATATTTATATTTCATGTAATATTTCATGGTGCCTTCTCATGGATTGAACAGCAAGACATCGTTTGTCACTCAGCGATTCCTATTTTCACCTCATTCTTATTTTTCATTTACATCTGCAGTCATTGATTCATGTTTTTAGCAGCAATTAATGTAGCATATTTTTGATCATTCAAACCTCGAATGTGTGTAATCATCACCATCTGGTATAAGACAATAAAAAGTCGGATAGTAATGAATCGAATCAAATTAGCTTGAGACTTTCTACTTAGTCTTGCGGGCTCATTATAAATCGAAATAACAGATTATTTACACAGCGTCGAGACTTGATTGTTCGAATTCACATGATTTATCGCATAACCCACCATAATTATGGAGGCCAGAATAAAAAACGAATTGATTGCTTGTAACTGAATATTTTCAATCTCAGAAATTAAAACTTCCTAATTTTCCAACGAAGGACTCAAACAAAAGGACTAAAAGTCGAACTTACTACCGTCATACATGAGGAGTTCTCACAAGAACCACGGCTGACCAGTAAATGGAATGGAATTTGTGGCTTTCAGAATCCATTGATCCACATGTCGATAGAAATTTCTTAAATGTTTACGTTTGATTTTATTAATTGCAAGCTCAACTAATCTCACCAGCTTCTCCTCTCTGTATCTCATCAGAGTTTTCCTTTTGATGAAGCTGCTTCGAAGTCGTTTTGAGGATCAGAAGCTCGCAGTCGTGATTTAATAAATGATTTTATCACATTGAAGCAACCCTCCACGGGATTGAGTTCAGGACTGTGTGCTGCATCAAAACGCTTGATGACATGATTTTGCCGAACATCGATAAATAGTCCGGCAGCCAGAACGAGTTTCTGAAGGGAACGAGGCCGAGAATGAGACTTTCACAGAATGATGTACACCCTATGCCTACTTCGAATCGGTGCGTCTTCCGAGTTCCAGTGAGTTCCTCTTCTTGTTAGACAAAATCATAGAAAAACACATGCAAATCCAATGGGACGCAGATTGCAGTTTTTGGCTAAAATGAAATTTTGTATGTTTTCTCTAATTAAACGAAAAATACTAAGCCCAGAGTCATAATTTTTGACATGGAATATCTTCAGGTCATTTCCTTTCATTTTCATGCACCCCTGTCTATAAAGCTAAACACATTTAGATTTGGCGAGCCTCTTAATGTCGGCAAACATAAACATTTTGAACAACTTTATCCACATTGTAAATTAGCTCCCAGCTACAAATGTTATCCTCGTTAAATATAGAATTTATTATTATTATTATTCAACCACATTCTCGCGTACATCGCCGATCAGAAGCTTCATAATATCTTATGCACATCATAGGAAATGACTTGAAGATATTCCATGTCAAAAATTATGACTCTGGGCTTAGTATTTTTTGTTTAATTAGAGAAAACATACAAAATTTCATTTTAGCCAAAAACTGCAATCTGCGTCCCATTGGATTTACATGTGTTTTTCTTGATCCTGTCGGACAAGAAGAGGAACTGACTAGAACTCGGCAGAATTCGAAGTAGAATTCGAAGAATCCTTCGGTAGACTTCGACCTTCGGAGACTTCGGTAGAATTCGAAGTAGGTATAGGGTGTACATCATTCTGTGAAAGTCTCACTTTCGGCCTCGTTCCCTGCAGAAACTCGTTCTGGCTGCCGGACTAAAAGTTTGAAACGTTTCTGTGAGAGGATTCATTGTCCAAGTAAATAGCTGCATTTTGTTCTCCAAGTTTCGTACTCAACTCGGTGAAGAAATCAACAAATCCTCCCTTACCACTTCCAACAACGCTTTTCCAGTGAACTACTTGGGTATCATCCACATCGAGGAGAATATTGACATTTTTCCCTCGTGAATTGTGTAGCCTACGATAGGTCTTTTGACCTCTGGGTCATCGACCAATGTTTCTCCTCGTGAATAAATTGAAATTTGATTCATCCACGTGAACACGATAGCCATGATCTTCCAAACAGTATTCATCTCTTCTTGTTTGTGCTCTTCTGAGACATTCTTGTACATATTTCTTCTTGGTGCCATCTCGTCTTATGACGCTGTTTGTAAATGACGAAGTAATTCATAGAGTGAGAATTTCTCATGCTCGTTGCTATAGAATTACTGTCTCACCTACTTATTTAAACTCATAGATATCTTCTTGATTGTCTTCTTGATACATTTGACATACAATCAACCAGTGTGCGGTTTACGTAGCATCTGAAAGAAAAGTGACGACGATATTCGTTTCCATTCGTCTGTCAAATGAAATATCAAAATCATGGAACGAATGAATGCAGTTCAATGTCCCATTCAAGATCATACCTTGCATAATTATGTTTATAACGTAGTGATTTGTTTTTCAAAAAAATATGGCAATTTGATGTTCCAAATTTGCCAATTAGGTGCTCCCAATTTGCCAATTTGGTGTCCCCAATGTGCTAATTTGATGTTCTCATTATGGCGGCTTTCGGCATCGTACGACGTTGGAAGTGTCACCATTGAACCACGCTGATCTTCTCGGGTAAACGGATAAAGACAAGTAATCAGCAATCCTACTGTCACTCCATGGCTTGCGACAGAGGTGGATGGGAGGTTTAAAACTCACCTTCAAGACATTGATGTCGACATAGTTACCGGATGGCAAGTAATTGATATTTCAAGTGCTCTTCTTTGCACATCAAAATAGTGTGTGTCGATACCGATTCATTCAATATGCTGTTCAATTGAAAAGAAACAGTGCTGGAGTCAAAAAAGCAAAGATTTTTTTGTTTTAATACAATGCAAAAGTGAAGCGATCTATGACTATCAAGCTTTTACTATGGGATACATGATTCCTGCCGAAGAAGCATGAGTGTATTACTTGTTTTGTTTGTTCATCTCAGCTGCTTGAAATAATCTCATCATGTTCTTGACCAGTCACTTTTTATCTCCCAGTACATTGTTGATTCGATTTTGCTCAATGATGAGTACTTTACAAGTCATCGTGTCACGAGGGAAGGAGTAGGTCACGCATTTCGTTCCTGAACTTCATTTGCACTTGCCACTCTGGACACAACTTTGATGTGTGCTTAATTAACCAATATGCATGAATATTGTTGTTTTCAGAAATAAATTTTTCACTAATTGTCACCACTCTGATTTTCCTTTGACAAATGTTTCAAGAAAAGCTCTTCCTCCTCCGAGGACGTTCCTATGACAACAGTGAATATTCTCTCTGACCGATATACGCATCCATAAGAGATATTTTACAAGTAATTGTAATTCTTAAATACATTTCCATAAAGTAAAGCTCAAAGAAACTGTTTTAATATCTACTTTTAAATATTATATTGTTAGTTATAATCTACTTTTTCGGTCATTTTATGCATGCTTCTTTTAACTGTTATCTATATGTATGCTTGTTTTTATTTAATGATCGCTTTTAAGACAAAAGTTTTGTAATAGAGTCGTGACAGTGGTTTAAAAGTCTTTCGATTTTCCATAACAAAAACGTAATAATTTTCTTTCTTTTCCCGTTTCTCCGCATCTCTTTCCTGCTTGTTTCTTTTCAGTTTAACATAACATTGCATGAATCAGCAACGTTCAAACTGTCTTGATGTCTGAAATGGAGCATGCCGAGGACACGCTATTCGTCTCCAATCATTCATAATGTTTATATCATACTATTCTTAGTCAATGTAGGGACTGTTTGAAGCACATTGCGTGTCGTGTCCTGCAGTCAAAGACTGAAAATACAGGTGTCCATGGGAGCATTGTACTATTGAGAAGTAAAAGGATTCTAGGTCCTAGAATTCTTACAGAGGCATTAAAGTCATGAATTATATATGAATAGTTTTTAATATGTAGAACCAATTCAAACATAACTCAGGGTATCTTCAAACATAGCTTTCTTCATGAGGACAAACTTTTAAAATTGTAGCATGAAATAACTTTGAGCTGATCAATTACTTGACGTAGAAAATTGTTGCAACCAATTAATCAGTAATTGAAGTTTTATGCCGACAATTGATTGCAATAGGAAGTATTGAGCAATTTTTGGTAACAACTGGTGGGAAGCCGGGGTAAAAATGGATTTTTATATGAAATTCTTCTGAATTGAAAAGGCATTATGCTGCACTCCATGCACCATAGCAGATCTCGAAGATGAGTTTAGTACAATAAAAAAGGAAATCTAGAGAATATAACACGTTTTTGTAATAAAGCAACTCCTAACAAAATAAAACTGATTTCTTACGCCCATCAGCGAAACTAAGAAGTTGGTTCTCAAGCTTCACAAGAGAGCCACTTTTGTCTGTAAACCTGATTTTCTCGAACACGGCTGCGAATTCGTGGATTCATGATCAGAAGGATGAAACTGATGTAGTGAAAGTTGTTTCGAATAGAATCTCGATGTAATAAATCATGGTTCCACTAGGGTGTTCCGCTAACTTCACACACGTTGTGCAGCAACGTGTTTTACATTAACATGAACGTCCTTGCATGACTGTGCAATTAGCGATTATCAAATTTATCTAAGAAGGCTGATAACATGTTATCAGACAAAGATACATCCGCTTGCATAAATCTTACATCAAATAACATTATTTGAAACAAAAGGAGCAAATTAATCCAAAAACCTGATTTCTGAACCACAATTGGGAATTACTATTTACAGCAATATTATTTTGCTAAGCAATTTATTTCTATTTTTCACTAAATTGTTGGGAGTTTTTGACGAAGCACGAGTAAAGCTGACAGGTATTCATGCAACAGACATTAATTCTGGGGAATCTGCTGATAGCAATTGTCAATTTTTCATGGAAATGATGCATCATTGATAAATCTTATTTTTTGCTATGACGAACGTATTTTAGAATGGTCTAGATAAATGAACTTCGATATTATTGCCAACAAAATGTAAGTCGTTGACTATTTCAAAGCATCCCAAAGCACCACCTGTCTGCGTACCACATGCTCATAATGTACAGAGTATGTGTATTCTTGGTGCCCATTTGAATGGCAAATGCATTTGGACTACTCATGTTGCCACCATCATTCGAACTACATCACGTCGATTCTACATTTGAGAACATTGCGACCCCTAATCAGTGACGAGAATTTAAAAGTTGTATACTTCAGTCTCGTGAGAAATATAATCGAATACTGTTGCCCGGCATTTACTGGACTTTCAGCCAATATAAGGGTAGATTGGACCGCCGACAAAGCAGATTTCATCGACTTTTGTGTGGTTCTCAGTGCAATTGCAACGTTTTGACATCTTTAGAAGATCGAAGACACGAACAGTCTCTCAAACTCATGAATAACATCATGTGTGAGGACCACGTTCTTCGTGTTTTATTGCCTTCCATACCATCATCTGACTGGTTTCTGTTGCCAAGAAGACATGTTCTCAGACGCAGTATGTCTTTCATTTCCTACATCTGTTCATTTTTTATATTTTTTCCACGCCATCACCAAGCTAACGACCTCGTAAAACGTGCTCTGGGATCCGCCGGATTCCCATCAGTTTTGGAGCCCATCGGAATGTCACGGTCTGACGGTAAAAGGCCAGATGGAATGACATTGATTCCCTGGAAAGCTGGGAAATGCTTAGTCTGGGACTTCACATGCGTGGATACGCTGGCACCCAGTCACATTGCTGACTCCAACATCAAGTCAAGTGTAATCGCCGAAAAAACCGAGGCAAAGAAATTGGCCAAATATTCAAATTTGAGCGATTCAAATTACGTTGTGCCAATCTGTGTCGAGACTTTAGGTTCATGGGGAAGAGAAGGTATGCGTCTCATAAACGAAATCGGTCCGCTCACTAAGCGAGAGACAAGGGAAATACGATCTACTAAATTCCTCTTCCAAGCTTTCAATATGGCGGTTCAGTGTGGAAATGCGATAAGTGTCTTATGCACCATACCGCGTACATCAACTTTGGATGAAATTTTTCTCCTGTAATTTAATTTTTCTTTGTAATTTTTCCTGTAATTGATGTTTTAAAGAGAGATTCGTTTGTGGATGCAAATAAATTGCTTGTTATTTTATAACTTAAAATACTGGCGCTCTTGAAGCGTTGAATTGTACACATTTTTGTAATGATCGATTCTTATTGTTTAAATACATACACTTATTATAAGTCATGCCATATTAGTATGAGTTGCGTTTTCTAGGTATTAAAGCGATGAGGATGAAGCATCTAACTATTTTTGTAGATAAGACAATGAAGTTGATAAACAAAAATGGCATTATCCAACCGTGAGGATTTAGTTGTTTCCCGCAAAAGTCTAACTAAGAATATCTGCTATTTTTGTACTTTCTGTTGATTCATTAGGTTGGATAGGGAAGCACTCTGTTTTCATGCATGTCCTTCAGCTACCATGTGTTTGACTAATTCCTCTTTAAGTAGCGCTAATCTAATGGATTCATTTTAGCGAGGAAGGCACTTTATCACTGCTCAAAATCCTTCACAATAAAACATTTTATCTCTCATTTTCATCGTCAATTTGTTCAAAAGCCAAGCTCAACCAACCACATTCATCCCTGCTTGCATGATTAAATAGATGCTTTCAAAAAGAGCAACACAGGAGCCATCGAGCAAGCTGATCATTGACTAAAAAGGAGGCGCTTTGCTGGGCTCGAAACTAAGTTCTTTTTGAAATAGAAGTTGACAAACTAATACCTGGACGTGATAAAATGTAGCGATGATCGTCTGAAGTCCACAGTTTGCCCGTTAAAATATCAAAACTGAAAGAACATTTAACAAATGATTTTGAGAGAAATGTCTCCACTGTGAAATTTGAGACACATGAATGGCAATTGCAAGTGCATATTCAATGGTGTAAAACGGTGAACTCAAAAGTATTGTGAAAATATATCCTTCATGTGAGTTTATCACTAAACAAATTAATTCCAGAAACGCAACGGGCATTTTATACATTTTTAAATTAATTGACATTTGCTATTCAAATTTTATGCAACAGTGCATTAATTGTAAACCATTAGTTACGCTGACTGGAAACTGACATTGGTAGATGAATTGAAATTTCCTATCTCAGGATATGAAATAACTTGCACTGGAAAAACAATGACGTCACTTGAAATTGCATCCAATCCAATGAACCTGTTGATGTTTATGATGAGTTGACACGCCCTGCATGGCTGTCGGTTCTTTTCTATTCGATAAAGCTCAGGAAAAATTAAATCTGTCAGTCTTTCATAACTTTTGTCCTTTCGTGGTTTTCTACGTCTGCTGTCTTCATCAACTTCGCCTGTCATTTGTGTCTTTCTGTCGTTTTGATGCGGAAAATGTGACCGAGCCAACTTGCAGCAAAATGTCTGCTCTAACTTCTTTCAATTTGCTTTTGACTTTTGGATAGCATCAAAGTTGGTCTATCTCCATGGAATTTCAAGCACTTGATGACTATTGCTGACTATTGATCATGTCTGAACTGAATTTCCTTTATTTACTTAAGTTATCAAATGTATAGTGAACACTTGTTCCTTTGAAACTTGGATCATATTCACTACAGAGGGCTAATTCAAGCATTTTCAGAATTAGCTTTCAAAGCTTTGTTAATGACCGAAATGAAGCTGCTTTATAGGCGCATATACAAGAGTTCACAAAGTGAACGGACACACTGCTGCACACGCAGAGACGCACGTCCAATTGTGCGTGCGCCATTGTCTCGATTCAGTAGACTTCATGAAGTTGGTCACGTTCCTCCTATGTTCATCTGCATAAACTTTGTGCAAAATTCAAAAGTAGAGCTACATGCAGCTTTGAGTTGAAAATTCTTCAACTTCTTTGAGTTGGAAATTCTTCGAGAGGAACTTTGACTGATTATCCGGCAGTTGCCACAGTGACGTAACCATAGAATTAGACAGGGCATCTCTTCTTCTGTTTGAATGGAAAGGAAGCATCACAACATGTAGCGTTACTGAAATGGTACAATTTGATGACATAACACCAAAGAAATCGAACAATGAGCAGCCAGTTCAACACTAAACAATTCGCAAATTGTGCGAAGTTTCAGTGACTGTTATCAACCGGATCACAGAGCAAAAAGACACAGTCGATGTCAAGTTCTACAGAGAAGTTTGTGAACGTTTTTTCGTGCGCTTGCTAACTATTTTAAAAATGATCGGAAGGACCAACATTATCGGGAAAACTTTTGCACAACGCTCTGAATTCTTAGAATCTGAAGGAATCGTGGCGATCGGAGCATTTTCAAGGAAATCACAGCAATCCGCAAGCGGAGCACGACTATTTTTCCTATCTCTGTAAAGTATTAGAAATTTCTTTTTCCCCACTTAGTAAGTTCCTGTATTTGCCATCAGTTTGTACTTCTCGCAAAGTGATACGCTTAAGCAATCTAATTCTGTGGACTTAAAGAATCCTCTTTCTTTTTGAAAAGAGTGTATTGCTGCGCTATCATGTTGATAAACAGTAAACGAGAGGACATGCGTTCCCTATCAACTAAGGAATAGCGTGCCATTTGGCTGGCTAGCTATCAGTTTGTTTGCAAAATGTGTCAGCATCCTAGGAATGCATGAGAGAGAAGCAATACCTGAAATCCGAAAAAAGTTTGGCCACCATGTTCCTTTGCCATTCCTTAGATGTCTTGTGCTTGAAAGGCATAAAAGTGAATTTTTATTTAATAATGCAATCCTTTCTAAACCAATAGAAAAGTCGACCATTTATCTTAAGCAGATTAGGGACACAAAGCCGATAGTGTGTCCTGTCTTGATGTTTATTTATTCTGCTGCTGTGATTATCATAGACATCGAATTTTTAATTCAAAATTGAGGTTTACTTTTGAATAACCCTGTATATTGATGAATGATTGGATGACATTCAACACTGTCTTTGAAGTTGACTACTAAGCAACAAAGCCATTTTTTGTGATCCGACCTAGATCTGAACCTTTGTCTTCTTCACACAGAGCGAACATTCCACCACAAGGTCACTGTCAGGATAAGTAAAGAATTCATTTTTTCTAATTCGAAGTTTATTCTTTGTAAATTCCTCAGTACACCGAGAATTTGGATGAACTGAGAATATGCAGAAAAATCATTTAAAGCAGCCTGTTGAATAGTCAATGAGGCCTGGATATTCAAAGTCATAAAGGGCGCTCCTATTCTCTTTTTGATGTTTCTTGCCATTCGATTTAGCATTCCAGAAATACGCACGTGCTCATTTGAAGTGGGAGATTTCTCTTCGAAGCATCTCCGAAAACAATAGTTCATTAGGGAGACACATTTGCAACTTAAATGATAGAAATAACTTGTGTGACAAACTTGCTCTCGTCGAGAGATGAAATGTCAACTTTTCAACAAGGATTTCCTCTTGTGA
Organism: Prostheceraeus crozeri; assembly: GCA_907163375.1. Classification (NCBI taxonomy): domain Eukaryota; kingdom Metazoa; phylum Platyhelminthes; order Polycladida; family Euryleptidae; genus Prostheceraeus; species Prostheceraeus crozeri. The sequence continues at coordinate 630,793 of CAJQUW010009290.1, forward strand.
TTAACTGCATATTTCTTATTGTGCGAACATGAATGATACTTAACTTCCTTCAATCCATGGTACTTGCTCACTCAAGTCGATCACACCTGACATCAATATGACTTTTGAATGAAGGATGATGCGCCAAGGTGAAGAATCGTGATGATGAGGGTAATTACTTTGTCGTGAAAATCGAAGTTTAGAATCCTCCCCATTTAAAACGTTAGCGGCAGATACATACTTACAGGTTATTGTGAATAAAAGTTGAGAGAATATTCATGTACACACGAGTTTTCACATTATCAAAGACCGACAGAAGTCAAGGGCAAGTTCAGCGTCATCTGCTCAGGGAGACAGTCGGAACTGTGATAGAATAAAGCTCAATGCTTCTCCTCTACCAGCCACAGAATTAGATTGTTTGAACCTCAGCCCACTAGGGGGGGGGGCAATTTTTCGCTTCCCTGGCGATTATTTGAATATTTTTTAAACCAAGCAAGCTGTGGTCACCAGACTTTTAGGAGCTTACTTTCTACGTAATATGCAACTTTTGACTGAAAGATTTGGCACAATATTTTTGGCGTGAGAGCTATTTTAAAACTTGAATGTTTGGAATATTTTGGATGATTTCGGCATATATTCACTTCTAATGTTTACTGTGGCATCAATTCCTGATGAAATAAGTTGAGATCACATAAAGGATTATTCCTATCAATATAGAGCTTCTCACAAATGCAAAATCTTTGAATTTGAAATTATCTGCTTATTATGTATGCATGTTTGAGACTTGAAATTCAAAAATATGATTTTTTATTAGTTGTGAGATTTAGTTCTGCGTCGGATCAGCAACTATTGAAAATTTTCAGAATCATATTGCTTTTAGTCTCAGAGTCACCGAATTGGGTTGCTTCCTCACCTGCAGAAACTACATACTAAAATGTGCGATTTTAGTGATATTTGAGCTGAACTAAAGGTTTGAATTATTTGATCTTTGATCTCATCTAATACAATGATGTAATCTCAGAACGATTAATAATCATCTTTCTATTAACCACCTTGACCAGATCTTTTTCGATTAGAATGTGGTCTATTAGTTTTTGTTGACATTTTCCATTTCAAATAGTGATCTAATGGAAATTTGTTAAATTTTGGCGTTTTTTTACTTTGAACTTCACCTCAGCCCACGGATGACCTTAGAAATATAGCTGATGATGTTGTTCTGAATCCCCTATTCGATTGATGCATTATTTAGTAAAATTGGTGTAATAGTCTGGGAAATCAGCAAGGGGACGAAATTCGCCCCACTGGGTGGGGGAGGGTCAACTGTTTCACATTCCTACAAGTAAAGACTAATTCAAAACGACGGCACATGCTGGAACTTAGCAAGTTGACAAAATGGAATTCCTAATTCCCCACAGAGACACAGAGATAGGAAAAGGTCGTGCGTCGCTTGCGGATTGCTGTAAATTCCAGAAAAGTGGTTCGATCGGCGCGATTCCCTCAGATACAAAGAATTCACGTCATTGAGCAGAGGTTTTCCCGCTTATGTTGGTCCTGCCGATCATTATGAAAGGGGACAGTTAGCACACGAAAATTGGTTCACCTGATGATTTCACCATGCCTCCTCAGCATTCCTCACTGAATGTAAACTGGACAGGAATGAGTGACCGAAGCGATATTACGGCACACACGCACTGGCTATGTCCGAAAGCCGGCTGCCAGCTTATTGTTTGAGACAGTTTGCGCCATTTCCAATATTATGCGATGCATCAAGCTTCCCTTCTAGTAACCTGAACTAGCGGAGCAAACTGTCTCTTTTTGTGCTACCAGCGTTTAGTCCAGCAACCAACCAGAGTGAGTTTCTGCAGGGAGAGAGGCCGAAATGAGACTTTCATAGAATAATGTGCACCCTATGCCTACTACGAATGTGCGCGTGCTCTGAGTTCCACCGCTTCCTCCTCCTGTCAGACAGGATTAAACAAAAACGCTTGTAAATCCAATTGGAAGGAGACAAAAGACTGACGTCGTCGGCGAAAGTGAGAATTTCTATGTTTTCATATAGGGAGAAGAACTAAGTATAAAGTCATCATTTGTGACATTCATTTAAGACATTCAGATTTAGCAAGCCTTCCTATGTCGCCAAACACAACATTGTGGACAATTTTAGTCATATTTAATCACATTCTCGCAGACGACACCGATCAGAAGCATGATAATAACTAGGGCAGTTTTTTTTTGGACCTATAAAAAGCAAATTTTGACCTTGAAAACGAGAAAATTTGACAAATTTTGACCTTAAAGAAAACGCGAATTTTCCAATCTAGAATCATATTCCATTACAGTTTATTGTAGTACATACACAAATAGTTGCATACATTTTCAGGCAAGAAAGGTCTGTCCTTGCGCAAAAGCTTACCCAGCATAGAAAAGGATCGTTCAAATGCAGCAGAAGTTGGCTGACAGCACCGAAGTTCAGCGTACACGGCTGGAGACACGTTCACTTGTTTTGATTTGATAATGTTGTCAACGTCACAGTTCTTGATCATGCATTTTTTATGTAAGCACCGATGCCCACACAGTCCTGCTTCAAGTTTAGTGTCGCTATATCGTCGTGGGCTTCTTTGAGAGTGTATTTCGAGCTCTCCATTTTCTCGATCAGTTTCGGAAGTTCCTGGTAGTCGCGCTGAATCTTCACGAGGGACTGTGCGACTGTGGCATCATTGACAGCAGCTTTAGCACGACTAACAAGGATGTCCGTTCCTTCGAAAGAATTGACGATTTCACGTACCTCAATTTGTGTCATTCTTTTAGCTAAAATCCTGCAGTCATAAATTTTGATTTTTTTTGACAAGTCAAAAAAAACTGCCCTAATAATAACATATTCAAATGATAACAAATTACTAGAAGACAATTCATGCCACAATTTGTGGCTTAAGACTCAAATTTTCGCTTAAACAAAGAAATCATAAAAAAATCTCATTTTATCGAAAGCTTCTATTTCGATCCACTGTAATATCTACATGTGCCTTTCTTTGATACTGTGTGATAAGAAGAGGAATCTGACAGCGCGCAGATTCGCATTAGCCATAGTGTGCATTATTCCATGAAAGCATCATTTTCCCGGCCTCGTTGCCTGCAGAACCTCGCTCTGGCTGCCGGACTATTCTGACCATGAAGACAATGCTCTTATGTAGTTTTCTACCTTGCTTGTGATCGAATCGTGGTTAGAAGAGTTGCAGATGTTCGCGTCTATTTGGGCTAAATTGTTTCATCTATGCCAACATTGAACATCTGCCGGCTTCTCTCTGGGCTGATTTGATAACTGGTTTATCTGATAGGACAGTATTGCCAGGGTTTCCGAATATCTGAATTTCGAATGATAAAGGCAAATATAATGAATGAAACATTCATTGCTCAACATAGTCAAATGTAGCTTACAAATAACTCATATAAACATGATGTGAGTCAAGAGTTCACAGGATTCGAATTTCGTCAATAAACATACTATTTCACGGGCAACTAGCCAACTCATGTCCACCCTGGAGAGTTGTATTGATGAGGAAAGCTCCATTACCACATTACGAGTTGATCATTGTTTACTCATATCAAATAAAATATGTAAAATTATATAAGTAACCAACGAATCAGCGTGAACTCGGAAATATTGCGTGTTTAAAGTCGCAAGTCTTTCATTGAAACTCAAAGCAAATAATTTCGCACTCAAATCCAATCATTTCTATTTCTACAAGAGTGAAATTTCATCAAAGTTGTCAGAATTGAAGACATTTCCATTACGTCATCAAATCTTATGCAGTTTCTTCGCGTTAAATACAAAGTACAGTACGATGAGAATTCCGTGTAATTATCCAACGAAGGGAAATCGTAATGCCAGCTTGATTGGGTAATCGGATAACAATTTCTCATGAAAATGTGAATCGTTTTAACGTCCATGTCAAATTGCTATCCAGATTGAAATTGTAGAGAAATGCATGTAGATAGTACTGTAGGCTGAGGAGAGCATTACAGAGTTTCCTTTTTGGTAAGGAAGATAATATGCTCTGGAAACAGGAGACCTTCTTTGAGATGTCGGCAGCGTGTGAAGCGTTTGATGATGAATTTTGATACGATGATGAAAATCATCCCAAAAGTCATTCATACAAGAAAATAACTTACTAATTGGAATGATTAATTGAAATAGTCCGTATCAGATTAGCAACAATGAAATGAAATAAGTGATAAATCAAATTGCCATGCAAAAGATGTGCAGTAGGCAGGATTCGAACCTACGACCCAGGTTCACTAGACCTGCGCTCCACCGACGGAGCCACGAGCCGCTTGCATGTCACTGTGTCAATTGACAGGATCAAACCCTAGAAGAGGAAGATAGAATAGAAAACTATTGGGGCATCTTCGAAACCAAATGCAATTCAAGGAAGCATTCCATTCGTGGTCAAGAAAGATCTTCTATAGTAGAAGCATTGTTGTGATTTCATTGAATCAGAATATAATAATTGTTCGCTGAAAAATAAGACTCCGAAATCACAAAGCGGCTAAAAAACCAAAATTCAGCAGCAGAATACAACACTGTGTCTAAATTCATTTGTGCGGGAGGTTAGTCATTATTAATGAAAAAAGAAAAGTTGAATATCTCCCTTTGGTCGACGAAAATTGTAGAGTTATATTTATAACATTACCTGAATTGTCCTCATTATGCATTCTACAATACACAAGACATTAAATAAAAATATGTCCTCTGACTTCACCTAAATTATCTTTATTATGCATTCTATAATACAGGGCAATATATAAAAATATGTCCTACAACTGAATTTGCCGTGTGATTTATTGACTCAATCAAGTACAAAATTTATAAAAAAATAGCATTCTTCGGATAAGTGCTTCCAATTTTGATGCATATATTGAGAATAGTTTTGTACAATAATTCAGTTTTGTTGTGTTTGTTGTACACTATATTTTCTATATATTATGTAGCAAAGAATGCATGTTACGAAGATATGATGATACGTAGGCCATTATGGCCTTGTCAGAGAACCCTCCCCCTCCAACTATATGTGAACAGCAAGGCCGTGTATTTATTTATAAATAAATTAGTCAATGCATTATTGAAGATTCCCTCGTTAAAACTTTTCCATTCGTGTTTAAGTTTTCACATTTGTCTCCTATCCCGAACTATTATTGTGACTAACAGCAGAAGTTGAAAGAAAATGCTGGTGAACAGCACCAAAAAAATAAGATTTCGAAAAGGAAAACCTTCTTGTCAAAAGATTGATGAAGAATGTAAAACAAAGTCCTACATTTTCATCGTTAAAACAAAGAGATACTGATAAGTTCTGTAGCAGATTGCAAGTTGCTTGTCCTTATTTGATGGCAGCAGAAATAGAACAAACATTATTAAGATAATTAGAATATGGATGAATCTGAATCCTGAAAACAACTTGTCAACATCGTCTTAAAGGACATCTGAATCAAAATTCTCATTTCAAGAGTGAGATGATTCTAAATTTAACTCTCTTAATTTTCTAATTTCTTATTAATGGCAATGAACAATGAACCATTTGAATTCCAGTTCCAATTTTATCTTGCAGCTTCTCTCGATGTTTCGTCGCATTTTCTAAAAGAAGAAGCGTACACAAGATCATACTTCAATTTGTATTCATATGCAAATACCAATACTTTTAAAACGAAGGGCTAGTTCACAGTCTGCGATTTTGATGACCAGAGTCGAACCGTGCCCGGATCTGGAACTTTGGAAACAAAATGGAGCCAACCCCCGATTTTCAAGATTTTCATAGTTCTCCATAACGTCTTCCTATAATTGGCATTTCTTTATGTCGCGTTGATGCATAAACGAATCCAATTTGCTTGGTTTGCAATCATGTCCATCATAACGAACGCCAATATCATTAAGAATCATTGGCTACGATATGCGCTTCCTACACATCCAAGCATAATCTTCTTCCTAAGAACTATTCCATCAGCAGATTTAAATAACAGCGTGTTCTGCATAGAACATGTCATGAAAAATCGATTATTTCGAAAGATAAGACAGAATTACTCGTATTGTCGGGATAAGTTGTTGAGAAATTAGAAGCTTCGCAAAGGGTGCAAGCCATAATTTCGGTTTGAAAGCATGCGTTTGCATATGTCGACTAATGAATACATTCGATTAACACATTCATCAAAAATTTGCATTTAATTTGTAGTTATAAGGATCGTTCAAGAGTTACGTAATCGCCTAAGAGGTGAAGGGAGTTGTCGAAGTGATTACAGGCGATTACGAGTTGGAAGGCAAGCTTGAGGCAACGAGTACACAATTGCTGAGAAAAAATGGAATTTGGTTGTTAATTTCCTATACAGCAGTCTATTTTAGGTTCAGTACGTTGACTATTGTTTTCAATCATTGTTAATTATTCAGATATTAAACTCTTTTAGACTGTTTTATAATTCTTTCAGACTAGATATCATTTTTGATATTATTCGATGTTTACGATTACGATTTCAAATATGATGATAATATATAGCCATTTTTCATATTGAATAAATATTTATGCTTCCGACTTTCAATTCCAATTGTTTTCTCGCCAAAATCATTTTTAAAAATATGAAATCTTTTGTTGTGAATACAACTTCATTTGTGTGTAGGAAAATTGTCGTTCGTAGGTGATGCTTGCAAATATATGTCAAGACTGGAGCCCAAATTGGACTGCAGGATACGGAAACCGTAGTAATATCAAAAGGATGACATTTCGAGGCACACAAGTTTCAACTATAACCCCGGCCTTTCAAATGAATAAAAGGCCTAAGTACACGCCCAGAGATTGCAACTGTAGCTAAAGTAACGTCAAAACTCGGTTTTCTATGAAGGGGGTTGGACCGGTGATTGTTATCGCTGTCATTCAGGAGGTGGTTAAACAGCGGTAACGGGCCAATTATGGGGATCTTCAAAATCTCGGAAAAAGCGATTGCGCAATTCTTGGACGATCCCCTATGAGTTTATGAATACGCATCTGCTGTTTTGTAGTAATAATAATAGCCTTTATTTGTCCACAATGATTCCGTAGACGTGCAATACTGGCACAATTGAAGTTCATACAAGTTTCAAATTACGCGACATATAGACAGACTACAAGAAGTCAAAGATACACGCAAAAATTCATCTAGCGTGAAAATGAATAATCTATAGTGTATATGAGTTGGGTAAACGGACAGTCTTTGCCTTCGGTAGGCGCAGTGGACATGTGTTTCGGAGGTACCTACTCCGTGAAAGAAAAAATCCTCTGAACGGGTCACTAGAATTGTCAACAGTCTGCTCCATTCTGCAACAGTCTGCGTTAAAGTCTGCTCCATTCAATATAAAAATGTTCTATACAGTTTAGAGCCTATTCCATTTAATTTAAAACATTCAGTTAAAAACGAGTTCCATTCTACAAAAAATAACAAAGCGACATTGAAACAATCAATGATATCATAATATGTCACTAACATAATATGCACAGCACAAAATTTGCAACCATTTGCAAACCACACTAGAGATATCGGTGGGCATATAATTAATAGAGCGCTTCATTGGATTGATTCAGTCTCAAGATGTTGATCGAGAATTGAGTTGAACTGTCTGCAACATTGCAACATGTTAATGTGCAGGAGTTAATGAAAACAGTGATCGCCTGATTTTCTAACTGTGCGTTTGGAGATGTTTGTCGTGTGCAAATGAACTAATTCATTTGAATGTTTGATCTGATATTGAAATTTGTTTTGTTGTGTGCTCTGATTTGCTTGCCTTTGCAGTCGATGGGCTACTGAGTTGAAAATTCGAGATAACTAAAATTTCACAAAAGAGATGCTAAAATTTCATCCGTCCATGAAAATAATCGTGTCTTGACACTGTTTCCGGCAATGGATTTAGGCATTCAGAAATTATGCTCTCCGGGAAAATCACAAGTTGAGCGAATCTCCTAATGCACATGGCAGATGCAAGATCCAATAGTAAATTAGGAGATAAGTTCCTGATCTAATGATACTAGACGGCAACTACACATTCTCCTTTAAAAAATCGCTACTTCAAGCTCGAAAATAAAGAGAAAGCAATGGATGTGGGCGCTCTTTCTACTTGTGATCCTTTTGTTCTAAAATGTAGTCATTTTTATGAGTGTCAGTTCGCTGCGCCTTAGACTCACCTTTTTCCATTCTAATTAAAGCTTGTTGCGTTCTATTTAAAGTCTGTCCAATTCAATTTAAAACACTAAGTTAAAAATGAGTTCCACTCTAGAACGAAAACAAAACGACATTGAAGCAATCAATGATATCACAATATTTCATGATGCATGTGCAACACAGAATCTGATGAATGAAATTACACGGATCTTCATAATAACTGGATCATGAAAAACAATGAACAATTAAACATTATATCCAAAATGTGTTCATCAACTCACCAATGTAGGACTAGGTTAAACACCGTATTGTAAGTCTTGACGGAGCGGTGACAGCCACATCCCACAACTACATCATCATATTATCGGATGAAATGATTCATTCCTGGAAATCGAACAACAGCAGAAGTAGGCATCTTTCAATCGGTTTAACGTGTTATCATCCCATGCGTCATACATGCACACACTTTATGAGTGCGGGATCCACACAGTTTTAAGATGAGAAACTCGCTCGTTCCATGTGCTTGGTAAGTTAGAATGGAAAAAGGTGGAGAGAAAGATGTCGTCATACTTGGACACTTTAAGCTCCAAATTCCTTTATCCGGCGCCGTAGACGTTGCATGTCGTCCTACAATAGCTGATCAGAGCGGCGAGGAATGGCCCAAACTAGCTTATGACATCCAGGGTCGACTGCACAGAAGCAGTGTTAGATAGAGTGTTGTTAGTGACCCGTGAGAGATTTGTTAGCCTAACAGTGTTTCGGTGCCTTCGTTCTAGAATGGTTGAACAACCTTATTAACCCTTTCGCGCCGGCGGACGACACCTTGTCGTTTCTCCCACTGTGCGAAGACCACAACTTATCGTCCTTGACATCAAGTTGCTTTTTAGCATGACAGATGGCTTGTATTCATCAATGAATTAAGTCAGCTGCTTACGACATTGATTTGAATAACTATATTTCTAAATTTCTGCCAGACGCGTTGTTTGAATTACTCTGCCTTTGGACGAACAGACGAGCCAATATCTACAATGCTACATTTTAGAATTGCAATGCAAAGCAAGAAATGCTGGAAAGAATGGAAAGAATCACGCTATCATTACACAACTTGGGACTTTACGTTGAAGAATGCTTCCAAGTTTATCACAATCAGTGAATCGAACACGTGGACAGTTTTGGCCATGACAGCTGTGCATGTAGCTTTTCTGTAATTCACTCTTTATCGTAAATTGTTGCTTTGAACTTAAATTAACATCTTTGGGTCATATAACATCATCATAAGTCATCTAAAAGCAAAAGGAAGTGACAGATAACGGTTTTGAATTCTTGAAATTTAGCGATTTTAATCAGGTTCCTGGTTTTCATGTTTTATAATGGAATAGGCGCGAAAGGGTTAAGGACTGCACAACAGGCTGCTCTACGTTTATCTATCCTAGTACTGACATGGGGTTGGTAATCATAAAAGATTGCATACTGCCAGTTCACCCAGGCACAGAAAAGATCTACTCAATGTAATGTACATAATTGTATCTACACTGAACATTCGATTTCTCGAAGAGGCCTGTCGAGAAGATCGAGGTAAGAATAGTGTCAGAGCAAAACGGATAAAAGGATAAAAGGATAAACGGATAAATTTTCATAAAAGGGCCCTTGTTCGAAGTTTAGTAGCCGTCCAATAATGACGTTCAAAATAAAGCAATAATATAGGCGCTTTTTGAAGTAAATTGAAAATCATACGGAAACGATAAAATCCAGATACAACGCATGACTTATAGATCTTGATCTTTTTATTTCTCTAATTTCATCGCTTTGAATAAAGCTTTTCATCTTATAGTGTTGCAAAAACGCTTCTTATATCTGGTAAAGAAAAGATATTTGTAAGACTTTATTTCTCATTCACATTTCTTCTATCATATTCTCCTATTCGTAACCTTATTTTTTCTCGTGTTATCAACATTAGGCAAGTGAAACATTAATAGGTTGGACAACATAGGAGTGACAAACATCGAAGCTAAATAAAGTCATTCATAAACTTGTTGCTTTCAAAAGATGTCGGTCTTTGGAAAGGCATCCTGGCGCTTGAAACAATCTCATTCTAACGGTTGGAAATTCTAATATTTAGGATGGAGAGTGAAAGAGAATAAATGAAGATAATGGAGAAATAAATATCATTCATGCGATAAATTATTCAAAGTATTCTGCCAGAAACAGAAAATATCTTTGATGGAAATCCATTACAGGTAGATATGACTAAAATACAAACTGACATTCATTTGGCACGAAGGAATAGCTGCGTGACCTGTGGGAATAGCAAAATCAAGGAATGTTCTTAGGAATGCGACGAAAGAAAAGATATCATTGAATTGAGGTCAAAAATTCTTCAATTTATAATGTCGGCTGCAATCTCTCCTTTATTCCTCTTGCAATATGATACCGCAGACTATCATGTGCTTTGAAGTATACTTCAGAAGTGGGTTGTCGAACAGAGATAAAACATTTTTGTTCGGCGGCGATGCTTGGAAATAATATTATCAATCTGGTTTCGTATGATCCATACTATCGCCTTAAGATTATCATTTAGCTAATGGATTGTCGTACAAAGGATTAGAGAAAACTAGCAAAGAATGTCTGAACACGGCATGTCATGTCTACGAGATCATATCGTGTTAACCATTAACTAAATTATAAGACTGTCTTAAGCTTGGAAAATCCGGGGGCTCCAGTAGCTTGACGTTACAATTATTCAATCGTTCCAAAAAATTTCAAAATTGTCGTACGTTCATTCCATTGGTGGTATCAGCTCTAACCAACTTGGTCAGATTCTTGCTACAACATAGAGTAGGGATATACAGGTAGAGTGTCGACTCAAATAAGTATCTGTATACAGTGAAAATTTTTATATCAAAGGATTCAGTTTTTTGCAGAGATTACGCTCCCGTGGTCCAAACAATTATTTGAGCAGTTTTAAAAAAGTCAAAATTTTGCCAATTTAAATACTACCGAGATGACTCAACCTTCTAAGTAGTATGAAACAAGTTGGATATCAAGGGGGATGAATATTTGCTAATAAGCATCGTTACTAAGCGGAAATTAAGTTGATTATGAAGGGAATTTCATGAGCAGCATTATAATGGAAGTCTTCATGAAAAAGTCGAGATCCTATTTTGCTTTCTTGGCTGACATTTCAAGTTTTCAATTCAGTTTTCACCGGCATGATTTTATGACTCAGTAAATTCATGTTTCATTTCTTGAATCAGAATAGTGATGTGGATCCATTTATATCTTTCAAAGTTAAATGAAATCATTGTCCTTGATTCTGTTATTTTGTTGTACCAGTGGCAGGTTGCTTATGATATGATCTCGCTTAAGAAGATTCTCGTGATGTCAAGTATGATAGCAATAGCAGCCCAACGAGTTGCCAATTTAACAAACATTACCTGTCCAAGGCTGTCATGACCCCTAATCTGTAAATTAATATCATTTCCTTCTGCTTTATGCTATCATGATTAGTCAATTCCGTTGTAATTTCTTCAAAACTGCATGAATGTGCATATATCACATTTGGTAACTATTCCGACTGTGTCATCGTTGAGTTGATTTAATAAAATCGAAAGTGTATACACATTGGGGATTTAATAAATGCGCAGTTACCACTCTACCTAACATACTTACTCTATGTGCTACACTGTAAATCATTAAGTCCTATTTAAGTACCAATCTGAGTGCTAAACGGAAGAGTACTAAAATTACAGAACTTGAATTCACAGAAGAGCTAAAATGCTTACTAAGTACTAATTGAGTGCTAATATGATGAAATATCAATTTAAATAAATCATCCAGTCAATCACGTTTTCAAAAATTAAGTAGAAATGTGTCAGCTATATAATTACTTGAAAAATAGAAATATTGATTTGAAATGCACATTAAAAAACAAGAAAACCGCGTTTGATATGACATTCGTTTTACTTTTAGCCCATTAAATGCACCATTAAAATGACGGTTAGGCTTACGCTTGGATGGCAACTCAAATAAATGTGTCTACCATCCTGATACCATTCTTTAATCCACACGGACATCATGCGCTGACTTGTAAAAATGGAGGGGACGTCGTCAATCGGCACAATGCCATGCGAAATGTCGTGTATGAATGCTGCAGTCGATCGCTTTTACAGCCCCAGTTAGAAAGAGGCAATGACTTGAGTAATCAACCAAAAAATCGCCCAGCCGATATCTTGCTGTCGGATTTGTCATTAGGGAAATCCGCCGCGATTGATGTGACGGTCGTACATCCGCTCAATCTATCAAATTTAACAGGAGCGAGTATGACTGTCCAGCATATCACATCAGCTGAAGAAACTCGGAAGCGTGACGTCAACACAGAGAAATGCCGGAGTTAAATTTGCAGTGCCTCCCCTTTTGCTTGACAGCATATGGAGCTATGGGTGACGATGCCATGGAATTTGTTACGCGTCTAGGAACCAGACTCGCAACACGGACCGGGCCCTGTGGGAACGCATCTTGCTAATATCAACAGATTATCTGGCGAGGTAGCGATTTTGTGGATAATTTTTTTAAGGGTTCATTTTCGTGTAAAAACTATCTCCGCATGTGAAAATGGTCATCATCTATCCAAAAACATGTGTAAAATTAAAAAACGACAGGTGGCGAAAAAGTTGCGATAATTAGTTGGTAGATATTTGTTTACTAATGCGAGCTGATTTTTCGCCAACCGGCGAAATCGTGGATATTGAAGCAATTAATTAGTGGTAAGTAGCAATGTTCGTATATTACCTTCACATGAAAATATGTTGTATACTCAGTCTGATATGATAAAAAGGGATCTTTTTTAATTCACGAAGGCTTAAACTAAAAAAGTATTTATCTTCCATAAATGTCGCAGTAAATACTATTATATTAGTCAAATATTTGTCATTGTTGTAAACTATTGAATGTCAAGAGATGTTATGAAAATTGATATAAGCGGATTCTCTATATTCTTATCATTATCAAAGAATGATAGTCTGCACTTATTTCTTAGATGGATTAGCCATATGTGGGGGATAGTGAGGAGGTGAGGGAGAGACTAGAGCCTCGGCTGTAGAGGCGGATTACCAAAGAAAATAAGAGAGAAAGTCAAAAGTTAAAGGTGGCAAATAGAGCGCGAATTGTCGCCGGCGAACTTCGCCAGCGAATATCCCGCAAATATGACTGAACTTTAGCATGATATTCTGCAGCTGACATTCGCCAGTTTTTCGCAAGATTCGTTCCCACAGGGGGGTGACTGTCTGCGAAGCCATTGCTTCTATTTGTGGGAGGATATCTGTTGCGCTGGTAAGGTGCAATGCCAAGAACATTTTGAAAAGAACCGAGGCCTCCTTTGTTCAAAGCGAGATCTTAAAGACCGTGACTTGATGACTATTTTCAATTTATGCACAATTTTTCAAGTGTTCTCTTCTCCTCTTTCATTGTGCATAAATAAATTTGATGTCTAAAGGCCTACAAAAGTTTCAGGGCAAATGGAACATTTATCTCGACTGTGCACGGCCAAATATCTACCAGAAACATCTAGTCAGCACACAAAATTTTGATCATCGCTTAAAACTGTGAAATTTGTTCATTTTTAGTGATGAACTAATTGGGTGCGCTGACTAGATTCTCTTTCCTGTTGAGATTTGCTATATGGTTGATAGAGACGTAATGCTCCTTTTATCCTGAATCATCTTAGAGATAAAATTAATCAGACGTCTAGTACAAACCTTAAATGACGCTAAGTACAAAACATGGTTTATTGCTGATTTATGGTCTTTGATTTATAGATTTTCCAATAGGCTACGGCTATCTACTGGATTTCCTTACTTCACTGATTTTCCATTTGCATAACATTAACAACGTTCAGCGTAAGCGCCTGAAAATGTCCTACATTGTTGCCCGAAAAATCTATGTTAATACTATTGTACAAATTGAAATGAACTGGGCAGCAATGTAGGGAAAAAGCGAGCAGCAACGTAATATTGCAGTTCGAATATCTGAACCGCAATATGCTAAACAGGGATGTTGTCGTTCAATATTTTGACATTGGAAGATATACGAACCTAAACACAATGCTCTGAATACACATTTAGATGTACGCAGATTGAGATTTCAAAAATGTCTTTCAGATACATAGATACAGAAATCATCATTAAGAGATACATTGCTGCCTACCTTTTCCACATTGCACCATAGCTCAATTACGCACAATATATCAATCATGCATAGATTTTGAAAGCATCAATGAGTCGCACAGCCGAGACCGCATATCGGCATCTATGCTGTAAGGATCATTGATACTTACACGTACAAAGTCACGTACAGCATGACGATTTGTACTTAAGAGACATGGAGGCTAAAATCTCACATCTAGAAGAAACAATTTCTGAGGTAATAGAGGATTCAATGAAATATTACCACATCAATGACAATTCAACCATAAATAATGTGAGTGATGCAATAAATGAAAACCGTCAACCCTGTAATACAGGGAAACGAGACCCAACTCAAACGACATTGTGCATAGTAACAAGCACAACAATTGAATATGTTTCATCTCTCCCAAGAAAGATGATGAAATTCTAAAATTAACCCAAGCAAGAATAAAGGAATCAATTAATGAGCAATTGATAAAGAATCCCCAATTGAGCAATTGAAATTTCCAAAATCAACAGAGAAACTGGTTAACAATTTTATTTCAAGTTGGAATGATTCTTGTCCCACCAATAACTCAGACGAAGGGATGATAAAAGCATACGGTGCTCACTTCGAAGGTGAAGGAATAATGCCAGTTGAACTGTTCTCACAATGGCGCAACCACTTTAACAGGTTCGGTTTACCGAGAACCTGGTGGAAACATTGGACGAATGTTCACTGATGCTTTAAATGATGAAATACATAAAGTTATTGATAGAAGAGACAAATATCTGTTAAATAAAGTATACCAGCTTGTTGCATAGTTGTAGAATCATATTTCAGAATCCCTTCTATATTTGATAAAATTTGTTCCCAGGGAAAATCTTGGTAGAGAGGGATTTTATCGCGGACATTTATGGTCCTAATAATCTGGCATACTTTATATCGGATAGAGGATAGCTATACGATTCTCTGATATAGCTCGTGAAATTATTTGATATATCCCTCGGGCTAAAGCCCTCGGGATTCATCAAATAATTTCCCTCTCTATATCCCACAGAATCGCATAGCCATCCTCTATCCATAGAAGTCTATGGTCTATCCATTACATAGAAGTGTTAATATCTAGTAGTCCATGATTGATGGTTGAAAAAGCTAGGCATGATTACTATTGCAGTGAATGCGTGCTATGATTCATCCACATGTAGAAGACTGTGGAAGTTTCTGTCTACCATAGACTTCTAAATACATAGACAGTGGTCTTTGATTAAGAAGCCGGCAACAACGACGATTATATGGAAAGCTGACATATGGACAGTGAAATATGGAAAGCTGTAGGCATCAATGGATTGTTGCCAAAATTCCATTATTGTTTTCTAAAAATTGCGATAAAAGTAATAGGAATCTACTGATTGTTTGTTCATGAAAAAATGTGCTTTCAGAGGCTCAGGATCTATGCACAGGGACGATTGATGGAGGTTGCATTTCCAGTCCTGTATGGGATTTAATGAATATTTTTCTATAAACCTGAGGTCAAAGTCCTAGTCCCAATCATCAAGGTACCTAGGGAAGTTTGTCAAAGCAAGACCAATGAGCATTTTTTCTATAAACCTGAGGTCAAAATCCTAGTCCCAATCATCAAGGTACCTAGGGAAGTTTGTCAAAGCAAGACCAATGAGCATTTCAAGCAATGTCGTCAAATAACATCCATCCAACTCATGTCCCATCGTCAATATTCATTTGTAGCTACATCGTGCAGTACAGCCTGATTTTCTCAGAAAAATAGTTACTTTAAGTTGACCGTTTATTTCTTTATGAGTGCCAAGGTGTAACTGCATCTTTAATAGCAATGTAAATTGCATGATTATTAAGTCTTATTTCATGTTCTCTTAAAGGTTATCGGTATAGCTGATATTCGTAACGCCATACGTAAATCTTACACAGACTTATGCTCAAGTAGGCTAATTTAAGTTTTACATGATTCGATTCGACTCACAATTTGCCGATTCGTAGGTCCCTAGCATATTTGTGCAGTTTGTTTTGAAATTTAGAGTCTCCATATCTTCAAAATCTTCGAACTTTTATCACTCCACATTATAGACCGACAACGATGCCGATACCGAAAAGATGAATTAAAATCTGTCCTGTATGTATGTATAAGATGACTGCTATTAACTTTAGTAATCGATTAATTTCATCGAATAGAAGAAAGCCTACCATCTTATAGTGTTGCAAAAACTTTTTCTGACTGATAAAGGATGAAAATTTCTTCTGTCTCATTTTGGGCAGTATTGTCTCCGGCAATTCGTTGTCCCATTTTTCTTTGTGTTATTAGGTAACACATTATGCAATTGAGGCATTGAGAATTAGGCAACTGAAGCATTAATGACGCTAGACAATGTCGGAGTGACAAGCATTGGTGCTGGATAATCGGCATATTCAATTGTGAGCGCATCTGTAGACTTGGGAATTTCTCCTAGAACGATTTTCTTCAGCTCAATTTTGTTTGAAACGCTGTTTTTTTGTCAAAATGACAATCCACTGGAGCTGTCTATCAAAATGTGCATTATTGTCTTGACATTTCGCTTGATAAAGCAATGAATTCAGGGAAAATATTTTATCACCTACGATCTTTTGATCTGCATTAACATATTAAATATTCATCTTCAAGAAGACATTATCGCATTGTTGTTGTATCTCAGCGAATATGGCATCGATTTTCATGATGTAAACAGCTAATTTCTCGTTGATTTCATACATTTTGTTAGCATTAATTCGCACGCACATTACAACTGTACAGTTGAAAGTCAGAGCGAGTTTCTGCGGGGTACGGGAGCCGAAAATGAGACTTCCACAGAATAATGTGGACACTATGTCTGCAACGAATCTACGTGTCTGCCGAGGTCTATCCACGTTATGTTCTTGTCCACAGAATTAGACCGGTCGTTTCTTCTTCTGTTTGACTATAGAAAGGAAACATCACAACATGTAGCGTTGTTATGATGGCACAATCTGCTGGTATTATACCATAGCAATCAAACAATAAGCAGCCAGCTCTACATTAAATACGCCAAATTGTGCGAAGCTTCAGTGACTGTTATCAAACGGATCACACAGCAAAGAGACACTGTCGATATCAAGTTCTCCAGAGAAGTTTGTGAACGTTTTTTCGTGCGCCTGCCAACTTTTCTAACAATGATCGGAGGGCCCAACAATGTAGAGAAAATACGTTTTGAGCTGAATTCTTCAAATCTGAAGGAATCGTGGCGATCGGAGCATTTTGAAGGAAATCACAGTAATCCGTGCGGTCTATCTCTGTGCGGTATTGAAAATTTCTTTTTGCCCACTTAGTAAGTTCCTGCATGTGCCGTCGTTTTGAATCAGTTTGTACTTCTAGCAAAGTGATGCGGTTATCGGTAATTGCCTTGCTAGTTGATGCGGTGTGTTTTAATTCTGTGTTCTTGTCAGACGGGATCAAAGGGAAACGCATGTAGATCCTATGGGATTCCTATGAGATTGACGTTTCTTGGTAAAAATGATACTTTTAATGCTTCCATTGATTAAGTGAGATGTAGATTAAGTCTGGAGCCATGAATTTTGACATGGAATGTCTTTGGGTTGCCTCTTGTCATGCTTATGCGCCGTTGTCTGCAGTATGAAGCTAAACCCATTCAAATGCTTTGAAAGCATCCTGATAGTGGCAAACACAATATTTTGATCAGCTTTCACCACTTTTAACCACATTCTTGCACAGCGATCAGAGACGTGAAACATATACATTGCAGGAAGTAACTTGTAAGATTTTTCATTTTAAAAAATGTAGCTCTTGACTTACGTGGTACTTTTCTCTTTATCTATGAAAACATTGAAAATCTCTCTTTTGTGAAAAACGCCAATCTGCCTCCCATCGGATTTACATGTATCTTCTACGATCCTGTGTGGCAGGAAGGGCAGCTGAGTAGAACTCGTAAGACACGGACTTTCGTTGCAAGCATAGGGTGTACATCATTCTGTGAAGATATCATTTTTCGACATTGTTCCATGCAGAAACTCGTTGTCGCTGCCTGACTAGTAGCGTGCTGATCAACTTACGTTTGCACCAATTAATTCGAAACCAGTGTGATTAATACGAAATCGACGGCACATCGAGGAACATATCAAGTGAGCAAAAATGAATTCCTATTACCTCACAGAGATAGGACAAAAGTCGTGTGTCGCTTGCGGATTAATGTGAGTTCCAGCAAAGTGCTTCGATTGCCAAAATTCCTTCAGATTCGAAGAATTCAGATCATTGCGCACAAGTTTTCTCCATAATGTTGGTCCTTCCGATCGTTATAAAAAAGTAGCAGGCGTGCGAAAATTAGCTCACTTGATGATTTCACCATCGTCTTCTCACCATTCCTTACTGCATAGTGCATACACTGAATCGAATGTTAGCCAAGTTGTGTGTTTTGGTGTGTGCGTAGTGATGTCACCGCACGCACGCATCTCTCACTGGCTCTGGTGTCCTCTGCTAACAGCTTATTGTTTGCCATTTCCAATCGCAAGCGATACACGAATTATCCATTCGAGAAGGAGCAAGTTGTCTAATTCTGTGATGTGCCATTTCGACATTAAGGCTACATATAACCCTTCCTTTCTAGGAAACCGAAGTGTGCGCAGATGAATCTAATTCTGTGGTTTGCACATTTGGTGGCCATGGAGTGCCTAATTTGCTAGAATGAGATACATGTCTCGCATTTATTGCAAATGTTGTGATATAATGGCAGAATTAATAGAAGCAATTTAATTTGTCTGAAAAGGCTACAATATTATCTCGTTTTTCTTTCAGGCCAGAAGAAGGTGCCAATTATTCTGGTTGGCAATAAAGCGGATTTGACAGCGATCCGCACTGTGAAGCCGGAGGAGGCCGCTCAAACTGCTCGAGAATTTGGAGCTCGATATCTGGAGACAAGTGCAAAAACGAACTCCAATGTCTACGAGCTATTCTCTGAAGTTGTGCATAGTTATTTGAAGGCGGACGATTGTGCTAATTTTGTTCATCGTGTGGAACCTGCCAGAAAACTTCATCAAAAACGCCATTCCGACGATCCACAAATTCGACTGAAAATAAACAACAACGACTGCCTCATGGCTCTGCGTCCAACGAGGAGAAAACGACTTTCTGCTGACGCAGCCAGAGATATGCGCACTGTAACCACGTCAGAAGATGCTGTAACATGGCTAATCCGTAGGAAGGGCAACTGCGATCCGAAGCTGAAAAACAGTACCGGTAGTCATCACCACATTGATAAATGTCTCATGTTGTGAGCACATTCATCATTCCTACTTTCATCTTCCTTAAGGTATCCTATGGCAACGAAACAGCTTTGATTTCAATAATCAAATAAGCAGATCAATCATCAGATTGATTCACTAAAGCAACGATGCTTTCAAAATAATGACTCTTAATAACCTGCATAGCCTACAGTTATGTGTACACCTATGTACAGGACTCAGCTCCTTTAATTATAGATAGAAATAAGCCCATCGATTCGAAATAAGAATCTGTAATGTATTTACGACGTATCAGGGATTATCAAAAATTAATTGCAATTCATTTATTCCTTCCAATCCATTAATTGATAGTTTAAATTTCGTGTCGTCAAATAATTGAAATTAGAACTAGGACGGGACCTACTGACACTTTCTCCCTAAATTCGCACACAAAGGACTTAATAGCAAGGATTTGTAGATCTTGAAACGCTGAATACAAAAATCAAATTCTTGAGTGTCACAACCAGTCGCCTTCGGTTATAGGTAGGGTTAAAGGATTCCCATTGGAATCCAATTGTGAAATTTAAGAAATATCTATGGATTGTGAAACACTTGGCAATTTTTGCACATTTTCATTTGCAGAAAAGAAACTATTTATCAGAATGCCATGAAATTTGAAACATGATTGAGTTCAGAACATCAACTTCGATATACAAGTTGAAGTGTTGTAAAGGCTCTCAAACATCAAATACAGAATCAATCATCACTTTTCAACTTGTATAACTTGTTGATGTTCTTGAAATCAATCATGTTTATTTCATGGCAGCAATCATGATAAGTTCTTTTTTGCAAAAGAAAATGCATGAAAATTTCCAAGTGTTTCACGATCCATAGATATTTCTTGAATTTTACCATTGAATTACAATGGGAATCCTTTAACCCTACCTATAACCGAAGGCGAATGACTGTGACACTCAAGAATTTGATTTTTGTATTCAGCGTTTCAAGATCTACAAATCCTTGCTTTTAAGCCTTTTGTGCGCGAATTTATGAAGAAAGTGTCAGTTGCTCCCGGACTAAATAGCTGAGCAATCCATTACGATAATTGACATTGATCAATTTTTAAGAAACCTTACTGATTTGTTACTGTAAGTTAACAATGACGTGCAACTGTATTTAATAATAAATAGCGGAAAATCAGACAGTAACTAATCAGACATTGGATATCTAGCACCTGACAACCTGTTGCGGAGTCCACATAATACAGCAGGCGTCCGGGAGAGTAATTGAGAACCTAAATAGAAATATTTCAGATATATGAACTCCTTGTGCGAGTCCAGCGTCGGAGGGTTCCTTCAAGTGGATTTTGTAACAATGTAGAGCAGATGAAAAGTACAATAAATTGATTGATTTTCAAATAATGCCGCCGGTATTTAATACATCAATTTATCAAAGCTAGACACATTTAGGGGATTGACTATCAAGGAGCGAAGACTTAAGAAGCCTAAAAGATGAAATATTTATCGACTTTCCATTGATCAATTATGTAATTTGCAAAACAGTCTACCACACTGCCGCGTGAGGATCAAACAGTTCCAGCGGGATACCGGGAGCCGGATTTCAATTGCCGGTGGACCAACAACAGCAGCTGTTAATCGTGAAATGTCGAAATTCAGATGATAATGAAGCCGTAGAGCTTAATTATCTATCTAAGATTTACTAAAATATGAAGGAGGGATGTTGTAACTTATATTGAGTTCAAAAATGACAAAAACAATGAAAATGTCGTGACCCATTTTAACAACACATTGTATTTAAAGTTGCAAAGTTTTATTGAAAGTGGTAACTTTTGACATTGAATTATAAATTGAAACTTCTGCTGAAAATTGAAGCATTGAACTTGAAATTGTTCCATTTCTCGCTTGAATATATTTATAGCAAGCCAATAATAAATTGGAAGAAAAATACTGAAACCCTACTTTCACTGTAAACTGCAAACCGTAAATATCCATCAAAATTAACAGCTAAAATTAGTTTTACGGTTTTTACAGTCTGAACTGTTAATATCAGCAAAAACAGAGGTTTGTTTTATCTGATATGAATGGATTTTAACTGTTGCGTCATCACTCATCACGTTGTGACGTCATCACTTTAACAGATATTTGCGGATATTTTCTGTGAAGCTTTTCTACAAAGTTTAAATAAATAAATAAATGAACGTTGTTTATACACGGAAGCACATCAGGCACGGAGCCTTTCTTCCATGTGGCCGAGTTGTCATTTACCACTCTCATTCTTTTTCGTGTTGAGTGTTTAGCAAGAATGCAGAGTGTACCTATTTTAAAACTTCTAGGTTTGACACGATCAAGATTTGAACCAAGGTCTCCCGGACGCAGAGCGAACACTCTACCACAAGGCCACAGTGTCGGTTTAACCGTTATTTTAGCTGCTTTTAACGGTGTACAGTTTACAGTATGCATTCTGACTGATCAGAGTGCATAATGCTTAATTTCTATTAACATCATGCTTCAGTGTGAAAACATCTTTCGTTTTACTGCATTTGTTGATGTAGGCTTAGTTACGTAATTTGGGCTTAGCTCATTTATCAGTTCACTGCCCGAATTTTGAAATGTCAAGTAGGCCTATTTAGCATTGTCAACTGAGGCGGTTATCAAATTCGGTAATTAATTTTTTACTGATTTACTTATTTTTTGCTGCACACACACTTCAAAAAACTCATTCAAACATGCTGAACGGTCGCAATTTTGCTTTTATTGTGCATTAAAAAGCACAAAGCATCACTTTTAATGTAGCCTACATGAATGCAAAAGAAAACTTTCAGATTATTATATCGTGAAAATGATTTCTTGGACATGCGTCATTGTCGATTACTTTCCCGGTTCTGCAATTTTACATAAGTCTTCAAAAAAACAAAATAGCACTGTGGATCTCGTTCATTTGTCAGACAATACCTATTCACTGAGTAAGCCAAAAGACGAAAGCTTTAGAAATTTGATATGAATTATTTAAAAACGTCTCATGCACTATATAGTGTTCAATCTTGTTCTAAATATAGATCCCATTGCTACTGATTCTGATGCTCTCTGACATTTTCAATATATTAGCTTCAGGACTATATTAATGATATCCGTAATTTGCTAGATTAGAAAATATAGAACTTAAATTCAATAGTTCTCCGTATCTACAGTCTATTGACAATCACACACCCATGAAAGGTTATACAATTACAATTGCCATTTATATTTCTCCTCATTGCTCGAAGCTGTTTGAAGTTGCTAAGAGGAACTATTCGTCGCCATTTCTCATCATAAGAACTATGACAGTGTCTTCTTCTTTACCTACAAATCCAGTCGTCGTTGAAGGATTCGATAGATGATTTGAATGGTATAAACTATATGTATCAATAAAAGATTTATCCATGGTTGTTGATTTATGAAGATTACTTTTTGAAGTGAACTATTTTTGTTTCAAATATAACATTATTGAGAGCAATTCTGAGTTATAAGAAGGGAATATGTCAAAAGAATCTGAGGGGATGGAAATAGTGCTGTAAGTGGGCGGCATAACCCACGGCTGGTGAGGGCCGTCCTTGGAACTGTTTTCTTTTATTTTTAAATTTTGAACATGACATTTGTTCATGGTTGCTAATGAGAGTGATTTCCAAGAAAACGTTTCCGCCTGGGAAGCGAGCGAACCTGTCGTCGAAAGGTCTGAAAACTAACCCTTTCACGTGTATTTTTTAGGAGCCCAAAAAACTTTTGATGTTCAGTTCAATATCTATATTTGTCCGAGTACTTTCACTAGTAGTGAGCCAGAAAGGAGAAAGGTGCACATTGAAGACTTTAAATGTCGACAGATCGGAAGTGGCGAGGCATTTCGCAACCAGTTGTCATGCCATTGATTTTGACAATGTTAAGATCTTGGACCATGAGTTGATTTGGAGACGCTCATTAAAGAAGCTTTTTGGACCAAAAGATGTAACTTTATCAACAAAGTGAATTTCAGTCAGTGATTCTTGGTCCTCTATTCTATGTTAAAATGATGCTGTGATTTTTCTTTTTTTCTTTTCCTTGACTTTATTTGTCTTATTTATCACGCTACTTGTGTGGTTTTATCAGTAGATAGTGATATGCCTTCGACTTTTACTTCGTCTAGCAATTATTAGTTCTTGCGTACTGTTTCTGTGATAGTTGTTCACTTTCTTTGTTGTTCACGGTGTGTCTCTCGTTGGCATTGTTTGTCAGATCCTTGAAAATTCAGTACGTCGTATTGTGAAAGTACTCGGGCAAATACAGATATTGAGCTAACCATCAAAAGTTTTTGGGCTCCTACCACAGTAACAAAAAATGTCCAGCCCATCTTCATTATTTCAAACTTTCCGGTGTATTGTGTCCATTTTGGCAATATTTCGACCCACGTCAGTTGCTACGCAATGTTCATCCCACAACAGTAAAAATTTGTAACCAAAAGAAAGATGAGATCACTGCGGTTCTAACGGTACCGCTCTCGTCGTCCACAATGCGTACAGCGCCCGCAAATTCCATTTGAAATTTTTTTTCAAAAAATACCTTAAATTTTGAAAATATCTTGCACGTTAAAGGCTTAACGCTGGAAAGACTGAAGTACTTGGAACAAGAGATTGGATAGAAAGAAAATAACAAACAGTGAAGTGGCCATTTGATGAAGTGTATATGATGCCGGAGCCTGAGCAAACCCAATTCAGTGCAGGCATTCCTACATCAGGTGCATGCGAGAGTCATTTTGGTGAAGGGAGACCTACAGAAATACGAGAACTGGTGGAGGGGGTAAACATAGCTCTGGAAGTGGTGAGTCAGCGTGGTGTCAAGAATGAGATGTGGATGATGGTGCAAAGTCCATGAGCTGCACTCTTCCAAGGGTCGTGTTTATGGAGCCTGCGAAGGAATCTCTATGTGTGCGACCTTCGGTCAATGAAAGATGCTGGAGCACGGTGGAGCTGTGGTGTCAAACTGTAAGGACAGAAAATCGGATGACAGCAGTAGAAAAGCCATGGGCCCTCAGAACATCACAGGCATCGCATGATGGCAAATACTATGTTAGCTTGGCCACGCGGTAAGAAGAAGTGAGACAGAGTGGATCAGAAAAGTCACGTGGAACGGCCCTGAAAATTCATCAACATTCATTGTTGAAGATGTGAAAGTCAATGATTCAGAGCATGATTATTAAGAAATACATGTATAGCCTATTGATGCCAATCACTTTGTGTTGAGGCTAATGCGAACGCGCGCATCCTGGTTGACCTAATCTCACTCTTGAAATAATACCAAATTCCAATAGCAAATGTATTATGCAATTAAGAGCTAGATGTGAAATAGGGGCACCAGCTGTGTAAGCAGTTTCAGTCGTGGCTAAAAGAACATTACGGTAATGAGGTGGCATTGTGATGCTGTTGGCTGCGCGATGCACGATGTGAAAGAAGGCATTAGAAAAACATATCAATTCAAGCTTAAGTCACTGACATTATCAGAGCTGGAAAAGAGCCAGGGCCTTGGGTCTGAAAAATTCTGTGAACACTGAGGCCGATGTTTCTTATGTCTCAAATGAAACGTATTTTTCTCATTTTCTCATTTAAATTCTCTGAATGAGATCATGTAATGCCTCATCATAAGCAATAAGATGCAACAAATACAGGAATACGACGGAATAATTCATAGGCAGCTATCGGTGCATCAAATAAGATCCAATTTATTTGTGATAGACAAACTCTTTGTACATGTACCATATTTAAAACAGATGTAAATTTACTATGCATTACATGTCTAAAAATTCAACCTTGCTGCTCAACAGCAGCTAATTTACTTACAGGTTACACATAAGCCATACATCATGAGATCATGCAATCAATAATTAACTTTTTAGAATGATTTTAGACGAATACACTCAGCTAACGTAACTGATGCTTTCATTAAGGATGGTAAAGTATGTAAAAATGAAAAACCCAGGCCCCGATACAAGATTCATCCAGGCCGGGACCGGGTCTGATATTTTGGAGTCGATGCGGGACCGGTTCCAACTCTGGACAGTATGCGTTTACTCTCATTTAGTCATTTTGTAGTTTCCTTTCGGTCATTTTCCTTTGAAAAAATGTGCAATATGACAGCTATCTATGTATGTCTCAGTGATGTCAACAACGATCTGCGAGCTACTGATGCGGCTGAGGCCGTTCGTTTATTTTTGTATTGCAAACTATCAGACTACTCGGCTACATGCGAGGATCAAACTTCAAGTGGAATTGCTTATAGCAAATCAACAAATTACAAAATGCATGTAACTAATTTAATTATTATTTGCTTAAGCCAATTTTCTATCTGTCTCAATCATGTGTTACCAAATTTTCTACCAGTTCTTATTTTAGTTTTTTCTGTTCATAATGTGTTATGTAATTTCTTACCACAGGTTATATAAACGCTGGAATAATATCAGACTTGGAAAGAGTCTGGTGCTAGTGATTGCAAGACCCGGCACGGCAAGCCACCTCCAATTGCAGAGAAATACCCTAATAGTAAAATCACAACTATAGACATAGTTATTTTTTCCTGATCAGAATAGTAATTAAGAATTATTTTATTAATTCATGTATTCATCCAGTTCACCCACAATTTCAACATGGGCTGTAGTGTTCTTTGCTTCTTGCCTGCCGTTGTGATAGAACAGTGAACATTGAAATTATAGATTCAAATATTAGATATTTGGAAAAAATCAATCATGAATGTATTACCGTACATGTACAATACACACCTGAAGCGGTATATCCTCCATATCGTTCAATTTTATTAACATAGAAACAAGATTTCAACTGAGGCTAACAGGTAGCAAGTCTTGCTTCTCAATGAACAATCACATGCACCACAGAATTAGATTGTTTAACCGTATGACTTTGCTAGAAGTGATAAACTGATTCAAAAAGATGGCACATGCAGGAACTTACTAAGTGGGTAAAAGTAATCGCTTGTGGATTGCTGTGATTTCCTTCAAAATCCTCCAATCGCCACGACTCCTTCAGATTCGAAGAATTCAGATCATTGCTCTAAAGTTTACTCGATAATGTTGGGCAGTCTGATCATTTTTTTAAAAGTTAGCAGGCGCACGAAAAAACGTTCACAAACTTAGACTTTTACGCAAACTAGAATTTTACATCGTATGCGTCTCTTTGCTGTGATTGCCGGTCGATAACAGTCACTGAAACACACGCACAATTTGGCGTGTTTAATGTTGAACTCGCTGCTCAATGTTCGATTGCTATGGTATTGTGTCAGTTCATTGCGCCATTTCATCGACATCACATGTTCCAATGTTTCCTTTCTAGTCAAGCAGAAGAAGAGACGACCTGTCTAATTCTGTGACATGCACAACAGAGGAAATGACTTCTCGAACGTAAAGCTACATGGAAATGATCACCAATATGCAGCAATGTGAAAGTTGAAGAGAAGTCTTTATTGTTCACATGACATTACTTAATCTGTCATCCAAAGGGACGCAATGAGTCTATAATAGAAAACAATCATGTTTACAAACATCAAATCATCAGAAAGGAGATGATTTCTTTTCATCAATTGCGCGTTAATGCAGGAACAGCAGCCATCCGCGAAGAGGTCTCTAATTACAATAAAGCTGATAAACATGTGCATTCATCGTGCCATTGTTAAGATTCTCAAGACCAGCAAAGTCCCACTAATTAGCCCATTGAATATTGTAACACACCTATTTTTATCACAACAAAAAGTCTGGAATTATTCAGTTCAAACAGCTTAGAATGAATGATGCTTCCATTCCTGAAAGAATTATGACGAGATTCTTCTTTCTTTATGTTTCATAGAATTCCAAAAATTTCGAAATTTTAAAGGTGTCGGCCATTTTGAAAACATCTGTTTAGTGAAGAAGTGATGTACCTACATGTAGGTCATTTTCTATGGGTCTTCAGTTATATGTCATTCTTTAACAAAGCACTTTTGATGCACACGAAGGCATTTATGAAATGAAAATATGCTGGATTTTAATTCTTGAAAATTTCAGAAAAATTAAACGAATACTCTGGAACCTGTGACATTTCAAAATTGCACCTTTTAATTTTATCAATGGAAAAATTAAAGTGTAGACGTTTTGTTGTTTTATGCAAAAACTGAGTGTGTTTGTAGGTGATTTTTTTCCATCCCGGTGTAATTTGGCCAACATATGAGCAAAATCAAGAAACCACAATGATTTGCAGTCAGAGCATTCATTTCTATCATAGATGAAACGCGCCTACATGCAGGCATTTTTCTTCAATTTAGTCAACCAAAGATACTTCATGTGCATGCAACTATTTATGTGATGACTTTTACAGAAAAGCAGGTACCGGTAGATACGATGCACATACACTTCTACCTTGATTGTCATCGAAGTTCACACATTTCAGCGATTAGGTAATATCTTTTTCATTTTTGTTCGGCAAATTTTGAATCACTACAGATACATGTGCCTATAAACAAACCGATGAGGTGACTTTCGCACTGAAAATCATTAATTCATATGCGATAAAGTGATTAGAGCGAAAAACTAGTGAATTGGCATTGGAATAACGTAGTTGCATGTACATGTGATGGATCCAAAAGTTGCCCATATAACAGGCCTACCAATTTGGTGAAACATTATCACAAAATAAAAAGGAAATAGTTTGTATCAACTTGCATCCTGTGCAAGGGGGACTCGCCATAATCAGCAGGTTCATGTAGATTGCTGAGAACAAGGTTGGACCTTGGGTTTTGGGTCGACCTTGGGCAAGTGATACAAAACTTGGGTTTTCTGTTGATGCTGAATGCATGCAGGTCAAGTTACAAAAATTAATATTTTGATTTGAATCTCAGGAGAACTGCAGGAAAAGAGCATGAATTTCTGATATTTTATCAAATTTCCACTGGATTTACAGAATATTTCAAAAAGGAAATACTTGTGATTACTGGCTATTTCATTCTGGGTTTGACAATACCGCGCATTGAAAGTTCATACATATTGTATCTACTATAAGCTTAAATGTATTTTGTCACATTTGTGCATATTGAATTTTTATATATTCCGTATATTTTATATCTTCGCAGTTATCTTCGCACCCTTAACTTTCTGCAATAGCCGACATTTATTCAAAAATAAATTCATTCCAATTTCGTATTTTAAATATGTTTAAAAATGCACTTACTGCGCAGCTATAATATCTATCAAGTTTGTTTATATTTATGAATGATAAAATGAAAACACTTGCTTTGCTATGAGCAATGTGTAACTCAATCATAATTGAATCAAAGATCTTCAATTAGTCTGTATTTCAGTGTAGGTTGAATTAAAAGAAAGCTTTATGACGCAATACATGTACTAAAGCTACTAGTTACAATTACTGCAATAATAAATCGCTTCCCACTAATACCATACTTCTCATGGGACCAATAGGAATTTTGGCCCGTGGAAGAATCCTTATGTCAGCACAAAATACAAAGAATGCCTTCGTCTTCGTTTACTTGATTTCATTCATTTATTTGAACTTGGGCTTGGGTTTTGGGTTTTGACCCAAGTTTTTGCCCAACCTTGCTGAGAATCTGGCTTGTTTCAGTTTAAAGACTTCCAAACAGCCATTGATAAGCAACCCTGTGGGAACGAATCTTGCGAAAAACTGGCGGATGTCAGCTGCAGAATATCATGCTACAGTTCAGTCATATTTGCGGCATATTCGCTGGCGAAGTTCGCTGGCGACAATTCGCGCTCTATTTGCCACCTTTAACTTTTGACTTTCTCTCTTATTTTCTTTGGTAATCCGCCTCTACAGCCGAGGCTCTATTTTCTCCTTCACCTCCTCACCATCCCCCACATATGGATAATCTATCTAAGAAATAAGTGCAGACTATCATTCTTTGATAATTATAAGAATATAGAGAATCCGCTTATATCAATTTTCATAACATCTCTTGACATTCAATAGTTTACAACAATGACAAATATTTGACTAATGTAATAGTACTTACTGCGACATTTATGGAAAATAAATACTTTTTTACTTTAAGCCTTCGTGAATCAAAATAGATCCCTTTTTATCAGATCAGACTGAGTATACAACATATTTTCATGTGAAGGTAATATACGAACATTACTACTTACCACTAATCAATTGCTACAATATCCACGATTTCGCCGGTTGGCGAAAAATCAGCTCGCATTAGTAAACAAATATCTACCAACTAATTATCGCAACTTTTTCGCCACCTGTCGTTTTTTAATTTTACACATGTTTTTGGATAGATGATGACCATTTTCACATGCGGAGATAGTTTTTACACGAAAATGAACCTTTAAAAAAAATTATCCACAAAATCGCTACCTCGCCAGATAATCTGTTGATATTAGCAGGATGCGTTCCCACAGGGAAGCTATTTAGGTTCAGACAATATGCTAGAAGGTCTTCTCATTGTACCAACACAATTTGAACAGAGGAAAATGTGAATATGGCAATTAACAAATTTTAAAGAGTTCATCTTTATGCATTCAAAGTGAAAGGTTCACTGTCTGGAGACGTTGACAATTTCGGCATCGACAGAGAGCCTTTTTAGCAGGTGCATCACT
The DNA here is from genome assembly GCA_907163375.1 of Prostheceraeus crozeri. NCBI lineage: Eukaryota > Metazoa > Platyhelminthes > Polycladida > Euryleptidae > Prostheceraeus > Prostheceraeus crozeri. Next base: position 661,006 of record CAJQUW010009290.1, read on the forward strand.
TCTTTGGAAAAGTTTATCATTGAAACCTCTTCCACTAATGTGAGAAATTATGTGGATGATAAAAAGGCACAGAGACCTTCGGATGTCAAGAGGGCAGACATCATTGCAACTTTCGAAGATGATTCCATCAATTTGCAAAGAAGGGTTGAAGAAGAAATCGGACTTGCTCTGTTCCTCGCAAGCAAAGTACTCAACGAAGGGTTGCCAAACATTTGAGACATGCAGTTTTACACTAGGTTATTTGAGGCTTGAAGCCAATCCTAATCGATTTCAATTTTATCTTTTGATGAGTGAAAGTTTCCCATACAGGATACTTTATTTCATCTTTAATATCAGTGTTAGTAATGAGACAACATTCTATCTCGATGGAAATGTCAACCTCACAAACTCTCACTTGGTTGACAGCTAACAGATGCAATCACTTTTGATAATTTGTTTTCTGTGGTCTCATCTTACCTCCCGATTGAATGAGTTGCGTCGTGACGGAAGAGAAAGTCAGTGTAGAACCTTGCAAGGGTATCTTGTTGAGCAAATTATTTCTAGCCATGACACAGCTAGAAATCGAACACGGATGTATCAGCAGGACGGGAGAGCCAGCAGCGCTTACAGCTCTTGAAAGACAGGAGCTCCAGACATCAAAAATAAATGTTCGTTGGATTGGTCGGGAAAGGCCTGCTCCCTGTTCTGCGAACACCCTCGTGCCATGGTTGGACTCATAGAGTAAGTATATTAGGTAGAGTGATAACTCAGCATTTATTAAATCCCCAATGTGTATACAGTTTCGATTTCATTAAATCAACATGAGTCGAGACCCAGTACCACCTGTGAGATTTGCAGTTTTTACACTTTTGGAGAAATGTAGACGAATTTGACTGATAGCAGTATTCCACAAATTCTCAATGTCATGACAACTGGGAGCGGTAATACAGCTTGTTAAATCAGCTCAGCTTTATTATGATTGATTAATTTCTTCAGCGTGATCACATCATAAGCTGCCACTGAAGGAGAATAACTCGTAATCAAAGAAACTGATCACAATGAACTTTGAAAGATGTAAATGGGTACACATTACTATTCGGATTCGAGAACTGAAGCCTTGTGAAATATGAATTCATGCCGCTGAAAATTGAATTAAAAACATGACATATTAGCCAAGAAGCCTTCAACTTTTCCTTGAAGACTTGCAGGGACTGGGATTATGAAATTTCATTGATTATCAGCAGAAATTAAGCTTAGTTAAGATGCTTATTAGCAAATATTCATTCCTTTTGATAACCAACTTGGTTCATACTACTTACTCATAAAGGGTCTTCATGTCGGTAGTATACAAATTTGCCAAAATTCAGCTTTTTAAAAAACTGCTCAAATAATTTTTTGGACCACAGGAACGCAATCTCCGTAAAAGACTGAATCCTTTGATATAAAAATTTTCACTGTCTACAGATACTTTTTTGAGTCGACACTCTACCTATGTATACTTACTCTATGGTTGGACCTTTTGGGTATGGAGCCAGATACAAAATGATAGTCAATCAACTGGGGGCAGGGGCGTTTTTCGCCCCCCTGATGATTTCTTTGATTATCTTTTTAACCCAGCAACCTATGGCCACCAGACTTCTAGTAGTTTACTTTCTACGTATTATGCAACTTTAGACTGAAGGAAACTGTATTTGGCATTCCACTTCTTGGCATGAGATCTATTTCAAAATTTGAATATTTGGAATATTTTGGTTCACTTTTAATGTATCTTGCGGTATCAATTCTTGATGAAATCAGTTGAGATTATATAGAGGATTCTTCCTTCCAATCAATATAAACATATTCACAAATAAAAAGTTTTTGAATTTGAAATTATCTGCTCATTATGCATGTATGCTTGAAATTTGAAATTCAAATGTCAAATATGACGTTTTATTATTTTTGCACTTTTTAGTTCTGCATCTAATCAACAATTATTGATAATTTTTAGAATCATGTTGATATTAGCCTCTGTGTCAACAAAAGTTCACCGAATAAAGTTTTTTTTCATCTGCAGAAACTGCATGTAAATACTCGTAGGCTACTAAAATGTGAGATTTTAGTGCTATTCGAGTTGAACCAAAAGGTTGAATTATTTGACCCTTGACCTCATCTAAAACAATGATGTAATCTCATGATATTTAATAATCATCGTTTTATTAGCCACATTAACGAGATCTTTTGATTACTGTATGGTTTATTAGTTTTTGTTGTAATCATAGAGTAGATATATTAGGTAGAGTGGCAACTCCGCATTTATTAAATCCCAATGTGTAATACACTTTCGATTTTATTAAATGAACTCAAGGGAGATACAGTCGGAATTGTTTCCAAATGTGAGATATGCAAATTTTAGCAGTTTTGCAGACATTACAACGGAATTGAGTGATCATGATTGTAATGCAGAGGGAAATGATGCTATTTTGCAGATCGCTCGTGTCATGACAGCTTTGGAGAAGTAATGTTTGTTAAATACACAATTCGATAGGTTCTTATTACTTTCATGATGAATCTCAAGAGAATCTTCTTAAGCGAGATCATATCATAAGCAACCTGCCACTGGCAGAGCAAAATAACAGAATCAAGGACAATGATTTCAATAACTTTGAAAGATGTAAATGGGTCCACATCACAATTCGGATTCAAGTAATGAAACATGAATTTGTGAATCATTGAAGGGTTGAAGGCTTTTGACAAATGTTTGATATTGTGTTTTCACTGAGTCAGAAATAAAGAGAACTGACCTTGACAATGATGTTTTCTTTAGCAGCTTTTCAAGATGTCAAAATGATGTGACCTTGGGAAGCAATGATGTAACCTTTTATCTTTTAATCTCCAAACTTTACATAAATTAGCCCTTTATTTAGAATTTCAATGCAATTTTCAATGTCTACGTCGATAAATGACTGATAGTGTTGCAAACATCTGCCATGATAATTCTCAGAACAGGATAGAAATATATATTTTTGTGTGTTTTATGTATCTATTATAATATAACAATGGGATACAGAGGTGTTCTAAATGTTGCGTTCTAATTCAAGAAACGGTACACTCTCAGACAGATCAAATCATAAAAGAATGAATAAAATGAATGAGTAATACTCGGAAGACTCCATCAAGTTAAGACGCTGCAGGACACATCATGCATGAAGACCCTGACGATGGACAGCGGTGCTGTCTGAAATATCGGTCAAATTTATTTATGAATTTTTACAATAAAGTCATCGTCGAAAAACTCCTCTTCTCATAATTGCTGAAAGACGACGAACACTACGATGTTGCAAACTTCTCTATAGAACTTAAGACATCAACTGTGTCTCTTTGCTGTATGATCCAGTTGATAACAGTCACTGAAATTTTGGACAATTTTGCGTGTTCAATGCTGAACTGGCTGCTTATTGTTCGATTTCTATGGTATTATGTCAGCAGATCGTGCTATTCACAAGCATTACATGTTCCAATGTTTCCTTTCTAGTCAAACAGAAGAAGAGACGACCGGTCTAATTATGTGGGTCTTACAGATCACTACCTTGACAAATCAAAGTTGTCAACATCATGGATTGGTGATAGAAGATATTTCTAGCACGATATCGCAGCTTTTTGCATTTAAAAGGTGATTTTTGCATATACAGTCTATGTATTGAATGTATTGGAATCCTCGCACCGTGCCAATAATCCAATGTCATGAAAAAAATATAATGCCGTATAGCTTATCGGCTTCCACTATAATTGAACTCATTGTCTGTGTAGACTAAAACATTCGACGATATACCTGCAATGTTATAATACAGTCACAGTTTCCCAAATTTGCTAATGAATGCAGTAGGGCCAACATTGCCAAAATTGAATAGCATTTTTGTTTATGACCATACAGAATTTACAATCAGTCCCAAAAATGATCGGTACAACACTACAATACCATTGTGGCTCCTATAACTTAAACATGCATATAATCTAGCTCCATGTGAATGCTTTGATGGTTCCCATATTTTCTTGCAAAATGCAGCATACAGGATGAGTCAAATTAAATGTCCCTGTTATATAAACTACTGTAGATAAATGAAAGTGCAACAAATTTTAATCCTGTCCAAACCGCTGGTTCTGAGGCGCATCGAGATTCTAGAGAAGACAAATTCGCATTCATATCTTCTAAAGTATTTACATTTCTGAATTACATGAAACTCACCAGTATAATAAATTTTGCATGTGACTTTTCTAATGACAGTATTCAATTGTTTTAACTCTCCCATCTTCGTACCATAAATTGCAATGCACCTACTTTGACCGATTTTTGACATTTTTACCTAATTTTTTCTATAAATATCCTTTGTTGACTCTCTGTGAACTGCTCGAATGCACTGAGAATTCAATTATGAGTACAAAAAGAGATTGATGGGCTTCATTTATGCATTGAACACAACTCAAGCAGACATATAAAATATGGAAAGTATCTTTTTCAAAGGTAATTCCAAAGCAGCCTCCAAAGGTGCATTTGAAGTGATATCTTGCAGTTCTGAGCAACTTCAAGTGAGTTATTAAAGATGGACGACTTACAGATAACCAAAGAATTCAAATTATTAAGAAAAGTATAAAAATGACTATTTGAATTACTACAAAAATATTAATCAATAGAATTTATATGACTTTTGATTTTCCAATTAATACTTCATTCAATGTCTGCAACATAACAGAGGATCATTAATTTGTAGAATGCTCTACTCACATAAAAATTCGACGAATTTCGATGTAAATTACCATGCAAAAGTATTGCAAAAAATTGCATTTCACATCTTCGAAAAAGATACCTTTAAAAGATTGACAAAAAATCACATTTGGGAATTGCAAGAAATTCAGTGACTCATTACATGAAAGAAAAATGGATATCTGACCTGAATTATTTGGAATTATGTGGTTTTCAGAATACTATAAAATCATATCTGAATTTTGACATTGAATACAATGACATCAATATGCTATCAGAAGTGGTGGTCCACTTCATCGACAATGGTCATTTCATCGAGAGATCCTTTCATCGACAGGTAGATGATATTCGCTCAAGAGTATCATGCAGCCATAGATAGTAAAAGACATAAATTTTCTCAATATGTCATAGACATCAAGCTATGATATCTTTGAGCTTTATCAGGAACTCCAATGTCTTCTGATTCTCGACATAGATATTGATGAAAAGACCGGTCGATAAAATGGCTCAAATCCATGATATCTACATGTTGATGAAATAACCCTGTCGACGAAAAGATCTGCTGATGAAGTGAACCACGATCGAGTGTCTACTTGTATGATCATGTTTTCCGATGTTCTTGGAAATAAACATTCTTGGCTTTTGACCTTTCAATTGGGTTTGCGCTAAGTTGAGCTTGCCAAATCAACCGATTGACGCTGAAGTGATGGATCAGATGCTAAAGCTGAAATTTCGAGTGTTCAGTTCAAGAAGACTACCGCAAAAATGTGACAGTGGACTATAGAGTAAGTATGTTAGGTAGAGTGGTAACTCCGCATTTATTAAATCCCCAATGTGTGATACACTTTCGATTTTATTAAATGAACTCATGGGAGATACAGATGGTATTGTCACCAAATGTGAGATATGAAAATTTTAGCAGTTTTGCAGACATTACAACGGTATTGAGTGATCATGACCACAATGCAGAAGGAGTGATGATATTATTTTACAGATTCTTCGTGTCGTGACAGCTTTGGAGAGGTAATGTTTGCTAAATTAGCAACTCGACCTGCTATTGCTTTCATGATGAATCTCAAGAGAATCTTCTTAAGCGAGATCATATCATAAGCAACCTGCCACTGGCAGAGCAAAATAACAGAATCAAGGACAATGATTTCAATCTACTATGAAAGATGTAAATGGGTCCACATCACTATTCAGATTCAATAAATGAAACATGAATTTAGTGAATCATAAAATCATGCCGGTGAAAATTGAAATGAAACTTGAGATTTCAGCCGAGAAAGCAAGAATAATATCGCGATTTCTTATTGAAGACTTCTATTATAATACGGACAATGAAATTCCCTCGATAATCAGCTTGATTTCCGCTTAGATAGGATGCCTATTATCAAATATTCATTCCTTTTGATATCCAACGTGTTTCATACTACTTATTTAGGAGAGTCATCTCGGTAGTAGGCTATATAAATTGGTAGATTTTACTTTTTTCAAAAGTGCTCAAATAATTTTTTGGACCATGGGAACGTAATCTCCGCAAAAAAATGAATCTTTTGATATAAAAATTTTCACTGTCTACAGATACTTTTTTGAGTCGACACTCTACCTATATATCCCTACTCTATGAAGTGTACCGAAATCCCCCTCGTCTGCCAGACCATTTTCTGTACACCGTTGTCGGACATGATCACGGCAACAATTTTCCCCGTCTGTCAGCGATATCGCTATTATGATCAGTTTTAGTATGTGGAAATGATATTCAGCACGTCAGTCAATTTCTTGGATCACTGTATTACATCGTCAATGTGGTCAGATGGACTAAAACGAGATTTTAAAATATCATTATGAAATCGAGCTAATTTTGGAATTTAAAATGAAAGATTTCATTTAATTGTTGCTACTGCACTATGTTTAGAATTGCTATTCATATCTCTCATTACGTCATTCGACAAGCTTCCCCATTAAAATTAAATTTTTATTCCATTCTGATGTAAGTTCATAGAAGGCCATCTCATTCATAGAGTCATTTATTTTAGTCTCTTGAAATTCTCTCTTAGAATTCCATGTTCTTCTTGATATTGCCTCTTTTCCATTACATTTTTCACAATCAAATCAAAAATTAGAGTCTCAATGAAGATGAACAGGACCTTTTTACTTTACTTCACGCGACGTTTTTCAATAGTGTCTTAAAAGCATTCAAAGCAAATTACCTTCAAAAAAACAAATGAATCAGATATACACGAAGTTTTTACTTCTAAGACAGCATCCAGTTTAATCAAGTCATTGTTGTAGAAAAGACGAGCACTGGAGGAGCATAAATCATTTCTGTCACAATTCGTGATTGTTGGCACAAAAGGCTCTTTAAGTTAGCCTTGCGTTTGGGTGACTTTCGGCGGTAGCACGGTTCTAGGGTGACATCTAACTGAGCCGCGTCTAACTGAGCCGCTTCTAATCGAAACGCGTCTAACTGAGCCGCGTGATGAATTCGGTGTATCACTGGGCCGCGGATTTCCTTATCTATTAATGGCGCCTCCCGCTGTTTCGTGCTGACAGATCCCGCTGGTTAACTTTGACAAACAATCGGTATCGAGTATTATATAGAACATTGACATCAAAACAATTCAAGCAACATATAATCCCGCGTGCAGTATACGGAGACGCGACATAGACCTATGAAAGAAGTTTTTGGGAAATGAATACCACACTGCAGCTACCACAGTAGTCCGCGCTTCCATGTCACCATCTTCCAGCCTTCTTTTCTTCAAGAAGGACAAATTTCGAGCCCTTCCGACTTTCAATATATTCAAAGTTCATTTTTGCAGTGCCAGATATGACGAATGAAGCTGGGACCCAATGATGAAAGTATATATCCGAGATGGGAATTTGTAGCAGATGAACATTGTCGCCAATAATCATATATCCTTGTCATTATTTGAATGTTTTCTAATTGATATACAATTGCGAACATTTTCTTTATTCAGACGCAACTGATGCAATAATTTCTGTTAAATATGTTTGACACCTCATCTGGAATTGCTGTCAAGCAATTGACTAATGTAATATTGGTCATTTTCCAGTATCAGCTGTCAACATTTCAAATAAGGAAATACTCATTTGACACTTATCTTGACAGGTGATGAGGAGACAAATCTCCCGCTATTTTTGAAGGACGCGGTCTCGTGAGAAAGTGAATCTTTCGTTTAGAGGCACTTTGCTTGCGTAATCAGAACGAAGGCGGGGCTCAGTTAGATGCAGCCGGTCCCAAATACCTGGGTCAATAAATATCAAACTTGAAAACTTGAGCGCATGAAAAGAACATTGCATGTTAGTTTTCTGAAAATCTATTTCTTGTCAGCATCTGAAATTAGTAGGCGCAGTGTGGTAAAATGTGGCAGCAATGTATTTCATCAGCTACCATTTCATCCCCTGAATTTGCCATTTGAGATCACAGATAATTTATAATTTCTTTCAATAATAGTCATTTTGTGACTGAATTGCTAATTTAGCTCTCCCCCTGCTGATCTCCCAAACGATCACACCAATTTTTGCCAAACCACGAGTCAATCAAAATGGGATTGAAAAGAGATTTAAAATACAACATTATTTTTAAAGTCATCCCTGGGCTGAGGAGAAGGTCACAGGTAAAAAAAACGCCAATTTTTAGCAAATTTCCATTAGATCACTATTTGAAATGAAAAATGACAACAAAAACTAATAAACCATGCACTAATCGAAAGATCCTGTCTACGTTGTTAATTAAGAGATGATTATTAACAGTGGCGTCTTCTCCGTACCTGCGAGGCCTTCGGCGCATCCTCAATAATAATTTGCTAACATTTATAAAAATGTTATCATTCATTATATTTCATTTCAATTCGATAGCTTCTCGTGGTAGCTGTGCGCAGGTTTCCGTCTCAAAATCAGACGCTCAACCTTAGAGTTTGCTGCGCGTGCTCTGATCGCAGCTGTTTTCTTATAACGATTAGACACACATGTTAGTTGTGTGTTCAGACGGAGCGAAAGAGAGTTGTGTGCGTGTGAGGCAGCAAGCGCACGGGCCCGCACCAATATTGGCTTTTCCAATAGAAATAATGCTTTGCCTTCTCCAATTTTTACAATGAAATTTTCCGTCATTCTTGATCGAGGTTCGGTACCTAAATATAGAAAGGGAAGCGCAACCCAATTGTTCTTGTTCTTCGTTTCTTGTCGAAGAGGCCGCTACGTCAACAATAGCAGCTGACTGACGTTCAGATAAGACTGTGATCAGATGATGAGCGTTCGCCAATGAGTGCAGAGTAATGCATTTGACTCGAACACCCAAATTCCGTAGAATTCCATAATTTGTTTTTGCGTGATTGATGTGACGCTATGTTTAGACTGTAGATGAGCTCATAACCACACCTTTCGTCCGAAGGGAATATACTGAAAAGATGACAGTCGTCAAGCAAGGTAGGCCAACACCTGATATAAAAATTGAAAGGCTTACAGAGAAAGAAATAAGAAACACACAAGACATTTTAATGCATCAAAGTTCAAACACATGAGTGGCTGACCAGCCGTGAGAAGCGCAAGATACTGTTTCCCTTCCTCCTTTTTTCTCGAGAAAATGTGGTCTGGAGAGAGAGGGGATATACATGTAGTTATCTCAGCTCCTTGAGTAAAGCGGTTAGGCGACATGAGCAATCAACTTCTCATGTGCACATTCAATTGGCATTAAAAAATGTTCGGGAAATTGTTATTAAAAATTCATCGTTTATGAAAATTAATGTTATAACATAAAAAAGTCTGGTATAGAAATAGTATTCCAATGCCGAGCGAAGGCCTATGGTCTGGGAGCACGCGACGCCACTGATTATTGATCGCTCTCAGACTACATTATTGCATTAGATGAGGTCAAAGATCAAATAATTGAAACTTTTAACTTACCTCAAATATCACCAAAATTGCGCATTTTGGTATTTAGTTTCTGTAGGGGAAGAAACAACCGAACTCGGTGACTCTTATTGAGACGCTGAGGCTAAAAGCAATTTGATTCTGAAAACTTTAATTATTGCTGATTAGATGTAGAGCTTAAAAGTACAAAATATGCAGATAATTTCAAACTCAGAACCTTGACAATTGTGAATACATTTTTATTGACAGGAATATATCTTTATGTAATATCAACAACTTATTTCATCAAGAAATGAGACCGCAATATACATTAGAAGTAAATATACCGCATTCTGCCAAAATATTACAAACATTCAAATTTTAAAAATGGGCCACACGCCAAAGTGTAGTGCCGAATTTATTTTCCTTCATTTTAAAATTGCATAATACGTAAAAAGTGAGTTATTGGATATCTGGTGGAAACCATTATTAAAAGATATTAAATAAAATTGCCAGGTGGCGAATAATGACCTCCCCAGTGGGGCGAAGGTTCAGATCATTATGTAATCGTAATTGCTACTAGTGTTCAATCAATTATAACTGCGATCATTGGAGGACTGAAGAATTATAAAATTCAATGATTTCTGGAAAGCACTCGAAATTTCAATAATGACGATTTTTACAAATATGCATTTCCATACTTTTAGAAATACTATTTTTATATTATTAGGCATTGGAGTTATTGATTTACCTTTTGACAATTTTTTTACTTTTATTTCTCATAACATGACTTCTCGTGGGAATTCACTGAAATTTACAGCAAATAGCCGTCCCCATTGCAACGCACATCATCATTTTTTCAGTCAATGTGTGTGTCGAGTATGGAATTCATTACCAAATAATGTCATTCAATCGAACAGTGTACCGGTGTTTAAAAAGAAACTTTTTTTGATTGACTTATCACAGTTTTGTAAAGTATTTTAATATTCAGGGTACACGTAAGTGTTGTTCGCAACCAGTGGTGCCTTTGTACTTAACTCTGCAATAAACAAAGCATAAAGAAGCATGAAAAATGTTTTACCTGTTAACCAGCTACCTCGTTACCAATACACTTGTATGATCAAATGTTTAATTTGCAAGGTCACTTGCAATTTTTGCCATAATGATTACGCTGGTCAGACAAGACGCCCATGTTGAATTCCGCTTCATAAAATGCATTCGGTCTTGCAAGAACAGAATCAACAGTGCCTGTAGTCCGGTAGCTAAAACAAGTTTCTGCAGGAAACGAGGCTGAAAATGAAGCTTTCACAGAATGATGCACACCCTTTGCCCACAACGAATCTGCACATCTGCCGAGGTCTAGCTAGTTTCTCTTCCTGTCAGACCTAAGTGTCAACTGACGGGATTGAACACTTGTCAATCCAATGGGACGCAGAAAGCAGTTTTAAGCAAAAATGAAATGTTCTATGTTCTGTCTTATCCACTGAAAAGTATCAAGTCCAGAGCCATAATTTTCGGCATGGTATGTACATGTAATCAGCTCATTGCTCCTTGCCATCATGTTCATAAACATTTATCCATGAAGCTTGACACATTCACATTTGGCAAGCCTCTTATTGTCGGCAAGCACCGCACTTTATCCACATTGAACCACATTCTCGCATTCATCGCCAACAAGGGGCATGATAATATTTCATACACATGATAGGAAATGACCTGAAGACATCATACCGTAGCTTATGGCTCTAGACTTAGCACTTTTCAGCTGATAAGAGAAAAAGTAGAAAAATTCCTTTTTTGTCAAAAACTGCAATTTCCGTCCCATTGGACTGACATGTGTTTTTCCTTGATAGTGTCTCCAAAGAAGAGGAACTCACTAGAACTCGGCAGACAAACAGATTTGTAGTAGGCATAGGGTGTACATCATTCTGTGAAAGTCTCATTTTCGGCCTCGTAGAAACTCGTTCTGGCTTCCGTCCTATTGGCTGAACACAGATTATGGTGCTATCCTAATGCATTGTCGATGATTTCTTGCTAGATATCTTGGACAAATGCACGAATCCAGTGGACACTCAGTTGATCGATGCTCGATTCATAAAATGCTTGAAATCACAATAAACCGTGTGCATGAACTAGTTGATTTTTGATTCTCACACCACCACGCGGTACAAATAGAGAGAAGACACTGCGCTCTCTTCTCGCTGTTCTGCTTGCATTTTTACTTTTTATCTTTGTATCCCATGAGATAGTGTGAAATGCGCAGCGCTGAATGTGTACACAATTTTTAATTCAAATTTCTTAGTCAATAAACTCTTACGAAGATACCTCGCCTCACTTTTGCTGATGCAAACCATTTCTGATTTCCACAGCATTCAATAAACTCTCCAGAGCGCCACATCTGCGCAATCGCATTGAACTAATGGAACATAAAGTCAGTGCGGAGGCTCATCAAAATCTAAGATTTTAAATCTCCCAGGTAAAACAATGTTGAAGAGAAAAAACACGAAAATTTAATTTTGCCAAAAATTGCAATATGCTTCCCTCCAATTGCATTTACATGCAATTTTCTTTATTCTTCACTAGGTGACATTGCCACGCGTAATTCATGCGTAATTACGGTGCATCCCAAACATCCGTGGTTAAAGACATTCTATTCTTCTACGCGCGTGCCTACGCGCTGCACTAAGAGTCAGCAATCACGTGATCTGATGCTGTCAAAACACGGGGAATGTCTATGAATACGCGCGGGCGAGTGTTTATGGTTTACTCGTAGTCTACGGTTGTCCGCGTTGCCGCTTGAACCACGGATGAACCGCTAAGCATGTCCAGTCTGTCCTGAGCATGAAATTGAGGTCCTATCACAGGGTTTAGTCTCTCATACATACAGACACATGAGACGCAAGATTTATATTACATGTCACACACAGCCACGGATGTTTAGGGTCATGTGAAATTACACGTAGTTTACGCGTGAATTACGCGTAATTGAGCGTGGCATGTCACCTAGTGATTTGTGACAAAGACAGAAACCTGGTGAAACTCGGCAGACGCACACATTTATAATAGGCATAGGGTGTACAACATTCTGTGGCAGTCTCATCTTCGGCCTGATTCCCTGTAGAAGCTCGCTCTGGCGGCCGGACAAACATCTGGTTTGAAAGGACATTGTAATTGCAAGTTGCGGCATGATTGATTAGAATTAACCGGATGCATCCTCTTTTGTCGATTGAATTATGTCCATCATCAACGATTCTTCCTTGTGTTCCGCCTCTGAACTTTCTCAGTCGTTGAATGACCAATTACTCGGTACTTATGAATCGTACATTCTTGTTTGTGAGAACATTTTTCTGTGATTTTTGAATATCGATTGAGACGAATTTCAAAAATTATCTTCGTATGGTTCTCTTGATAAATTCCTTTGAAATTGTGATGTTCATTATGATACATTTGATAATATTCAAGTAAATTACAACAGTAAATTCTTAATATCCTTTAATAGTCGTTCAACAATGGGCAAAAGTACATGCAACTTCCGATAAATTATTCATAAATCATCAAATAAATTGAAAATAAACATGACAGGGCCTTCGACGTCCCGCACCTTCTGACAGTCAATGTAAAGGTTTCTAATAAAATGGGTGGTATTAGGAAGTTTGTTGTGCACGTCAAATATGAGTTGATTGAAATATCAAGACAGGCTGCATATGCACGTTGACTCTGAGGTAGTTCATGTACTTTACTGTCGGATAAAGCTGCAGTAGGAACCGGACCCGGGCTTTGGCATGCAGTTTTTGGATGCCTGGTGCGGCTGCGACTGACTCGGCATCGATTTTTGACATTATTCGCCTCGAATGCCTCCTATGCTTCACAGTTCTTCTATGCTGATGCGTAATGGATTTCGGTTCGCAATCATGTCTATCATAACTGGGACCAGTGTCGTCCTCTCCGTGCCTGCGAGGCCTTCGGTATATACTCAAAAAGAATTTACCAACATTTATAAAAATGAAAAGTGCTCATCAAAAGAAAATCATTCATTAGATTTCATTTAAATTCGATAGCTTCTCGTGATAGCTGTGCACAGCTTTCCGTCTCAAAATCAGACGCTGATCTCAAAGTGAGCAGCGCGTGCTCAAATCACAGCTGTTTTCTTCGAACAACTAGACACACACGCTAGTAGTGTGTTCAGACGGAGCATTGATGAGACAGAGCGAAAGAAAGTTGTGTGCGTGTGAAGCAGCAAGCGCACGCGCCCGCGTGAATTGATTTCTTTATTCTGAAAATCTTAAGCAGCATCTCGAGTAAATCTTGAAATTTAATAATTGATTATTCACTCATAATTTGCATCTATATTCAAATAGTGAGACGGGAAAGGTCCCAGGCTTTGAAATTTAAAATAACGGGCAGGGTCCGGACCAAGAAATCCGATCTGTTTCCCACTCTGCTGAGTCTAACAATGGATCCAAACTGATGACACTTTATGTCTCTTAAGCCCTAAAAGTTGTAGCAACAAATGCAGCTCTAAATACAAATTCCTTTCAGATGTTTTTTTTGTTAATCCTAAAATTTGTCAGGAACACGGATTTTAAATGAATCGAAATGCTTCGCTAAGCTGCTTTTGGCCTATTGATGGAGAAGTCAATGAAGGCGCTGACAATGGTTAATACGCGAAACTCTTGGCGCATTTATTTAAGATCCGCGTTTTTGCTTATATTTCGTAATTACATTTTGAGTTGGAGATTATCTAGTGTTGAACACCATGAGCCTGCGGATAAAGTAGCGGACCTGCGGATGAACCTGCGGATAAAGTAGCACATCAACGAATAATCCTAATTTCTTTATGCTGTCTCTGAAATAACTATTGATAGAAGTCAAACAATTAATTACCCACTTTTCTGTGGCGGAGATTCGGAAATCACCCATAGTTTTCCCTGTGACATTAGGTCGACCTTCTCCGTTCAAAAATTTTTTTGTAAAAATAGTTCGACAAATAAAGTAATGTTGCACATTTATAGGTTATTGATGTGGAATTAATTGATGAAAATTACACATGCAGTACATTTTATTTAGGCCATGCACGTGCACAAAGATTGCAATTCTGAGCACCCTATGAGTTAATTTTCTCCTGGATCTTCATGAGTCAACGTGATCATTAGATTACTATTCAAATCTGAGTGTAATAGAATGTAGATTGAGGATTATTTTGTATGGAATTATATTTTCCTTAAATATTTCCATTCCTTTCATGGTAGGCTTAATTAGGAATTGTAAAAAATTGGAATTTCTCAAAACTTAAATTCATGCATGTATCTGTGATGACATAGATCATTTAAACTATTTACCATCAATTTGACTGATGCATATGAAAATTGAACATTAATGAAAATTTAAAATTGAACCTCTATGAGAGCTGAAAAGCCGAAGCGCTTTTTAACAGTCTAAATTTATCAATAAACCTCTTCTAAAATTGAATAAAAAATAAGTGTATGGAATATTATCGAGAGATGATCAATTTTACCAAGATTTGCTGGCATCAACATGCAGATATTTTGTCGCTTTTTTATGATCAGGCAACTAGCTCGGGCGAAGTTTGGGATTTTCAATAATGTTGGGATGCCGCTCTGATGAATACCCTATATTTATTATAAATTATGTTTTAACAACATGGGCCCGTGGCTCTATGGTTATCGCATTATCACATTGTCATTATCCAATTGATTAAGTGCACATAAACGACAGTGGGAAGATGGTCGTGCCAACACAAGTGTCGTCGATGCGAGTTCGCAATGTTCCCATGAAACGGAGGCGGAGTCCATTAACAAACAGTTGAGTTGGCATAGTCTCAAATGCCATCCATTAAAGAGTATTTTTTAAGCGTGATCATGTCACAAACTAACTTCTCTCTGAGAGAGAAAATATCACAATCAAAGACAATTATCATTTATAACTTTTAAAAAATGTAAATGGGTCCACAAATAATCAGGTTCAAGAAATGAAACATGAATTTAGTAAATTATAAAATCATGCCGATGAAAGTGAATTCAAAACTTGAAATTTGATCCAAGAAGTACAATTAAGATCTCAACTTTTCCATGAATACTTGCATTATAATGCGGCTCATGACATTTTCATGATAATCAGCTGAAATTCCGCATAATACGCGTTGGTTGTTCATTGATATCTGATATGTTTCATACTACTAAAATGCAGGCTCCAAATCGCTACTATATAAACACTGGAATAATTTGCAAGAATTTGGCTTCTTAGAAAATTGATCAAATATTTTTTGGAACGCAGAAACGCAATCTCCAAAAAAGCTGAATCTCTAGACATAATTCTTTAGACTTTTCTATTCTTTTCTATAAAAATTTTCATAGCGTGCTGACAGTTTTTGAGTCAACACTCTACCTACTGCACTTACTCTCTGTCTATATCCTTCATAACAAATAGGCTACACATGTTCATATTTTCAGGAATTCAATGAAAATTTCAGAAAATACTAGGGAAATTCTAGTGGTCCTAAAGAATTCGAAACAGATTCACATAGGCCTCCATTAATTTGCCAAAACTTGTAGGCCCCTAAGTGCATGACTCTCATTATGCTTAACCCGTCACTCTTTCTTATGGAATTATCAAAAGGCATATATAGATGAAAACAGAAATTATACACCAGTGTGCATATAGAAACAATGACCAAATTACAAAGTCAATGGCGGACGAAGCGTCAGGTTTCTATTTGATCATTTCAAATTTGTAGATAAGTAAATAAACAGGAGGCGTTTATTTTTGATTCCCTTTTAAAAATACCTGACCACATTAGTGTAGAAAATCCAAATCAAAAATGTCATGGTCATACATACTATGCAAAAAAGTCAACATTTCGAAGCTATTCGGATTCAAGAAGTCTCTAGGATGTGGTGATGTTACCGGATGGCGAAAATATCTTTTGGACGAATCGATAGCTGCTAGAATGGTAAAATAATAGCCTGGAAATTCCTGAGAGGAACACCCCATTATTCAAATTAAAAAAGTCTCCTCTCCAGCATCAATCAAATAGGTATACCTTTTTGCATTCTATTTTTGAATAAATGAATTCAATTTCTGCTGACTTTTTCCTATCCATATACCTTTGCCTATGTTATGGCAAGTGTCATAGATTTTAGTGCATTCATTTTCGTCATACTTATTTCCTATTTCTGATTAATATAAGATGATGCGCAAAGACATTTTATTCGAGAATGACAACATTCATCCCTAAAAGTAGGATGAAAATCTGAAAGACAAGAAAAGTTCAATGGAAGATGATTTTCCGGATTTTGCCTGTGTTTTTGTTATTTCATGGCCACTCTGCTGTCCTTGGATACTAGGATTTGTACGATCCTTCTCGACATAGCATCATAGTGTAAATCCGCTTCAGGCTGCGATAATGCCTTGTCAATTAGGCCTACAGCTAGTCGTAAATTCTTCTTTAAAGAGAAATTCACTGATTTCAGATAAAAAGTCAGAAACTATTGGTCATCATTCCGCCTTCAATCATGCTGAATGAACAATGTCCACGTGTTCGCCCAGTCATCTTGGAAGACTAATGTCTGCATGTCACTCTATACAAGCCATTGTATAAAGCCCTTGCCTTCTTCTTTGATGTTCGGCTCTTTCCATTGGATAGGCGCCGATCTTAACTGCTTCTTGATAACAAGTTTCCCCTCCAAGGCTCGACTTATGGCTTGGAAGCAGATAGATGGTCTTAGTGAAAACTCCTGCTGCACTCTCTCTTTGATCTCCAACAAGGTGATAATAAACTTCTCTTCCACTCATCTCACCAATGCGGCTACCATCGATTCACTCACCTTTGTATAAGTACGTGCTTATCAGTTGGTCGCTTTCAGTCTTTGACTATCATGCTTCTTGCAGTTTGCCTATGGATGCCTAACTGATCTGCATGCTGCAAGTAGTCTGGTTTTATCACATGCATCGTCACTCTGCGTGTTGATATATGACATACGAGTGAGTATAATGCCAGACACACTCCCGGTTAGACGAAAGAGTGAGATGAAGGTGACAATATCCAGAAGCTCCACACGCAATCTTCCAGAATTTGAATCTCAGAATAACGATATTGAATGTACTATGAATGCATCTTTGTTCTTTGAATAACAGATTGAGAAGGAGTATCTAGAAATCGGACATGATAAATTAATGGATATCTTGCTCAGCAGAAATTGAATTCACTTATCTAGAAATAGAATGCAAAAAGGTATACTATATGTTTATCAATGATAGACATGTGAAGAACGTTTCCGAAAGCCAGTCAACTAGCTATGACGCAACATAGACATCTCACCGCGGACACTGATATGTGACTGAGACTTGTCAACTTCATTCCAATTACATCAATCAAAACAAATCTGTTGTCAATTATCAATCAGTGGTCGGAGGATGACGAGTCAATTTAGCAAATACAACTCAATATTTACTAAATCCCCAATGGGTATCAGTTTTGATTTTGTTTAAATTAACTCGAGGTGAACACAGTTGGGTTAACAAATGTGAGATATGCAAATTTTTTTCAGTTTTGAAGAAATCACGGAGTTGACTATGATGATAGTAATGCAGAAAGAATGATTGTAATTCACAGATCATCCGTGTCATGACAGCCTTGGAGAGGCAATATATATGTCTGTTAAATTAGCAATTCGATAGGTTGCTATCACTTTCATGGTCAACTTCAAGAACATTTTTTGTAAGCGTTATCACATCACAATTAACCCCTTGACTGCTAATGATTGGGTATTCTAGTCATGGCTTGTGTCATCCTGTGTGCGACTCTAAAATGGTCACTTTAACCGCTTGTGTGCTGGAGATTTTGTTAACAGATTACAAGAATGACTCCCATCGTGATAATTACCCACAAACAACCGTGTACGACGCGCAAACTATAAACGCTCACCCGCGTGTATTCATAAACATTTCCCATGTTTTAACAGCATCAGATAAAGTGATTTCCGACTTTTAGTGCAGCGTGTATGTACGCGGGTAGAAGAATAGAATGTTCTTAACCACGGATGTTTGGGGTGTTCCGTAATTACGCGTGAATCACTAAGAGAAATAATAGAGATTTGAGAAATAATACTTTTGTTTACATACTTGCATCGAGAATATAGATTTGTTTACTTTGATACCGCGAAATCTTATTGTTGCCATTCATTGATGTTGCCCCGCTATTCAAGAAAGCATCAAAGTATCGCGAACAGAGTTAATTGTATTCAATAAAATATATTTACTCGACCACTTTATTGTCCAATTTATCTGTTATGAATCTCTTCCTTTATCATCCTTCATAAATCGTTCAACCCATGTTCAACCTATGCATACATCATCTGAGTATGTTTGCGAATTGCATCATTTTCATTTTCCCCGCAGTGCCGATCTTAATCTTCGAACAGCTTAAAACTTCTTCATTGAAATCTTCATTAAGATAAAAATTAAGATTAAATCTTCATAAAGATTCTTCATTTAAAGCTTCTTCATCGAGAGCTTCGTGGTGTGCGGTCGTTCTCTCTTGATGTCTCTCATTGTGCTTGAATGATTATTGGTGATATTTTTGGTATATATTGACCTATCTCGGATATTTTGTTATCTTTCGAACGGGCTCGTCGTGATCTTCGTCGCTGTGCGGTTTTCAGCGTCGTATTCCCAGGAATTCATTCGATACAGTGGATTATAGTGTCTTCCTATTGATCTTCGTTCACTGCGAGATTTTGTGCATATTTGCTGACACTGTTAGTGATATCACGATCTGCACGTCATTCCATACCTTCAGTGCACAGTGATTCTGTTTTCTTTGCTTATGAACAAGTCACTTCAAGCCACTGTCTGCGTTGTTGGTCTGGTCTAGTGGTGAACAGGGTGTGCATCGCGTGCGAGGTTCCTGGTTCTAATCTGGCCGACTATCGTTTTGTTGAATCTGAGAACCATGGCAAATGTCAGCTTTGATGCGATTTTGACAATGTCAGAAGAAGATCTAACTTCTCGCAAAGGGAGCATGACAAAGAATGAACTTTTTAAAGCCTTCATTGCCCTGAAAAAGCAAAATGTGGATCTAACGGAGAAGTCAAGCTTCAACATGGAGAAAGTTGCTTCTCTGATTGACTCAAAATTTGACATGCTGTTGCGGAAGTTGTCATTGCTCACGGATGAAAACGCTAAGTTACGTCATCGTTGTAATGCCCTCGAGAAAACGGTCAATGAATTACAACAGAGTACAATGGATGGAATTACTGATGTCTTGAAGGAGGTTGAACAGAGAGCCCTACGTCGAAATAATTTGGTTATTTCGGGAGTTCTGGAACTCGGCAATGGAACATTGGAGGAGCGCAAGGAAAATGACCGATCATCGATTCTTGAAGGAGAGAATTCTGGAGTACTATCATAAGCATCAGTTTGGGTTTCGACCATCATCGTCAACCACATGTGCACTGGTTTCACTGCATGATCACTTGACGCGCTATCTTGATGATCAAAGAACAGTTGGTGTCATGATTGTTTCTTATGACTTTTCTAAGGCCTTCGATAGTTTAAAATTTGAGCACATATTGAACAGGATGAAGCACTGCAATTTTCCAAATGCGTTTATCAGATGGATTCATGACTACCTAAAAGACCGCTCACAATTTGTCAGAATTGGCTCCTCCTGTAGTAGGCAAGCATCTGTGACTTCCGGGATTCCTCAAGGATCAATATTAGGCCCATATCTCTATGCATTAGCAACGTCTTCTTTAGATATCAACGATTCGAAATGCCACCTAGTGATTTATGCCGATGACATAAATCTTTGCTTCCCGCTATACAAAGACTCAGAAAATCTACACGTCTCTAGCGAGCATGCAGGGCTTTTACGGTGGTCAAAGGAAATGGATCTCACTCTCAATCAGCGGAAGTGCAAGTCTCTGATAATCAAGAAATCAAATGAATGTGGCAATTACTCCCCACCTGATGTAGCTTCAGTAACTGAAATGTCAATTCTTGGTGTATGGTTCGATTCCTCTGGTACATGGTCCTCCCATTGCAATCATGTCTTGCTCAAAGCATCTCGAGGATTCTATATCCTGAGAAAGCTACGCCGCTCCCTAAGTTCATCAGCATTACGTTTGGCATACTTCTCGCTTGTACGCTCCTTGCTCGAATATTGTGCTCCTGTCTTTGTTGGCTTATCGAAGAGAGATTCAAATCGTTTTGACAGGGTACAAAATCGATTTCACAGATTGATATGTGGAGACATATGTGACTGTGATCATAATTTGCCAACTCTTTCCATGCGTCGAGATAATTTGAGTTTGAAGTTCATGAAACAAGTAATGAAACCTGGTCATGTCATTCATTATCTTCTGCCAACATTATCAGACTCTGGTCGATTTTTACTGCCAAGAAGGCGCACTATGAAGAGAAGTCGTTCATTCATTCCATACGTTTGCAAATTGTATAATCGTAATTTCACTAGACGATGAGTAATACATACTAGTACACCTATCTGACTTTGTGTAACTTTGTCTTTCTTTGTACGATTTTCATTTATATCTGAAATATATACGCTTTATTATTCCACTCTTATATTTGCTTTATCAGCTAATTACAGCACGCGAAAGAGGACTCGTCAAGTCGCATATAACGGAATCATCCTTGTGACTTGAATACCTAGTCATCCGCACCACACAGCCTCTTGTCAAATTTCTTGGTAGCAGTCAAGGGGTTAAGCATCCTCTCACTGGTAGAGCAACATAATATAATCAAAGGCAATGATTTCAATTAACTTTAAAAGTTGTATGGGTCCATCACTATTCAGATTCAAGAAATGAAACAAAATTTTTGGTGAACCAGAAATCACACCGATGAAAATTGAATTAAAAACTTTTTAAGAAAAAGTTTCAGCCAAGAAAGCACAATAAGATCTCGACTTTTTCATGAAGAATTCCAACATAATGCGGTTTCAAAATTCCATTGACAATCAGCCAAATTTCCGCTTAGTATTCCTTTGAGATCCAACTTGCTTATTTTTTTCTTTGTTTCTGTACTACTTATAAAGTGGCGTCATGTGGAGGCCTATATAAAATTGCAAAAATTTAGCTTTTTAAAAACTGCTCAAATAGTTTTTTGGATCGCAGGAACGTAATCTCCGCAAAACGCTGAATCGTTTCATATAAAAATGCTCACTCTATAGCCTACAGATACTTCGTTGAGTCGACACTATATATGCTTGCTCCATGCTAGTTATCATCACGTAGACACCAGTAATGGGGTGAAGTGAATTTTGCTTCGTCAGTTATTTACGTATATCTAATTAATTTAATTAAATTATAGACTATTGATTATGTATCCGTAACACAGCGTTAATTATAATGATGCAAATTTTTCATTTTCTGATAAAATTCACTGCAGAACAGCAGCTACTACACAGTCCAAGTGTATATAGATATATAGGTAGAATCTCGACTCAAAGAAATAAATTCATATATGAAAAGATCCAGTTTTTTAAGCAGATTACGTTCCTGCGAAAAAAATATTTTAGTAGTTTCTGAGAAAATAAGCATAGAGCAGGGATATATAGGTAAAGAGTCGACTAAAAAAAGCATCTGTATACATTGAAAATTTTTATATCAAAAGATTCAGATTTCTGCGGAGATGTTCCCGTGTTCCAAAAAAATATTTGAGCAGTTTTAAGAAAGTAAAGTTTTGAAAATTTATATACTACCGACTTGGAAGACCCTTTATGAGTAGCATGAAAAATGTTGGATATCAGAAGTAATGAATATTGCAATGAATAAGTAATGAATGTGCATTGTATAACATACGTAATGCATGTTGTTTGTTTTTATTTGCTTAAGCCATGAATTATATCAAATTTTCTAATAATTCATATATGTTTTCTTTTTATTGTATAAGGTAATTTCTTACCGCAAAATTACATAAACACGTACGTTGGATTATTGCCAAACTTGGCGAATGGGCACAGCAACGATGTATATGTACAACCATAGCCAGGCTTCGTACTTATTACAAAGAAACAATCTGCATGCATGATCAAAAGTAAAGAAGCGGTTCATTTTTTTGTTTAGAAAAGTCATTTAGTCATGTATTTGGTGAACTGTAAGTAAACTTCACTCTGCTTTTATCTAAGAATGAAATAATTGGTTTTCATTTGTGCTATAACATGCACTCTTCAGATTTAATAATCAACTGACATAAAATAATGCAATGATGTCTAATTGAAAGAATTGTATCAACAGGGTGCTCTTATTTGCAACTGGGTTTTGCAAGACATCTGAAGAAGCAGAATAGACTATTATTTGTTGCAATTTGGACGCTGTTTTCAGACATGTATAAAAATTCCTTGATTTATTATTAAAATGCGTTTTGGTTCTGCAATTACTAAAAAGAGGTAATGAAGAGGAATTTGGTTGCTCGCTTACAAATATTTTCAAATTCATGCAATATCAGCTGATTTTCACTGGTTTCGTTGCACCCAAGTTAAAAACACGTCTATTTCCTATCAGACCTTTATAATATTAAATATCTTTGGTACTTACCCTATGAAGATAAGTGTTTGAAAATTATTCCTGTGTTTATATCAAATATTTTTGGTGGGCAGTCGGCACTGTACCTTACCATAGCATTTACTATAAGTTTACTTTATGAGTAGACACTGTACTTTCTGTGTACCTAATCTATGCAAATCATGTCGAAAGAAACTTGTCACTTTGATTCATTTGCAAATATTTGAGAAATTATGATACAGCCATGCATGATCTCATCAAAGGATGGCAAAATCTATGTATGTCCTTCCTGAAACTGATCAATTTGACTCTAAAGATTAAACATAATCTCTTTTGCATGGTGCAACTATCAATTTCAGAAGATAATGCAACGAGGACATTCAGTGCTCACATTTGAGCATGGTATACCCGAGATAAAAATAAGAACACAAAACAAGTATATGGAGTGCTAAGCGGAAATTTTGTTTTTATTACTAACCATTCCATCGTAATGGTCGTTATAGTTACAGAAAGCCGAAAGTAGCGCGATCATTGAAATATCTCGCTTGGCCACAATTTTCTAATATATTTTCAAAATGCCGTATAAAAATGGATCTAAACTGTGCATATGTGAGATTTGCAATTGTGGGTGAGTAATATTTAATAACTAGACGTCTTGGTGTTCATTATTTGTGATGTGATTCCTTATTTTTAATGTTTTTTTAATCACAAATCTTATATCACAAAGTGCATATTTTTGTTGATTTTAATTTGTCAAACATCGAAGAAGAGTATTTTTTATCAGATAGCGATGAAATGGAAATCACCTGTGAAGGAATGGTGATGATAATGATCGCCGCTATTTTCGCAAGGCACCGAACAAGATCGTACTTTCTTGCACTGACCTGTCCGCATTTTCACTATACATGGGTATACACAACAGTGGAATTCAGAACTGGCGCAACATACATAACTTATTGCTGCACTTTTCATCGACCATCGAATAAAAACTTGCATATTTTCGCCTTACCAACCTTTCTTCTGAGTTCGTGTACTCAAGAAATCCCTCCACACATCATGCAGGGTGCTGCTTTATTCTAATCAGATATTTTACTGCCTTTCAGTGGACGAAGCTAATGCCAGTTGTAAAGACAACAGATTTGTTTGTGCTACGAAATTTAATCAGAGGATGTTATCATGCGTCAAGTAGCACATGCTCATGAACTATTTGACCTCTTATGAGCAATTTCCCCTGTAAATCTTGCTTAACAATTGCATATGGGCCTATGTGTTGGTTGTTTTCACTAAAATTAGTTTACATGATTGCAGCTGAGATCATTGGAAGGCTGAATGTCTCTTTAATTTCTCATATTCCAACATTATTATGAATATTAATGATAGGCCTACGACCTGCATGTTATCCGTGAATATGATGACTGCCACAAGGAAGACTTGGCTCCGATATATGTTTCCTAGTTCAATCAAGGGAACTTAAGACTTCCGATGGAAAGCCTTGATTGAAGATTTTTTTGATTGATGCATTATGTAGAATCACTTCTCTATGCGATGGTGTTTCTCTTTTAAAACATAACTTGACAGAACTTGAGGATGCGGTGATTCAACATAAGCAGCGAGGTGTACATGATAATCTTGCAAAAATTAGTACGCAGCTAGATGCCACCAACATTGGACGTCATCAATCGAATTTTGAATCTATCTGACTCTGAATTTCACTACATTCTTTTGATATTTAAACATGACGCAATACGTTCAGTAGACCTATTATTAATTTTTTGCTCATCGGCACAAATCTATCACACCAAACTTTCTGCGTGAGGATCTATGTTTTATTTGCAGGCCTGCATGTAAACTGTATCGATTATTTCTAGTGATTTGACTACTTTCTTCCTAGACAAGGACAACGCAATTCGAACTTTGACGTTGGTCTAAAAAGTTGGATGTTGATGAAGTCTTAAAATTCTTGGTTGATATTAGTCACAAATTTCGTATGAATTTTCTTATGAATTAAGGAAAGCAAAACAAGTCTTATTCCAGCTTGCATTTTAAGCTGCTTTCCCGTGGAGGAAGGTGATTCAAAAAGGTATGTGCCATAGTCTACAAAATAAAATGAAACATGAATAGGACCTACTCGATCACAGGAACTGATGTTTTAACAGTCAATGACAGCGACTGGTTTATTTTATCATGCGGCGTTGGATGTTCTGCTATGAGCTGAGATCAATTATTGTACACGTATCTTGACTTTGTCAGATGTCCCTATGTACATAAGTAATCAGTTCTTGTATTTCTTCTTTCTTCTGTATGTGTCAGTGTAGATTTTTGACATCGCAGCGAGAACAACCAGTATTTTTATCAGCATAGCTATATCTTAAATAACAATTTGATAACTATGACGTGTTTGAAAAGTATGTAGTCCTATTGAGTAAAACCTGAAGATACTGCGATGATCCGTTTCAACCATGACATGTTTACCTAGATCGGCATATTTCGAGACTTTAAGCGGCTTTAGCTCCTATTGAACACAAATACGCTAAGTGTCCTTCAGTTTTACAAGGGTCAGGCGCCATCAATAGGACAGTGGTGCTCTTGTCCGATAATATACTGTGTTGCCTTTTTCAATTGACCAACTTTAGTGAATACCTCGACACAGACGCAGAAGAACTGAGGGTCGTACAAGCTAGGCCTATACGTTACGTTGCTTCTTCAACTGTTACTTGTCTTCAATCTGACACCTGCGATAAATCCCTTATTTCTGTCTCTCCTTCTCCCAAGTTCAATCAGTTTTAGTTTGATTGGCTATCTTTTAGCGCCATCTATGAGGACCAATCATATATGCATATATTTAATACAGAAGGATGCTTCATTGGAATGCCTCTATTGTTCAATTGGCTGATAAGTTAGACCTTCCGTGAAGGAATATCTACAATTCTATTTAATAGCCTACCTGATGGTCTTTGTCATGTTTGGAGCGCTACTGAATGCTTCAGACTTGCGTAATCATTATCAATCAATTGAATTTGAATTTTTATTCAAAGTCAGTAATAAACCTTGATAAGCAGATAAAAATTTCATCTAGCAGCTCACATCGCTAATGGGTGAAATGCATCAATGTTGTACCGTGTGCCATCCCTAATTTTACTCCGTCAGTTCACTCATTTTCACTCATTCCTGTCCCACCCAAGACGCAGTCATATTATCAGGTTTGGGTCAGGACGGTCGTCACACGCTCGAAACTCTCACCAGGCTAGGGTTAGTAAGCTCTAGGGAGATCTTCCAGATCGTTTGTCCTAACCAAGAACTTCAGGATTCAATGAAGTGTCGTTCGCTGACACTCAATATGAATATTAAAATATTAGATAATTGTTAATAAATAGATATTCATATTCTCTTTACAAAAATCATTCTTCAGTGTTTCGTCCGCAACTTGAGGACCTTTTTCTCAATCGATGCCAAAATTCGAACTTTCTGAATTGAAGTCGTCTACAACTTTTGAGAATGCAGTGATAATCGATGCCATGAGTGACAAATGAACCATTTTATTTTGAAACAGACCCAATGTTATGGGGTTGGCCGACACAAAAAAATTACGGATGGGACAAGCTACAACACTGATGCAGTTCAACCAAACATCAATGCCAAATATTGACTTGCTCGTATAATAGTGGTAATCATTGCTATCGCATGCCATTACAAATGGCAGTCATCCCAATGTGTTTCATATTCACAATTTGTTCAGATTTTCCATGTATTCAGATACTTATAACTGCTTTGCAATTCCAAGTTTTTCATGATATGAGTATGAAATATCATGCTTTATACGGTACATTCTATTAAAGAACATCACAATGTTCTGTAGCTTAATTGCATACTCAGGATATGATCGAATAATTCCATGTTCATTGATTATTTTGGGAGGGTTATTAAAATAAAAGTGTTGTTTTTATATCGAATTTCATCATCAGCAGAAAGAACAGTCTAATTTTTTTGCAAGACTCAAAATTATGTACATGAAGCCATGCAATAAATCATAGTGCATGCAACAAATTAAATTATGAAGATGCTACTACAGTATAACAATTATCGGACAGTGCTAATTGTACAGTTCCTATGTTAAATCAATTTACAGCACAGACCTCAGTATCATGGTGCATTTCTTCATTTAGAATAGGGTTCAAAAGAACATGGAGTCCTTAAAAACTATGTTTAAAAACACTTTGAAGCATGATTTTGCTTTAAGAAAGCCTGTTTTTGTTCCTCTGTTTTTTTATATAAGATTTACTTCTGCAAACTGTTGTAAATTGACTTACAAGTGTCCTTTTAGAGTTGGTCTGCTTATTTTTACTCAGTTTGGTTTTTTTCTTTTAGTTTTTCACTGTTGAGAGACAGCAAGCAGTCTTGACCAAGTACGTACTTTGAATCTACAATTAATGTCTCGCCGGTTTCTGCTTGTGCAGATTGTGTGCGGATCAACCTCAGAAGAGATACAGTAACTAGCACTTGAGTCAGTCATTGAAAATTTCTGATAGCTCAGGCCTATCTGAAAATTCAGATAGAATTTTCAATGCAGATCACTCCCAAGTCAGATGATTTCGAAATCCTTGCTTATGCTTCTAATGTTAAGGAAACGATATTCATACAGAAACTTAGCTCCAGTCTGAACAGATAAATCCACCATAATTTTGAAGCGGTCTACTGCATGTTTTCAGGCACCAACAGATTAATTTGATCCCTGTGAAAATCGCTTTTAGATCATCTACGGGGTCTTGCTAAGTTCATGATTAACTGAGCTGCAGATGTTTTTTACCTCTGTTCTTGCTAGACTTGTGTTCTAAATTCTCTTGGTAAGTTACATTTCAGCTTAAGATGATCTAGATCTTTGATGATCTGCAAAGCTCGCGCTCTGATGTATGAGCGCTCGTGATGTGATCTGTTGTTAAGGAACTCGTCCAATCATATCCATGAGCGTACTCTGTGAACATGTGAATGAAACTGTACGTCTGATCGGTCAAGTGCTGTTACAACAAGAGACATGCTTATAGACATATAGTCTAAGTGGAAATTATTGTGATTGATACAAACGAGTTGTTTTCCACTTGTTAGTTGTCAATTAGAGTGATTGCAACATTCAATTCAATAGACAAGTCGTCACTGCTTTTCAAGAGAAATTCCCTCTTTTCTGTCTCCAATTCAATATTACTGCCAGTTCTATCAATTGACCCTCGTGCAAAAGACGTATATCAGTAGATGTATGAGCAACAATTCGAATCTCTATTTTCGTCATACAGTCGAAGTGGAGATCATTCGTGAAGTATTTCAAAACATTTCCTTCTTTGTTGAATGTATAATTGAGTTGAAAACGGAAACTTAATTGACTTAAATTGATTTTAAAATTATGACCTCATATGTTCTCCCTAGAAATGATAGGCCCTGGAATCAAAGCCAGTTCAATTATTTTGGGGTTTAGTAGGCCTAGTATGTTGTGCAATTACGACTTGTCAGCTGTCAAGTTGATTTCAACTGCTAGCACCTGTAGGTAGAAGAATCAAATATCGTTTGCATCAACGCTGAGAGATATCAGTAAAGGTAATAGAAATAGCACTAAGCATATCACTAATAGAATATCCGTTTTTAGTTTTTTTGGATGTTTTTTATATCCATTTTATTGACTGACATTGTGTTACAGACGACATAAATGCCCACACAAGCCATCAAATCGGGGACAATATGGACAGTGTTTACTATCAGAGTATAGCAACAAGTACACTCCGCACCCTATGGAGCCGGTTCAATCTTGCAAGCCAGCAGCACAAGCAGTGAGATCAGGCGAGCCAATTTCAGATAAAACAACGAACCGATTGGATTATATTGCGCATCCTCTGGAACGTCCTCATGTGCATACACATGACCCATACCGGGCACCAGAAGGAGAAATCGACAGCACAACGATGTACAAAAAAGACTTTACAGAGAAACGCGGTGAACCCGTGAGAGCGATCAAACATGAGCCAAGGCGAACATCTCTTGGGCGATTTGAAGGAGAGCCAACATATCGAGGTGAGAGCATTCAAATGCATGTCTATCTACAAAGATCAGATGATGGTGCAAATTCTTGATATAGACCGTCAATTAATGCTTTCTTTATATTCAATGCAAACAATAAAAAAATAACATGGCATTTTTTTCTTTTTTGCCTTTGTCACTCACTCACTCCTTAGCGTCATTGATTTTCCTGACGGAGTTGGACGGTCGATGGCTCGTCCCCAGCTGTTTCGGTCCAAAGCAAGATCTTCATTGATTTTAAGCTTCTTGAGATCTTGTTTGATGCAGCTCATCCATGACTTCTTCGGTCCCAGCTGGTCGGCGACCGCCTACTTTCATCTCTTCTACTTCTTTCACGATATTGTCCGCTCTCTTCACATGTCCAAACCAGCGGAGTCTACTTTTGCGGATCGTCACCTCTAAGTCCCTCACACCACACCACTTTGATACTTTTTCATTTGGGATCCTGTCTCTTCATGCTACACCTGCCATGAAGTGGAGCATCGTTAGGTCACATGTTCCCAAGGTGTTCATCAGTTTGTTTGTCAGAGGCCATTTTTCCGAACCATGCAGGAGAACAGATCTTAAGCATGACTGGTAGACTTTTCCTCGGCATTTCAATGGGATTCCTCTCTTCGTTAGGAGATTGGCAAGTTCCCTCCATTTTGACCACGTAGTCTCAATGCGAGTTCTCACGGCTATCTCGACATCAGCATCCCTGTCAAGCATGTCTCCAAGATAGCAGAACTGCTGGACCTCTTGTGCAATACACTTATTCACCGTAAGCGAGTCAGGGCTGTCAAAAAATATTCATGCAGAGAAACAGAATGTCATTCCTGTTCTTCGCATACTTAAAAATGAATTTAAAGTTCAAGGATATTGTTTTCATTTTTATCTACTCAGCAATTTGTTACATCGTCATCTTATATAGATCCCTTCTACTTAGATAAGGACATGGAATTCATCTAGTGCGCCTTCTTTAGCAGGCAGGGAAATGCGTCTTGTGCATTGCAGCCTTTATCGTTCTCATTGGAGTTCATTACACAGCTATGTTCGCTTGATTATACACCTGGTCAACCCCCACGGTTATCTCGAGTTGTTGACTTCTGTGAGGATGAACTGTCTTTGAAATAATGTCAATCAACAATTTAATGATAATATGCA
Source organism: Prostheceraeus crozeri (assembly GCA_907163375.1). NCBI lineage: Eukaryota > Metazoa > Platyhelminthes > Polycladida > Euryleptidae > Prostheceraeus > Prostheceraeus crozeri. The sequence goes on from CAJQUW010009290.1 coordinate 691,348, forward strand.
TTACAGCAGGAGACTTTATTTAGAGCTTTTTCTCCAAGAAATAAACACAGCCACATCAGTCTGAATGATTAAATCTTCATATGTTGAAATCCAAATTGAAACTCTGAGTGAATATATATTTCAGCGAAATGTATAAAAATGCACGTGAATGTAGATGATATTTGTTGCAATTCGTGAAGCTGATCAATGTTATTCAATCCATCATGTAAAGAAAATGAACTGAAAATCAAGATTACTAAAATAAAACTTATAGAACATGAATCTTTTAGAACTGGAGAAAAAATAAAGCCAATTGCCTTAAAAAAAATTGCAGTTAATGCAGAAAGGATTGCCCTAAAGTTTTGCCTTGAAATATTTTTGTGTATCTATTTTGTTGAAATCCGCAAGTACCTACCACTGTCATCGCTGCTGTTTGTTGTGAACTTTTTCCAAAAATTTCAATGAGTTCATAGATGACAAACGACGGAAAGGTCAAAATCAATGAAACTTTCGAAATTAATGAAATTTTACAATCTTTTCGAATTAATGGTCAAATCCGGTAGCAGCAGCCTTCACGTATACAGGGTGATTCAGTTCAGCCCGCCGGTATTAAAATGAATGGCGTTTAGACATAGGTATTGCTATTTATTAGCATATATTCCAAAAACTTACAAAAATGTATTATTAACAAAGTTAGAATCATTTTCTGCTCACGAAGTCACAACAAGTGTTCGAAATGAGCCCCCTTTACTGATACACATGCTTCACAGCGCTTGAAGAAATTGGTGTACACGCGTCTTATCGTAGGCTTGTCAATGGAATCCAACACTGTTTCAATTCGATCTCTCAGCTCATGTATGGATTCTGGCATTGGAGATTTGTAGATATGATCCCGGGCGTATCCCCATAACCAAAAATCGTTCATCGCTAAGTCAGGACTACGAGATGGCCAATTCCGTGGACCACCTCTACCAATCCAGCGATCTTGAAGATTTTTGTTCAGCAGTGCTCTTGCAGCGTGACTGAAATGAGCTTGTTGGTAAATCAATGTCCGCTTTCTCCGAAGGAGTGGGATAACAGTTTGTTGAAGAAGATCACAATAATTTTCACTAGTTACTGTTCCATCAATGACTTGATGAACAAGGCCATAGTCAAAAGTAATCATTGCCCAAAAACAAATTGATGGAGATTTGAGGGGCTTTGCGCATGTCTTATGTGGGTTCTCCATTGCATAATAAAAACAATTATGCAGATTTACTTGTCCATTTAAATGAAAAACTGCTTCATCACTAAATGCAATCTTTCGATACCAGCCAGGATTTTCGTTGTTCATCTGCAAAACGGTGCGGCAGAAATTCAACCGAGGCTCGAAATCCATTTCCTTCAGTTCTTGCACTCGACTAAATTTGAATGGTTTAATCTTATTATTGCATAATACTCTTTGCACCGATGATTGGGACGTGTCGAGCTGCGCCGCAACTTTCCGCTGTGAATTGCACGGATTGTCTCCAAACGCTTCAACAATTTCTTTTTGTTTTTCTTCAGATAGTCGACTCTTACCAGGACCACCAGAATGTTTCATAGGAAGCACACTAAGAGTTTGATTAAACCGCATTCTCCAATCTCGAATGGTTCTCACAGGTGGGGCTTCTTTTCTATATTTTTCATTGAATGCTCTTCGTGCTGCTTTGCAATTATCAAACGCAATAGAACATGACACAACATAAGCGATTTCTTCATAACTGAAGCCAGGATAATTCATCTCGCATAGACAGAAATGACTTTTGTACTGAATTATGAAGAAATGCTATTTAATAACAGCTTGCCCGAGACAGCTATCTATGCAAGTAGCAATTTGAAATCAATGCAGCATTATCTCATTGCCAATTCAATATCGTGATGATGTTTTCTTGTTGTCAGAAACTTACATAGATATCGAATAACCATCAAAGACCACTTATTTTATTACCGGCGGGCTGAACTGAATCACCCTGTACATGCATTCACTTTCGTGATCAATTTAAAAATCTCTTGATTTTCGCTGTGAAAAAGAAAATAAAATCTTCATCTTTCAATATTGACTCTTTCCAATTTCATAGCTCATCCTTCCGTTTTTCATTCAGCCTATATGTCATTTTGACAGACTTTTGTACGCATACGTCGGTGTGAATTTCTGTTTTTATACTGGACCTGTTAACTTCCTTCCTTTTTTACCTGAAGATAGTTGACGGATGTAAACCACATTAATTGTAAAAAAAAAGAAAAAGAAAATAAACAATTTTCAATATTGGCTCTTTCCAATTCCATTCAAAACATGACAGATAGCCAAGACAATTTCTCTAAAAATCTCTGTTATGTGTGATGAATGATCAATTGTTATGGTAAACTGAAATGATGAAGCAGTATGAACATTCATTGCCATAGAATGTTTTATCAGCTTCAATGTCTCTTCCCGTGATCAGGCCGAAGTTCAGGCTCCCAATGTCCGTGCTTTTAAGAAGATCATCAATCAGTATTCTGCCAGAAATTATATATGGTAATTAATCTTCACATTTGAGCTTTTCTTATGACTTAGCTGACCGCGTTGCCTTCATGGGCTCATTATTTGTCATTGTTATCCGACACTTGTCTTCATTTGTACTTTTGTTGTTGACAAATAAAATAATATCATTATTATCATTATTATTCCATTTATTCTCTTCTTTCCCATCACTGTTTTATAAGCAATTTATAGCTGCTACTTTGTATTATCAAGAGGTTCTGCTTTTTCTCCGAATGAGCATGTGTAAGGGCCTCTAATCTTCTATTTTTCTCATACTTTTGGTGTTCTGTTCGCTCTCAATGACCATTTGAATGGTTCTAGTGAGACAATCAGTTGTGTTCCTCTCTTTTCTGTTATATATTCCTCCTATCACTTGCATGTAATTCTTATTGTCTGTATTAATGATGGGCTACAGTTCACTTCTCAATCATAACCACAAGCATGCTTTTTTATCAGCACCGATGCTAATTAGATCTTTAACATGACTTTTCTCAGGCGGAATAATCTAATAATTTACATTGTAGCCAATAACTTCCATCCGATCTGATTTTCATACTTGAAAACGACACCGTTGACAAGGCAACAATAACAAGCAACCATTGTCTTGGCAGGGGGCTAAGAAATGCCACTAATTGATCAGTGATGAAGGACGTCTCACAGCACTTTATAAACGACTATTTCTCTGCGATTTTAATCTTACATCAACAACAGAAAGTTTAATACCTCACCGTCATATTTAGTTGATCGTTGTTAATGATGAAAAGCTTTGCTAGACCTGTAATTGTTTTCGTTTCCGATAATGCTACACGATATAATTTCAGATCAACGTCATCAACTTATGTATGACTTGTGTGTTTATTTTGTATGAAAGAATTCATGAATGACTTTCCGTCTGATGACGACCGATGGCGATTTAAACCCAATATAAATTACTTTATTGTAGATTCATCTGAATTGCCAGTAAATTCAAACTTAATTTGAGAGTCAATGAAAATGTGTGGCAGCTAGGCAACAGACACGTCTGGTCTTAGCAACCAAGTGTTTCAATTTGAGCTCTAATGAACAACGCGGCTTTTTTGATGGGGAAATCAAGAGTTTAGCTACACGGAACGAGTATAATTATCTCCTGTCCTCTCCTTAAGCTGTGCAACTGCGAGTAGAAATAGGGAAGTCAGGATACATGTTTCAGTTCATTTAGTTAACTTGAGTTTTGAATTTTGGGAAATATTAAACAACAGTTCTGTATTGGCCGAATAGCCATGGGCAGAACCAAGAATGATCAGTTCCCTATCAATTTATGAATTACGTGAATGGATTTGAGTGATTCGAATGCACTGCTCATCCGGTAGATTTCACGTTTTGCATAATGTTCAAAAGTCGTAAACAGCTGCATCCTTCCGAGATTGATCAGTAAGGGTTTTCAGTGTTTTTCAACTGGAATACTTTCACAAATAAGCAACAGATAATGCTAATTAGGCATGTACGCTAGCCGTACCTCATCGCACCGGTGTACCGGGTATGATAGCCGGTGCACCGTTCGGTGCAACGAAAAGTTAAGAAGTTACACTGAAGCAATCACATCTACAATCAATCTACATTAATCGATTCTTTCAAAATTAAAAAAGAAATTATTTTCATTCTTTTTTCAAAATGGCTGAGCACCTCTGGAAGTGTAGAAAGATTCGAAGCAATGTTACTTTTGTCTGCAAATTAAATTGCAAGAAAGTCAACATGTCGACTTTATTCGATACCGAAAAAAGTCTTCAGGACGGATAGCTGGCCGCTGGAATGCTAAGACAGCCTAAATCTGAACATGAGGAGCAAAAAGTAGGGTGAGCAGAATTCACTATGAGATTCTGAAAGTCTGAGGTCACGGGAAATGAAATGTCGTCGCCTAAAATGATTCATCATCAACATTTTAATGATTATATTATAATATAAGTGATTTTTCATAAAAATGGTCAATTTTTCTTGATATCAGGAAATGCATCGGTTATGATACAACGATGATTTTCAAAAGGCATCATCTTCAGGACACCGAAATTCAAAGTTTGGATGAAATTAATAGATAGAATTGAACAATGCTCTCCTAGTTGTTATGACAAATATAACATAAAATGAATTAATTATAATTAAAACTACACAACTAAACATCAACTTAATCGAAATTTGCATATTTCGGTGCACCGGCCCGAGAAGCAGTGTAAGTAGCAGAACCGGTGCACCGCGCACTGCCTTAGTAATAATACAATATTTGCAATTCAGCATTTTGTAAAGATGCATGCAAAATGGAGGGCCTAATCAGTCAATAAAAGATACTTTCATTCAGACTTTTTGGTAAATCGAATATAGTACTGATGCTGATGTATCAATTTTGCACAGTGAATTGAATAATCTTTCGGTGACAAAGTAGATACTTACAAAGTTACACGTACCAAATAAAGCTATTTTGTCTCACAGCCTCGTCTCCTCTCTACGGTGAGATACTGCAGTACTGTACATGCATAACGGACTGTACAAGTACCGGACAATAAAACAGTAGATTATAATTCACGTCAGTGGTGCACAAATATTACTACCGAAGTAAGTTTCTTGAGAAGAGCAAATAAAATAAAGGTCACGAGAGTCCTCGCACTTGGAAAGCTGTACTTGTAAATAGACTGTATCTGAAACTTCTGTATATAGAATTAAAACGGCACGTGTACATAGAATAAAAGAATACGAGTTCACAAGTCGAAAGGAAGCGAAAGTAAACTCAGTCTCTGCAAAAGCAACCTGTCCTTCTGTGCATATACTGTAGATTCGGAAGTTAGCTGATATTTGCACAATATCAGTGGCGGCTCGTGCAGTCCTGCTCATGTGGGGCGCAATACAAACGTCTTCATCTTAGCCCATCACATTTCGTGAGTAGCGGTCTCTGCTATATTTCATGTGCGTCCTAATTTAAATGCCTGTTTTAAGACATGATAAGCCTTCACTGCAAATCTGCTACTGTGGTCCTTCATAATGACCATTATTTTCGGAAAAATACTTAAAAAACAAAATCATCGCTCGAACACTTCCAAGTTAAGTAAAAGAAAGAAAAAATAACAATTTGATTTAAAAACAAGAAACCCAGGCATCAAAATGTAGAAAACGAACTTCATTTATCAGCAATTCATATTCAAAGATAAAGCAATTCATTTTCAGACCTGCAAGTCTGATTCATTTTTCATCGACACAGTGAGACACAGTTATGATTGAAAAGTGCTATACCATCCAAGCTTGTATACACGCATCAGAATAACAAAATTTCCCCAAAATCGCGCGGCGTTACGCTAATCGCGGCGTTACCTAATTCAGAATAGGGACTTTTTGAGAGCGCCCCACTTTTTGATTGTTTAACGATCCATGCATTGTTTACGCGTGCGAAGCTGCTAAAAATCTTCGATGTATCGGAATATGTAATCATCAAAAATAACAACAGAATCAAGCGGCACAGACTGTGAGCCCTCATCCCGGTAAAAAGGGAGAGTGACGTCTGAAGAGTCACTGAACACGCTTCGAATGTGTTAGCATAAAGGTTTCAACATTGATAGTTCAATTCAGTTGCGTTCATCAGTGCGTTTTCAGCGCAATGTTCTGTGTAATTTTCTTTGATGTAAATAATTTTTAATGGAGGGCTGCGCCCCAGGCGCCCATATGGACGGGCCGCCACTGCACAATATTATTGTATCTCACCGCAGAGAATAGACGAGGCCATGAGACAACATAGTTTTCTCTTCTATACAATGTTGCATCAACGCGAAATTGTGCTTGTGAATTACAACGTTCTTATCATCTCCTATCTCGTATGAGACTAGGTTAAGTAAATGTTCTACAAGCTCACTTCTCTAAAAGTGTCATGTACTATATCAAAATATTAATGACAGAAAATTAGAATCGTTTGTTGTCTTAACAGTTAGGTTGATGAAAAGAATTCTAACCACTCAGATGGATTCACCTGCGTCTGGTCCAACACGCAGACAAGGCTATTTATCTCTGATTCTGACGAATCGGGATTATGATTGACAGGCTTCATTGGTGTTAAACTATCTATTAAATCAAAATTGCAAGAAGGGTAATTAACTGCCAATGCAGACCCTTCATTATGATGCAATCTTCAGTGCAACTTTGGAATTCCGTCCTTGTCGTCCCAGCGATCTTGGTTAAAATTGAACAATGTGAAAACGCAGGACCTCCAGTAATCGATGTATGAAAAACAAATAGGATTTCGTTCAGTTAATTAGCCTCGCATTATTAGTCATTGAATTTTGTGTGCTAATGAAAACTAAATATTCGCATTCAACAAATAAGTGCGTGCTCTTTGGTTGTGCGGTTAGGTAGAACCCGAAATTTTTGGGTGGGATTGAAAACTGATGCCTCTATAAAAGTAGGCCAACATGTTCAAGAAAAACTATTGAATGATGATGTTTTTCTGTATTCAAAGTCATGTTTCTGATTCACATGATTTTTAACGGACATTTTGTAATTGAGATTCAAACATCTGCTGGTACGCAAATTCATTCATAGACAGGAAAGATAGGATGAATGACCGCTGTAACATTGGAATTAGGAATCAAATTTCAACTGTAATATTCACAATCATCATTTTGCTCTGTAAGTTTAAAAACCATTACCATGTCATTGCATCTGACTTTCTTTATTACATACTCGATCATTGATGAACTTTCTTTCCACCACGTCTTGATCGAGACGTTTTCCACCTCTTAACTTTATCACCAAGTTACGAGAATAGCTCATAGCAAGTTATGAAAAGCGGAACCGTTGTCATGACGTTAACTAGCATTCAAGTACAATTTTGACCCTCCAGGAAAGACAATAATGACAGTAAACAATGGTAAAAGTCAAGATGATGTACGTCTGCGGTATTTACACGCACTTGCTTATGAGAATAATTCTAGTCATTGTCAATGTAGGAGTTCTCACATTGTTTTTTTCTTTATGAATGATAAATCTTAAGTCTATGATTGGTGTAGGTGCGTAAGTGCTGTGATTTGTGAAAATAATTGTTCTTTTCATCGACATTGGAACAATTAAGGATAATAGTCACTTGGCAGTTCCTGAAAATTATTATTTCGTCATATTACGCGAATTATAAGAACGCCAATTTGTGCGGCTACATTAGTTGAGTTGATAAGTAGCTGAATGGTTTAGCACATGGCCCATTTGAAGTAGCAAGATCGAGCATCCAAAAGTCTTACTAGAAATTTTACCGGAAGGCATCCAGAATAGAGGTAATATTTAGAACAGACAAAGTGAAGGAAGTTAGTCACATGTTGATTACAGGAAAAAAACTGTTGTTCAACACCTTGTCATCGTTCATTCATCATGCCTGAGCTCACTGTGATTGAGGAAAATGAAATCCTCGATCTCATATTCCCTTGGAACGTTAAGCTAACCCTTAAGATATGAAGGTCTTGACCCACCCTTAAAATACGAAGGGTGATCAAATTGATCACCTTAAATTCGAAAATTCGAAACTCTTGACCCAACTTGAAGACGTGGGGGCGGATCATTTTGATCAACACTGTTTGGTAACAGTTTTGTAGCCTCAGCTGAGTGGTAAGATAGATATTTGTTACCTATGAATGAATAGCCATTAACATATTAAAAAACCAGTGATGAAACTCATTATGAGACAAAAACATAATTATAGGGCATATCATTCTCAAATGAACAGAAAGTTTTAACATTCTAAACATTTGTAGCCAGCTATGATGACCACAAACCACCTTGAACAATTAACACACAACCGTCTTCTCAAGATTGCATTGCTTGGTGGGTTTTCCTGCCTCCTTGCACTTCTTTCGTGTTCATTCACCTTTGAAATAGATGTCGCAGAAGTTTCTACACGACGATTCGGGTGATTCAATCGAGAGATTCATTCAAAGCTGTTGGCGACAACAAACAATATCTGGTTCGAATCAGATCATTTATAGGAAGTCGCCGCGGAACACACCGTATGTGATAAATTGATGAAAAAAGTCCATTTTAGATGAAATAGTCATTTACGTGTATGTAGGTCGTCTGTTCATGTAAATGAGCGGCAGCCAGAAGCGTTTACGTAACCAAAGCTTGGTCGATAACCCAGCCCCTAAAGGCAAAAAAAGCTTCAGAAAAATCCAAATATTTAAGGTGACGCATGCATTTTGACATTGGGTGATCAATTTGATCGCCCTTCGTATCCTTAGGGAATTGCAAATTTTGATGTTGCTACCACGTGTGGCGAAAGGATTATGTGGGTTGAGGATTTTTGCATCAAGTGTTTGTATCATTTTTATGTAGCATTAAAAACCGTTTAAATAACTTTATTAATTAACTAAATTAGCAGAGTGGATGTATAAAGAAACATTTTACATTGACATTGAAAGGACTTCACCATGTGTTTTATTGAATTTGGTCTGTTCTGCCAAAACAAAATCATTCAAAAAGGATGTGTACATGCTTCGTCTCATTTATTTCGAACTAGCCGTATAATTTGTACCCTCATGGTTATGAATGTAACTTGAAATACATGCAATTACACCAGTAACACCAGCATCAAATATTTTCATTGAAATGAGCATTCTAGCTGATCAACAAATTGTGATGAGCACCTTATTTACATTTTTAGACAGGAATGCACTACAATAAGTCTCTCATCAAATTCCATTCAGATAGTGAAGCAGTTTCTGATTAGGATATGTGATATTTCATTATCGTAATTTAAGCACGTGTCTACAAGTATGACTAAAACTTATAGATTGTCCTTCGTGTATATGAAATGAAAACTGACGTCGCTAAATGCGTTTTGCTATTAGGTCACTTTTAATTTATATATGCATGTATATTAAGCTCTTGAAAAATGGCTTAGTTGAAATGTGCATGTAAAAGTTTCTTGCTGCTCATCCAAGCATTTTTCGATCTAAAACTTGCATTCAAATATAACTTGTATCTTTAATTTCAAATGCTGTACATGTATATAAATATTCTTTAATAAGTATTCATTCACAAGAATAATGTTAATATTATTGAACTTACATGTGTTTCAATTCCAGATTATTCATGATAGATTTTGTTGACTTATGATTTACGCACGGCCTTTTCTTCCGATCCGTATTGTCATTTCTTTTACTTGTACGCCTTATCCGACATCTCTCATTCATTGTATATAGCTATTTAATCACTTTTTCACTTCATATTTGTATTTCATTTTCCAAGTTGGAGATAAACGTTTTGACTTTCGAAAATTACTCACCCATATTCAATGATAATGGCATAATGAAGGCTGCGTTATCAAAACATTCGAAGGATCCTACTTTTACCCATCATTGCCTCTACAGAGTCGCTTGTTCCATTCACCGCTGGAAGAAACCATCACCCCGTTCACTCGTTCATAGAGCAGAGCACCCGCTCAATTATTTGTTTAAGTCAAGACGATGTTGGATAAATTAAACACGCTATTCGTCTTAGGAAAGAAGCCTCTAAGCATCACTAAATTCATCAAAGTAACCAACAATGAAGATGGTTGATAGGTAGAAAAAAACAAAAGAAGAATTCCAAAAATCTATTTTGTTACATATTTCGCTGATTAAGCTTTCTAATTATTTCTTTCGCTGGTAATTTGGCTTTAACATTACATGCCATGAATTTTATTGTCATATAATGATCATTATTCATTTTACTAATATTTATATTTTTAGTATATATTTTATTAGTGTTCATTATTGTTGAAATTATATGCAGAGGTGATCATAAAAATCGGACCACCTAAATTGTGTCCAGCTTCAATCGATTCTCCTGCTTTCAATCTCATTTTACATTGATAAGCCACACACCATTCAAAAGCTTTTGTTCTCAGCTTTTCAATGACCCAGTATACATTTGAATCCGCCATTGTTTAAGGTGGACAGATGTCAAAATGTGAAAATTGCCACTTTTAGAAATCTCAAATTTTCAATGTGAAAACATCTGAGCATGACAAAGAATCAAACACAGTGTGAGAGGGCTTTCCTTGAGTATTCTTTTGATGCATTGTTCGTCGAAATCGGTGCACTTTTAGAGAAGTTATGATGCCCCAAATTCATTGCGTAATTTTCTGCTTCTGTTGATTACATCTTCTGTCGCCAACAAGTAACAAGGTTATTTTCAGGCTTTTAATATCTATGGTGTCTAGACGTCTGCATAGCTAGATCAAAGTGTTGACCCAGATAAGTTGTAAACGAAATTTCCAGTCGGTCTTGAATTCATCTGATGTGATGATGATGATGCCTGATTCGAAGCTTGTGAAAGTGTTTTTGAAGGGCAAAGTTTCTACTCTCCGAACGACTAGATAGCCGAAAAGTAGGCGTCCCAAAGACCACAGTCCACAGTTGGAAAACTAATCTCCCTCTCCAGAAAAGTTGGATCCGGTCGGAAAGGGAGATGAGTTTTCGAACAGATCGGATCGGATGATTATTCGCTTGGAAAGAAGCGATCCTTCTCTTTCTTCAGAGTTGATGAGTTCACTTCGAGAGCCGACGGTTTCTGTCATAACAGTGAGACGTCGCCTGAAAAGTGAGCACCTAAAAAGCCGTAAGAGACCATCAGAGATCGAATTGACCGCCAACCACAAGAGCTTGAGACTGAAGTAGGCGATGCAACATTGCCACTGGCATTCTTAATGGAACAGGGTTCCTACGCCCTTGAATTGTCCTGGAATGTCCTTGAATGTCCTGGAAGTCAAAATGGTCCTGGAATGTCCTTGAATGTCCTGGAATTTCCAAAATTATCCTGGAATTACATTAATTATTTCTTTTTTTATTTTTGGCTGTCGGAATCGACTTTAATCACTAAAGACTTTCGTTTTTATTTCAGGATATTTATCTGTTGTATTCGCTTCTGTGATATATCAATGGTTTGCGGGCGTTTATACTTCTTACTGATTCCGAATGTGTGCATGAATCATGGAAGCGAGAATGATAATCAGCAATCTCATTTACTACCTTCAGGGACTTGAAAGTGATCACAGAAGTCTGCACCGATGCATTTAATTACTAAGAAGTAAAGTTAACTCTGCCCTATTGTCAGCACAGTTTCAATTGATTTAATTTTTCCATAATTTTTAGGAAGAAATACATTCAATGTTTGATCTACAGAATCTAATGTCATTATGCCTATTCTTCTACTTTCACCTATTTGTGAGTTTATCGATTTTTTCTTACACCAATTTTGTACTTCAACTCTTATCGTTTCACAAGCAAGTTTTTATATTTTTAATATTATTACATCATTAATTGTATAAATATATAACTATGTAACCATTTTTTTCTTTTTAGTTACATATATAAATGTACATGTACCCCCATACACGTATGGCTCATTAACTGTACATTTTGTCGGTTTAGGGGAAAGCGTACAGGCCTACTTAATCTACGAAACCAAGCAAACGTCTTAAACCAACATGAAACCAAGGAAACATGGGACCTCGAGAATAGAGGTTTGTCAGCCGAAAAAGCCATTTCGACCTGGAACGGTTTAAGGCCATTTCACCTAGAGCTTACAGTTTTAGCTGATCATATTTGATCTGGATACAGTTTTAGCTACTCCTTTTGTTAGATGTTCTGAAATCAAGTAATCTGTATAACTCCTTTAATAAGCCCAAACGGGTCCAAACATGTCTACTATATCATAAACAAGGGTATTTAAAGCATCGAGATTATATTCATTACATATTTCGCATTGATATCTAAATGAAGATGAATTATTAACAATAATGATATGACGTTCATCAAATATTTAAATTGTAAAACACGATAAAACCCTGTAGATATTAGGCCTAAGTGTAAATAGGGCAAGGTATGAAAAAGGAATTCTAGCATTTTGCAGTTTCCTGAAGGAAAAACGCGATGTAAGATATTTCATGATGATAGAACGGAACGGAAGCAACGGTACCGTTCCAGTGAAGTGGGGCGTTCCTGGGAAGTGGAAGAAAAAAAAGGGAATTAGAACGGAACGGTTCCACCTCAGGGGTTTAACATCTCAAATATTCAGAGAGAGACCGCCCACCTGAAGGTCCGAAATGGGCCTTCCACCGTCTTAAGACGGCTCTGTTCGCATTAAAGTTTGATGCTTCAGCACTTTTATTAAGCATTTATCTTTAACAATTAAACCGGAAGATGTTGTTAGATTTCTAGTTCAGTAGGTAAGGATGTACTTACGGATACGTTAATTTTCTATGTGATCTGTCATCTCTTGTTAGTGTCAATGCGAAGCGGAGCGAATGTTTTGGCATGAGTAGCTTATGTTTTATGTTGAAATAAAATTTCATATTACTGTTTAGCAGACGTCACGATAGATTCTTTTCTACAGTAAGCCTAATTTAAATGTATGGTATCAGTAAATAATTATAATGCTATAAATTAAATACAATTTTCTCATCACTCACCATTTACTGTGTGTTTTCATTTTTTTTAATTAATTGAATTTCAATTTTTCATTTTAAGGGATTTGAAAGACGGTAATGAAAATGTCGAAGCGTAAGTGTCTATTCAACTCTTTGGTCTGACAAGTCCAAATTCCCCAGATATGCATCTTGGGTTGCACCAGTTTTAAATGATCCTCACTCAGTGAAATGTACGATTTGCATGGTTCGGTTTTCAATTGCAAATGTGGGCAAGGCAGCTTTGGACAGTCACGTAAAAGGAATGAAACATACAACAGCTGTTGCAGCGAGTATAAATACTACTCCGAAACTATTTTTCGAAAGACACCCCACCAGCGTCCACCATCGCATCTTCAGTCTCACTATTGGAATCTTCATCAAAAACAACTTCGATAACGGGTTCTATGTTACCACTCTCGTCGTCATGTGGCTCTTCACCTTTCAGTTCGACGCAGTGACAGATTCACCAATTACTGGGTCTATCGCAAATGACTCCTTTAGCTTCTGGTTCTACTGACTCGATGTCTGGGAACTTCGCTAATGTTCAAATGCGACTAGATGCTGCTAGATATTCATCTACTAACAAACCGAATCAATTAATGTTTGACAAGCTTCTTCAAGCTGAAGTCAGTGAAGCAGAGATAATATGGTGCTGGAGATCAGTTTACTTACCAATCACAAAATAGCTGCAATGGACTTAATCAAACATTTCCACTAATGTTTCCGGATAGTGAATTGCAAAGAAATATCAAATGGGACCCGACAAACTGGCATACATAGTGTCTTACGGTATTGCTCCATACTTCAAAGATATTCTGATGAAACAACTGAAGCAATGAACTGTTAAGTTCACCTCGTTTTTTGATGAAGCATTCAACGATGTTATTCACAAAGGACAATTCGATGTTCAAGTGTCATTCTTTAATAACTCAAAGAATGAAGTGTATGTCCGCTATCTTGGGAGCGCTTTCTTGGGTCATTCCCGGGGGGTCGATCTGCTGGAAGCGTTCAACGATGTGCACAAAGGTAACATCTCCAAACAGCTTATTCAAGTAAGTATGGACTGGTTCGAACGTTAATTGGGTGGTACTTGATGGAATCAAACAGATAAAAAAGAATGTTCCTTCTTCACCAGTAATACAAGAGATGGGAAGCTGTGGTCTACATGTCATTCATGGAGCCTACAAGGCTGGTCAAGAAGCTGTAGGATGGCAAATACAACAGTTCTTGAAATGTTGTTATTCTTTGTTTAAGACCTCGCCTGCTCGTCGTACAGACTACTTGTACGCCAACGAAGTTGAAGAAGAAGGTAGCAGCCAGATGTTTCCTTTAAAATTTTGTGGTCATCGTTGGCTTGAACCAGGTGCAAATTTGCCAAGCCTATGTCTCCGCCTGCAAACGGCAACCGAAATCCAAAGGGCCGTCATGCTCGTCAATGTATGAAATTGAAGAACAACTCATCAGTCCTCAATCATCAGCATTGCTATTGGCTCGACTGGAATTCTCTCGATTTGTTTGCCATTTACTGGAACCATTTCTTTCGAAGTTCCAATCAGAAAAACCGATGTGCTCACTTTTATACCAAGATCTGATGGACTTGACGAAGCGGTTATTGGCTTTTGTCATTACTGATCAGGCGATTGCGAATTCTCGCACCACAGGTGCTAAATTGTGCCAAGTTGATTTGGAAAAGAATCGAAAACCGTCTGAAAAATGTGATTTTGGATTTGGAACAAAAGCACAGTTTAAGAAAATATCGTTACCCTCTCAGAAATTGGAGTTTCGACTGGATTGTCAGAAATTTATTGTTGGCATTCTGAAAAAGATATTTGATCGTTCACCACTGAAATACAACCTGACAAGGGCTATCTCTGCGCGATCTCTATATGTCATAAGCGATTCATCAGAGCAGGCTTTGAAGCGGTTTGATTCTCTTAACAATTTTTCATGAAAAAAGCATATATCTGCTATTTTGGCTGACAAAGCGAAAGAGCAATTTTCAAAACTCGCGCGAGACAAAGCGTTCATAGAAAAAGCCAGCAAGTTCGAATGGTCGACCGATTGTTTGGACAAATTTTTTCATGAAGCAGTCGGCTCGAATCCTACATTCACTGAGTTGTGGGAAGTCATGAAGCTGGTCCTGATCCTTTCGCATGGAAACGCTCGTGTGGAATCAGGGTTTTCCATCAACAAGAATCTTCTTCTCTGCAACATGAAGGAGAGCACGATCGTGAACCAGAGAATCGTGTATGACGGTATTCATCATGCTGGAGCCCCATGTGAGGTGGATATCAACAATGGAATGCGAAATTCTGTCAGATTGGCTCGACAAAGGTGTGTACAAAGTACATTTACTGTACTAGTAGAATTGGCATTATTTAAAATTCGTAATTTACGATTTCTGTAATGAACTAAGTTACAGTAAACGACAAGTTACTTCATGTGGATGGGCGATGGTACACATGTATATACCCTTGGTATGGTTGTGTTTGGGGTTTATCAGTCGACCGCATGTATTGTTATGGAAGTATTATTAAGAAGCCCCGATCTGGTGATTCGTTCTTCTTTAATTGATGCTACGTCTTGTAATTGCTATTTTTTTGTATGAACTCAAAAGTTTGTACATGTCATAATTTGTTAATTTTGTATGCATATTAGAACTTATTAAATGTATTAATAGAACCGCATTAAATTTCCTCTCTCTTTAAGGTATCATCTCCATCTTAAAGAATCACGCGAAAAGAGAGGGCAAAAGGAGAATAATAAGAAGACCGATGGTGAAATCAAGTTCCTTGTCAACCAGAAGGCCAAAATCCATTCAATAAACAAATCTGGAACTATCCAAACTAGATGATAAGATTTTGATCCTGAAGAGACATATGTAGTTTTTACTTTTTTTCTCCTGCATTGTTTTGCATTTTTCAGAATCAGTCAAAGGTTTTATGTAATTTTGTTAAAATTGTTAAGTTTTTGGTATCATTTTGTTTTGTATGCCAATTTTTATAACTCAGATTTTATATAGCATATTGAAATGGATTCAATTTATGCGACCTGTTCTTTATTACCATAAGCATGTACGTATACGTTTATTCCGAGTGAATCCATATACGTCAGGATTTACCGGTACTTTACCATTTCTGATGTTTGAGGTATGGAGAGATTGTCATCCTGGAATTTGTCCTGGAATGTCCTGGAATTTCTTTTATCATATGGCGTAGGAACCCTGTGGAATCGAGTTGTTTGGAGTGATGAAGCTTCTGTCTTTCTCAGAAGTCGCGATGGCCGTTTGAGAGTTTGGATGAAGTCAGGTGCCGCAATTCCTGATCATTTGACATTGCCTGTGAATCAAGGAGGTGGAAGATTGTTGATTTGGGCTGCGATATGGATGAATGGCCGAACTGAACTCCATATCCGAAGGGATAGCATGAATTCCGATGGATATGTCAATGTTTTTCAATGGCACATTCTTCCACTGTCCTCTCAAGTGGGTGATCCTTCCTCCGACTGGATTCACATGGACGACAATGCCACTTGTCACAGGAGTTGTGTAACTGATTCATTCAAAACTCAAGCCGGCAAACGAACTTTGACACGGCCCGCTTCCTCACTAGACCTCAATCCAATTGAAAATGTCTGCAGTCTACTGAAGCGCGGTGTGAGGCGATCAATTCTTCCTGGAGATGATTTTTCTTGACTTGAACCTTTCCTAAGGCAAGAGTGGGAGAGTTTAGATCAAGAAGCAGTCAACCTCCTGAACAAAGCAGATCTTCCCGGATTCGACAAGTGATTGAGCTTTCTGATGAGGCTACAAAATATTAGTGACCACCAGCGAACGCACCACAGGCCCTTCTAAGGACCAACTGGCTCTGCAGAGCCACTGAACAACAAAGAAAACTTTATTTCAACCTTTATTTTCATTTATCTGCCAGATTTGTATGTGTAATTGACAAAATTTCATTAAATGAGATAAATTTTATGTGGTACACTTTTTATGATCATTACGCTTTTAATTTTGTCTTCCTTGCTATTTGCTGGTTACTGTTTTCGCCGCATAATATTTCAGTATAATATATTGATTTTTTAAACAAATTTTTATCAGGGCATTTGTCGTAATCGTTTCGGTCAAATTTATGACACTGTGGAATATTGCAGTGGGGACAACTAAGTTCTTATATATTTAGAGAGACCAGCAACTTCGTTTTAGTGATGAAACTCAAACAGCGAAATTATTTATTCTTCGTTGTTGTTTTTTGTCGAGAGGACAACGTAACTTTAGATTTGACATGCCAATTCAATGCAGGTTCCTCAGTCGAGTCACGTTAAAAAAGCAATCTCTTTGATTTCAGCACATCACACTAGTACGTTTGTGGAAGTTGATCAGCTGCACGGGCGACTTTCACATCAGCATTGCCCTCAGACATTGATAGAGGATCCTCAGCTGCCAAGTAGACATTTGACATAGTTTTATTTATAAAAGTATATTTATAGTTGCTATAAAATTGTTATTATTTATAAAATTATTATAAATGATGACTATATAATAATTATAATCACCTCGCCTATCTCCATGACCGTGATCGATCGTTGGAGTCCTCCCAGTCGCGGTAGCGAAAACAGTTCTCCTCCATCCTCTCCGGAATATATGTTATATTATTATAAAATTATTTACAATTATTAGAATTATATTTATAATTTTTATAATCAGTCGTCAGTAATTCTACATCAAAACTTGCACCTCGGCGTTCCATGGTATCTCCTCATTCACCATGTCATCCGAAATGTTGATGTCCAGTGAAATTGAATGTCGAAGCAAGGTTTGACATATTTGCGGATATGTCAGAAATTCATAATTCAAAAAGTCTCCCAATAATAATACAAATAATTCAACATATGCCGGCATGCCATTTCTCAAAGGCAAGTTCGCTGTTTGCCACCTGTTCGCACCATTCACTCATCATTGTTCTCACCAGCGTTCTCACCCATTCCAGCTCATGTTCAGTTCCTCATTGATTTGATAAAATAATTTACGATTTTTTCTTAATGACATTTTGATGACAAACTACTGCTCAACTCGTGAAAAACCTGAAAACTCAATTTCAATGAACAATTGCGTCACTGACCGCCACAATTTCCCTACACATCACATGTTGTCTCTTTCACATAGGATCAATGGTGAAAATTCCTCATCGCCTTCTTTATATTCCAGCTGATTACAAGAAATGGCAGATGCCTCGCTTCGAACGGCACGGGAATCAGGTGACATGGGCACCTCCCAAGGAAGCCTTTGAGGGCATGCCGACGTACACCTCTGACTATCCAGCTCATCGCATGGCACCGCCTCAGAGCTGCAAACCCGACAATTCCGCTATCCAATCGAACGCTCCTTTCGATGGTGTCACTGATTATCGAACATCCTACGTTGCACACCCATTGGAATTGCGTAAGCAGAAGGAGCGCGCGCGATGGTCGCGACCATCCGTCCCATTCGATGGCATGTCGACATTTGCACGTGATTTCACACCAAAAGAAGGAGGTAAGCTTCATATGATTTGCTGTTTAATCGGCTTTCCCTGACTTTGATCACAGTGATAACCAAATGAATGATCACAGAGTGATTGAATATAGAGATCGCACCGGATCAAGACGTGTCTTATGAACGAGACAAAGGCATAGGTCCTCTTCCTTGCGCTACATCCCAGTAAAATTGACAAAAAGAATCGATTTATAAACAAAGGCCCAACAGGGGGCCCGGGTCTCCCCCAAAATTGTTAAATTATCTAGCCAAAAAACGCATCATTCACCTTTCCTTAATTGAAGAATCCTACAGCCAGTTCTGTATCCAAAGGGGCTTCATGACCTTGGCAGCATTTGCTTGGTGTACCAGAGACTTCGAAACGTTTGAATATTTTTGTCATCATACTATATTTTCTTATTCGTTTTGCGTTTTTTCTATCTCTTATAAAGTAACCATTATTGTTCAAGCGAGTCTATACGCTCAACTACTTTTTCTTCTTAAAATGGGCTTGTACAAGTATCTCTGATATGTTTTTCGCTGGAGAGAAATGTTTCAATGTGTGGACTTAAAAAACAGTGGTAATTTAGGTTTTTTCAATAACGATAGAAATATCCAGGAAGCTGAATCTAACATTGCTGCGGGGATCACCGGGTAGTGAACTGCACAGCTGTGTATCATTATCAATGGTTTACACGCACTGTCACACATACACCACTGAACCGAACTCTAACAACAGTGTCACTCCAAAGTTGAGCAAATTCTCCCTTGAGTGAATCGTTCGCGAGTGAGAGTTGGAAACCTCCGAACCTATACAAGATATACAGCCCTTCATGCTATGGAATATACGCTTGATCAGTCAAATGCTGACGGTCTTAGATAGGATTTTACGAAGAGCCTTACTTTATCTCTATGATTGTTTCAATAAGATAGACATTAGCACGGGAGAAGTAGAATCCGCCGTGGCGATCTGAATAGCCTCACGTACTGCTGATCTCATGCGCGATGTGAACGTGTGGATGAGAAGACATGCCATCTACCTCATCAGCAGCTTGTATAAATTTAATGAAAGAGAGCCGACTGTTGTTTGATGGGATAGAAAAATCAGACACTAAACTGAACTTACAAAATTTGGAAGGGTTTGCTTATTTCACCCTACCCAAAGCACTGGCTATGGCTGACAACCAGGCCGTCGTAAATGCTATGTTTCAGTCACAATGTTTTAAGTATGTCGTCCTCTCCATTGTCCACTATGATGATCCAAGCATTAATCCTGAAAGAATGACAAGGCATCGGGGATCAGAGGATGAGCTTGGGTTTGACGGGTTAGATATACTCAGTGACAAAAAGAATGAAACAAGTCCTGATATGAATACTTATGACTTAAACTTGGTTGTACTGTACGTTTGTTTGTTGTTTGTAAAAGGAGAACTCGAATGCTTTACTCAAAAACATTTAATTTGATACTCATGATTTTATCAACTTAAGTTAGAAACGGGTGTGACCACCGCGAGCATCCAAACAGGCATCGATGCGTGAGGGCATGGATGAGCACAGTCGCTGGATGAATGCCAGGTCTAAGAGGTTCCACTGCTCGATCAGTCTGTCGGCCAACATCTTCAAAGACACTGGTGGGTGGTTGTACCTCTCCCTCACTCTGCGACCAAGTTCATCCCAGCAGTGCTCGATGGGGGAGAGGTCGGGAGAACGTGAGGGCCATTCCAAGGTTGGGATTCCACTGCTTGCTATCAGCTGTTAGAGACCACTGAAGTGCGATGGGGCTGAAGATTCGATGTCACTGCTGGAACCACGACCGGTGTCACGATCTCGTCGGCATATCGCTGTCCTGTCAATGTTCCTTTCACTACGATTGCTGGTGTTTTTCCATTGTGCCAGATACCGGCCCAAACCATGACACTACCGCCGCCGTACTGATCGTGTTCTTTGACGCAACATGGAGCAAATCGTTCACTTGGCAAGCGATGAACACGGATCCGACCATCGTTGAAATCGAGAGTAAACCTCGATTCATCAGTCCAGAGCACACGTTCCCACTGACTGTCACTCCACGACTGATGACCTTGACACCACGTCACTCGTCTCCTTCGATGTTCCAGGCTCAGCGGAATTCTCACAGCGGGTCGTCGAGACTGTATACCAGCTTCTCGCAATCTTCGATATGCAGTTCGAACGCTACAGGCAACGTTCCCAGCAACCTTCCAGTACACAATTAGCTTCGGGACGGACACAAATCTGTTTCTTTTAGCAGCTAAAACTAAGCGTGCATCTGTCCGCTTGGATGATACCCTTGGTCTTCCTGATCCGTTCTTCTTTTCCACATTTCCTTCTGCTTTCCAACGACACCACCACCTCCATACAACGACCCTTGAAATTTTCAATTCTTTCTCAACAGTTGTAGAACTTTGCCCACAACGCATCATCCCAATTGCCATTCCTCTGGTAAAGTTATCGTGCGCCATTTCATAAGTCAAATCTGGTCAGCAGTAGGTGGTGATTCTGTTCAACTTCTAGCTGTTACTGTGATCAATAACTGACAAATTTTGAAATTTGATGGTCCTATATCATTTCCCTTATCATATGGAGTTCAATGGTGATACATAGAAAGCGAGATATCATCTCAAACCATAGAAAAAAATGAAACAAACTTCCATTCAAGTCAATGATAGTTGGTTTCATTATTTATGTCAGTGAGTATAGTTACCGTTAGTTACAGATTCTATTAATAAATGTAAATGTTGTTGCACTTTGAATCAGATTAATCAGGTTAAGGGATGTGCTTCGGTACAGAAGTGCAGAAAGTCCAATGCTCGAGTCTGTCATCCTCGGGAGGTACCATCGTTCTCATTGGAGGTTACTGACCCTAACCTGGTGATGGTTGCGAGGGTATGAAGGCTGCCCCAACCTAGCTTCTAGTATGGCATTCCTTGGATATTCATCCCTTGGGTGGGGCAGGATTGAGCAAAAAATTGAAATGTGATTATTTCTAACTTTCACTATTTTCCTATTTACATGAATTATTCACTCCCTCATAATTATGACATTCAGATTGTCAGGAGAGACGACGAAAAGCGTCTGGCAACGTTGTTAGTTGCATCATTGCACAATGAACGTCGTGATTATATATAGAAGTGAATATTTTCTCATGAAAAAATTTGGAAACTCTTCATGAACCTCCCATTCAATATATTCCAGATTTATTCAACAAATTATCTGGTTACATATTTGATATATCCATTGAAAAGCTAAAACAATCTCACTCTTTCATTTGCAGGTAAAATGGCCAGCTGCAAGCCCAGCAATGAGGCTTTCCGCTCCGATGCCGCCTTGGCGTCAGATACCACTAACCGCGTTGATTACAAGGCCTGGGACGCCGAAAGGCCGTACCACCACGAGCCACAAGCTTACTCGCGCCCCGAAGGTGAATTTGACTTCGGTACGACTTATCATAAAGATTTCCCACAACATCTGTTGCAGCGGGAGCCGCTTAGAAAGCCAGCGGAGAGAACTCGAGAACCAGGACCTTTCGATGGTATCACTAATTACCGGGAGAGCTACAAGACATGGGGCGTCGCTCCAAGAAAGCTTGCTGGTCCTCAGAATGAGTACCACTCTCCTACAGTACCGTTTGAAGGACAGAGTACTCACAAGGCTCATTACGTCCCTCATCAAACAGCTCTGACACGCTCGATGAAACCTGATGCAAGAGCGAATGTCTCCGACCAACCATTTGAAGATGCAACCATGTATCGCAGCGAGTTCACCCCCAAATTCGTTGAACCTTGCCCCGCTGCTTTGTTGGAGTCAAAGAGTAGTCGATTTGTGTACCGGGAACAAGATACGACTGGACACAAGTTCTATGAGCCTCTCCAGACCACCTTGACGGATCTACGAAATGGCCACACGGTTGCTTGTTCCTAATCAAGCAGACTGATTCACCGGATCATTGGAGAGATACATGCAGTGAATAATAGATGTGGGAGAACTATTAAACAGTAGATTTTTGCTACGTTTTCCCCAAACCCACTGTAACATTATTCCCACATCCAGTGAAAACTGATTCGCTGGTGAGATTCAAGTGACAACAGTATAGTGAATGAACTTGAAATCGAAACAGATGTCATACTTGAATACTCCCCCCCCCAAATTGTTGCATATCTTTTTTCCTATTTGTTGATAACTTGCGGAATTCCTTTTGCTAATGCAAACGACAATTATGATCCTGATGATGATGCGATTGACTATTTTTCCAAACTCACATTTAATTATGTTTTCGATTTTTCGATCAGGGAAGCTGTTCTTTCTGTTTCTATATATGTATGAAATGCTATTTTTGAGATAAAGAAGAATCATGACAGTCTCTAACAAAATGTGAAAGATTGTAATTTAGCAATGGTCATAAGTCGCATATTTCATGGGCAGTTGCTGTCGTCTACCAAGCAAGCTCATATCAATTAGATAACTGCTGCCCATTACCTTTATAGCATCAATGGAGTTCTGTTCTGCTTCTTATGATCAATATGACAATGCTTCGTCGCCTAATTGTGTAGTTGAACGATCTTAGATTTACCCGACTCTATAATGACATATTTTGGTCTCTGATTGCAAATATAATATTTTTCTGTGACTGATCTTTTCATGTTCTACGAAAATTGATGCCATAAGGAAACGACAGACTAAATCCGGTTTGATCGAGTACATTGGTGGCGAAGAGCTGTTTTCCAATGCATGGCTCACGTGAAACAAAACGCCATCTTATGTTAATTTGTCTACTCCTTTCACTTTTTCGTCATGAATAGAACGAGAATACGTATCCACAGACCTACGTAGCACTCATTCGAAAGCCGACAACACTGACACGTTTCGAGCGCTATATGGATGAAGTAAATCTCAGAAGCAAGTCAAATGTGGTGAGAACCAGTGTTTCCATTCTCTGCGGAGGGAAATTTTTTTAAAAAGTGAAAATACAGTGGTAAATGAAATGAAGAATTGTTTGAAAATTATTCCACAATTAATTCAACAAGCTAAATCAAACTAATTAAGTTTCTCTCGCATCTAATTTTCACTCTGTGAATCGACTGTTCCGTTTAATATCGCCCGGTAGGCCCTATATCTGCGAAAATGAATGAGGTGCTGAAGGCATACCGGTACCAACAAAAATTGCAGGCAATTAAGACAAAAAGAAAAGTCATTGAGACACAAGAAAAAGAAAGAATAAATGACCAAGAGACTGCGAAAGCGATTTCAAATGCCGTCAAGAACTCTTTTGATAAATAGCAAAAAATAATTCCATTGAAGTAACTCTTTGCTTTATAATCGAAGAATAATTGGTTTAAATAATTCTATTAATTATTCTATTATTATTAAGCTAAGTTAGAGGTATGAAATAACCACAGCAGGTAGGCCCCTATGCAATAATTCGTTGGCATCCAAGTCGAAGGTATTCCTTGACTCGTCTCTATATGATTTTACCTTTTTGCTGCAAAAATTCATCCCGTGGTAATAGTTAATATATATGAAATTTTACATGTGGTACTTTGATTTCATGCGATGAAATTGATTTTAACTCAAATAGAATTTAGTAAACATCAAAAAACGTACGTGATTCTACGATGAAATAGCTGCTTATGGTAACGAAATATGCCAAAAGTTACTACCATTTTCTTTGAAATCAGTAATGGACTTTGGAACAATTGGTGAGAAGCTGGGTGAGAAACAATTCGTTGAAAATGAGTTTGACCTTTATATCATGAAACTTGACAACACTATGTTATGAAGTAGGCTGGCTAATCATGAACACATGGGAATGGGCATTCAGCCATATGCGATCTAACTCGCTATGAAATTCGATGGAATCTTTGTCAAAATCAGACTGCGGAGGAAATATCAAAAACTGGAATGTGTAGAACGACACTTCATTTACATTCACATTACACGGATACCATCAATCGCGGGCCAAAATGGAAGTTACGTACGTAGATCTGCATGTAATTGCGATGAAGGGACAGTTTTCGTTTGCCTCGAACAATCAATCTACACAGAATGAGAGGCTTAGCCAAGTAAACGTCTGGTTTCATTGTCGTTAGGGTACTTCAGAGATCAAATTTATGCATTTTTACCAATGTCTTCTTAGCGCGTGCGCACGTAGTCTTCCTCAAATGAGGTGCGCTGCCATATGCGGATAAGCAATGACCATGACCAGGGGTCGATTGCATTAGCTAATATTATGAGCTCATAGGGTGCAGTCAGTTGCATATAGCTTTATGAGCTTATAAACTATTAGCTCTCATAAATTCAGCACCTAATAATATGCCGTTGCATAAAAGACTAATAGAAATCTTAGCTAATGTAATTTAGGAGCAAAAGACTGATAATCGTCATGAGTTGAAAGACTGTCATAAATCCAACAATATTGTCTAGATGTCTG
The DNA here is from genome assembly GCA_907163375.1 of Prostheceraeus crozeri. Classification (NCBI taxonomy): domain Eukaryota; kingdom Metazoa; phylum Platyhelminthes; order Polycladida; family Euryleptidae; genus Prostheceraeus; species Prostheceraeus crozeri. The sequence continues at coordinate 716,270 of CAJQUW010009290.1, forward strand.
ACAGCGATAGCAGCAGTGACGATGAATTTCGACGATGCGACCGAGTACTTAGAAATCGGATAAATTTTTATCGTGATGGTGAAAAGGAGCAACGAGAACGATTTCGAGGCAATGAGGATGTCATAGCCTTTCTTTTAGGTCGAATCGGAGGATAACTTCAACATGGAACACGACGGAATCATGCCCTTTCGCCGCGGCAGCTTCTCTTGTGTTTGCGTTACTTATCGGGGAATGGATTTTATCATCTGACAGGTGATTCACATGGCATTTATAAGTCTACCGTGTGTGTGGTGATTAAACGAGTTGTTTTAGCAATCAACCGAACTTCATACGACGAATTGGTGCATTTTCCTGAGAACATTGATTCAGTGAGACAACAATTCTTTAATATTGCTAGAATGCCTAGTGTGTGTGGACTTGTTGACGGCTCTCTTATTGAGATAAAAAAGCTCCGAGCGACAACGAATACCAATTCCTTGATCGACACGGGAATCATTCCATCAATGCTGTCTTTGTATGTGGACCTAGACTGAACTTCTTTTTCTGCAACGCAAGATACCCTGGAAGTGTGCACGATTCACGTGCTTTTCGTAACACGTCACTATGTAACTTATTTGAAACGAACTGGCGCCCATTTTCTTCAGCGATTATTTTAGGTGATTCTGCGTACCCCACCAAAGAATGGCTCATGCCTCCTCTACCTATTTCAGCGACTGATGCAGAGCGAAAGTTTAATGTATCGCACAAGACAACACGCTCAACAATTGAAAGAGCATTCGGTGTGATGAAGCAGCGCTTCAATGTATTGAAGACGCCTATCCGAGTCAACAATCCTGAATATGCTTGCGAAATCATCAAATGTTGTGCTGCTCTCCACAACTTGTGTCTTCATTTTGATGGATTACCCGAATACATAGTTCCTGAAGAAGTTTCGACAGCAGAACCCCCTCACGGTAGTGACACCGACAGCGTCAGTAGCAAGCGACGTCAACAGCTCATTTTGTATTTTGATGACCATGCTTAACCCTCTAACTACCATGGGGTCAATTTTTGACCCCACTAATGATCTTGGATGCACATGATGATTTTGGATGCAATCACTGATCGAGAAAGCCGCGCAATTTCGAATGCTTCTTTTGATCGCATCCTAATCAAGCGCAAGAGATGCAGCCTATGTCCTCGCGAGGATGACAGGAAAAGCAGTGACGAGTGTTGTAAGTGTGGTGCCACAATCTGCAGAAGTCATACGAAAATGAAGAAGAAATCTTTCACATGCGTTTGTACTTACTGCCCAACAAATTAGTAATAACCACTCCTCTTTCTTATGTAGGCCTACTTGTTCTGTCTGAAATTATACAATTTACTGTCATGTATAACTCGTATTGGTTTTAATATTCACTTTTGTATTCCATACACAAATCGGTATGCCAAAATTTACCAAAACGATGATTGTCTTATGAAAATAATATTGGGGTCAAAAAATGACCCCATGGTAGTTAATGATGGTTTTATCCCTGGTAGTTAGAGGGTTAAAGGGCGTAACTGCGCACAATCTGTGATGTTCCTATCATCACCATCAGAGCTTGATAAATACATTCAAACAATATATGGAACATTGTTGGCTTTAATTTGTAGATATTTGTCAGCCTGTAGGCCAACTGACTAAGCCGAAATTTACGGAGAAAAAGATGCCTTGGCTCATTGCAAATGATAAAAAGAAACGGAATGCCAGGCCCAAGAAACTTAGGTATGTTAGTACAAAAAATAATTCCTAATTAATTTCAGACTCATAAACAAAGCTATCTTCAGGGTTCCCTGTTTATCTACTAAGTTCCCTGAAGATGTACAAAAGTTAGATTGATTTTCGACCACAAGATTGCTGTGATGCATTGACGTACGAATACTCCTGCATTTTATTCACATCTACAAAAGAATTCTAGATTCTTAGTACAGATGAAACAACCAAATTCGAGAAATTTTTCAATATATTCAGATTCAAACAAATAATTGCAGGATTGTCACAATTAGCTGGGTGATTCTCACAAATTATACAAAATCGATGTCCCGAATTTATAAAAGGAGATCTAAGCGATAGATAATGGTATTAATGCATCCGGAGCTTCATGAAACATCTATGAATGTATCCCTGCCACATCAAGGGTAAATTTTGTATTAAAATTGAATAGCACCCAAATGTAAATCAATAATCCCTAAAATCATTGAAATAATCCAGTCCCAAAATTGATAGTCTCATATTTCAACGATTCTTCCTTCCATAATATGGTTTCCAGCTGAAAGAATCTTGGTTTGTTATCACAATTACATCTTATTTCAGACATGTATCTTGAGTTTAGGTGGAAAACAATATTCCATCCCAATTTTAGGACCCAGCATATACCTGTCCCAGGAATTTTGTGTAACTCGTTCGATGCATAGTTAGTGAAACTTTTGTGAATTTTTCTCTTTGCATTCTATGTTTCAGAACATCTAATGAGCACGAAATATTATCATAGGCTATGTGTGCATCAGAAATACAGGAGATATTCTTGTGGCATTTAATGATTTGTATGATATCGGATCATATACATAACCATCTTTTTTAAGTGAGCAGAGAAACGTAACTCGGTCGATGCACAATCTGTCGCAGAGTTGGAGGTAAGAATAGTTCAATCAGCTTGTGCTTAAGAAGCACCCTAGGTATGTATAACAATCACATATTAATTTTCTCCGAAACCTCTTCAGCTTTGGAAGAAGACTCTAAAGATACCACAAAATGTAACTCGTTCGATGCGTGACTCGTTCGATGCAAGTGCATCGAACGAGTTACAAGATGCATCGACCGAGTTACGCGCGAAATTCAGATTTACTATTTTGTCTTTTATTCAACATGATATGACTCACATCATGTCCCGACTGTGTGATGAACAATGACTCAATCATATTGCTTACCATTGCCAGGTGTCGGGTCGCATAGATATCCACAGAATGTCCATTCTGATTGCGAGTCAACGCTCTCTTACGTTCGTGTCAGTATTTTGAAATAGTCAAAGGAATACCTATGCCTGTTTCTGCGTGGCAACAATTGTCAGCGAGATATCGGAACGTTTCGACATTGAAATATATTCTTCATTCGTCGTCTGTGTCAACGTCAACGAACAGTTAAACTCATTTTGATCGGAAACTGAGGAAGCAACGGTAAGTGTTAACATCTGGTTTTCTGTTTTGTTTAGAATCGAAGAGAATCATGTCTACACGCTATAATGCCGAAACAGAAAAGCCAACCATTGTATAATTATAGATTTCCTTAGTAAAAGAGATGTATCATACTCTTACATGTAGGCAAATCGATATATGCCTTAGAGTCACTGGTAGATTGCCGATAGACAGACCCATACATAAAGATGCTCCGAGAACAAATGACAGTTCAATTTCCTTTCCGCTCTAACGTTTTGCTCTCGACACTTGTTTCAGTCGGACCAAATTTTTGGTGTCAATCTTATCAATGTAGTTCCTTAACCCGATTCTTGGGGGTAGGAGCTTCTCCACACCTCTCTAAGGTTAGCTGACATGTTTAGATTTAAAAAATATTTAAAATCTTTGACATGATGCTTTTTATCAATGAAACAATGAAAGCGTCATTCTAATTCTGAAATCTCGTTAATATTCAGGAATGATTGCTTTCATTTAGATAGTTTCTCTACCACTAGATTCTATAGGCTACAACCATCCAGTCCAGGCTGGATTAAACGCGCGTTTTAAAAGAAACATATTAGGGCTCGAAGCAACAAATAAATTAAGAATATTCATAATCAAACTTCCCATATATATTTCGGCTTATGTTGGTCTGATACTCAAAGAGATTTGGAAGAAGAAATTAGATGGAAAAAAACTCGGTGCTAACTCACTATTTAACTATTTTAGTTGGTACTTCTATCTCACGATTTCAGATGGCGTCTCGCAAAGCTAATAAATAATGCAGGCCTATTTCAAGATACTGGTACTGTACGTCAAATAAATGGACTGATAAATCTTTGTCTATATGTCATCAGCATGCCTCTGGTGTTGACCATGTGTTAAGTGAGCAGAACAAATTGGTAACCACTTAAGCTAACACCATTTAGTAGCTTTTTACCATTTAGGTGTTGTAGCTCTTTCAGGCGCTTATAAGCTTATATGAAGCAAATGATAATTTTTAACCGAGACGTATTCAAGAGTTTGAATAAACATAATTAAAAGTTCTTAACATTTCGCACTTAGGATTGTTCACGAGGTGAAATGGAATTGGTAACGAAGATATTTGTGTATTTATTTTGTATATGCTTTTAATGTAATGCTTTGGGCATCTTTTAGGACACATCTCTTCGATAAAACAGTAGGCCTATATTGTGAATATGTAGGCATAGCTACTACAATAACTCCTACCTTTTACAGAATGACACGAAAGCTTACTCCAGAGCAGTGGCAAAGACAACGAGAAAGGGACCGAGAATATCGGTGGAGGAAACCGGCTTCCGGAGATCTGGCCTACTTGGAGAAGAAACGAGCAATCGATAGGAGATCCATTGCAACACACAAAGACCGTCAAGATTCTTGAGCAAAGCGAAAATTTCTACGCGATAGAAACCTGTACATGCGCGAATATAGGAAAAACCGAAAGATAGAAGCCGAGACGTCATTTTCGAGCACCAGCACTGTCAGTAAATCGACAGCTGTATCTCTTAGAGAGGGGAGCAAACCTTAAAATAGCAAATAATTCTACAGACTTCGTTCATGCAACACAGGATTGCAACATTACTATCGGCCTTGTTTCTGGTGATGATAAGAAACGACATGAAGATGTGTTGTTGCGGAACGACCGGCTTGTTCCACCCGCTCCGCAAATAATGAGAGTTTCCTTTTGCTGTACTTTTTACGTTGCTTTGTATGTCAATTGATTGTAATTGATCTATTAGTAATTAGTAGATCTATTGTAATTGACTGCTAATTGAACTTTGTATGCTAATTGTATGCTACTATTTTGAAATTCTTATAGTTGTAATGAAAATTGATTAATCATAACTGCTTTGGCTTGCTACATCGATTTCTTTCAGGATATTGCTAAATGTGCACATAACAATGAATTGTTTTTTTGGTCAGCAGCTGAAAACCACTGACAAGTAAGCTTATACACCAAAATCATGCATCGATGTATAAATTTTCCCATAATGCATTTTACCCGTATTTTTCCTCTTCAGGCTCATAATGTGGAATGTGTTGTTTCGGTTATGCAAATGCAGAAGTGTCTGTGTCTGCTACAATGCACGCACGTGGAAACCAAGCATCCAAAGGGAGCCAGCAAGCATGGGGCCAAGTCCTGAAGTGGAGAATGATGATCGAAAAGCTGAAACTCGCCTTTGCAAAGCTGCAGCCCTCAAATACTTCAAGACATTTAGATAGCCATTCCCCTAGTTTTAGATTGCATGCATACTTTTCATGGAATAAAACTTAGTTTTCCGAAGACTAGAATTTAAGCAAATGTCTAAGGAGGGGGCCAAGTTGATGAGAGATCCATGCAGCAAGCTACACTAGGTATGCGCAAAAATGGCACGAAACAATCTTATTAGAGGCAAAGCAGGGTCTGACATCAAAAAACGTTTCGCCAAATGTTTGTTCCACGATGCGCAAATGTTTCATGCAAACTGTAACTCGTTCGATGCAGGCTGTAACGCGTTCGATGCAACATGTAACTCGTTCGATGCAACAAAATTTTGAATTTCACATATATGCTGAAATACAAAATTGGTGTGATCCCCGTTATACTCTCTGCTATTTGGTCAACATCTAGAGCCTAAAAAGTTAGGTTACAAGAAATTTTGGAATGGTGACCTTCCAAGACAAATTTCGATGCAAATTTTGTATAATTTGTGAGAATCACCCAGCTATATAAATCTGCAAAATGTATAAATATACAAAAACTCATAGAGCAAAAGTCGGCTCAGAAAACTCAAAATGTCCATAAAAAGGCTAAAAAAAGATAAAGTCCAAAGTCCTCATTGAGAGAATAGCATACTAGCGCAACAACGAAATTTCGTTTTAGTTGACTCAAATGAAGCACTTCATTACAAAATAGAAATAATCAAACAGCAATGGTTTACTCTAGAATAATATCATGATTCAGTTGATATCCTCGTGCTCCAAAGATAATTCTCTTTCCAGCTTGATAATTTCTAATTTTAATTTTCGCACTTGCAGCTTTTGTTTCAAAAGCTTGATATCGGCAAGTTTCCCACTATCACTGTTTAGCTTTTGTTTCTTCGGAGGGGGAGGAGGAGGAGGGATGGGTTCTGAAACAACCTCTCTAAAATTCAGGTCACTCGACGGTTGATTGCATGAATTGAACATTAGTGTAGTGTACTGCGTTGACTGAGGTAGATCTACTTCAGTAAAACATTCAGCGAGACAGTCGCGTACAGCAGTGTTCGAAGGGATGGACACTGAATCTGTGATGTTCAATCCTGTCACGATTGGACTGTCATTTCCAAAAATTTCGAGCACAAGATTGTCGATTTCGTCAAAACACTTGTGCTTCAGCCCCAGTCTTAGAATTTTTGTCAACTTTATTGAGGGTTCGTGAACGAAGATTTCGCCACACTGCATCCCACAAGTAATTGTATGGCTTGTCGAATCCACGCGTGTCCATTCTGAAAAGACAAAAATCTGTCATGAGATATACATGTAAATAACTCACCAGTGGCATTATAGCTGCACATTACTACAGGCAAGTAAAATACCAAAGGTATGTGATCCATGACTGACTCACCTTGGCATAGCATTGTTTTCTGAGGTGGGTGTGTGTTAATTATTTCTGACACAAGTATGCCCAGCGAACACCTACCAAAGGCCTGCACATGTACTCACACTGAAGATGCACATATATATATAGCATTAGTTCGTAGCACGGAGTCTATTTCGAAATCTATGCACCTGTGCACTTCAATTTCTGAGGAGTGCATGTACAGTACATATTTCTATCTAAACGTCAAAAACAGGAAATTGCAAAATTTTGGGATCAATTAATTTCATCAAATTTTTTTAACATCCATCAATTGCCATCAATCAACTAAAATTCGTAGGTGGATGAATGCTCGGTTTTTATTGTCTCAGTCCAATGGTGGAATATTGCTCATTGACTTAATGACACTGCAGCGCCATACATGCACATTCCGTCAAAAAGCGTGCAGTATAATTAATTTTATGAGAAAAATGTCAAGTAGATTTATCAGTGAATTCATGAAAACACATGCAATTTTTACCTATCCATAAAATACATGACCAATAACCATGAATAAAGAATCTATCAATACAAACTTAAACTCAGATGCATGTTATATGGCTTAGACTCAAAACTTAAAAAACGCAAAAATGAAAATCAAGACTTCCTCGATTTCATCGTGGTTGTTAAGGCTTTGATGCAATTAACGCTGTTTATTTATGAAGTTTTGTTGACTAGAAAGCACATGTAGGAGACATGCAAAAACAAGTTTAGTAGATGATTACAATCAAGAAAGATACTCACATTTTCTTGATATTCGCCCACGCTTCCAGCTTGCTGTGCTTCGCTTCAGCCTTGTGATTAAAACTTGCGAAAATTACATGCTTGCGGCATTTGATCTCATTCAGAAATACGATTTTCTGATTAATCGAGAGAGGCATGGTGATGTCAAGCGCATGCACAATTCTGTACATCGCTTCAGAGATAGACCCGCGATTGCAAATCTAGCAGACAAAATCAACAACCTTCATGTACAGCCAATGATAATGGCGCTACTATGTAGAAGTGACGTTTGTTTGTATAAATAGATACTCAATGTGATGCAGAAGAACTAATAAAGTTATTAGCTCATAACAGATAAATATTAGTCTTCTATGCAACTCGATTTACGAGAACCAATAATTATCAGTTGATAACAGATAAGTTATTAGCTTCAGCTCATAACGCTTTATGCAATCAACCGCAGTTCATTATCGAATTGGAATTTCATTCAGGCTCACAAGCTAGAAACCAAAGAACTCAAACTGCCCATATTAGTCCGCTGTCAATTTTAGTCCTGCCGTAGCATATTTGCACCTTCTCCAGACTCCCCAGACATTTTTTTAATACATGTACAACTTTTCCACACCACCCTATTTCCCAGACCCACGATCACTCTACATTGGTCTATCCTGATTTTTCGATGATAATTCTAATTCATCAGCGGTCCGCATCCCTGTCGACCTACTTTTTAAGTCACTACCTGCTATTGGGAAACGCTGCACTAGACATCTCCCAAAACTACATATTGGTAGCTACGTCAACTATTTCAATTTTCGGGTTCCAGTCCCCAACTTCTTGATTATAGTCCAAGAGATACGAATGATCCCTGAACACAAAGCATCGTAGAACCCTGTTCTTCGAATCATTTTCTTCCTGATTAGCCATCACCTGCACATATTTTCTTTTAAAAACAAAACAAATCAGTTTGATTTTCGAATTATATTTTAACAAAACAAACTTTCAAATTTACATTTCATGTGAACCGATTATTGTATATCGGGAGATATAAAATTGAGAATAATTACAATGTTTTTTGATTTATCAAGTTTATAAAACGCTATTCCACAAATTGAACAAAATATGCATTCAATCATTGAAATTCATGAAATAAAAAATTGTTGCATGGAAATACAAAAATATATCTCAATTCCGCATTTTCAACAATTCATCAAAATACTTAAATGTTAATTTTTTTGAGCATTTTGCGTCATAATTCTGACTTTCAAATTTACCATAAAGTTTTAAAATTTCGAAGTCACTTTCAGATGATTAACAAAGAGAAAAGGGCAATAAGCATGAAAGTCAATCATGATCAAATGTGTGAGGAATACTTACAACAAACTGCCAGTTGCCATCATAAGAGCTCATGCGGAACAGCATGGTATTACTAACGGTTCACAATTCCTACATTTCTATGTATGTGTTCTATAACTGTCTTAAGTCTTTAAGATTTCATAACTTATTAAGGAAAATCAGTAATCGTTTCACAAGTTAAGTCCTTTAAGGAAACAGTGAAAATAACTTTCAGGGGCGACTGCACAGAAGCAGTGTTATATAATAAGTTGTCTGTCTAACAAATCTCTAACAATAGCTGGACGTTTATTAGTCCCTGACCGTGTGATGCACACAGGAGTTTTGTTTCAACCTATGCATGACGACCCGTTTGTGTGAGTTTGTATGGGGAGGAATTCCGTTTTTAGCATCAGTTGACAGGTGATAGATAAATTGAAACCCGAAAAACGCAATAGCCTACTGATGTTAACAACGTATGCCACAATGACCATAAAAATCCGAATTTTCGCTATACAATGACGACTACGACCAACGCAATCACTACAAATGTATGACACCGAGGGTGACGATTGTGCGTTTATGTGCTGACTATTTACGCAACAAATCAGTGTGATATTTATGATGATGAAACTTTCTAATAAACAGTTCAAAGAAAACTGCGGCATAAAGGCATAGATTTATAAATAGTATATTGACGGAGATAGCTAGTTGCCTTATTCATGCGTGCCCCTTATGTCAGCAACATTGATCTAAAAGCAGGAGATTGATGACTTCCCTAAAGCGTGTGCACTTGCCTATGCAATGCCTCCATGACCACTGCAGGGCAAAAAAAGAATGATAATAACTCTGATTATGCGCTGCATGGCAATAACAATAGCACTCATTGTGTTTCTGCTATGTGGTTGCTGACATAGAGGGCATGCGTGAATAAGGGAACTAGCTATCTCCGTCATAGATACTATTTATAAATCTATGATCAAATACCATATAACAAAATAAGCACACAAAGAATGGTATTGTCATTGCCATGCAGCACATAGCAATCATCGTCATTCTTTTTTGCCATGCAGTGGTCACAAAAGTTTCGCGTTGGCAAGTGCACGCGCTTTAGGGAAGTCATCAATCTGCTTTTGGATTAATGCATGAAAGCGGCACAATTTCTAATCTCGAATCAGTCGAATGACGAAGCAAACGTCGTCTGCAATGAATTCACTATTGAGTGGAAGGCAATACTGTACTCAATAACAGGAACCTTTTGATGCATTCGGAAGCCAATCACAGATAGGCTGTCATGAAGTTAGCGATCACTAACCAAGAATGACTTAACAGTCCTGTGAGCACCCACAGTGGGTTAGTGATGCTGTTAGAGATTTGTTAGCCTAACAGTGTTTCTGTGCGGCTGCCCCGGGTCTTCTTCCCTTCTCTATTTTTCTGATAAAATTTGTACTAAAATATATCATCACGAAAAATAATATCAACGAAGCCTTGTTTCAATAGTTTAAATATCTGAAGAGGCGATCTGAAGATCAGAAGGATGGTTGTTCCCGTCGCTTCTCCATTATGCACTGAATACAAATGAGAACATATTATCCTGCAACAGACCTAAGTGGGTGCAGATATTTACGTGAGACTGTCCACATTGACCACGCGAACCCGAAGGGAACAGAAGTTAACACCAGCGTAGGAAATAATCTACGAGTAGATCTTTGTGAAGGCAATGATGATTAAAGCTCTGTTGCAGATTAAATTTTGTACTTTTGAAATTGTTGAAGGAACTTTCGCATGAAATGACAACCCCAGCGAAGTACTGTAATTCGTCCAGTCGGCCAGATTTGAAAATATCAAAATATCAACGGCAATTGACAATGCCTACAATGCGTTCAGATCACATCCAAAGTCTGCAGAACTAATGGATTGAGAGATATGCTTAGGATTTCTCAATCAATTAGTTCTATAAAGACTTTGGATGTGATCTGAACGCATTGTTGAACCAACAATTTTGTTGCTATTTCTCTGACAGTATCGTCGTCATCATCCAGATAATCTACTTCACAGATCGTTGAACTTTCATAGTTTAATGAATACAAATAAGAGCAACCACTGAAGTAGAGTGAAAGATAGGCAAAAATAAAGTTGATCGAATATGTGGTTTTTCAGCTGGGTACAAAATGTTAAAAATGACATTTTGATCTCGGATATCGTCTTACTATTGAATCTCTGAGTTTCTGGTCCAAGCTTAAATGCTCAGAGTTAGTGGGAGTAATTAACAATACAAGAATTTCAGTTCCATACTATTGGGAGGCATCAGTATGACTGGAAAACTAACAAGCAGTGGCCGGACACTACGGACAGCCTACATAAATCCCCAATTTGGGATACAGGCCCAATTAAAGAGCAAAACGAATTTGTTGATTATGAAGGGGCTGGCATTAATGAAAGAGGGATGTGTGATCATGTTCACGGATTCCTTGCTGATAAATTTGCAATTTGACTGTATTCCAAAACTCAAACACAATTAATTGCACAGAACGTTTCATAAATCGTTACACAGAAAAGTATGCACACTTTCAAGCGCAATTTTCCTATTGAAGGCTTGGTTCCAATTCAAAGAACTTTATACCATATGAATGTTTCTGCTCCATAGACAAATTTGGCAAACCGCTGAACTTCATAGTTGTCAAAGATCAATGATTTAAATAAGAAGGTAGATATTTTCTTAATGAAGAAGAAAGCTGAATACCGGTACATTATTAATCGAATGTTTCTTAACTTCTATTATGATCTTTGCATAATTTTTCTGATGATGTACATCAAGTTTCAAGACTGAGTGAATGTGCAGAAAAAACATCACTTAAAAGAGAGTAGTCCTGAAAAACGATTCCAAGAGTTTTTGCCGATCGTTGAACACAAAGATCGGCAATGATAAAATGATACCATCAAAAATTTTTCTTCCATTATATTTTCTAATCATAGATTCTTCTCATTTTGCATTGAAGCAAATTTAGTCTCTTTCATTTGTTCTACCCATGTCCTTCCCCACTGGTTGACTCATGCAACGAAGAGCAGCAGGTTATTGTCTGTCAGTCTGTCTATCACACAGATTGTGAAACAACTCATTAATAGTCTTGATTGTCATCACTGTCTTGATTTTTTTGAGGTCTTGACTGTGATCTAAATAATTCTAGCTTTTTTTCATGCTTTAGATACTGTGGCCCAACCAACTGCATATTGTAGGCATATTTGTAATTCGAGTGTATAAAGCTTCAATCAAAACTTACAATATCTAATGTATAGGCCATAAGCCCTGCCTAACTTTTGATATACAAGAAGCTTTGTATGACTAAACTGCTTTCTTCGGTCTTCCATTATTTGGAATATATCGATGCTGCATGCAATCTAATTTCAATTTCATTGCTAAGAGCAGCAAAAGTAACAGCAGTGTAAATCGAAATATTTGTATGACTGGATCTATTTACGGTGCAGACCTATCTGTATTTCACTAAAAAACGGCATGTTTTCACTATACAAAATAGATGATATAAAATGATATCATTGCCGATCATAGGTGGTTGATCACGTCATGGCTCTTGGAGTTACTATGAAAGAAATGCTTGTGCTCAAATTAATGAGTTTGTAAGTGATAGTTGTGGCTAACATACTGTGGATAACATAATAAATGCAGAATCTCGGCAAATTCTTTATTGACGCTTAGAGAAGAACTTTCACCAAAATATGACAATCAATTTTCAGCCTTAAAAAGAAGTTTTCAATTATTTAAATTTCACAGAATCATGACAACCATAAAAACATCTCCATCTGCGTCATATCTTGCGACGTATTTTTCTTCAAGCGAAATAGTTGCCGCAGCTTAAGTCCTTAGTCAGGCACCTCCGAGTTATTTATACCCAAAAATCCGCGTGAGCTTTGTGAAGAGTCGATTTTAGCAGCGCAGAAAATATGTGAGATCTATCAGAACAAGCTCAAATTGAATCATTACAGCGCAACTTCTATATTATGAGACGTTATCCATAGAATCATTGAAATGATTTACAAAACAGTGCCATTAAAGTAGCAATGATTTCCTTCGTAGCCATAAATCGGATTTATGTTTATTTATTTCATGGTTACGTCTGTCTCGATAAAAACTGAACTTACGGTCACAAAAGGCACAAACGTAATGTCCGTTGCGATTCTTCTGGCGTGCTTTGTCACTGCAGACCTCATGTCCTTCACCAATGCTATTCAGCACTTCTACAGAAGGCTTATGAACTCGTAAATGTCTCAGCATGTCACTTCGGAGATAAAACTTTCTGAAACACAATTTACAAGGAATTAGGTCACCTTTTTTCTGATGTTTGTGATTACGGATATGTCGGGCACGAGCAGCATCATCCTTGTACGTTCTATAGCATAAATGGCATTGAAAAGGGCGCTCGCTGGCATGTATAGCCTCATGGCGTTTCCTGCTGAAGTTGCTTGAGAACTTGGCGAAACAAACAGAGCAGATGTGATAGCGGGGAGTGAAATGCTGGCCCCTGGGAGGAGATATCGATGATTTGTCAGTGATCAGACTTCGCTTCACATTCTTATCCTTTTCAGGGATATCTGATACCAGCGATTTTGGCTTCTTCACCGTGACGATCTCCACTGAAAGAAAACGGAGCGTGTTAATCTCGTACATTAGTTTATTGGATCATTTACATAACAGCAGCAAACGCCTCTATGCGACCTCGTGAGAAGCAGAGGCAGATTGGACAACTGAGTCATTCATATATCAGGCGGCAAAAAATATGCACCTCCGTATTCTCCAAGTTTGAGGCAATTCATTCAATGGACCTAGGACAGTTTCGCTCATTATCACATTTTCAAATACACAACAATATATTTCATATTCTATCATGCTACTGGTAAATTCAATTAGTAGCATCTTGATATCATAAAAATATTTGCAAGATAAGAAATCATACGACCATAAGAGGAACCTCGGCCACGAGCTCACCGGTGGCATTGACTGTCAGAGGCATAGAGTAGTCAGGGATGCTTTTACTAAATATTGCCATGGAATTCAGAAGATATTTTAACACGAGAATAAATAGCAGGAAAACAAGACGAAAAAAGAGATACACAATTCATTCAAATTATCCAAGATCACTGAGAAAGTCAGATTACCATTCCTCTACAACTCAAACGCAATTCATCAACTGTATGTGTGGATGCAAGCATTTCATGGGGACAGAACATCGCAACATATGATGGCTGACGGGTTGAGAAACGTGTCAAGAATCTTATGTGTGAAAAACTTGCTAACGAGTTGCAACAGCTATCCGTCAGACGGGATGTTGCTTCACTCAGTCTCTTCTACAATGTCGGTAGAAGCAACTCTGCAGTAAATGAGTGCGCACACAAACCTAAGATGTTCTTCAGAAGCACATGCAGAGCTAATGCACTCACATGCTATCATGTGAGCTTAGAACGCGCACGTGTTGTGAGTACCTCGAAAAGCTTCTTTGTTCGCACGGCACAGCTTCGGAATCAGCTTCCTCAGACCACTTTCCCTGACCAATACAAACTTGATGCTTTCAAGACTGAGGCGTGCGAACAGGTTTTTGATGGAGACAGCTCAATCAGATTAGAAGGTCTGTTTGTTTTCTTTTATTTATTCAAACTAATGCAATTTATTACTTTTCCATAGAGTGACCCCTAGCTTCGTTCATGGCTCATGACTGTGCTAGGGGTGTTAAAAAAGAGGAGGAAGTTATATATCAATGACATCAGCGCCTTTTACCATAGAAATTGATAACTCAAAACATCTAGAATGGAAGTAAATCTTCATGCAATAAACAATAGCGGCACGAAAACCGCACGCATTTTCACTTAGATACACTTGTAAACGACTGAATCATTGGGTTGGAATCAGTCACACGTGCAATTCTTAGCTTTTCATTGGTGGCTCATGCCTAACTTTGTTCCCCGGATGTGGCTTCACCTTGAGTCAATTTCAGATAAACAATCTATTTCTATGCCTTTTACCGAGCCAAATAATGACCCAAATGACCCGATTCCGTCACCGTCAGAAACCTTGTCCTTGCAATATGTGCAAAGATCAGAATGCATGTATATGATCTCAAAGAGGCTTGCTAAATGCAAGCCTCTTTGAGTTCATATACATGCATTATATACATGTTCATATTATGCCATACATATTCATATACATGTTAGGCCTCATCATATATGAATAATATATTTTAATGAACTTTGTGATTCTTCCATCATCAAAGGGGATTCTTTACTTACGGCGAAATAGTAAATGTGAATCGTTTTAAATCTAGAAAACGAGACACCTTAATTACCACGTGTTTCTTGCTGTAGGCGCCCAATATGAGGGATCATGTGGGGGCTGTTGTCAGTTCAAAATTATGAACTGAGTATTTACGATGTTGAGTCGTTGTTCCAAATCTTCCAATCACTTTGAAACTCATCTCTCAAAGCGCAAGCAATAGCCTAGCATATAATGAGATGCGTTAACTACAACAAGGGAACAGAAAGAGATCGTTCAACAAATATCCTAATGTCCATATGCAGCAGAGATCTACGAAATATTCGCGTTCGATTTAGTAAGGGAATAAGTCACTATGATTACGTAATCATTGACATGTTAATAGAACGTGACATGCTGTATTTCCTACAGTATTTCTGCACTAATTTTGTGTTGGTGCATCAATCAAAAAATTTCAACAATTCGACTGATGCTTAAGCATCAAAATAATCTTTATATAATCGTCCATTATAATCATTCAGTTTCGAAGTGCATCTTTGTAAATTTATCAGCTTTTACATGTTGAGAAGTCATTATTTGAGATTAAAGATGAGCGATCCTACCCGAAACCGAATGCTCGGGTTCGCGTCGGGTTCAGGTGAAGCAATTAAGAACTCGGGTCGGGTCGTACTCTTCTATCCAAAACCCGAAATAACCCGAACTGGGTTTTGTTTCGGGTTGGAGCATACAAATTTGAAAATGTTCAGAACTTTAAAAATTATTTTCTGTTAAGTTAGTACTGTTTCATGTGTACGTGTAGGTTAATGAAGTTTTCAAGAAATTGTGGCTGATCACATCATTCCCATTGTGAATTATTGATCTAATAAAATACTTAGCGCTACATATTTTGCTTCTAAAACAACGAAAGATCATTAGTATCAAATTAATGGAATCTGTTCTTGTGGTCTCTAAAGGCCTCATTCTCATAATGACATGTAGATCGTGGCTCACAGGATGGACGGAAAGAAGTGAAATTTAATTTAAGATAAGCTTAACTATACATCAAATATTATATAATTGAAATTTTAGCATCTATCTGCAGAATTATGTTGTTACATGTAGTGATGCAGCTCAGCTGCTCGGACCTTGACATCTTCATGAACATTGAGAGTCAAAGTGTCTCAATCAGAGCTTTGAAGGAGTATGATGCAACACCTATAATATATCGCGAAGCAGTCGATTTTTTTGTGAAGATTCCGAATTTTGTCATGTATTGTAGGTTATATTAATTTCGTCGGTAATAATGCTACTTATTTAGTATTTGTTTGAGCACTTTATTAGCCTAGAGAAACAATATACTAACTACTGCGTATTTTAATAAAATACTAAAATAATACTACTAAGAAGTTAGACTACCGCCCGGTATCACATTAGGATCAAGCATTAGCTTTATATATAGAAATGTTTCTGATTTTTCGAATATAATCGGGTCGGGTCGGGTTCTGGAACTTTTTATCGGGTTTGGATTGAAATTTTGTTCGACTCGGGTATCCGAATTTTTGGAACCCGACCAGACGCTCATCTTTATTTGAGATGTTTGTTTCCAAAACAGCAGAGTCCCTGTTATACATACTTTGATAGGGCTATTTTCATGAAGCCTTATTAAATTTCATCGACTATTCTCTGACCATGAGTGTGAATAATAATTAAGCATTTATTCAATGAAATGACAATCAGTCACAGAAACATCACCAAAAGCTAATTATTATTAATTAAAGATTTCTGCTTCGTTCTATCATTTTATTTGCCAAATTGCAATTTCAGAGACGATGTCTTCTTCATCATTGGTTCAAACATGAAAGCAAACATGTCAAAATCAATCAGTTTTCGAAAGACACAAAAACAATGGCACTTTACGTCTGTAACTTTTTACATTTCTATTGGACATTTCTTTTGATAACTGATTGATTTTGACATGTTTGCTTTTTTGAACATTTTGACATTTTTGGCTTGCTTGAACAACTGATGAAGACATCGTCTTTGCATTTGCAATTTGGTACCGTAATGAAATGATACAATGAAGCCAAGTTCTCCAAAAACACTTGGGATCATTTTGTTACGATTAATTGAAGATTACACAAATTAAAAACTATCCATGCCAGGACGTTGAGCTGAACTACAGGACACGTACATGACGAAGGAAAGAAACAATTTCATCTTTTCGATTTCTTCAATGCTCATTCCACTTCTTCCTCCACCAACACTGATGATGGGAGTTGTAACACCTGCAGTGTTAGCCACATGTGATTCGGTAGGCTCGTTTTTCAACTTCTTCACTCTGCCAAAGCTGTCTTTAGAAAGCTTGCCGAACGAAGGATATGAGTAAAGTAAAATTGATATAAGAAATGAAACATAATTATTTTTCCGTTTCTTGGACACAAAATATTTCCAACGTCGGATTACGAATAAACGTAGTGATGCGATCAGACACACATTATTAAACTAGCCTCATTCTAATATCCGTGATGTGGTCAAAAGTCTTGTGATCCCTGCGTGCATGAATGCCCCTTGGCAGTGGGTCTACGCGGAAATCCAGACATTACAGGAACCTCAAAACGGAATATAATGAATACATTAATCCTTAGGCTACCAAGGGCAACATTATACATTTTTTAAATTGTACCAAGCATGCCCAATTCTGGTGACATATCCTTTCACGTCGATGTGTAATGAATACACATGTGAACTCAATTATATTCAATGGCCATTGAAAGCCATTTGAGAACATGTGTGAAAGAAGCACGGACGAACGTTCTACAAGTATGCGAAGAAAACATGATGAAACTGTCACTTTCATTGTCAAATAATCCGAGTTTTGTCATGTGAGGGTTGCAGAAGTTTACATGTTCTCATTGATGCATCTCACAGATGAAACTTGATGGAAAGAAAAAGAGCAATATGAAGATGTTCTACAATGAAAGCAAAAGTGTGGTGTTTGTGGTCGATGAAATGAGTACTGCACAGGTCGTGTACTGCTGTTTATAATTGGAATCAACGTTTTCACTATCTTCAATATGTCCCACCCCGAATGGACAGTTGTCGTGAAAAATATAAAGCGCCGACATTTTCTTCAGCAGCTTCCATCTGAGTTGGCAATGGAACACATGGCGCATCGATTGAAATGATGAAATGAAAAAATATGATGGTCTCCATAGCATAGTAGTTAA
The DNA here is from genome assembly GCA_907163375.1 of Prostheceraeus crozeri. Lineage (NCBI taxonomy): Eukaryota > Metazoa > Platyhelminthes > Polycladida > Euryleptidae > Prostheceraeus > Prostheceraeus crozeri. The sequence continues at coordinate 734,619 of CAJQUW010009290.1, forward strand.
GTGCCTGACCGGTCCATAGGTCGAGCCCCGAAAGAGTCACTCGAAGTCGTCAGGAAGGGCATCCGAACTAAAAGATCACAGCGCTCCAGGTCTGATTGGTGCATCGATTGCATGAAACCATTGCAATTGCTACTGAGCTGGTATATCTGATGAGCAAAGCAGCTCGGCAGTTCCTCGACGACATTCGCCGACTGTTGAAAGGGAAGAAACTCCACAATTAAGATGCATCAGTTGGCAACTCGCAACTGCGACAAAACTTGCCCCAGAGGTGCCAAGAATGTGGTGTACAGAATGCAGTCGCGACACATGCTCAGATGATGTGCTCAAATTGTCTGTATCTCTGACTGGAATAATATTCCTGCTGACCATATATGATTTTCTTGTTTCTACATTGCAAAATAAAAATCCATATTTCAGAAGTAGCACTGAGAGCCACCCTTGGCAGCCTATGGAATATCAAACACCTTGGTAGCCAAAGGGTTGACCCATTGTGGCTCTTATTGTTCATTCTTTCAAACACATCGACTCCATAAAAGCAAAAATTGAACTCAAAGAAGGAGATACACTGTTCCAATGGTATCACATCGAACCTCATACGATGCTAGGAAAGCCGTAAGTAAAGTTAGAAATCATTCGGTTTCGTCAGAAATGATTTGAGCCGCATAGGGGGAACACGTGAATCCGTGGACAAATGACACTCGCAATTGGCGAAAGTATAGGAATCTCTTACAGACTTTTGTCGGGTAGTCGAGCCGAGACAACATCTATTAAAGTCGGCAGGAAAGGCACCCAGACAGTCCAATTATTTCATCAAAAACCTTGAGAGAGGTGAGTGACGCTTCTGAGGTATTGCACACTATCAGTTCACTTAAATTAAAGAAAGCGGAAGTAATATTATATAGTCTGTCTCTTTCTGCCTCCTTCAACCTTTGACATGATGGCAAAAACAACTAAAGCTGATATGATGGCAGGTAGAAGGATACTCAACTGTCTGCATGATAGAATGAGTGATTTCGTGACAATTGCCGATTCAATTAATAGACGTAAAGTTTATGTTGAGCGCAGCGGAGGGAGAGGTTCAAAATAAGCCAAAGAACGCTATTATATAAAAACGGTCCCTGACTGCCTCATCTGAGTATTCCACAGATGAACTGTAAACAGATTTATTTCATTACTTGGAACATCAATGACAAACTCTTAAATATCTTGTGCTCCTGACGGTAAGAAGACATCTGTAAATAACACCTATTACTACTTTACACCTAATGTCAGTGACATCTGCACTCGCAGCGACTCCTTACATGTGACAAGATAATGAATTATCAATTGAAAAGTGATGATGACACAAACACACAACCTTACCGCAAGGCAACTGCCTACAATGCAAAGAAAGACACGCAGTTATCATCGCTCACATGCGCTATTACTTTAGAAAACAAATTCAAGGTTATTTTCAAGACGAAAGGTTGCTGTCAGAACTTAAAGAATAACGATATATTCCTGTTGATGAGAAGCAGAGGAAAATGATTTTAGTGTATCGCCTCCACAAATAAGTCATTTTGAGTAGCGGAGAACGAGACGAAATTGAAAGATACAGGACCAGACACACTCTTTTCTCAAGAAGCATCGCCACCGCATCGGATTAAAAAAGGAGGCAGTTGGCGATAAATGCGGCGACGAGGAGGATAGCCTGGAGCACAGCAACATCAGATGCAAAAGATGGTATGCGCAGTGACCATTAATATGGAGACATTTGGCAGTGACACAGAAGTTTTCACACAATCCACACCCGAGGTCACCCGAATTTCCGCCCCCCCCCCCCAGTTGTCGTCTATTTGACGGCAATAGGTCGTCTCTAGCGACTGATATCACCATGTACTTCACCGGGCGCCTGCAAAATGTTCTCAAATAAAATGTTTGATAAATCAGAAATGTGAGAGATTCACATCCTTGATAGCTTATCGGCCTTCATAAGGCGCTTAAAAAAATATCCTTCAGACATGTTATTATACAGTTTCTAGCAAATAATGATCAAATCAGGTTATTTCATTACTGGTGATGATAAGAGTAGCCACGTTATTGGGATATCATTTTCAGATTACATATACTGCATTTTGATATGTGGCATTCTATTTATGGTCAACACTGGTCAATGATCTGCAGAATGGCATAGCCCTTCATCATCTGTGGACAAAGCAGAAGCCAAAACGTCGTGTCGCGCATAACCTGTAGTTTTAATACAAATACCCGTCGAAGAAATATTTCATTTCTATGTATGTGTTGAGAAGTTGATATTACCATAGCCCTCAGAGCGCATGAGCATTTGCAGTCCGTGGTCAACTTAACAGACCTTGCGGTCAACAGCTTGCAGTTCATGGTGAACTTTTATTGCTGTTAATATTTACGTCATTAATTTATTTTCTCTACGCATTATCTTGATTGTAATTACGTTGAATATCCTTGACAAGTGCATAAATCTGGCATTTGAAACATAGGAGTACTACAATGTGCTCAATTGAATCACATCGACCTAATACAGAATCAAAAATATCAAACTGGCAAAGGATTTATTACTAACACAATTACCAACATTATTTTGGTTTTCTGTCAGATAGCTGTCAATATTCGATGAAACTGACTCCATCGATCATTGTATCTTTTACTACTAGCTTCGTATCTTTAACTCGTATTTTTTTGCTGCTGTTATTTTCTTTATTATCATTTCTCCGGTTCTTTCATTCTTAAGTAGCTATTTGGTTAATTAATAGAATGTTACAAGCACTGGACTCTAAGGTATAATTCTGATCAAATTTTCCTCAGTCTATGGGTAGAAAGGTTATGCATTTCTAAGTATGGCCGACAAATAGGACGCTAAGATATCTAACATCTTCAAGATGGAGATGCATGCATAGAAATAATTATTCCTTAACATTGAAATTCAATTGCAAAAACTATGAATGCGAGTTATGAGCAAAATCTTAATTACCTAAGTTAAAGCCTGTCGAGGTCGAGGTGTGTCTGACCATGGTAGTGTAGATAGATGGCTCAAATGTCATTGTCATCAATATCAATTGATATGACAAAAACGTCGTGTGTTTTCGGAGTAGAACTTTGATGAGGATGATATGTATACCCAAAAGTACCGGGCTGACACATAATTCATAAATGTGGGACCTAAGTTGTATGATTTCTGGTTGGAAATAAAGGGTTTAATTGTGGAAAATTCTTTTATTATTTCAATAATTATTATTAATTATTGATTTCTGGCTGTTTTGTTTAAGTACATGTATCATGTTATAGAATTTAGATGTACTTATGCTAAAACTTGTGAACATACACAACAATAGCTGACCTTGTATCAAAACCTAACAATAGACGAGAGTCAAAGAGCAGCTAAATGGAATCAACCTTTTATCGAGAGTTGAAAATGGTCTCGGGTTATCTCACAGATTAAAACTTCATTATAAGCACATGCATTGCTAGAGACACTGTAATGACCAGCAACATCATGTACTGTCACTAAAACTGTGTGAATTTCGTAATTTGACAACCTTGTCCTGTTCTCGATTATATTAAAGTCGAGTTCGAGGTCGAATTCTGATAATCACGACCGGAACAAATATCGCACTGATCAAGCAACACTTCAAGACAGCCATGTGAGAAGCAGGTAATTAATACATTATTCCTGAAACAGATAATGGCATTTTGCTTTCACAGGAGTTGTTTTACAACAATCACATGAGGAAACACCAGTTTAACCACTCCACAATGCATTGCCGAGTCACATAGCATTTTCTTAGAAACAAAGCTTATTAGTGAACGAGATGTGTGCTGCAAGTTGGACGTGAGATGCAGGTAGATGCATCAGGGGTTCGATGTCCCTAGACTTTTTCAATTCAACCAAGTCAGTCTGTACATGGGTTATCTCCCCCCCAGATCTTCAAATTTGTCTAAAATCTGCAAATATGAATCAATCATCACCAAACTTCAGGTAAACGTCCTTAAGCATGTTTTCTATCCACATGCAAAATTTTGTGCAGATCAGACAAGTACTTTTTGCATTAGAGACGATCACGTGAAGTGTAGTGATGTCAGCTGCTTTATCTGACTTCGTCGGTTCGACGCGTTATTGTTACTCGTGTGCGTATTGTTCTCTCTCCCTCTGCGTCTCATCCTCTGCTATTTGAAATCTTCCCACGGCCACTACCTTGCCACACCTTCATCAAGTTAAAAATGTTAATGTAGGGATGTAGCCTGGTAATCATCACTTCACGATTTAACGGGAAATGACTTTGCTGATCTCAGGTGCTTTCTGCCCAAACAATGAGATCAGAAGAAGTCAAATCAAGTTGCAGACATGGCTGCATTTCAAGCTATCGCCCCTAATTCAAAAAGTACTTGTCCGATTTGCTTAAGTTGGGGTAGAGAGTAGCTTCACTTACTTGTGCTTTAAGTTCTGTAACATTGATTCATTTCTATGGATTTAAGACAAATTTGGAAACGTGGGGGAGATAACCCATAAGTACCTAGTCTTCTTGTCGAGGTAAAGCACTGTCACGGCCAACTGCATTTGACATCACTGATGTTCATCAATGACCGGATCCTCGCTGCGGTGAAAGATAAATTACCGAGAAGATAACTACACACGCCAAAGCCTCCGCGAGGTGCCTCTCGCTGTTAAGGATCGTCACCTGATTCCTTTTCTTGAGTGCTGGTCTTCGTTGCTCGACATTATAGGCTACTAATATTGTTTGACTGGAAATTTGTGAGACACGAACTGAAAAACACAGAAGAAGGAGTCAATGATCATCAGATGATCTGCGGTAAACTCAACCCCCTGACGCTACTCATTAGGCCTCATTTTATGCCTATCTTTTCCGTCACCAGCTTCGTTCTTTAACACGGGATCACAAAATGCCAATCAGTGCGATGTTTACATTCCACGATATTACGTAAAATCCTCAATGATGTATGGAAGGACTATTCTGTACTATTCTATACTTTAATGATCTAGGTAGATAAGAAAAGAATGCAACGTTTGAGTAATTCGACGGATAATCTGAAAGACTTAATATTCAAAACTGTGGGAATGTCGAGTCCCAAGTTTTGCATCAACTTCTCTTTGTAACGTCAAGGCCAGATGACTTGCAGAATATTGAAAGATGAATTTACCATTCGGAAACTGTATCTACCATGTACAATAGTTGACGTGATCAGAAGACACAATCAATGTCTAATAAGTTTGTCTCCACTAGTGAGCTGGATTGTTGGCCTGCATGATCTCATCGCGGTATATTCTTCATCTGGAAATCACATTTAATTGAAAATATAAGAAGCTTCCTTTTACTTCGAATTTGCCTTCTACAAATGAGTAACATTCAGCTGTTGGAAGGACCCCATTAGTCTCATGACAGTCCCATAAGCAGAAAACACCAATTCAGGCGAGCGCTTTCGGATGGTCAGATTGACAAACGCCTTAGAAAATGCTGTTGCATGAATTTCATGTCACAGATCCTGAGGAAACAGCAATTCAAGTTCAGTGAATGAAAAGAGTCGACACACAAAAAAACACAAACACTTCTTCATCTGATCATCATAACAATCGGAAGCCATTGGAGATGCTTTAGCAGCATATTTTATCAATCAGAAACATTGGGACGGTAATTTTGCGATTGTCTCACGTAACTTCGCAGTCTGTGTGGCAACACCAGCGTCTGTCATCAAATCATCACACATCAAAAGCCAATTTAAGTTGAATCAAAAGAAGGTAGTTCCACGCGAATTGACGTGCATGTTGCTGATTATTTTCCGTTTTGATAATAGACAAATTTTAATGTCTCTTTCAATTATCAGATATTTCACTAAGGTGCTAATATTTTCAGGATTTTCAGGAGCTTCCAAAAGCTGCACAGTCAAAAGAACTTAATTGCAATGGGAACTTGCTCTTGCATCGGAATAGTGTGATCCAAAATCTTGAAAGTAAGTTATTCCCTGCATAGGGGCTTGTTGCATAAAGCTTTCAATAGTATTGAACTATTGATATTAAGTAGTAAATGGACAAATTCCGTTGCGTATAACAACTATTGAAGCAGTATTGAACTTCAATTCTCAATAATCTGTTTCAGTAATGAAAATAGCGGCATCCAATGGAAAGTGTTGCATGAAACTCATGTAGACGACAATTTCGATTCAATAGTCACAGATCACTTATGAATACTCCTAATATGAATGAATGACGTTTATTTAATCAAAAAGCCCCAATAATAAAAATCGTGAGGCACCAGGACAGAAAGTATGACAAAGATAACTCAATATAAGGAAAAATTAAAACAAACAAGAAACTTCAAACAAGTGGCAAAACAGCGCAGCAAACTCAATGTCAATGTTATAGTGTGAAACCGTCATCAAATAAGCGACACATTTGGGTGAAAAACGAATTTGACCTAGCTGCAGTCGCACACAGTGGGAGCTGAAATTTGTGGGGTCGTGGCAAAATGGGAGGTAGAAGATGGTGCAATCGATGTGTCACATCATTTACAATAGTCAAAAATAGCTTATATGAAACAATGATGATGCGATAGTCCAACGGCACAAAGTTTGAGCACCTGCACGATTTAGAAAGACAAATGAAGCGATGACAGCGTCTTTGCACTCTCTCTCTCTCTCTACAGCATCAACTTCATGCATGTACAGGCTCAGGAAGAGAGGAGCACAATATTCTAAAATGGATCTCACGCACCCAAAATAAATTTTTAGCAGAGACTCCAAAGGCATGAAAGGCCGCAAACGTGAAGTAGCCTTTCTTGTGATAAACTTGATATGAGAATTCCATTTTAAACAATTGTCAAAAATCACACCAAGCACTTTCATTTCGGTCTTCATTGGTACATTCGGTAACAAATATCTGGATACATCAACACTTTTCCTTCTAGAGATAAACATCTGACAACATTTTGATTGATTGGTTGACATATTATTATTAGAGCACCAATCTGTAACACTCATAAAAACTGATACGATGGAGGTTTCTTTACTTGAATCTAAAATGATCCCACACAATATAATATTCAGCATGTTGGATTAGGGGGCATAGCTGGCTGCTGCCTCCAGGTTCGCAGGTGGCGGATAGCGGGAGGCCATCATTGGCTGATGGTTAGCTGCGAAATAAGGCCGTTGGCTCGAATAAGCAGTCCCTGACCAGCTAGCGGCTGTCTTCTGGATTTCTCCTGAAGTCAGTGTCGAGACGGAGAGGCGCCGTCTGTAAAAATTAATCTCCTTACCTACTGCCTTGTAGGGTCTTCCCATCTATTGATGGGATAAGGCAAGGTCCATGGCGGATAATCATGGTTGGCGTCAGCAAGGGCATGCGGCCGTAAAAATTGCAGCACCGTATTTTTTTATGAAATGGCTCACTCACAAATGGCCCCTAGTGCCCGGCAGCCTTTGAATAGGCAAGGGGTGCGAAGAATGTCCGGGGAGAAGAAAATGAAATACTTACGCATTGGGACAGCTAATGTTGGCTCGATGTATGGGAGAAGTAGGGAGGTGGTTGAGATGTCGAGAAGAGGAGTTGATGTCTGCTGAGTGCAAGAGACCCAATTCCAAGGTTGTGGATGCAAGTTCATCGGTGAAGGCGATGAAAAGTACAAATTTTGGTGGTCTGGAGAGAAGTCAAGCAGAGGAGTTGGTATCCTGCTAAAAGAATTCTTGACCAGTGGTATGCTGGAAGTTGAGAGATCAATTTCAAGGATAATGAAAATTCGACTTATCCTTGACGCAAAAGTGACACACATTTTTTCAGTGTATGCGCCCCAGACTGGGAGGTCAGATGTCGAAAAGGATGCCCTTTGGGGGAGACTGGACGACGAAATAATGCGCATACCCTCATCTGAAAGCGTTATTGTAGCCGGAGACCTCCCGTGCGGTTCCCGGGACTGAAAAGAATAGGACCGACGTTCCTCTGCGTGTCGTAAGAGGCGACTAAAAGGGGCCTTTTGCCACTGCAGCTCTGGTGTTGGCAGTTTGATGTCTTATTCTTATTGCCTTCTCCCAGTGGCTATACTAAGTTGATGTTGCTGGGGATCCTGACAGCCGAATCTTAGCTGTTCGGATATGCAACAAAGCTCTTTGAGCTTCCTCCCCTGTGGCATATCTGGCTATGCCTTTCCAAAGTCCCCTCAGCGATGGCCGCCGCCCCTCTTCGGAGGTAAGGTGTGGGGTGGGACCATTGGGGTTGCTTCCTCCCCCGGTCAATGCTGTTCACCCTGTGTTAATAGCTTTGGCTTGGGTATGCTAGCACCCCGGTGGTATCGGAATGGCCATCTCCTCCCCGGGGCACTCCTCGCCAGCAGTAGACATTAATTTGCTTACTGGGTGTGTCGCTTCGTACTGTCTCGATACGAAGCCTCCTATCCGCTGGACGGAGCCGGGTAAAACAACAACAACAACAACAACAACCTAAATGGTCACATTGGGAATGACAGAGCTGGTTTCGAAGAAAGTGTTGGGCCCTTTGGATACGGGCAAGCAAACAGTGAAGGGAAAAGAATCCTTGAATTCTACCAAAGCAATGGTTTGAAGGTGATGAACACATTTTTCTCAAAGGGCATTGAGAAGAAAATAACGTACAAGAGTGGTGGCCATCAAACTCAGATAGACTTCTTGTTGGTAAAACAACAGGATGCCGGTGTGGTGAGAGATTGCAAGGTGATCCCTGGCGAAGCCTGTCTTCTGCAACATCGGATTCTGGTGATGGACATATCGAGGAAAAGTGGGTTGAAAGTGAAAGATAGGAAGAGTTGCAAGAAGAAGATCAAAGTTTGGAAACTGAGCGCAAAAGATCTGAAGGAATTCGAAGAATCGCTGATACAACAGATGACTCAAGAAAAAGAAAACAATGGAGTTATAGACTGGGAGATGTTTCAAGAGAAAATGTTAGAGACGGCCAGGAAACGATGTGGCGAAACAAGTGGTAAGCGTAGGCAGTTCAACCGTGAGACTTGGTGGTGGAACGCCAGGGTGCAAGCAGCCATTAAAGCTAAGAGAGCAGCCTTCAAGAAGTGGCAGACGACAAAGAATGTTGAAGATCGGTCCGATTACAAAATCAAGTCGAAGCTGGCAAAGAAAGAGGTGGCAGTAGCGAAGGATCAGTCTTGGGAAAACTGGGTAAATGAGACGAGCAGAAATGAAATGAATAAGAAAATGTTCAGATTGGCAAGGCAGATGAAGAGCGAACGGAAAGACATCAGTGGTTCAAGATGCATCAAAGGCGAAGACGGTGAAATAATTCTAACTGAGGATCAGATCAGTAGAAGATGGAAGGAATATTTCGAAAATCTGCTCAATGTGCAAAATGACTTTGAGACAGAAGATGACGAGGTGACGGAAGGTCCCCTGGAGGAAGTTAAGGAGGCAGAAATAAGGCATGCTATAGCGAGCATGAAGAGTGGGAAAGCTCCTGGACCATCCGGCTTGGTGGTTGAGCTCATCAAAGGAGCAGGTGAAACTGCGGTTCAAGTGTTGAGAGATATCTTCCAAAGTATTTTGTTCTCAGGAAAAGTACTTCCATCATGGCAAAGCAGCGTAACTATTCCACTTTACAAAGGTAAAGGCGATGCAATGGAATGTGGAAATTACAGGGGAATACGGCTGCTTGAACACGGTTTGAAAATATTCGAAAAGGTTCTCGAAATGATGTTGAAGAATCTCATACAAATAGACGAGCGGCAATTTGGATTCCGCACTGGAAAGTCGACGACCAATGCGATCTTCACGGCAGCTGCAAGAGAAGTACTGTGCGAAACAGAAAAGGTTGTTTCATGTTTTTGTTGACCCTCAAAAAGCCTTCGATAGTGTTCCACGAAAAGTAATAGCTTGGGCCTTAAGACGTCAAGGGATTCCAGAAGGCCTCGTAACATCTGTGATGTCACTGCACGAGAGATCGACGTCAAAGGTCAGCTCCATGGCAGGCACATCGGAGGAGTTTATGATAGAGGTAGGAGTCCATCAAGGTTCTGCATCCAGTCCTCTTCTCTTTATCACTGTGATGGAGGAACTGTCCAAGGAGTGTCGAGGCGAGGGTCCATGGAGCTCCTTTACGCTGATGACATCGTATTGACTGCTGAAACGAAGAACAATGTGGAACAATTGCTTTGTGGGTGGAAAAGTAGCATTGAGAAGAAGGGAATGAAAGTTAACCTGGAGAAGACGAAGGTTATGGTGACAGGGAAGAAACAGCAAGAAATAATCAAATCTGGTAAATGGCCGTGTGGATGCTGTGGAAAAGGAGTCGGGGTGAATTCGATTCTCTGTACCTCATGCCACAAGTGGCGTCATAAAAGATGTTACCATCTGCTCTCTCCGGTAGATGTGACACATTTCCAGTGCCCTAAGTGTCGAAGTGCAAATACCACCAATATTCCGGCAGACGACACTGTAAGATGCCAGTCCTAGTATACAAGAGGTTAGCCACTTTTGCTATCTCGGAGATATGCTGGACAGCCAAGATGGAGTAGAAAGGGCAGTGACAGGTCGGGTAGCTAATGCTTGGTCCAAATGGAGAGAGTTAGACAGCCTTCTGAACAACAAGAGTGTCCCCCTAAGATCCAGAGCTCATGTACATGAGTCCTGCATGCGATCTGTCCTTGTGTATGGCTCAGAAACATGGTCCTTGACACAGAAGTTGTTTGAACTATTGCGAGCATGTGATCGGAGAATGCTGAGATACATGGCAAGAGTAAAATGGAGCGACGGAAGATCAAGTGATGAAGTGGCATGAATATGTGGTCTGAAGGAGCTGGAAGATCGGGTTAGAAGAGGGCGTCTGAGATGGTTCGGTCATGTAAAGAGAGCTGAGGGAAACTGCTTGGGTAGAGTGGAAAGCATGGAAGTCCCTGGGCGTCGAGCCGTCAGATGACCAAGAAGAACATGACGTCAATGTGTCTCAGAAGATCTGAAGAAAATAGGAATCTCCGAGGAACTCGCTGCCAACCGAGATGAATGGAGGAGAGCCATCAACCATCCAACCTCAGGAGATGGGATTCAATGGACGTTAAACGTGGAGTAGGAGTAAGTAAGTAAGATTCCTCGAGTTCAAGTGATGATGATTTTGTTGTAACAGGAACGCGACGATGATTCATCATGTAGAAAAAATATTCTACTACAAAAAAATGTAGTAGAAATAATCGATGTATGTCGTCGGTGGTTTGATGCAAGCTAAAAAAAAGATTGAAGATTGCAGTGTTCGAAATCACCGCACAATAGACAAACCGCCCCCCACTTTACGGCATCTTTAACTACAAATATTCTAGAGGCGTTTCTGTATAAATCTCACGGCCATACAAAATCTTTCACTGGCAGCATGTTGTGCACTCTTGAATAAGTGAATGGCAGTGTAAATATAGGACAAGATTATGACTCATCAGGGAACGAACATCATTCGTAGTTGAATCACCAAGTAGCAGTTGCAATATTGAAACTTCGTTCAATGGTATTGAATTTCAACCGTCCATTTCAAGAGTCACTTCTTGCAACACCCAAATTGATAACTATTGACTATTAAACTTTTCTATACCAAAGAAACCGCTATTGAATTATTGGATTTTATGCAACAGGCCGCTGGCCAAAATCTGTTAACAAATATTCAAAACATGGTAGGGCACAAGTGGGTGGGTGCATAGAATGCAAAGACCCGTTTTAGGACATAGGATGAGCTACCCAATGGAAGAAAATCCATGACCTGTATCACTTTGTGAATCAACAAAAAAAATAGCAGAGATCTAAGCTTATTAACTTACACCTGTTAGAAACCTGATCAAATACATTTTGAAAACTCTAAAATTGCATTGATCCGGGAAAGGGCAACTCCATAAATAACGCACGGACGTTCTGACACAGTCGTCATTTCTCATCATGAAGCAATGCAACTTAATCCATGAACATTGCAACATACCGTGCCAAATCAGTCTGAAATATTAATCATCTTTCATATATTTAATAGTAGTCCCTCTTCGGACACTAGAGGTCAAGGGGTCACTGTAACGCACGGTCGCATGATGCAATTTTCATGGATGAAGTTGCATTGCTTCATGATGAGAAATGACGACTATGTGTCAGAACGTCCGTGCGCTATTTATGGACTTGCCTGAAAGCTGATTCCTAGAATCCTACAGTCCGAAAAATTTCAGGCGTCTGACAGCATGTGTTCAAATATCACATGATAGCATGTCAGTGTGCTAGCTCTGCGTGTACTGCAGAAGAGATCGTAGGTCTGGGTATGCACTCATTCACCGTGGAGCAAATGTTGTCGAAAAAGTATCGGTATAAGAGACTATGAGAAACTGTATCCCATATGACGGAGAATGACTGCAACTCCGTAAGAATCTTTATACGACTCTTAGCCTGTTTGTGGTGGTGCAGATGGCCAGTGACCAGGGAGATCAACAATTCTCTATCAGTGAGCGGCTAGTGGACTTGCGAAGATAACCGACAGTTTGTGGTGCATGTCAGAAAGTCACATTTCATTAATGTTCACTCACCATGCAGAGTTTCATTCTGCTGCTCTTCTGAGTGACGTTCTTCTGTTTTCATCGTCCGTGCTTGTACAGCTGGTCTCTTGGAGGATGGATGCGCTGCAGATGACCTTGTAGCTTCATCAAATGATTGGTTGAATAACTTATCAACTGATTTCTCTGTCTCTTCTTTAAACTCGTGATCAAACACAACTCTATCAAATTCCACCACTTCTTCCGTTATATCTGCTTGATATTTGGATGCAAGGTGAGCATCATTCTCACGGGCACTTGTCAGTACAGCCCGGAGAAGAGGAAGTGTTCCTGAAGATGTCATTTCTCCTGAAAGGGAAAGACAATTAATTCTTATGGTTACATTTTTCTGAACAAAGAACAAACTGTTCAAATATGCAATGCGTGTACAGAAGCACTTTAGAATATTGCGCTCCTCTCTTTAATGATCTAAGAGTTTATTAAGAAAATATGTTAGAAAATGTTCAAAAGAGATGTCACAGATTTGTTTGCGGCTTGTCGAGCTGTGACTGTCATTTTTTCCTCCGCTTGGATGTCGACGCACGATCATAGGACTGAGACTTCAAACAGCTTACCCCTGATCCCTTCCACGCACTTCATCATCTGACACCAACACGTCTCCAAGTGGTGTCCGTGGCACAGTGGTTGCGTACTTGGACTAGCGATCTCATGGTCCAGAGGTCGAACCCGGAAAGTGTCATTGGAAGTCGGCAGGAAGGGCATCCGGACTACAAAGCACCACAACGCTCCAAACAAAGTCTGACTTAAGTCAGCACCGTCCAAGACCCCAGTAGGGGTAAAAAGTGACGTAAAATCCGTAAAAAAAAAAAAAAAACGTCTGCGTGCTCTGGCTCATTTCGTATTCCCGCGTGCTTTGAAAACACATGCTGTAGTCACAAAACCCAAGCTAATGAATTCTGGCTCTGACATCTAACTTGTTTTCTTTCTTGTGATGTCTTGAATGCTTTAAAAATTTTGATGTGCTAATGTCCAAGCTGTGACCCTACGATTTCTATTATTGGAGTATTTTCAAACACACGACATTATCGCCATTATTATTCTTATTGTACATAACAAATTCTTCTCCTTGACATTACTGGACCACCTCTCACCATTATTTTATCCTCCGTCATAGTCAATTCCCTCCTGGATGGTATTGGTCAAGGTTCCGCTTACACGAAAATTGATCAGGAATGGCCACTTCATCGTCTATCATTTTCCTGGTTTAAAGGGATCGCACCATCTCCCGATACAGTATGTTCAAGTAGCTGCGTCTTCTTGCTGTGTCTACTCGACACATCAAATGCATCGCTCTCTTACTTTACGTCAAAATGATGAATATGTTATTATCTAATGAATAGACTTCTCATAATATTAAGTGCAGATTGCAGTGTCTTTGACATTTCTAACGTCAAGAGATTACTTTAGTCAATTATGAGCTCTATATTAGTGATGCATGTCGGACTATATACTCATGGTTAATGGATTAATTATTGAATGATCTTTCTAGCCTAGTGAAATGCTTCATACTCTTCCGAATCAGTAAGCTTTCCATTAGTGACATTTAATTCAAACCATCGTTTCGCTGCATGGTTTCAATTCATACGATTAACATTTCCTGTATTCATCAAACTTCCAGAACTGTAACTTCGCAACTTTATGCTTTCGCGAATCTACTCAACCACTAGAGCAGTGGTGGGCAACCAAGTTGGGATAGCGGGCCACCAATTCCAAAAGGCAGTAGTATAGGCTTAATATTCTTTTATTCCGTACTTTAAAGTGTATATATAGTGGTCGTATTATAGAACAAAATTTTACATGTCAATGTATACAGTAGTATTGTACGCAACTAATTTGTTTAATATTATGGAATGATAATTTACTTTCTACAATTAATGTGAAAATTGAAGAGCGCATAGGCCTATAACAAATCATGGAAGCTTTTCTTTTGTGTAGTTAAACGGCAATTTGACTTTTTTGGCGATTTTACCGACATCACCTTATTTCATCGAATAACAACGTTCTGTAAGTGCAGTGCAACTATCCGCCTGAGAGCCGCACAAGATAGAATTGATTTTGCTACAATTATTGATCATGATACATGTACAGCTCATTTAGTTGTTAATTAATGGTTTTGCAAATTCTAGGGAGGATCCACACCCTTAAATGCACCTCCCAAAGGTCGAAGTGGGAGTGAGACATTTTCACGTCATCGATTCAAATAATGTCCGCGAGCCACTTTAGATATGAGAAGCGGTGGCGGGCCACCGATGCCCAGCACTACACTAGAAAAATAACGAGCTCTATAAAGATTACATCTAGATAAAATTAGCCAAATAATTCACAATCACAGCTCGTTTATCTGGAATCAAAGCATGCTCATTGCACTGTTCAAGTTGCCCAAGCAGCTGAAAGCATAGTCTGAAATCAACTGAACTCATTGGAAAAGACTCGTATGTACGATGTGCAATTCCTTTGTAGTCTGCGATCTGTAATGCTTGTTATTTATGTTACAATGCATTGTTATATCCTTCCATGCTGTTTGTGACAAGTGATAATAACCTCATTGATAAACGCATTTCTGAGGATAACCTCAAGTTGTTGAGTTCGTGCTAGTGAGTCAATTAATCAGTTTCAGGTTGCAATCGTCTAACCTATTAAGTAGGGCAAAAATGGCCTTGAAATTGGACTTAAAGAAGGCCTATACACTTGCGTTACGTTTGACAAATCATGACACTCCCAGTCAAGAAATTCTATTCAAGCCACGTGTGCAAAATACTTTCAATATCCGAATACTTTTAAAGAAAAGAAGTTGATCAACTCACTGTGAAGCGACGTTTCACTCTGCTGTTCCTTTGAGTGACGTTCTTCTGTTTTCATCGTCCGTGCTTGTACAGCTGGTCTCCTGGAGGATGGATGCGCTGCAGATGACCTTGTAGCTTCATCAAATGATTGGTTGGAGAACACATCAACTGATTTCTCTGTCTCTTCTTTAAACTCGTGATCAAACACAACTCTATCAAATTCCACCACTTCTTCCGTTATATCTGCTTGATATTTGGATGCAAGGTGAGCATCATTCTCACGGGCACTTGTCAGTACAGCCCGGAGAAGAGGAAGTGTTCCTGAAGATGTCATTTCTCCTGAAACGGAAAGACGAACTGAAATTGTACTTTATAGCATATGGTGTGGCATTGAACAAAAATAGCAATGCTTTGAACTGATACACAAGCGTGTTCCTCGTTCAAATGCCATGGACATCTGTGATTTATAATTGATGTTGTTTTTATAAACAAAAAAGTGCAGCGAACATCATTACGAATTGAACTCTCAGTACGATCAGGTTTGCAATCAAAGCAAAAATAGCTCACTCTTAATATTTACAGTGTTGTCCCCATTAAAATAAAATGATATAGTCCATGATAGCTCACGGCTGCTACATCATTTTCAGGTTACAACTCGGCCATCAACTGTAGTTGGTATTTTAATCTGAACAGCAAGGTTTCTGTTACGAAAATAAGAATTCTATTTCGCATAACAGATATCTATATAGAATGCAAAACTGAAAACTTTGTGTTTTTTAGTTGTTCGAAATATATGTCTTGTTAAGAGAAATCAAATTCTTATTCTCTGAATCAGAAATCCTATAATTCACAAGAATTCTTGTCTTTGAGACGGACAGAATTCATAATAGACTTCCAAAACTGCAGAACCGCCTATTAACCCTATCTGACCTGGGCTTTTTTTTTAACTGTCTCAGCCTTGGGAGGGGCCGATTCGGCCCCCCCCCTCAGATTTCCTAAACTAAATGCTCAAATTTAATGAAATTACATGCATACTATATTTCGGGCATGATTTTTTCAGTGGTGGGGTCGGTTTTTCAAAACTTTAATTTCTCCATGCTATAAATAGCAATTCAAAATTTGAAAGTGCATTTTTTGCAAATTTTAGATACTTTTTATTTTTGCAAAACCAATCGCTTCGGAATGTTAAAAATACTAAAACATAACGCGAAAGTGTTCTATCTGGCATGTGCCTTGCTATATCAATGCTAATTTATTGCTTTTATTCATACATGTATAATAATGCTGTATGAATAGTATTTCAAATTTCAAACATTGAAACATTAAAAAGTCTTTTTTTCATGTGCGAGAATTTCATTCCAAATTGGCTATCTATCATTAGCTAGAATATATTATCACAATGAAACCTAAATGAAGACAAATACGCAATTATTACAATGATGCGTTTTTCCAAAAGTTTCATTACTCGTGTAAAAAATGAGAAAATGTTCATTATTCTACTATTTATTCATGAGTAGTATATGGAGGATAAAAGACTAAAACGATTTTTAGGCGTCGTAACTAGTTTTCATTTAGCTCGTACGGCCAAAATATTTGGTCAAAATTAAATCTTTTACTCCCAAAAGATACGCAATTAAAAGTTAGGAAAAGTCACGGAAGGTAGACTTCTCACACAAAGACGTTCAGCTGTGGGATTAAAAAGTATCTACTGCGGGGCCGATTCACCCCCTCCCCAGGCCAGATAGGGTTAATAGAGACTAGGATTAACAACCCTGGCTTGATCTAGCACACCGTTTTGAAGCAGGTTTCAATGGTTCAAAACATGCTTTATCTCATTACTGCTCCTTTGTTACAGATGTTTTCAAATGATGACATGATTGAGATTTACTTCTACAAACTAGGTGTAGTGAATAAATTTCGGTACGCCATTAACAGCTTTCACATTAGTTTTGAATAGATTTTGGCCAGACATTCAAAATATAAATATTTTGGAAAGAGCCAATTTTTTATGTGAAAATATTCGATTATCGGTAGTGATATATTTCTGCTGCCACCAGCAGCTATCTTCAAGCAAGTGTTGAAGGAATATAGGTTCATGTAAACTGGTGGCAGCTGAAATATATCGCTGCCGATAATCGAATATCTTAACCAGGGGCGGAAATTAAGGGGTGAGGTGGAATGGAGCAGCCCCAACAGCGGTCTCGAGGAAAATAAGTCTGTCTCCCAAGCTGAACATGGGCACCTACACATTACAGCATGGTTCAACTGCTCCAGACCACCCCCCTTACTTCAGCTTCGAGTGAGCGCATTTTTTTGAAGTTGAAGCTCACCAAGACAATTAAAGACATACCTTCGTTCAGTTATAAATGAAAACAGACTCAAAGATCTGCTGATAAGTTCCATTAAAAAATCTCAATGATTCTATTGTGATTGCATGATGACCTTGTGGGAAAATGTTCAAACATGTCCAAAGTCGGACAGAAATCAGATGAAGTTGCATGTGTTTTTCAGCAGTCCAGGCTTGGGGTCAAGTACTTCAATTGTACTTAAGTACAAGTACAAGTACATTGAAAACACAATGAACACAAGTCCAAGTACATGCACTTAATCCAATTGTTATTCAAGCACAATTACAAGTGCTGAAAAATCAAGTACCTGTACAAGTACTGAATAATTATTACCGAGTTAAATCGCAAAGCATTCTCAAATTGTATTGTTATTCCTGTTTGTTCGTTCGTGCTAGTCAAGTTCAGAACAAAAATTGTGAGTAATGCATGTGTATATTATAGTGACAAAAATTAGGTAGTACATGACAGACAACTGAAAACTACACTTGATTGAAGAATGAAGATACATGTATTCCTATCTCATGGAGTAAGTAGGATTATTGTTGTTGACAACGTGATACAAGTATGAAGCTTAAAGCAATTTAGGAAGAGAAGTCATTTGATTTGATAAACATTAACATAAGTCATTCGAAATTTTTGTCTTTAATTCGACGGCGATCTGGTCTAAAAATTTTTCCAGCGATGCTGAATATTCTCTCTACAGGAGCAGACGAGGCGGGTGAGGTAAGATACTTTAATGCTAAACTAGTCGAAGTGGGATATTTGCAACTTTGAGAGGGACAGGGAGTCACACAGGCAAGTCGTTGACAGGGAGTCAGCGCTCTCAGGCAAATGCATTGGTGTATTTGTCATATAGGCCTACTCGAAAACTCTTAAAATGCCAAAAAGTACTTGAAATTCCAAGTGCATTTATAAAAGTACTTGACCAAGTATTGAAAATGTACTTAAGTACAATTACAAATACAAGTACTTGTACTTGACCCCAAGCCTATTCAGCACCGTACATTTTCTGAATCTATTACCTTTTACGTTTGTTTCTGCGTTGTATTGTATTGGTGAAAGCATTCCATGCATGAAAACAATCGGTTCTATATCAGTCAGGATTATGCCTTTTATAAATAAAAATTGATTAATTATAGTACACCCTTGTGATGTCTTGACCTAGCCTAGTAAGTAGTAATGTGATATTTCTATGACGCAGCCTATCTAATATGATTGATATTTTCTATTCAGAACCTGATCGTGCCACTGTTATTGTGTGTATGAAGGTGTATGCAGTCTCATTACGGTCGTTGAATCGGTCTATTTTATTGTCCACACCCCTCCTACAATATCGAGTATGTACGCCCTTGATCTTAACATAAAAACATTGCTTCTTTCCGAAATATTCACACTTCATATTAACGTGATTTGTTGATAACTAGATTGACTTGATAGTCACTTATTACATGTTTATTTGATAATTTACATAATAATCTCATAGCACGTGCTATACACTAGCAAAAGACACAGGCCTACTACACACATGCTTGATTTTTTCTAAATGAGATGCGGTTTCTGCTATGAATTGAGAAGCAGCAATATCAAAGGGACAAAAGGACCAGCTTAAAAAACAGCTTTCAGACCTGCTTTTAAAATCAAGTTTTTAAACATGATTTTAAACATGCGTTTTCATACAAAGCTTCCAGCATGTTTGTAAATGTTTGGTGGATTGATGCTCGTGAGGCATTTGAACAGATTCCACCATGCATTCTGATTGTGAATAACAGTTGAACCCCACATGTCTGAGATATGTTACGGACCTCCTACTATACAGGTATGTAGAATTTGCTTTGGGATACTTTCAATGATTAAAAAGCTTGACAATGTGATATCAGGCCGCTTATATTCATTAATGTTTACAATCTCTCCTCTAAATATCATTCATGTGCTTCTTGCTACAATAAAATAGGCCTATATTCAAATGCTGTATGTGCAATGTCAATGTCCTCTCCTTCCAGAGCTATCTTATTCTCTCCAATCATTTTTGTCTGCTTCATGATATTATCATCTGTAAATATTTCCATAACATTATCATATTTGTAATTGTAACATTGTTTGTCATATTTTATATTCGCGTTCTCTATTTGAGAGATAAACGCTTTGACATTTTGATACAAAGGCTATATGCATGCAAAGAATATATATGTATAGCCCAGCTTTTGCGAACAATTGTGGACCAATTTTCGCAACTTCGAGTGTTCTTAAAGCTTCATGTTTATACAATCATCACAGCATTCAAAACAAACAGGACGCCGCCTTCAGATGCGTTACTAATTGGTATTGAGAATTGACAGCATGAAGCAAGATATTGAATTCCAAATTTCTTTACTTTCTTGGACAATAACTTCTTGAAGCAACTAAAAGATGACCGCAAAAATATACAGAATTCTAGCGAAGTCATAGTATTTGCCGATAACACTAATAATCTGCATGAAATACCAGGTGAATCATATCAAAAGACATTACATGACAACATAACGACGACATGAAAGAAATGTGACAATGGTACACTGAACGAAATCGACAAAGAAGTGAAATCCATCGCTCAATGCTACAAATTGGCAGGTCGAATCGAATGCTGCAGGCCAATGCACGCGCTAATTACATTATTACATTCAAGGACCACGAAGATGGCTTTCCAAATTCGCTCAAATGTCGTTTCATCAATCCAACCAAATCAGAAATTGGCAAAATTAGCGAAAGTATACTTGAAAAGCACATTGAAATCGCTACATAAAAGCCAACTTAACACAATAGAGACAAACTTCCTCCGTTATCAAATGATTCAATTCTATAACAGTGAATCAATCAAAAAAGTTCATGAAATTCGATATTACTGAATTCTATCCGTCAATAACTGAAAAATTACTTTTGAAAGGTATAAATTTTGCTCAAGCATTCACCAATTTCACTGAACAAGAAATTGCTACCATCTTCCTTTTGTTTAACGACATTAATGCGTGGACGAAGAAAGCATTCACAGCTGGTGCCAGAAACAGCACTTCCAAAGACTTGGCCATCCTTGTAAACTGAAGTTTACAATTAGTCCGGGCAAATTTAGTAGTTATTGCCTCTCCATCAGGAATAATTAGAGTGTAAATGCCTTCAGGAGCATTACTCCTTAATTTGAACCAGGTTACGGACTCCTGAAGAGATTTGTGTGACCTAATATTTTGTAACAAACAACAGATCATTTATACGTGAAAATTATTATTATTAACCCTCAGAGACCCGAGCTTTTTCACACCCTCTGAGACGTGGTCCAGTAGACCCTTTTTACAAATTCTTCGTTTACCTGCTTAAATCGACAGCATCCTTCATGAAAGTTGAATTAAG
The DNA here is from genome assembly GCA_907163375.1 of Prostheceraeus crozeri. Lineage (NCBI taxonomy): Eukaryota > Metazoa > Platyhelminthes > Polycladida > Euryleptidae > Prostheceraeus > Prostheceraeus crozeri. The sequence continues at coordinate 755,691 of CAJQUW010009290.1, forward strand.
TAAAACAATGATGTTAGCGTGTACCAAGTCGATGTAATTAATCCTCTGAGTGTCTTTCAGTCTTCTCGGTAAACACATGCGAAAATGTAGTGTTTTTGTAATTCAACGACATTTAGCACAGGATCAGTTGCATGCACAGAATTAGATTGTTTATCTGTGTCACTTTGCTAGAAGTGCAAACTGATTCAAACAAATGGCACATGCAGGAACTTAATAAGTGGGCAAAAAGAAATTTTTAATACCTTGCAGAGATAGGAAAAATAGTCGTGCGTCGCTTGCGGATTGCTCTAAATTCCTTCAAAATGCTCCGATCGCCACGATTCCTTCAGATTCGAAGAATTCAGATCATTGCGCAAAAGTTTTCTCGATAATGTTGGGCCCTCCGATCATTTTAAAAAAGTTAGCAGGCGCATGAAAAAACGTTCACAAACTTCTCTGTAGAACTTGACATCGACTGTGTCTCTTTGCTGTGTGATCCGGTTGATAACAGTCACAAAAACTTTGTACAATTTGTCGTTTTTAATGCTGAACTGGCTTCTCATTGTTCGATTGCTATGGTATTTAGTCAGCAGATTGTGCCATTTCAATAACGTTGCACGTTCCAATGCTTCCCTTCTAGTCAAACGGAAGAAGAGACGACCTGTCTAATTCTGTGGTTGCATGAGTCGGTTTTACGATGTTTGCTGTCGCCATAGCCATGTAACCTCAGATAGTTGATTTTGATGAAATTGATTTATTCCATGCAGCATAACCCTTACATTTGGCAATTTTTTTCAATTTTATCCATACCAATCGGAAATAGGCCTAAAGTGAGCCATAATTGTTGCATTATTAAGCTCTCAAAACAGCAAAACAATTGTGGAGATCTAAAACTCATCAATTACTTTTGTGAATACTTTGCCAACAGTGTGATTTTAGTGTTGAACTATGAATATACTGATAGGGTTCATTTTGAACATTGATTTATGCTGATTTGTCCATGTAGGCCAGCCAGTCATTCGCGATCATGTGTGAAAACAAAATATTCACATTTTGCGATCTTCTAAACAACGCACATGCACGAGCATGATGTCAACATTGAATAAATGAATTTCACTCTTTATGCACCATCGTGGACATGCACAGAATCATCTTTCATCTGATAGTAAAATTTTGTTGTGAGAATGTTTACAGTCTCTGAGACCAGAGGCGGATGGTGCTGCAGTGGACCCCCTTGACCTATCTGCCATACTTCTACAGATTCAATTGAAATGAAACAACACATGCAGATTCACTGTCAAAAATGATGATTTTACATGGGCATGGGCGGGTGATATATCCTCATCATAAAAAGTGAAATAGAAAAATGTGGCTCCGGGGACAGCTGGACCCCTTCAGGGTTAAACAACAAATGTACAGTTTGCTAGAAATTGGTAATATGTAAGTTCCCTCTTCCATATAAATTCTTTACGAATTTCACAAATAAATATACAAACTTAAGATTTAGACTAGCTAGAAAATTGATCAAGCTGACCATGAGAATCATTGGCGTACAAGTCAACTTCAACTTTACATTCATTTGGTCGAAGGGCGTTGCCTTGTTCAAGGAGCCACAGAGGAATTAAATCTGCAACAACGGTCGGGTAATTCGAATGGTCATAAGAAACACTTTACCATAAGCAATGGATTGCGTGGGATCGGAGAAAAATCATGAACAATAACTATCTGATCATTGCAATGGAAACAATGGATTGTGAGAGATCAGATCATGGACCGATGAAAAATAGCAACAATATTATCTACGACAGCTAATCCCACGTTAGGAAACGGAGAAGTGTTGCGAAATCAAAAAGACACATTCCTGCATATCAATCGAGCATTGCAACTAACACTACTTAGAGACGATTAAATTTCTAACCTGCGACACTTGATAGACAAATGTTTTATGTTGTTTAGCGATTGAGACTCTCCTAAGTTCTGAACTTGGTAAGTGTCTCCAGCTTTCGGGTCCTGACCTGCATGAATCTCGTTCAGAAAGTTTCGCGAGAGCTAAAGTCCTTGAAAAAAGGACTGTCGTCCTTGTCCGTTTCATAAGCCACGTAATGAAAACTGCCTGTAAATCTAATATATCTAAATTTCTCTCGAATTGCTTTTAAGCATTTTTTACTTTTGAGTTTCTGCTTGTAGCTTGGGATCCTCAACGGTTCATGTCCAAGTGCTAAGCAATCTTTAGTGGGTTGCCTAATCCAAGTTGAAGCTATTTATCAGATAATAAGCACGATTGCCGCCACGGTTACTAGATTTAGGTACCTCTATATACACAGCACTGCGGTTCCAAGAACTGCATTTGCATTGGATATTATGCGGTAGAACTTTCTTCTCGATCAAAAAGTGCACAGGTAATCACTGCTGGTTCAAAACCCAATTTTTCACTATATACTATTGATTTCATCCTAGATAACACGCTTATTACCTTCGGAGAGCTTGTCTTTAAGCAAATTCGGGGTATTCCTATGGGTGAGAAGTCCAGTTAACTCTTTGCTGATCTCTTCCTCTCATATATGGAGTTCAGATACGTGACGGGTCTTCTGGCCACCTAGAAATTTGACTTGACTAAATTTCTGTCATGCACTACTAAGTATGTCGACGACATTTGTGTCTTCAATTCCAAGCACTTCGATAAAATCCTTCCTAAAATCTATCCAATTGAACTCTTGGCTAGTAGAAGTGGCAATAATGACAAAATCGTGAATTATTTAGACATTGAGATCACGATTTTTCACTTATCTACTTTATTCTCTACAAAGATCATTGATCTTTGCATCATTGAAAAGTGATAAGTGCGATTAATAGGACCTACCTAGAATTTATTTTCTCGCTTGGATTTTTCCGCAACAAAAAACTTGATGCTGAACACGTGGGTGTGTGTTCTCTTCTTCAACGAGTGCCAGTTATTTACGATGTTTCAAATGGAGCAAAGAGTTCTCAGTTGACTATTTCATTGTTTACTGATTGGATTTAGTTAATCCAAATGAGCACTTGAGGGCTCCCTTATTTACATAAAGATCTAAAGATCAGACTATCTTCTCTACTACCGGCTTGATTCAATCAGAGCTGGGTAACCGACTAGGAGTAAAGAAAGTTGAGCGATTCGTCACCATTTCGCGCCGAGTCACCATTCTTCATCCCGCGCTTTCATCTTTAGTTGATATACCGGTACATAAAATAAAACTGATTATCAATTGTGATTTATTCTCCCTTCTAACAAAAGCTGTGTCGACTAGCCTTTTTGTAAGCACTGTGCATCCCTCTGCACTAGGGTGTGGATCACTATGCTCTAGGTATATGAGGCATTGATTTTATTCATGCGTTTTGGACTTCAAATGATCCAATTTGTCACACGACTTTCCACTAGGGTACTTGTTTAAGCTTGTGCTCCTCCGCCTCCTGGATTCTTCGAATTTTTCAACCGCACCGTGATTTAATTTAATTAGCCTAATTTTTGATATTTTAGAGTAATACTGTATGATTTTGCACCACCATAATCAAGGGTAATCGGCGGCAGCCTGGACAAACAGAACTGTCGACAATACCGGAATGCCGGCGTTCCAAAAGTCCTCGTCGATAGAAAATCAAGACGATTCAAAGGTTACAGTGGCGTTTAGTTCGTTTGTGTACGTGTCAGATATCATGGTTAATCCTTCCATCAATCAGAGTTCAATATTTGAAGGTAGTGACTGCTGCTACCACTGTGGTGACAATAATACAACCGCACGCTATTGTTACCACTTAAAAAATTTCGAAGTGTATGCTATCACAACGATTCTAATTGTTGAGTTATTGATTTTTACACATAATTCAAACAATACAGATCTAAATAATAAGCTACATGAAATTTACAATTGGCCGAATTTCTTCTCAGAAATAATCAGATTTTTGGACGATCTCACAAGCTGATGATGATGACATTTGAATGATCTCAAGCACTATAATCAAGCAATTGAGTAATACAGAAAATACAAGTAAATAAGGATTATCAGAAGTGAATTTCTTTTAATCGATGGTGTATGTTAATTAACAGATCAAAGAACGTATTTTGTTCGGATGTGATTTTCCATAAATTTGATTAACTTGATTACTTCTCAGAAGAAATTCCGCTATAAAAGTGAATTTCATGTAGTTAGTTATTTGATTGTGTAAAGTAGGAATCATGCATTCAGAATCAACAGCTCAAGAATCTGAATCGTCGTGACAGCGTCTATTTTGAAAATTTATGTGGCAACAATATCCTGTGGTTGTCTTGTTGTCACCAATCAGTAGCAACAATAGCCACTACCATATTTGAATTTGAAATTTCAATCTGAATCAAGTTTTGGAATGGGCAAAATACCAGTAGCACGGTCTCCGGAAAAAACTACAGAGGAAAAACGGAATACTCTCATAGAGGAGTGGCTAGAGAACTATCAATTGAAAAGTAAGTTATTTTGGCTGTGTATGCAATCGCTGGTGGTATTAGCATGCATGCAGATTGAGAACTTTTAATCAAATTTACCGAACGTGTTCTGCCAAGGCCTGCAATCAGCACCTGGAAGAAATTACTGGAGGGTGGAAAAATTTTCGACAAACTCGATCTGGTCGTCCATCACTCGATGAGGCATCTAACACAGCTGAGACAAATAAGCGATCGGAAAATTCTAGCTGCACACGACGAAAGATTTCAAGAACTTTTCAAGAATTTTTGGTGCTTCGTTGGGATGCTTGAACCAAAGTTTGAGGAAAGATGCAACAAAGTTCACGAGTAGATGTTTGTACAAGAACTTGCAGAGGATGACCCGCGTCACAGTCATATTGTAATTGTGTGCTATTTAATTCTGCAAGATGGTGACACAAAATCGTATTTTCTGATGAAAGCAATGCAAAACTTTTTACCTGAATGGCTGAGTCAACAAGTACAATAAGTTTTATGATTCTACGGGAAACGAGCGTCGCTTCGTTGAAATCGGCTGGTACCAGTACTACTGACTGGACAACAGCTTCTTATAGTGCAGTTCGATATTTTTAACCATACTCTGACCAATGAACGACACTTTGTAATTCTTCAGAACATTGTCTTACCCTTCCTACAAGACGAACTTTATTATCAACATAATTGAGCTCCTCCCTACTTCAGTATACAAGTGAGGAATTCGCTCAAGAAAAATTTACGCAACGTTGAATTCCTCGGAGGTCCTCAGAAATGTCCAGCTCGCTCTCCAGATTTCATTCTTCTAGATCTCTGGTTACGGGGCAACGTCAAAAGACTAGGTTTATGCTCGTAGCTACAGAACGAACGATTTAAAACGAAGCATTGAAGAAAAGTTGGCCTATATCTCTATGGAAATGATCTGAAATTCGCCAAAAAATCCAACGTAGCTGTCGCGAATGCCTCCATTAAAATGGAGCACATCACGAAACGAGCATTTGTTCTACTTAATGACTCACCCTTTGTCAAGTTAATGATAAATTAAGTTAATGACTGTCAAGCTAAATTCAATTTTATGACTTGCCCTTTATCATTATGCTTTTCATATTTAAATGCCTATATTACTACACTCACAATGCATTAGATTTCGTTCCTTGAAATAAAGGGTTGATGTAGAGGTCGATATTCCAGCGACGGTGATTTTTGGAACGCTCCGTATACTAGCAAGATTTGCCAGTTTGTCAAGAATCAGCTGATATATTTCAATTACTTAGAAATTTAAACAGTTAATAATTTATGTAATTGCAAAAAATGCAGAAAGCATGAACCCACGTGCAACAGCTGTCTTCGACTGCTTTGCTACAATCTGCAACAGCCAATTCCCATCTCAGCTGACAGAAGCGAAAGAACTTTCAAATACTAGTCCAACACTATAATTACTCTATGTTGATGTTGAAGGGAAACAAGGAGTATTTCCTTCCCTGTACGTAATCCTGTGTCTCTGCATTCCTCTATGCTCATGTTAAAGCCTTGTATTCATTCCCATTGCATTGTTTTCATTATTTTGTATTCTCACTCTCACTCCATTGTATTCTATGCCTTTGTTTGTCTGGACTAATTGTGAGCGATCACAACTGCGTTCACCATTGTTTATGCCAATATATAAACCGCCGTCTTTCAATCAGAAAGCACGGTCTGGGATTTACTACAAAGAACTTGTTCTTTGCATGATCTAGCTGATCATAGTTGGAAACCCTTACAGTGGCGTCGCGCAGAGCGATTAGCAGCTTTGGGTTGTTGGACGTCGTGTGTAATAAGTGCCTAACACAAGTGGCACCGGTGGCCTTGTGCACTTTGTGTACACGTTGGACTTTGTGAGTACCAGACATACGTGGTACGTGTTGGTGACGCCAGACATACGTGGTGTCGAAGGAAGGGCTAAAACACATCCACCCCTCTGCCGACGCGCAGCTCGCCTGAGAGCCGTCGGTCTTCCAAAACAGCCAGCTTCACTGATGCACAGCTCGCCTGAGAGCCGTCAGTTCTTCACAAATCCAATCCTTCACAAGATTAAGCTTCTCTCTGTCTGTTTATTCCATTTCTACTCTCCTAAATCTGCCTTCTCATAGGAACCTAGGGACCTAAGTTTCAGCATGGACAACGCCAACGCTCTGGAGAAGATAGACGTCGCAGATCCCAAAGGAGTCGAGAACTCGCACGAGCGGTTCCACTAGTACGTGCTCACCAACGACAAGATCGACCCTAAGAATGAGACGGCCTTCTACATCACCATGATTGGCAAGGACGCCTACGACCTGTTGAAGGACCTAGCCCTCCCAGACGCCCCTGGGTCGAAGACTGTCACGGAGCTACAGACACTTCTCCTCAACTTCCTGAGGCCGGTGCAGTTCGAAGCGACAGAACCAGCGGTTGTTCCTAATATCATCCGACGCCCAGACCAGCAGCTACGACAGTTCCTTCTTCAACTACAACGTCAAGCTGCGAGGTGCAACTTCGGTACTGAGATCAACACTCAACTTCGGGACCATATCGTCGCCGGAGTCAATGACCAGGAGATCCAGAAGCGCCTACTACGAGAGCCATCGTTGACCTACACCAGAGCGAAGAGCATCCTGGAGGACTGGGATGATGTTAACAATGCGCTTTCAAGCCAGCTCACCCAAGTCCACTTCACCAAGCCGAACCAACGGGCCGCACTGGGCCCTCAGCGGAACCAACTACGTTCAAGGTCACAGAAGAAACAATTCCAATACTGTCACTCTCATCCACCACCTGCACCTTCAAGGACCTTCAATCCAAGACAAAGGACCTTCAATCCAAGCCACCACCACAACCCTTCTGCGCAGCGACCTGCCCACCATCGTAGTGATGAAAATTTTCCGGAAAATTTTTAATCAAAATTTTCCATGGAAAATATTGGAAAATTTTGGAAAAAATCGGAAAATTTTGAAAGTTCTAAATTTTTGTGATAGATCCTATGCTTTGACCGCTTCTACAGCCGAGGCAGCTACACACCAATAGAATGGGTCTAAAAGTGGTGATCTTGATCATCACTTTGATTAAACCGATTTTGAAAAATGAAAAAATTTGAATTTTTGTGATATAACTTTTACGTTTTATATGTAAGCACTCCGAAGCCAGGCAAAGGTGCTTCAATCACCCCTTGCGACTCCTGCGGTGGTCCTCATCCACGACGAGTCGCTTCCTCAAAGCGGTGTGCAACAAGTGCCAGCGAACGGGGCACATTGCCAGAGTCAGCCGGACCTCCAGACAACAGCATCAAGCCAACGTTGCACGACTTCATACTGCAGCCTACCCGGAGGAATCGACTGACGAGGTCGGAATCGACTACTGCTCCTTAATGGCTTCAACTACTACAGGATCCACCTCTGCTGATCCTCAATCGTTCGCGACCAACTCGCCCCTGGTTAAGGAGTCCCACCTCTACCACCGAGTCACGTTCACACCGACAGGTAAACGTGCGGACTTCATCATCGACACTGGCAGTCCGGTATCCTTCATGCCTCGGGATCAATTTCAACGGCTGTGCAGATCTTCAACTCTACTGTCCACCAAGGCACCAACGACGGCATCCAGGATGTGACGCGGTTCACACATGATCACTGAAGGCGAGTGTAAAGTACCCATTTGTGCCAGCAACGGAACTTCTGCTACGGTCCGGTTCTTAGTGAACAACTCCGGCCCTTCAGTACTTAGACGGTTCGACTGCAAGCGACTGAAGATCGTGGATGAAGTAACGGACCCCGACGTACCCGGTTCCACCACTGTTCGAATCAATGTTGCCAACGTCATTCAGCCACAACTTCCTGCTGCTATCTCGCGACTGATCCATCAGTCTGCAAACAACAAAGGTGGAATCAAGGTGGACCCAGTCTCCCTCGACGTTACGTGCGATCCCATCTTCTGGAAAGCCCGACCAGTTCCCTTTGGACTTCAAAGCGCTGTCAAACAAAACATCGACGAACTTGTCAGCAAAGGCATCCTGCTACCGGTCAGTTCAAGCTCCTGGGCTACACCAATCGTAACTCCTCTAAAGAGTGATGGTCGACAATCAATCATCCATCAGAGGCAGTTTCTCCACCTGTGTTTCCTACGACCTCCGCCAAATTACCCCCTTTACCCAGCTCGGAAACCTTGCACAGTGACATTATCTCGGGTACATTTCCTTTTTACGCAGAAATACTGTTTTGTGATGGGTTGTACTTAAGGGGTCGTTCATAACATTTCCACAGAAGTTTTATCAACGAAGATACGATCATACCGTGTCAAATTTCTTCAAAAATCAACTTCAAATAAAAAAGTAACCAAACAGAAGTCAAAATAACATCTTAAGGACGAACTAATCAGATTAATGGGATACTCAAATCTATAGACATGAACAGCAAGTTGATAGCAGCAGGAGAGATAGTTGACGTCAACTGGGAAGGGAGGGAGCTGTGCCAAAGTTGACTTAGGGTGACACTGGGGAGGAGGGGGTTAAAATCAGCGAAAAAGTGATTGACGTCAATTATACTAGTAACTGACGTCAATTGTCTAAATAACTGAATTCCTTTCGTTGAACATCCGGATTCAATAATTTAAGGAAACTGCTGATGAAATTCGAAATTACAACAGAGTCAGTAAACTGCCGAGAAATTTAGTGGAATGACATAAATATATCGATATTTAAAAGAGTTTGGGGAAATATATAATTTCAGGAAATTTCATCGGTCTATTGGGATTTCTAACTATTATTGCAAAAAAAGGTAGGCCTACAGCAAAAAGCTCCTTATTTGTTTTGTGTAAATAATTTCAGAATGACCAAATCAAACGATCGACTAAATATGTACTTCAGTCAATTTAAATTTGTTTGTAGACATTTTTCATGAGCATTAAATATGTAAATAATGATAATGATATATTTGCCAGATTCTCAGGAATCATACAAGGGAATATATACAAAGATTGAAAGAAATTGCCTTTTATGTTTCCGTTATCCACCTGTCGATTGATATTTTTACTTCAGATTCGTATTCAGAACTTCCAGAAGCATCAGGCAACCAGAGATTTCGAACAAGCACACCAGAGCGATTCAACCAATCTACAAGTTTTGTTATCTTTACTTGATGAAATATATCAAAGTGTAAATGTAGACTTGCATTTTAGATGATGTTTCACACAGTTGTCGATTTCAACCGGACTACTTGAAAAGAAATGGATGTCAACCTGGAACATTAGAAGGTGATTTGTTTGCGTTTATATGAGTCTTCCGAAAATATGCCTAAAACATTCTTACACTCGTACGTATCACCCTTTAAAACTGAGATATTTGTTGAGTGCGAATCATGTTCTATCAGAAGGTACATCATATCGTTTCTAAAATCATTATTTTTGTTGAAATTATGAGATCATTGCAGTGTCAATCCCTTATGACGCCACTCATTTGGCTAATTTAATTTTTTCTTAATATTATTTCTGAATTTCAGGACAACATTATATGCAACTTCTCATTTTGCGAGATATCAATAAATTGCATCAGATCAATGAGATGAGAGATGCAGGTAGACGAACCTCACTTGCTCCGCCTTCAAATATTCTTCCTTCGCCAATAGCGGATCTATCATCGTATCACGAATTCATGACGAAGCTTCAGAAAAAAGATTTTCGAAACAAAGTGGTAAGATATTTAATTGTGACTGATATATGCATTTCATTCGATAAGCATAGTTTACAATTTGAATCAATCAATAGTTTCTCTTACTCATCTCTTGTTATACTATTTCCTTATATATTTCCTGGTGTACCTCTGTATTGTTATAAATATTTTATCGTCGGAAGTATGCTTTCTTTGTATACAATAAATAGTCTTCATTCATTATTTCTACGGTGATCTATCATTTATGGAAGCTTGGCTTACCCATATTGGTAAATGTTCGATAATTCGTTTCTTTCCTATGAGAATGAGTCCCTAAGAATTGTTCCTCATTGTTTCCTTAATTTTTCTTGTTTATTTTAGATTGATAGAATGGCGAGTCTTGGTGGAAGAGACGTAGGTGATGCGGTGAAACGCCAGCTGAATTTTTTACTGTCTCCTACCATGCAGGAGAAGTTCAACAGAACGGGCCGAAAGGACCCACGAGGATTGGAGGAAAACAAGAAGATTCCATTTTCGGAACACCTGGAGCCATTAGTTAAAGGTAAGTTAGTAACATTTTTCTTGTACATTGATCATTTGGAATTACTAAATTACACAAAGGACAATAACTTGTGATTGCCATCCTTGACCCTACCTCAAATCCCGGGATTTCTGTACCCTGAAAGATTTTCCGAGTCTCAGATTGCGTGATTTTATAACAGATCATCATGTATCTTTGTTCATGTATTTTTCAAACGATTGTCTGACTGCTTGTAGGTTATGAACATTCATTCTGATCAACTGAATTATATCCTCAATTAAGTATTAAGAATTAGCGCGTGTATTGTGATGTAAACATACAGTTGTGATCAACTTGATGCTAGTGAATTTTTTCATGATATTTAAGTCCTAAACTTTAAAAATCCAAACTCTTTGATAATGAGAAACAATGAAAATCATATGTTTCAGTTACGATATCTAAGGTATTTAATTCAAATAGAGACGACGTATAAAATGAAAAATACGATAATAATCACATTTGCTATTTCAAGTGTAATGTTTGCATCTTCTTGCAAAATATTAATCAACATGACTGACTCATTGGTATGGTCTTACTTATTCCATTTAACGTCACATCTTCAAGCTGGACATAATTACTATCCGTCATAAACGCGCATTCATGGTGCATTCAAGTCACAAACAGGATCATTGTAACGATTACTCAGCGAGAAGATGCACATGTTACCTGCGATTTTAGCGAGTAAGCAAACACCCGCGGGAAGCTATAGCTATAGAGGAGAATGTGTTCCATCGAAAGCTTTCCCTCGACAAGGAAGTGCAGCGGTTATGAATTACGTCAGCGATGACTCAGAGGGCTGTCAGTAAAAGGCAGTCCGCAATTGTAGAGAGTGAGCGTGCGAGCGCAGAGAAATATAGAAATATGAAGCACTTATGCAGATGGAAGACAATTTAGCTATGGTTGTTCATTTTTCATCAAGACACAGGTCGCACGTAGTCTGCCTGGACAAAATATGGACGATGAATAAAAACGTTGAGTTTGCAACGTTAAGGTTGATAGAGTATATTACTTCAAAGGATATTTATTAGTATACCATTTTCGTCGGTTTTTGCTCCGATCATTTAAATCCTTTGTTCTACAAGCGGTTCAATACGTCAGGACCATGTCATCTCTTGGGATTTCTACTCAGATCAAACTGATGAAGTTAGGACTCTCACGAAAACTACTGGTTGCGTTATTACCAGATTTTGCTTCCATATTTCATAACTTACGGATTATCGTGCACCGCTAACTTTTCTTCCCTTCTTTTGGATCTGACACAAAAAGATGAAATGATTCCAACATTCTGAACTGCTTGTATTTCAAAAGATTGAATTGATCGGAACTCTAGTTTAGGAGTTGGAGAAAATAGGTTCGTAATTGTTTTGAAATCTCAGTTGCCGAAATGCATTCTATCGTCCTTATGTGATATAAAATTTATCGGATCTTTTGTTTATGTCACGTTTAGAAACCGGTTTCACGACAACGATTACTCTGTCTGCAGAAAGTAGCTTCAATCAGACTAAAAACTGAATGGTTTTAGCGAGCAGGCAAAAACCGCGTTTGCATTTATAATTTTACAAATATTTATTTACGAATGTTTCTATTTGTGTACAATGTAATAGTTTCGTTATGATTAATAAGATACTTTGGAGAATCATTGTTTTCAGAAAATATAGCAAGCAATTATTTATAATGCACTGGTACTTTCGAATGCTATTGTTGAGCTAACTGTTGTTGCTTATCAAAAGATTGTTTTAATTTATCTTTTATAAAGAAAATTGTGTCTGTCCTAATTTTGATGTAAGAAAGTCCTTAGTCACAATGTACGCGCATTAAGGGATGAAAATGTACCGAATTTGCTGTATTTTTTATATAAATTGTATTGTTATGAATTGTTGTCTCTAGAAGAGAGTTTCCTTCCGTAGGTCCTGTTCTGTTTTTGGTTTCAACATTATCTTACAGAAGCGGAATCCCACTCTTCTCTAGGCATTTATAAGACCCAACTGAAATGTCGTCAGGACTTACAACTGATACTTTCTATTTGTATCACAAAAATAGGAAGAAAATAAGGCTACTAATTTGAATTTTAAACCGAGGACAACAACTTGTTGGACAACGCTGTTCTCGGCTTAAAATCCAAATTGTAATATCTTTAGGAAAGGCTGACAAACTTTTCATTATACGGTTATGTATACAGTGTATGATTAATTTCAGACTTGCCATTATTATATTTGAACTGCACTACTAAGCACATTTTTCAGCGCTATTAGTAATACTCCCTTATCTCTCGTCTTCTCTCCTCCTTCCCCTTCTGTACCTCTACTCTTACGCAATGTCCATCTGGACAAATCGACTGCACTATCTCCTGCACAACATTCCTGACTGACCGACTACCGTGCCGCCAACTCCCCAGTGTCATCCAATCTTTCAGCTAGCGCGTCTCTCTCTCTCCGGGCCTTAGTTTAGTAGGTACTTGTGCTTCGATTTGTCAAAGAAAATAGGAAGCCGGACGAAAACACATGAGGGCAATACGATATTTTCTTAATCAGTAGACATGCTGGCCCCACAGATGTGTCTGGCCCCGAAGCGATCATCGCTGTAATGAACGCAGGTGATAGCGTAATCATTTTCCTGTGTAGGCGCAATTGGTATCGAAATGTTTCCTGCGACCGCAAAGCATGAATAATGATGGAAAAGCATGCATTTTTTACTGGTCATACACTGAAAGTATTTTATATCCAAAAGTCAGAATTTTATCCTGTCTGAATAGAAATCCACCTTGAAAGTAACGAGTCACCTGCCTTAATACCGGTATTCTACTATAATGCAACTATGAAAGGCCTTATTTCAATATCTAAATTACGGAAGTATGGCAGAAATGGCTTAAGCAATAATTCCTGAAAAAGAGCACAATTAAGACTATCAATCTTATTGATAAAATTGATCGTAATCCTCCCAAATAAAAACTATAGCCGATATGAATATAAAATATAATTAAAAACGAAAACTCCCAGGCTTTCTCAATCTGGATTGTATAATCAGGGTAAGAAATTTTGTGGACCTTATTAACGAACGATCAGACATTAATCTTATACAGATCATTGACCTACTACCACCTGTAATATACAGATCATTGACCTAAACGGTTCCTAAAAAAGAACACAATTACGACTATACAAATCATCGGTGCTGCATCTTCCGTCCAGGTTGTTCTTTAATTGAACTTTAACTTGTTCCATTGAATGTGTTACCGGATATTAAAAAATGTTTTATTGACCTATACGGTTTGGCTCCTTAACTCTAAAAATGCCGCTAACTTTCTTAGTGTACCTAAAAAAGAACACAAATACGACTACTATTAATCTATTAATATTGTACAGATCATTTCTTAAGGAGCATAATACAATATGGATCTCGAGAAGTCAAGCTGGATATCGCAAACATAAAAAGTTAAAATAATGTGGATGTGTGGTCTTCTCAGGAGGAAGTTATAGTGTGGTCGTTTCCGTTCGTATTTCTGTTTCTCAAAACCGGTGAAACCAATCGAATTTTTTATGAAACGAATCACGTTTACCGAGGAATAAGTTCTCGCCTTAGTTAAAGTATCTCTCGCGCAATTCTGCGTCAGAACGAGTGTGTGACTTTCGAGGAAATGGCATCTATAAAATTATTTTGAGCACCGTACGCGTCTCGAAATCGTCAACAAAAATTATGAGATTATGTTGTTTTGTGGTAGTTTCTTCATGTTCTTAATAATTTTTCATTTTCCTTTCAGAAGCTGTTCAAATGCTTTCCTTCAAGAATTTCACCTTTTGCCTTGTGGAAACAAAAGTTATGCAGCTATTGAAGGATGCTAAGAAGAAAAGACTTTCGGCTGCAGCTACATCCGGTGTTCGTGCAATTCCAGGAGCTAATTCAAGGAAACGCCGGAAAATATTAGATTCCGACAGTGATGAGTAACACTTTTTTGTAAATTTAACTTTTATGAACCAGAGGTAGAGGTGCAAAACCAATATTTCTTCGTACAGAGATCTTTCAATACCACAGCACCGAAGAAATATTGACTTTGCCAACATCTGCTAATTATACAGGACTTCTAATGATAATGTTATGATGAGCATCTTGACAATACTTTTGAAGTATACGCTTGACTCTAATACAAATTTAGAAGGATAATGATGGTGTTATGAGATTTCATGAGTTTCACGCTTGGAGGAGTCGGGTTATAGAACTCGCAGGTGCTCTTGAATGCGCTCCTCAAGACGCTTTGCCGTTCTGCCTAAATATCTGCATCATGTACAATCAAGATATATTGATAAACCATAGGGACAGAAGAGGAGAATTTTATCTATTGAGACGCAACCGGACCACCAAAAGAAACTGTTAAAAGCATCATGACCTTAGCCGTAGGGTACAGCTCAGCACATTGACAAAATGTATGTCACAAAAGACGCGACCTTGCCACATGTGAAAGACAATTTGAGGTATCGTCTTTTGTTTGACATGTATTTCGTCAATATAGCAGTTCGTATCCTGTAGCTAAAGTCATCTATAGCTAATTTTTACTTTTTGTGCTCGATTGCGTCTCCGAAAGACAAATTTCCCTTCTGTCCCTCTAATGTCTCACATGTATATTCTATTGGTCAGTATACATGCGGATGCTGATATTTGGTCAGAACGGTAAAGCGTCTTGAGGAGCGCATTCAAGAAAACCTGCGAGTGCCATGACCACACATGACCAAGCGTACATTTCATAATATCCTACAATAGTTCATTTTCCTTTTGACTTTGTATTTAAAAAACTAAGGCACAAAGTTCATTACAACAAAACAGCAAATTCATATCGCATGACAAACGGTAAGTCCAAAGGATATGAAAGTATGCCTGCCGTCTTTATTCACCGAATAACTATGTAATTGTGCACATTTTTATTGTAAACACTGATAGGAAGTATACTAACAACAAAGGCGGTGGTATTCGTAAATTTATTGGTGGTACATATTTCACATTTTTCTCTATGTCTGGTTCATGAAGCATGACTCACTTTTTCTATCTACATTTATTAAAGGCTTATTATCAAACATGACGTATGTTCTCTTATCCTTATGCGGGACAGATCTGCATTCATCTGTTAGATGGAATAGTCACTCTAAGTAGACGTTGTTAAGATTTTTTCTTAGTCTAGGGCCTATAGTGATATGCATAACCCATCGGTTAAGCTCATTAATTAAAAAAATATGTATAGTATAATCAATAATTAAATTGGTTGAAATTTTGTTGTAGTCAATTCATGGTAACAAAAATAGATGAAGATATTTACATCGAATGTATGAGTCCTTGGAGCGATATATGTTTCCATTTCTGCATGTGTGCTATCACTGAATGTAAGCCCAGTAAATATTCATGCTCATTGTGTGATACTAGATATTTGGATAACATTCCTGGTCAACACATACTAAAATGTACTTCTCTATATAAAATTGACTAATACTTCGAAGTATACTACTGATAAAAATATCAGTAGCACATAATCATGAATTATCATTATTTGTCGAAGTAGTGAATTGGAAGAGAGAAATTTCGAACTTTCTTCGAATTATTTTCTCCGGAAACTTGACTAACTAGATGACTGGAAATTTTTCAAACTATATTCTCTCTACCCGTTACCACTGGGCACAAACTGCTGCACGTTCTCAATAAACACAACGTACAGATAAACAGCAAGAAATCGGTGTTCAGCGTGCCAAGTCTCACCTACCTGGGGTATAGCATTGACGGAGAAGGAATCCACCCGAACTTGGATCGGATACGAGCAGTCCAGAATGCACCTAAGCCATCAACCGCGAAACAACTCCAATCCTTCCTGGGTTTCGCCCAATACTACAGTAGGTTCGTCCAGAACTTCGCTTCCAAAGCCAAGCCGCTGTTCGACCTCCTATCAGAGAAAACCTTCACTTGGACCAACGAAGCAGCTCCGCCTACACCAATCTCATAGAAGCCATAGTAAACGGCAACGTTCTCCGCAGTTACCGCACTACCCTGCCTTGTCATCTCTACGTGGACGCTTCAGAAGACGCTCTCGGGGCAGTGCTGCAGCAAGAAGGTCATCCCATTCTTTGCATCTCTCGTTGTCTGTCAACCTCTGAGAAGAACTACAGTCCGACCCAACGAGAAGCTCTTGCGATCATTTGGGCAGTCAGAAGGTTTCACAAGTACCTGTATGGAGTCCACTTTTACAACTATACGGACCACAAGGCTCTGCAGTACCTTTTCTCGCCCGCAGCTTCAGTCAGCAAGTCTACCTCAGCCATGATGCAAAGATGGGCCCTGGACCTTAGCACCATTCAGCATCGCCCTGGGACAGACCTGCCGCACGCCGACTACCTCTCTCGTTTCGCTTCCTCGGAACCTCCTGCTGCTACCACGGCCGCCTCGTACTTCACTCGACCACTCCCTCTGGACAGGAACCTCCTGATTTCGGAAACGCGTCTCGCCTACGGGTCAGTCCTAGCTGGTCTCCGCCGAGGTTGGTTACAGGCAGCAAAAAAGAAGTTCCCAGTCTTGTACTCGAGAAGGAACGACTTGACTTCTGACGCTGACGGAGTTCTACTGCACAACGGCTTACCGGTCATCCCACCAGTCTGCAGAGAAGCCTTCCTAGAACATCTGCACGCCGGACATCTAGGACGAGATAAGATGAAGAGCCTCGCTCGTCTCCTATGCTGGTGGCCCACCATCAACCAGGACGTACTGACGTACGCCAAGCATTGTAGCCGGTGTCAACACGTCAAACCAAGAACGCAACCGAACTGGAACCCATGGCCCGTGAACTACAAGCCCATGCAAAGAGTCCACATGGATTTCTGCGGTCCTTTCCTCGGAAGATACTATGCCCTAGTTGTGGAAGACGCCTTTTCCAAGTATCCGGAGGTTTTCGTCACGACCACAGCTACCGCAGACTTCACTGTTTGGGAGCTCCGTCGTTTTTTCGCGAGGGAGGGAGTTCCTAACATCATTGTGAGTGACAACGGACCCCAGTTCACCGCAGAGACGACACAGGCATGGTTGAAGTCAATCGGCTGCACTCCGGTGTTCACAGCTCCTCGACACCCACAGTCGAACGGTCTGGCGGAGAATTTCGTTAAAAGTCTGAAAGTAGCGGTTAAAGCGCAAAGTCCACAAAGCCTCACCCAGCTGTGGCAAGCCATCGACAGTTTCCTTCTACAGTACAGGAACGCCGTCCATGCGTCTACAGGGAAGACACCCTCTTACTTGCTGCACGGACGTAATCTCCGAACCACTGCAAACGTAGACACAACTGACGTGGTCTTCTATAGAGGAAACGAAAACAGGCCTTGTAGAGGAACTGTTGAACAAAGTTGGAAACCACATGTTTCAAGTGATCGATCCAGCCGACGTAACCTTGCACAGACGCCATATTGACCAAGTCAAAACGCTCCTCCAGTTTCAACTGCAACAACTCCTGAACCTCAAGTTTCAACTCCTCCCACTTCCACTCCTATTCCGACTCCAGTTCCGCCTCCTGCTGTGCCTCCAATCGTATCTGAAGATGCGCCTTCTGCTTTGCTTCCTGCTGTGCCTCCAACTGCTCAACCGACAGTTTCGTCCCCAGCTGTTAGTCCGACCCGAAGTTCCTATTTACACTCACCGCCTCCTTCTACCTCTTCTTTTCTTGCACCGAATGCACAGGGTTCTACACCCCAGCACACACAACCCCGTCGGAGCCACCGTACTCGGACCAGACCGGCCTGGTTGAGGGATTACTCAACTTAACGGGGAGGAATCTGCAACAGCTGTCTTCGACTGCTTTGCTACAATCTGCAACAGCCAATTCCCATCTCAGCTGACAGAAGCGAAAGAACTTTCAAATACTAGTCCAACACTATAATTACTCTATGTTGATGTTGAAGGGAAACAAGGAGTATTTTTTCCTTCCCTGTACGTAATGCTGTGTCTCTGCATTCCTCTATGCTCATGTTAAAGCCTTGTATTCATTCCCATTGCATTGTTTTCATTATTTTGTATTCTCACTCTCACTCCATTGTATTCTATGCCTTTGTTTGTCTGGACTAATTGTGAGCGATCACAACTGCGTTCACCATTGTTTATGCCAATATATAAACCGCCGTCTTTCAATCAGAAAGCACGGTCTGGGATTTACTACAAAGAACTTGTTCTTTGCATGATCTAGCTGATCATAGTTGGAAACCCTTACATCCCGTCAGAATAAATGTATGTCAGTCCAGTCAGTGATAAGCAGTAGAAAAGTGTTCAGTCCCAAAAAGCTCTCCCCATTGATGATCATTTAATTCGGTCATCCATTGCAGACAAGCTTTGTTAGAAAAATATAAAAACATCGTGGTGCGTGAGATTCTTGCATGGTTCATGCTACAAAATAATTGGTGAGCAAACATTATCTTTCAAGGAGAATTTAGAGCAATTTCTAGGGATTTGAAACCCATTGGTCATTTCATTTCTTATCTGTCAAATATCAGTATATTTGGGAAAATGGACGTTGATTTCCAGCATGAAATATAGTCGAATATAAGCGACACCCTCGGACCGGCTGTTGTCATCGCTTATATTGAGAGCTAGCCACATATCTATAAATTCAGCAGGAACCAACTTGCTGTGTCGCTTGCATCGAGAGTTTGCTTATATCGAGAGACGACTGTAATTGCACAATGATGTCGCATTAATTTTGCCATGGAGTACATGTCTTATCCAAGGATGCGTGCCATCACTCATCAGACACTTATCGACCTATTTAATCCTTCACAACTTCACGACACAAAGAGGGTCACGATAAGGATAATTTTTCATGCTAATGTTCCTTTTGCCAATTTTGCTACGATTTTGACACAAAGAAATTTACAATTATTATAACTTTGAATTAACATTTCACTAGGGAGACCTAGCTGTGTCACGCTGATGAGTTGTAGGAACTTCGGTTGTAGGCGTTATAAATCCGACAGCAGGCCATTCTACACAATTTACTGCCAGTTGAATTCCGAAATGCATTTTGATCTGCAGCATGCAGAGCAATTGAGAGGCAATGAGCGTCTAATGAAAGGCATGTCAGTTGTAATCACTTAAGTGATTACAACTGTACGCATGCCTCTCATTAGACGCTCCTTCTCGGTCGTGCATACTCGTTGCTTGGTCAGGGTTCTCGGAGATTTTGGAAAACAATTGCACACATCAACTTCCTGATTTTACAGGGATTTCTTAATAATGACGTTCCGGTGCGCGTATTATCTGTAGCTGGAAATCTGATGATAATACACGACTGAAAATCATATGTTTTCTATCACGTTATTTCACATGTCCGAAAACGATAGTAAACATCTACAATTGCTCGAGTCAGCCAATTGTCACGGACAAATGCTTGCATCGTAATTTCATAAATTCTGATTTTCTCTGCTGCGCGGTAACCTCTATACCGACTGCAGATATTTGCCTATCACGGAATCGCGAAGTCCCTGTCGATTGATTATATTCTACGCCTTTCGCATGCCATAATGATTTGAAATATTTACATAATACTAATTTCGGGAAGAAACGGAAAAATACGATCCCTGGAGAAGAATCTGAGAGTGTGATTTTAATGATGTGAAGAAAACCAATTTCTTCGAGTATCTTTATTTTCCATCCACTAAATAAAAATGATGGGAGTAGACGATAATTTCAAGACATGAAAATGAACTACAATGTTTCACGTGGTGATGATCACACTGATCATTGTAACTTGCAAACAAGATTGCAATATTCAAACAGCCGACCCAAATCAGTCCAGGTATATTGTATGCTTTCTGGATTTGATTGTTAACAACGAAATTCCTTGAACCATGAGGAATACTTGGAAGGAACTCCAGAATGGCACAGCTCTTCAAATTCGGCTGAATTTCTACACACATTTAATCAACTGCAAACGTCATCAAGCCTACAAATTAACTTATCGATTTCCTCATTCCTAAGGAAGTATTCCATTGCAGTTCAATAATTCGTTGAGTAATGTCTTCATTGCAACCATTCACTTTCCCTTGATCTTCAACATTTTCGTCTTCGCTTGCTTCCTTTTCAATTCCCGTTTGTTTTCACGTTCCTGTAAATAAAAGTGCAATGTTTTATATTCTAGAACCATGAGTGAAAAACTGAAATGAACAGTTTGAGAGAAGATGTAGACCAGTTCACATCAGGCTAGGTCAAGTGACGGCCTGCGGCATCAAAATAGTCCGGGTAACCAGATTCAACAACTTTTGACAGAAAGCAAGTTCCTATATGATGATTATTAGCTACTTATTTGAGTAGGTAAACAGTGAACATCTATGAATGTATGCAAAACACGTCCTCGGTAATAAGTGGGTCAAGTTTAAAAATTGTGTGAAGGTGAACAAACTTGTCTAGTTCAAATCCTAACGTCAGATAGAGATATATACTACGCACATGTCATTTTCGGGTGATAGCGTCTCTGGGCCTACTGGCAGAAATTTAACATGACTACCCTGTAAACGAAATTTCTCTTCATCTCTCTAGGTCTACATCAGGCCTTATCAAGCGTCTGGATTTCCATCACATAGAGTTGGTTATTCCACCATTTCAGATATGCAATATATTCGGAAATTAGCTAGTCATGTTCAGCTTGAAATCTCACTTATTCATGTTAATTTCCTGGGTTTTCGGAATTATTTAGTCATTTTTATATTTATATTATTTATTTTAGGTTGTCTTATTTTACGCCATCGGAATCAATTGTGGTTGATCGAAGAAGCAAGCATGCAGAATTGACGACAAATTATACATGATTTGCCCGTGTCAGGAAATCAGCTGATTTAATTGAAAATTTGCTTTCAATTACATCCAATAGCTGTCATAACAATGGAAATTTATCCAGTGATTGATAGTTCATTGGGTTTGATTTGCACAGGAACGCAGGTTACTACGAATCAGAAAGCAACTTAAAACGTCAAGAAACTACGATCAGATTTTAGATAACCGACTGTCAAATGATCTAAGAATCACATACATGCAGTGTGCTCATTATAGTTCTACTTCTGTATATCTAATCATCATAAAGAATAGCGGGGCAATGCATAAATGATGGAAATTCACGTGTCTGGAGATTCATCCGACATTTCATATTATATTTCCTTACAATATATTAACGCAAAATTAATCAATCATCGAATGCCTGTATAAATAAATACCATGTGCTGTTCAAAATATGAAAATTATTCATTAAAAAGGGAGAAGCTGCAAATTTTGCTATTTAATTTCCGATATTTCGGCTTCACAGCCAGCGTCAGGGATACAAAGGAAGACATGAAAATATAAAATTCCGAAGGTCTTCACTTTCGTCTCTTGAGTTTAATGCTGGACATAGATTTTGTATAAAAATGGCTTCTCGTAGTCTTAAGTTGGAGGTGTCTGAATCAGTGTCAAGGATCTTTTTTCTTATTGCTTACGTATTACATATTCGTAGATGGCGATATACAGACGATTCGGGACGAGTAATGTGTTCTCTTATCCTTTGGTGTGGAAGTCTGATGGAGCTGCCTATGCATATGGAAAAGCAGTTAGAGCACTGAATCTGATACACTGTTTTCTTGTTGTATATTTTGTTATTGTTGACTGTGCAGTAATTCAATGCGCAAGGAGGAGGTTCAGCAAGTGGATCAAAAACACAGTGTATAAGATTCAGTGCTCTAACTGCTTCTCCACATACATAGGCAGCTCCATCAGACTTCCACACCAAAGGATAAGAGAACACATTATTCGTCCCGAATCGTCTGTATACCGCCATCTACGAATATGTAATACGTAAGCAATAAGAACAAAATCCTTGCTAATGATTCAGACACTGCCAACTTAAGACTACGAGAAGCCATTTTTATACAAAATCTATGTCCAGCATTAAACTCAAGAGACGAAAGTGAAAAGCTTCAAGATTTTATACTTCTTTGACATTTCTATGACTGAATACATTGCCTTGTGAATTTTATATTTCTATGTCTTCCTAGCTTTTCTCTCCCTTTTGCATCCCTGACGCAGGCTGTGAAGCCAAAATATCGGAAATTAAATTGCAAAAATTGCAGCTTCTGAATTTTTAATTAATTATTTAGTTAATATATTGTTTGCTAAGATATAATCGATCACTCTGTACTAGTGTTGTTTTCGTCCTAGATTCTTGGTTTTCGTTATTCGAGTTCGTTTAGTTTTCGTACTTTTAATGTTCAATTGATTTCTGATTACTGAAAACGACTCACTTTTTTAGCAATACTAAAAAATTGCCTTCATACATTTAATTAATGGTTTACAAACATTACATAAATAATGCTTCTCAGTTACTTGCATTATATTTGCCTGATCAGAAGATGATTATACATGTATACCTTGATTATTGTACCGGTGTATGAAATTTGCAAGTTTCACAAAAGCAGACTCAATCGATCAAAAGAAATTAATATAAAATGAATTGAAGTTATGTCGTAGCCTAACGTATTGAAAACGTGAAAGTCTATGTTCAAGAAGTGATCGCAATAACTGTCAAAACAAGGTTTTGTAGCACCGGAGTAGAACCTCGCTTTCGATGTGCTGTCCCGTAAGCATGCCTTTTCGTATGAGTGAGCAGCAGCTACATCTCGTGACTTCATTCTCTAAGATAAAGTGATCCTAAATCGCAGTCGTCGATCTCCCATTCATAGCACTCATACTCATCTCACACGAAACAAAAAAGACGAAGGCACGAAAGAGATGATAGCCAGGCAATCGCTGTGGTAACCTGCGTCATCATACGTTATCAGAACTCGGAATGCTTCGTCACTAAGGTGAATGAGGCTGGGATATCAATGTAGCTATATACTAGGATTATTACCGAATATATTACTCGGCTAGGATTCTATCCATGGCACTAATGATGGAGAAAGCTCGCGGAATGACACACTACCAGAAATAGTTCCCTTCCAAGCATGAAGGCAACTTTTTTGTTACCGTGGTAGGAGCCCAAAAACTTTTGATGGTCAGCTCAATATCCTTATTTGCGGGAGTACTTTCACAATACGACGTACTGCATTCTCAAGGGCCTGACAATCAATGCCAACGAGAGACACATCGTGAACAACACAGAGAGTGAACAGCTATCACAGAAACAGTACACAAGAACCAAGAATTGCTAGACGAAGTAAAAATCGAAGGCATAGATAGTGGTATGCCTTCATCACTATCTATTGCTAAAAACATTCAAGTAACTTGATAATAATAAGACAAATAAAGTCAAGGAAAAGAAAAATCACAGCACCATGTTAACATAGAATAGATCAAAGCAAAAAGGACCAAGAATCACTCAGACTGAAATTCACTTTGTTGACAGAGTTACATCATTTAGTCCAAAAAAGCTTCCTTAATAAGCCGCCGTCTCCAAATCAAGTCACGGTCCAGGATCCTGACATTGTCAAAATCAATGGCATGTCCTGCCCATCTTCATTATTTCAAATGAAGGCAACTTGTAGTTTGTCGTATTCCGAGAGTGAGCTGAGGTAATGTCCATTCATTTTAACGCATAAGTGCTATCTCGTTTACCGATATTTAAAACGGAAACGTTAAAAGTCTTCGTTATCGTTTGCGATTTCCCTTTTTGATAGCTTTCGTCTTCGTTAACGAAAGCTAAAAATGCCAAAAAACGGAAACCTAAAACTTTTCGCTTTCGTTAACAAAAACAACACTACGTGTACAAAAACAAATTACATATCTATAGTCTATCTTTAACTTTTACTGTAAATTATTTCCCAAAAACTTTATAATTCAATCAATCCAAGGAAGTTTCTCACATTTTTCATTTTTATATGAGGAGCAAAATTGAAATAAATGCTAAAAGTAATCGTAATAGAAACTCTTGCCATAATTCTATTTGAAAAAATAAAAGCACTTTTTACATATGTTTATGCCAACTTTGACTGTTCCACTATTTGCATGTCATAGTAGCTCTGCTTATGTGGTGACTTGTCCAGAAGATTACAGCAGAATAATGGCTGACTCATATATAACTGAAAGACTTTGATATACAGCTACATCGTGATACGAAAATATACAAATTTGTCCTCTCTGTCTTGTGGTGGTGTGTTCGTTCATAGTATGGTGGATTTAGGTTCACGCATGCGTCGAGTCAAATTTTACACTTAAAAAATAGGTAGTCTACATCGTGTAAAACATAAAATAATGAGAGTGGAATAAACGAAGTTTGGATGCATTGAAGAAAGGCGCTCGCCTAAAGTGCTCTCATTCCTTACTCTATGAATGCTCCCAAGTATAAAAAAAGTTTGACTGATTCAAGAAATGTTAGGCTACTCTCAGGTTAACATTATTTGAACAAGCATACCATCCAAGGTATGAAAACTATTTAAGAGGGTGAGACTGCAACATGATTTTTTATATTACGCTTGAGCATGAAATGAACATTCCTAATCATGTTCTATCACAGCATTCTGACCTCTTTGTTTTCTAAACTACATTTGTTTTACTGATTTGTGGATTTGTGGAATGTATTAATGTTGCAAGGATGACAAAGTACGAATGAACGCAGTTATCCATAACACACCCTTCTCATAGACAGCATACACAAATCAAAAAACCCTCCAACTGACTTGTGTACTCTATATGCAAAACTATTATTTTATAGCAATGAAGAATTTAATGCAGTATCACTGTCGTTGCCATAGTAACACGCATCGTATTTCACATTCTCTTGACAGATCTTTTTTAACTTAAATAATCTTGTCATTGCTGCTTGACTACAGGATTATATTTGATGATGACGGAAAAACTCGCACAGTATCAAAATGCTGTTAAATTAGAAACTGTTGAAGGATTTATTCTAGTAGCCTATAGTAAGTGAGAAATAAAGAAAGCGATGTTTATCAGTGGAAAATCATCAGGTTGTGGCATCCGCCTTGTACAGCACTTTCTTCGCCCAAGCTCTTGTGCTCTGAGCACTCCCATAGCTCACTCCAAGATCAGGGATGTAGAGGCCGCATTCGACTTGCCACCTTGAAGAAATATTTCTATGTTTGCTTGACTTCTCATTGACTTCTATGTTGATTGTACTGTAATGCTAATTCCTAGTTTTTTTGCTCATATCTCTATGGCTCATCCTAGTTTTTATGTCTAAATTTCAAATGTCTAGTTGTTGCTCTTCGAAATAGTTTGCTTCTTGTCGCCTCCATAATAAGTTTGGTAAGTAACTTGGAATTGTAGTATGTTTTAATGTGAATCTGTAAATATGTTTGATTCTCTTGCAGATACCGCCAAATAGTAAAGTTGTTTTCGACATAAGAGTCGTTTTTCGTGGCGCGTTTATAAGGGATAAAGAAACGGAGGGTGATGCTCCGATCATCGCACAACACGGCGTCGGCACGGGCCACAGTCTCCGTGGTCAACGATCCCCTTCGTCTTCCGCGGACTCGCGTTCATCTGCAATGTCTGAAATGCATCAGTGGTTCCCCATGAATTTGCTTGGCATTCAAGCCAAGCGCCATGCGCGTGAAAATCGAAAAATCGAAAGTTCTCTTTCGATGGCACCATTGTCTGTTATATCTGGTTCTCAGATGAGCGTAACTGACAGGGAAGTTATTTGTCGATGGTGATATTAGTCATGCGGGCAGCTGATGGTTGGTTTTCACTGAGTTGGAAGCAACGGCGCCGAGAGTATTGTGGTTATCAGATAAGATCGATTGGCTGCAAAACTAATCGACCACTCTCTCGTAAATCAGTGCTTCAAAAATAACATGGTAGTGAGATACTGCGAGGAAAGTAAACTAATAAGCTATGTCTGACCCAAATAACCTTGTTGATCGATTCTTCACTTCCTCGTTTTACGTTTCCTCGTCCCGGTTCCGGAGTTGGACGAAGTTGCGATGACCCGTTTCCATTTTGAATGACCGGCAAGTGGTAAATTTCAGTAATGATGTCATCCGTGGCCCTTTTCACATGGCCAGACCAGCGTAGACGTCTTTACCGCAGGCGGACTGGAAGTTCGGGCACGCCACAACGTCTCGCTACTTTGTCTTTCAACCTGATCTTTGCCATGAACCTCATTATTCTTCTGTCAGCACTTCTCAGAAGCTCGACCAGCTTCAGGCTGAGTGGCAACGTTTCCGCGCCATAGATGAGGATCGACCTCATACACAGCTCATACACATGGGCTCTACACTTCAATGGAATGCCTCTGTTGGTAAGAAGACTGGCCAGTTCTCTCCACTTCTTCTACGAAACCGCGATGCGAGTCCGAACCGCTTTCTTCTGCACCTGCCTCTGAGTCTAAGAAACGCTCCGGGGGCGAGGTAACAAAATTTTTTGGACCTCATGTTGGACACCTTGAGTGAATCATCATCAGACGAGCGGGAAACATCAATGCACTTCGGACAGCGGAAGTTCGTTACTCGGATTGCAATCGAGAGCTCTTTTTATGACACCACTATTCGTTAGAAACACAGAGTATCGAGTTTGCGCCGACTTCATTACCGCAGCCATTGCAGGGCCAGACTTGGTGCGTTCTTTATACTTCCCAGTTACGATATCCTTAGATTTCGACCCGTTAATCCTCAAACTACACCGCTCTAAACCATCCTGCCACCTCGAAACAAATTAATAGCTTGTTGCTTGGATGTAGTGGCTGAAAAGAGGTCATCAGCGCACAGCAGCTCCCATGGCCTGGGCCACATCCTCTGGACGCTTCCTCCATCAGTGCAATGAACAGTGTGGGGCTAAGCTCTGACCCTTGGTGCACCCTCATGACCAAGTCCAGCTCCTCCGTTAGAACAAACTTCTTCATGATTTACGCTGCTGAACTCCGATACATGGACGTGGTAGTGATTCCTGAAGTGCGATTTCTATGACAATGTATGACTCTATTGTTTATTGACATTTCACGCATTCTTATACTGCAGAAACGTAACCAGAACCCGATGAACATCTTCCTCCATGAGAAAATGCGACAATGAAAAATTGAAAGTTATATCGCGTGCCTTGAGCTTCACATCTGATGGCTTGACTTGAGTTTGTCTCTGTAGCGAAAATCGTCCGAACTAGATCCTACAATGCCTAGCAAGACTGCCGAAAGTCGTTGAGGGAATCGTGAGGAAGAGGTCTGCCTACTTCTTCTTCATCATCATCACAACCTTCTTTATGTGGTAAATAGAATAATGAAATACTGATTTGCATCATCAGTTGAAAAAAATGGAAACAGTCCTGAACCTGCTAATTGCAAATTTCATGTGCTCTACTGTCAAGCTGACTGGTTCACTTGAGCTGGTTTCTCCACGTCACACGATCCTGTGATGGTACAACTGCTAAGAGTCCAAAAGTAGAGGTTCGCTGATTCCGTATTAATTGTTGATAAAAACAAAAGAGGAACATTTTATGTTCTAATTCAACCTTTCCTTAAACATCCAATCGAGGGAACCGAACTTTATTTGGAATTCATGTCTGAAGACGATATCAGCGAGTTGATCTCAAAATCATCAAAATGCGTCCGAGCAACCACGTTTCCAAGCAGAAGGTATTGCATGCCTGTACTTGAATGACTTTTTGATTTGATTGTTGATAACGCTAATGAAGAATCGGTGTTTTAGCGTAACCCCAGTTCATCAGCACATGATCGAACATCTAATAGTGAGGAATAGAATAATAGATGAATTTCAACAAAATCAGTTTGATAAAATACCACAGACAATCTTTGACAAGAAATGAGCTTCGATAGATTCACAATCGAAGTTCACAATTTCAATGCTAAATTTGATAGCATTCATGATTCCTGATCACGCTATGAAAATACACTTGTAACTCTTATTCACTTCCATGGAAGATAATTAAGGTTGTCATGACAAGTTGATTTGCAAAATGTTGTTCTTTTTCCTATGTTACTATCATAATCAGTCAATTCCGTGTTAATTCCTCCAAAACTGGAAAAAAATTCATATCTCACATGTGGCGCTGGGTCACAACTCGAGTTCATTTCATAAAATCGAAACTTCATACACAATGGGGATTTAATTAATATTGAGTTGCTATTCTACCTAATATACTTACTAAGTAGTATATTACTACTATATACTACTTATAGTTACTAAGTAGTATATAAGTAGGCTTATTGACCTAGGCCTACTTATAGTTAAGTTCCATACACCTCTTCGTCTATCATTGTCTTGCATATGAGAGGTCTGCCCGACTCGACTAGAGATTGGCAAAAGCCCTATTCACGGGGTCCCAGTTTGCTGAGTATACTAAAGCTCATGACAGGAGCAGACAATAATGAAAATGCATGCAAAAAGATCAAAAGCATGGCTTAATTTTTTTAATGCCTTTGAAGTTGATGATATCATGACTTTTTAAAACCACGTGTTCGTGTCTTCATTGCAGATGCTATTTAGTCGAAAATGGGGGTGTGACCAAGGTATAAAATCAGGCCTTGCTTACACGCATGCTCCTAGTGAAAGTAGTGCTGATCAAGTCGGTATAATCGTCACTATCGGACTGATGATCATAGAGATTATAGAGTGCCAGTCGCCTGACCACAGAAAAGATAAAGCATAGGGCATAGAATTCAGCTTTTTCAGTCATTCTAGATATTTTTAACTAGTTTGAGCTATTTCGAATCGCATTGGCGAGCCCTTGTCGAGCGAAACGCAGTTTTTGCTGCTACCAGAGAATTTTATCCTTGAATTGCTTAAGTCTTATGACATCTTCCTACGGTACTCTAAAGAGAAGAACCGGATCTCTTGTTGCATGTTTGCCATCGGATCGGATAGCCTCCTCCTCCGGGAGTCTCTAGGAGTCATGCGGGAAATGGCGGGAATTTAAATGTGTCTCCTCGAAAAGTGTGAAAACAAAGTTATCACTAGGACAATTTTTTGTGACCTAAAAAACTTAAATATAACCAAATGTGACCTAAAAAACTCAAAATGCGACCAGAAACATGACCTGCAGTTATGCAATTTACTTCATCTGATGTTTAAGTCTCTTAACATGTTTAAACTGAACGTTTCTCACTTTGCATAGCATCTTCTTCAACATGGAGAAAAACGTTCTACAGAAGCAGCGGTTGGCTGGCAAGGAAAGACAGACGACAAACGACCCAATCCTGGCGCCGCCGGTAACATTCACATCTGTGGGCAATGCATGCATTGAAACTGTCCTCAGACTGCATCGCACTGCTGAGAAGCAGCGGTTGGCTGGCAAGGATAGGCAGACGACAAACGACCCAATCCTGGCGCCGCCGGTAACATTCACATCTGTAGGCAATGCATGCATTGGAACTGTCCTCAGACTGCATCGCACTGCTGAGAAGCAGCGGTTGGCTGGCAAGGATAGGCAGACGACAGACCAGCCAATCCTGGCGCCGCCGGTAACATTCACATCTGTAGGCAATGCATGCATTGGAACTGTCCTCAGGCTGCATCGCACTGCTGAGAAGCAGCGGTTGGCTGGCAAGGATAGGCAGACGACAGACCAGCCAATCCTGGCGCCGCCGGTAACATTCACATCTGTAGGCAATGCATGCATTGGAACTGTCCTCAGACTGCATCACACTGCTGAGAAGACCAATATTGCGTCATTTTGCAAGCATCTGTCATTTCTATATCCACTTCCCGACAACTCCAACAGTCTAAAACTACAGCAAAATAACCAAAATATGTCTAAATATGATGAGACACAGAATATTACCTCAACCCTAAAAATATGACATGTGATGAGATGTGCCCTACATACATTGCATCACTTATTGCCTGATTAACATATTCTGCTCTTCATTCCATCAACTATGGATGAGAGATTTGAAAGTCATCACAAACCATTGGCAAGATAGAAATGTTGCTGTCGAGATTTCGTAATCACGATTTTCATTCCTTCACATCAGAGACTTACTGAAATTTCGATGGAAGGTAATAAAACATTCTACTAATTGGAATCGGATGAAGTCGAAGTCAATATTTGAATATTTTCGACTTTCTCATGAACAGATAGAGATGAACAAAGTCGAATCATGAAAGCTCATTTTGGCATCGATACTCCAGCAGAATGGAGATATCCGAAAACGATCAATTGAATTTCTCCTTAACAGACATAAGCGTGCGTGACAGCGCTATTGATTCACTGTTAACAAGTAGTGTAATAACATATCACTCGGTAGCCTGAATTGATGAAACTAATAATTGAGTAACAACTGACAGTGAGTGGTCCGCCTGCTATACTCAAAGTCTACCAATTTCTTTGCTACGTTCTTCTCAGTGATCAACAGCTCGAAACGTCGAACATTCTTTCATTTCAGACATTATTGAAGGTTTCGTCGACACCGATTGACCAAACCGCAATTTGGTCCTTCAAATTTCTGTTTGTATAATAAGCATTTGCCAAGTCACGTTACATATACTTCTACAAAACCAGCGCTGTGGCCCTGTGGTAGAGTGCTCGCTCTGCGTCCGTGAGACCTTGGTTCAAACCTCGGTCGAGTCAAATCTAGGACTTTTAAAATAGGTACACTGTGCATTCTTGCTCAACCCACAGTACAGAAAAAAATAAGAGTGAAATAAATAACAACACGGCTATATGTAAGAAAGGCTCCGTAGTCCGTGCCTAATGTGCTTCTGAGTATAAACATGGTTCTTTTATTTTAGAGTATTTTTATTCACACTCACTTATTATATACACGCTACTCTATATTCGCAAAATTTCACAGTTTCCCCTTAATGTCAAAATCACAACAAACATTTGAGCGATAAAATATTTCCTCGACATTCGATATCAGAAATATCGAGTTCCGAAAGAGAGAGAGTTTTCCTGTTTAAAACTTGATAAAGTTAGTCGTTGATTCTCTAATCTCCAACCAAGTAATGAATGGAACGAACAGATTCAAGAACGGACAGCAGATGTTTGAAATTTGATGGAAACCCACATCCCCAATGAATATTTGCATCGATCACACGAATTATCAAAATCTCTCAAGAATGGAACTCTGCCTGAATACTCTTTATCCTCTGCTCCGTCACCTGTCGGAGGTTATAGTTTGTCGGGTCTTTTTGATTAAAATGAGGGATTTCTTTCACAAAAGTATAAAAGCAGATTCACTTACCTAGCCTGCGTTTCGAAATGGTGCCCAACATCGAGATAATCGGTTGGCACTAATAATTGAAAGCTTTAACGTCACTGCTCCTCCATACTGGAGGCTTGGATGGTGCTGACATAGACTTTTCTCGAGCGCTGTGACACTTAGTCCGGATGCCCTTCCTGCCGACTTCCGATGACACTTTCGGGGCTCGACCTCTGAACCAAAAGATCGCTAGGCCAAGCACCTAACCACTGTGCCACGGAGACCACATTTATTGAAAGTCATTTGAATATTGGAAAGTGTGTCTTAAGTGAAAGCAACATTTTCAAACAATTTTCGAAGACTCTGTCCGCATCGGATCGAGTGACCAACTTGGCTATTAATGACAGCTTGTTGTTTGATCCTCAAATTAGTGTCTAGTTGGGAATTCAATCCAAACTCACCTCTAATTTCCTCGCCTTCTCGGGATCCTCTTCGTTCAGTAACCGTTCTTTTTCAGCCCTCCGCTTCTCCTCCCTCCTTTGTTGAGCTGCCTCCTGTCGTTGGGAATGGACCATCTTCTGAATAGATTCACCGGCTCTTCGACGGTTCTTTTCCGCTTTCAATTTGGCCTGAAAGGATTGCAATTGCAATTGCCTCGCATCATTGTTATAGAAACCGTGGGATGACATAAATAAAGTCACATCGATCTCACAGTTACACGCAAGGTTGCCGTGGTTTTCAAGATAAAAGCTTTCTGGAGGCTTCTTAGTTTTTCTAGGAGGCTTTCCGCCTCCTAATTATGCTAATTATATACTAAATTGATGCGAACTTTTCTGATGGATATATCAACTGCGCTGACATCGAATCAAGTGTAAAATATTACCAAGTCAGGCAATAATGAACTGCACTTAAAAAAGTCACTGCATGAAACATCATCATCGTAAAGGCATTGAACTAGTATTGAGCAAACGGAACAATCTCTTCCCGGAACTGTCTTTGCGGATCATTAGACGAGAATTCCTACGCTATTGCAATAATGTTAAAAATTTTCATGAAGGAATTTCTGCCGTAATCATGATATGAGAAGTACAAATTGAATTATAACATATAATCATAACGAATATTTAGGAACACACAATATATGATGAAAAATTCATCTCTAATTAATTCTCAGAAACATCCCTCATGAAAGTATGCTATTCATGTCTATTACTTTCTTACAGTCGGAATACTAAAAACATTGCATTGGGAAACGACTTTTCTGCAGTTCAGCTTTATCAACAGACAACGACAAGATTGATAATTCTAATCAATAATTGTGAGACATTTCCGATGCTTCTTCAATCGATTGACCTGAGACGCCACTCCGCCTATCTGCGACGTGCATTTCACGATCATCTCCTTGTCCAAAAGGCACAAAGAAGCAAAAAAAAAAAAACCGGTCGGAATCCGGCCGGATTTTCTGATATATCCCTGCAATATACAAACATTTCAATCTAAACAGATATTCATGGTCTAAGGCAGGCTATGAAATATAGATAACCAATGCCATGTAGCGGCTGAATTCTATTAATTTTTTTGCCTGACAGACTGTAGAATTCCTTAACTTCTAAATCTTTATGCCAACAGATCTCCTTGACTTCACTACACAGTGAAGCCTGTCTGCAATGGACAGCAGTTTTGCAGCTCTGACTGTCGATTGTAAAGCTAGAGGTGTTGTCAATAACGAAATAATTCCTTGGTGTAGGCCCACCTACATAATGCATTGAGAAGCCGGAACCTCATACAATTATTTTATTCCCTGCGCACACAGTCTCTTTGAGGGTAGACGACAGAATGAAAGCTGCAATGCTCACAACGGACGGACGGACAGACTGATCATACCATATTGATTTGTGTTTGTAAGCGTGATCCGTCCGTCCGTTGTGATCATTGCAGTTTTCATTCTGTCGTCTACCATCCAAGAGACAGCGTGCGCAGGAAATAAAATAATTGTATGAGCTTCCTGCTTCTCAACACACTAGAATTGTTGATCAGATCAAATAGCAAGAAATCTGAAGTATTATCAAATTATTAATCTTTTGATTATCAATATTGATGATGTTGTTATCATTATTACCGGAAGTTACTGGTTATACCACTTTCACAATTTCTGAGACGTATTTCAATATGTTTAAATGTATATGTTTTAATGTTTAATATTGTATGCTGTATGTTATATGTTTAAAGTTAAATGTTTAATATGTTTTAATAGTAAATTTATAAATACATAAAAACAATAGATGCAGGCCAATCAATCAACCATTATGATGACAAAATAACCCGGTTTGAAAAAGCTACTATCAATTCGTTTCTATTTGGACAACGAAAAATATTCAATTTGAGCACTCTGAATCTATTTTGAAGGTTAGTTATCATTTCCATGCTTTCATTCAAGAAACTTAAATCTTTCAATTACTTCATCTATTGAAAACCTACCCAGATATGTGTGTGTGTGTGTGTAGCTCCTTTAGACTCTACGACTTTGGCACAGTTAATATTTGTAATAATTTCCAATTAAGTTTCATTCTTGGAATATAAACTTCATCTAGGAGAAAAGAAATACAATCAAGTTGCTAGCTATGAAAATAACTGATGGCTCTCATCGATCAAAACTCTGATGCAACTCCCACGCAACAAAAGGAAAGAAATGATAAAGTATAGCACATTATACAGTCACTACTTCTTAATTGAGGCACCGGTCCAATTAGGGCGAGTCATGTTTTACAGGAGCTTTTACATCATATAAGGACATTCCGGTTTGCTGGGGCACAATTGTTTAACATGTCCAAAAGCTGGATTAACTGCGCATGAAAGCAATCGCATTTCCTTGCGTCAGTTGAATAGGCAGAAATCATAGAAATACCGTAGGTAAAAGTAAAGTCTCTAGAACGGAAATGTGGCTTCATGCAATACACAATAGTGGCACAAAAATCGCACATATTTTCAGTTAGAAACGTTTGTCAACCACTGTGTCATTGACTTAGAATCAATCACATGTGAAATTCTTAGCATTTCATAGGTGGTTCATGCTCCAACTTAGTTCCCCCTGATGTGCCGCTACCTTGAGTCAATTGCCATTCTAGTCAACTATAGATAAACAATCTATTTCTATGGCAGAAAAAGAATACATTCGGAACACCATATTCAATGGAAGAATAAGAATTGAGTTAGAATTCTTTTCAAAGTATTACAAAACATTTCTCTAACACAATCATATGATTAGATGACGGACTCATGACATTGAAATGTTTTAAGCGTCTATGCAGCTACTGTACATTTAGCTAGTATACCTAGGCAGTCTGAATATTAATAAATGGTCATGGATAGCCCTAAAGCAGTGTTGGTAAACAAACCCACCCATATTAAATTTCCCTGGATTTTTTAAATAGGTGGGTTTTTTAAAAAATATATTCACCAATTAATTGACGCACGATCGAATTTGAGACAGATATTGATAATAGGTTATGTCCGATGCCAAATCGTAAGCTCAACGCTGTATTCTAATTTAAATATCAAACTACTCAGAACATAATATTTCTTCATTATCTGAAATTCACGTCTTATTAATTTTATACATGCGAGACAATTCTTTCGGTATGAGATATGAAGACATAATTCAGGCTTAGCGTCTAAATGGGTTAATCAGCGTTTCCAAAGTAAAATCTCTGAGAATCCGCGCAGGCCAAGTAAATCCGCGCAGATGGACCCTAACCCCCTTTACATTGCAGTTGTAAGACCATATTTGTGATTTTCTGGATTTCATTTTCTTGCATATTCATAAATTAATTCTACATAGTGATGTGCAACTTTTACTTTCAATCTTAAGTAGACTTTCGATGGAACCTGATTGGGTCACTATAACTGTTTCTATCAATAGGGTCAACATATTGTAACTAGTAGTACTAGTAGGTAACTATAAACAAAGCGTAGTGTAGTAGGTACTGTATTTTCAGTAATAATCAAAGACTTCACAAAACAAAATGAACAAGAAACTATTCCGGTACCAATATCTCTCGAGTCAAGTGGCATGGGAATGTGACTACAACAAAAAGTCTTCATGATAATTATTGCAAAAAAATTCAAAAGTAGCCTTATGGTCCACGTTTTACTACATTTCACGGTAACTGAGTGTGAAGGACATATAGCTTATCTGAATGTAGATGTACATATTGACAGAAAAATAAATCTTTTTTAAGAAAAATTGTATTCATCTATTGAATTTGTAACAACTTGAATTGAGGATGACGAGAAAATAGTCAGCACCAAGTGTCTTATCATTGTCTATGACGCCTCGTATCCATCAGTGGTTCGGTCGAAGGCAAAGTTCTCTTCAACTTTCTTTTGGACTCATGTTTTTTCGATGACACGGGAGCTGCATCTGTTATCGACTGTGCTTCTAGCATAAGCCTCTTGCTGCCTCCATGTATTCCATGGCCGTTTTCATCGCAAGGCTGTTTCCATTGGCCACGTCATCACAAGGCAGACGAAGTGGCGCCCGCGATTATTCGCTGAGACCTTCTATACACAGCAATCACAAAGTGCGATGAACCGATGGGAAATGTATTTACCTAATATACGCACGTATATCGTTCTCTCTCTTGGTTTGACTTCAGTTTTACCACTGCAACCTGATGAAGCGGACCTGACAAGTCCACGAAAATTTGTACATTTCTTTTATTTTATCTAACAAAAAATGTGTTCTATCAAATGTACTACAGAAGCTGTACATTAGGTGAACAATGTCTAATTTGAAATGATTTCTGTGAAAAACACCACACTAAGATTCAAAACATACTCAAAACTGAAAAAAGATTGTGACATCAAAATTCCGCGCAGCTGCGATCACTTTTGGAAACGCTGGTTAATAATTATGCATCCATATGAACTTGTAACTTTGACGTCAGTTGAATATCTAGTTTAG
The DNA here is from genome assembly GCA_907163375.1 of Prostheceraeus crozeri. NCBI lineage: Eukaryota > Metazoa > Platyhelminthes > Polycladida > Euryleptidae > Prostheceraeus > Prostheceraeus crozeri. Next base: position 792,413 of record CAJQUW010009290.1, read on the forward strand.
TATTTATTCCAATGAAAACAAATTTAGTGATACAACTGAGCATATAATATCCCGTCATTGATTTCGTCATACTAGAATTAATGATCCAAAAATGTTCATAAAAAGTGTGGCCATTACGAACATCACTAAAGAAGTATGGTAGCTCTTTACGAGTTAAAATTAAATGATACAACAGACTGATTAAAGCACCCAGAAACAGCAATAAAGGATAACTATAAAATTTTGCTACGAATGATCCGCTGCCGCTCCTTTAGAGCTGTAATTAGGCTACAAGTGTAATTGAAACAACTAATTAAATGGTTGTTCATGTTAAAGTTCCAATCTGATGATATACAACTTGCATTTAAAAATCCTGGCCTTATATTGAAGAAACTCAATCAATAATTATAAATAACCCAGTCTCCTATTTGAAAAACTCACCAAAATTCCTACTTAAAAAACTCAAAAAACCCATTGGTTTTTAAATATGCCATCCCTCCCGGAAGGTAAATCTCAAATGTAATTATTCAAATCTTCATTGTACGTGGCAAAGGATCCCCAAATGAAGGACTTTCCCCCAAAACATCAATAAGGCAGCTATGATCATTTTCCAACTTACTTCTTTGCCAAGACGCACACGTTTCACCTTATCTATCAGGTAAATAACAAGGTCAAACAGAGGACGGAGATTTGCCATGTCAGCAGCGTTCGTCATCCCTTTCTTACCCACTGAAAAGAAGATCAACTTGATGAAATGCGCTTAGTTACACGGAAACAAGAAATGTGATACAATACTACTCCACCTACATGCACTACGCAAAACCCTTTTCTATAGTCGATAACGATTAGCGCTAAGCGATGAACAATTCCACTCCGTTTCTTATGGACAAAAAGGTTGGGAACAAATACATTCGACGAGGGTTCATACAAATGCAAATACTTCTCATCTTATGATATCATACAAAATAGATTACTACTTTTTCAAATGTTAAAATAGAAAAAGTAGTATTTAAGTATTTTTCAGATAAACATTTGTTCATATTACCATTCAAGACTGTGAAGAGATTTTCAAGTTATTTGAGTGAGTGAAATTGACAAATATGCCAGAATGTATTTCTTCCCTCAAACATAAAAGCATCTTCCTTGAAGGTTCGGTCAATAGCGCAGTTAGATTCGAGCGAATTGAAGTCATTTTCTCTTGATGTTTCACGGAATATCGCTAACATTACTTGTTGATAATAAATCTAGTCAGATTTCATTAAAGAGTTGAATGGTTTTCAGTCGACATTCGTTACATCCTGAATTCGCTCGTGAAGTTTTCCAATGATTTTCTATCCTTCACGAACAGACTCTTAGGCTCCTCCTGTATTTCATCAAATTCATCTTTCGCAGTTCTTAAGAATGAATTAAGAAATAAAATTTTGTCCTCGATGTATCCATGTCACTTCATGCAAAACTAAGTGTCACAATCTTCTTATCAAAGTTGAAAGTAGAAAATTCCTCAGGTTTTGAAGAAGATCAACAGCAAAATTGCAGGTTTTAATGGCTCATAAATGGTCTTCTACAGAAGAATTAAAATCAGCTAACCGAGCACAGTATTTGAATTTGAAGATATTTTTAATTGGAACTTGGATGTGAAAATGATTGCTAGAAGTGGAAGCAATATGTGCATTCTACAACATTCTGTGCAGTCTGATGCATGTGGAGTCTATACTGCTCTTTTACAGTGCACTATCGCTTCTATAATCACTCGTAACAAAAAGGAACTTCTCATCCAATTTTCTACTTGAGACGTTTATATACAACGTCATGTGATTTTTCTCACTCAACGTCAGGTTGACATAACTTGAAATCAATGTAATAATGTCACTTAGTCTTTCGACGATTGTATTTTCCTCTCGCAAAATTCAAAATGAATATCCGAATCGCCCTCTAAGACGTTCATTCCGCTGGACTAATAACACAAGTTCGCACTCGTTGTAAGAACATATAAGCCTGCAGTGTGCAGATAATTAAGTTCTCAGAACCAGTGCACAACATACAGCTCGAATAACATTTATTTCTGTGTTATACAATATACAGTATATCCGAAAACCTAAAAAATAACAAGATCCTAAAATACTTTAAATGAAATTTACAGACTGGCAGAGTGGATCTCTTCTCCACCTATGCCTGATTCCAGTCTGGAGATGAGGGCACGAGCGTTTGATCTCATCCGGCAAAACAAAACTTTTCTTATTATTAGCTTGAATAACTGGCTGGCTGAAATATGCAGTCCAAATTTTCTTAATCAGTGTTTTCCTTCGAAGCTACCATGACTCAGATAATCGCATAAAGGGGGTGTCACACGGGCAAACTTATCGTCCGATAAGTTCGCCGATAAGTTTGCTCAAGATAGCACCACACGATTACTCGTAAATCGCAGAGGAAGATGTTACCAGAGATAGGATGCTATTGATAGAGATGGAAAATGGCTTAGGACCCGTATCAGGGTGTGTGAGTATTAATGCACTCTAATCTATCTCTTTCCTCGTCTGGATTCAGACAGATTTATTAAACTACAAAGACAGCGAAACACAAATGGATTTCCCGTATAATTCGACCTGACACGTCCCATTATTCGTCATGTCAGATGATAAAGCGGTCAGTCCAATCAAGCGACAGAATTGGAGCAAGTTTGAATGAAAATATTTCTAACTAGTTAGATCGGGGTTTCAGCAAACTTTACGATAAGTTTGCCAACAAGTTTGCTCGTGTGACACCCCTAGCAAACTTATTGGCAAACTTATCGGACGATAAGTTTGCCCGTGTGACACCCCCTTAACTGAAGATAACTCTAATCTACACTTATTATCTACATGAATATTCTGCAATGCAGATGATAGACAAAAATAAATAAATGATGCAAGTTCTCGTTAGAGGAATCTTAACATGATATCCCGAAGTATCGAGAGTTCACATCACATTCATAATACGACATAGGACAGCTTCACATACCTTTAAACCCGAAGAGAATACATTTCTTGATTTCAGGTAGCTTCGTTTGACTTTCGCTGAAAGAAACAAAATTTCATTTTACATAGCAGCATTTATTAAGACTTCATTAAGTCCCATGTTTAATAATGAATGGCATCATCAATGATCTTGAACATCAGTCGTATACATGTAGTTGTAGATTAATTAATGAAATCAAGATATGAAGCATATGGCTAACACAAACATATTCCATCATTTGAATTTGACTCTAGAGGAAAAATATGGTGAGTCACAGCCAAAATAACTGCTTTATTAATAGCTTTGGTCTTTAACATCTGCTATTGCAGGGTTTTTTAAGGTTTCGCTTACCCGCCCACTCCTAAATTCTCGGAGTAAAACGTCCGTGCGCTACAGTGACCTTTTGACCTCTAGCGTCGAAAGACGGACTACTATTAAATATTTGAAAAGTGATTAACATTTCAGACCACTCTGGCATAGCATGGTGCAATTTTCATGGAAATCGTCGGACTTCTTCATGGTGAGGAATGACGATTTTGTGTCGAAGCGTCCGTGCGTTATTTATAATCTACAGTATCTTTACTGCAAATTTGTTACGAGTTTTCAATTTCATTACACGGTTTCCAGCAACTTACAATCTGACGGGGTCATTGAACGTACACAATAGCACAATAAGAAGAGTGGGAAGACTGACAGTAAACTTATTTATTACCAATAAACTGCGTAGCATAGATATGAAATGATGAAACAGTATCAGGTCACAAAAAATTAACTATTTCAATCTCTGTAATTGTAAGTACTTAGACTTCTTTCAAGCCGCCATGCGATAAGTCGTCGTCAAATATATCGTCATCTGTATCTTCGTGTTCAGTATATACCAGCTCCTGCTTGCGTTTGCGTTCTTTCTAAAGTACAGTGAGACGCTCGATCTCTCGCAAGTTGGATGCGCCGCGTTCAGTCACTGCGTCGTTTCTTCATCTGGAGCCATTTTTGTGCCATCTCCTTTGCTTCTTCACTGTCGAGCCGCGCTGGACCATTAACTGAGACATTCAAGAGTGCACACAGCATTTCATCCAGCAGTCGGTTCCTTAACTTTGATTTTATCCGCAGCATCGTTGAGAATCCGCGTTCTGGCCAGCACGTCGATAGAGGGACAGTAAGTGCGATTGTTGCCACCTTCTGATGAGAAAGACGTCTGATGTAGAATGAATCCTTGCACAGGACTGCACATGCCTATGCAGCGGCTTTGCACTTCGTCAGTGGTTTCATGGAAAGTCGTTCTACAAAAGCAGGCCAATTGATTTTTATCCGCTCTGAGTCGTCAAGCAGATCTCTTAATCGGTGAATGAGAATTTGTATTTCCCTTTCGCCGTAATTCGCCTCACTTGTCTGGGCATTACCCTGGATCGAAGATGCTGAATGCTGACACGCATATGAATCGAAATACATGGGAGGTCGAGTCCGGTTTGGTTCAAACTAATAGAACATTTTGAATTAACCAGCTCAAAATCATTTAGCTCAAACTTTATGATAGAATCTCAGCAAGGGACTCCAGTGATATCATTTTTGTGGGTGAGTCATCGTGCTTGATTGTTCATCTAAATGACTGATCATTTAATCTTACTATATTTTCTGTCGTTTCGGTACAACGACTTGGATACTTAGAAAGAACTTTTCCGCGGATTGATAGCCTGGCAGATAGATAAATTAGTTCCTTACGCGGATAGAGGACTCAGAAAAGTCTGTTTGAGTTGAGCAGATACTGTCTTAAATTACGCTCAGATTTCAGAATATAAAATCAGGTTCCTGGCATTTAGCGGAAGGGTGCATGAGGATAAAGAGGAAGCTGAAGGTACTCTTACTGGACCGCACTAACATCTGAAATTTCCCCGCGGCCAAATCGGGCGCGTAGATGGACTTTAAAAAAACGCTGTACTATTGTGAGAACAACAGCACCCTCTTTCACTCACTCTTGATTAGGAAGTTTAGGACCCGAGAACTGGTCGGAGATATGAATGTATTCGATCTGTTCTTCAAACCGACGTAAAGTGGCTATCACTCGATGGTCGAGTATAGCTTCAGCAGCTTCACCGCACTCCGAAAGTAGAACGAAATTGTCGGACACACCAAATCGTGACATGGACTTCCGACCTTCTTTACAGAAGGTAGCGATGTCCTGATAGTCTTTCATTAAACCGTTGACACGCTTCCTGTTTGACACGGCCAGAACGAAGCTGTCCATCTCAGTCTCTTCCATGACCACTTTCACTATCTGAAAAGAAAATGCTGTCATGATGAGAGAAGGCATTTCATTCACTGTTTTCAGTTGCTCACTAGATTATTTTTCTTTTCTCAATTATCCTAACTTATCGAAAACAAGCAATCAGAGCAAGCTAGGAGTGAGTCAACCACAGAGTTTGATTCATCTGCGGGCGCTTCGGTTTCCTAGAAAGGAAGGGTTGTGTGTAACCAGAGCTGGAAAAATTCCTCTGGAGCACAGAGCTGGAATTTTTAATTCCAATTCCATAATAAGATTCAATTCCGATAATTTCATGTCGCGTATAGTGCAGTATGCTAATGTATCTAACATTTGTTCGTTCCAGTGTAACCCATGTGCCCTTATCCTATGCTCGTTGCTCCTGTGTGCCGTTCTCTGCGTCGTTCCTATGTGCGTTCTCATATTCATAGTTCATATTTCTTGTGTACATGTACGTGTATATATGCAAGCGGTCAGCTTACGCCATTTTCGTTTCGTAAACGAGATATTCAATATCTCGTGAAAAAAAAAGAAAGAAAGAAAATTAACGGCATGAGAATCAGACGTGAGAGAGAGATAAAGATGTGCGAATGAATCGATATAAACTGACTGAAGAAAGAAATTCATTGTGCGAATAACGTGATTGTGATGACAGAAAACCACGACGATAACAATGATATTGAAAACTGGACTAATGGTATTTAAAAAAGGAGATTAAAAATTCCGTGATTATGAACGAAATGATGTCGGGTCGAAGCTAGCGGGCAGAGGATTAAAGGAAACTTTCCATTTTCAAAGAAAGTGGATTTATCGTCAAGTCTCAATAATTGGTTATAACTTAGAATACGTTGATGAATTTGACACAACAGGCTACCAACAACAACACAAACGACATCTTCAGCTGCTGTGAGAACAACTCCGGACTCTCGCGTGTGAACTTAACTACAGAAATAACAACAACAACTGCCCGCCAGAGACAACCACACAGCAGCGTTATACAGCAACCACATCAGCGAGCGCGATTGAAGATTGACGGTATAAGTGACACTGATATTTATGATATTATTTTGGTATAAATGAGTCCGATCGAATTGAAGTGAATTCAACATTAAGAAGTGAACTGTAAGTTTAACGTTTTTCTTTTATCGTTGCGTATCGTATCTATATAACTATAGTCCTAAAATTAATATTAATTACTATATAATCCGCAAGCTACGCACGACTTTTTTCCTATCTCTGTGAGGTATTAGGAATTCCTTTTTGCCCACTTAATAAGCTCCTCGATGTGCCGGCGATTTCGTATTAGTCACACTTGCCATCGCAATCTGCGAGAATAATTGCCGAAATGACTGCCTCTGCGAACGGCGCAAAAGGCAAGGCTTGAAAATGTTTAGCGTATAACATGTTCTGTGGGTGGGATGGGCACACCAGAGTTGCGGAAGAATGGACGGATTGATGCCAGGGGTTTGGGGATGGATTGACGAGGAGTACAGTTGAGGGTGGGGGGTTGGTTTCTTAGAGATTGAGGGGAGCCGGATGATTTACTGGATAGGGTTTTTTCGAGTGGGGATGGGATGAGCGTGAAGGATAGAGAGGTGGGGTATTGGAAATGTGTTAAGGGGTAGGTCGAACGGGACGGGCGTGAGGAGGAAGGGGTATGGGTGGTATGGGATAAATAGAGCGAGTAGGGGTCACCGGGTATGAAGGATGCCAGTCAAGCGTGATACATTGGGGCGAAGGTGTGGTTGTTGCTACTTTTGGGGGGGGTTGTAGGGATGAAAGGTTTCAGCAAGTGACTATGTCAAGCTCTTGGTCGAGAGTTTTATGGCTTTCTGAAGCTGTGTTATTGATATTGTAATCTTGGTGGTCCTTTCTTTCCTACGATGTGTTTATGACGATTTTGGTTGTTTGGTGCGGATGGGTGAGGGGGGTGTGTATGCGGGTTGGTGAATGGATGGGGTTGGTCGGGGAAGGTACTTTGTGGGCGAGGGTCGGCCTCTGGGAGGGGAGTCTGTTAATTTAGGTTGATGTGTTGGGGGGGTATAATTCGTTGTCGAAGTGGGGGGTGGGATTGTGGGATATCTGAGATTGGGGTTTGAGTGATGGGAGTGGGCTTTGTTGTTGTCGCTTTAATGAGAAAAGGGGGTTGGGGTAGGAGGTGAGAATGGCGGGGGATTTAGTTTGTTCTACTCCCCTGGTATAGGGATCGCGTGTGGTGTCTTGAACAGGGTACATCTACCTACCCTGTGATTTTGCCTACATAGTGACCACCGCGAATTTTGAAATAGTAGTGCAGCAACAAAATTTCTTCCATTTTGGTGTCAAGGTAAAACGAAATGATGATGCAGACTGCGGCATAAAAACCGTGACTAAATTTTGAAGTAGCATAACTTTCTCATCATGCAACAGAAATTAACAAATAAGCTCTCATTTTAAAGCCAATACACATCTTTATTTCAATAATCAATATTGTAATTGCTGCATTTGAGTATGAGAGTATAAGGTTCATGCAAAACAGAAGAACTCGAAAGCCAAGAAACTAGATGAAAGGAACAACGACTGAATGGAAAAGCAAGCCTACTTCTAATTCTTCACTGAAACGGTGATCATCATGGTACAGTCTTTCTGTTGCAGATGATCACACAACATGAATTGGGTGATGATTAGATCAACTTTCAGCAATCACGCTTTGTAACAGGACGCCAAAAATTCCTCCAAAGTCTCCGCGTCCCTTCCAATTCACGCTTGGAACATTTCCACAAAGTAATTTTATAATGGATTGTTTGGCCTCACATCGAACGCACACATGATACAAAGGGCTTTATGGCAGTATATACCATTCGTGTACTACATTCATTCACTTCTATTGCGTCAGTCGAAGCAGTAGCGAACCTTGCGCAGCAAATTGTAAGGAATGCTTTAATGCACAAGGTAATTGGCTTTCTAACTTATGTCTAAACCAATCCTAAACATCGTATTTATTTGTTGCAATTAAACCGAGTGCAGTGTCTAAACTCATATTTCGCTACGCTCAGGACACTGAAGCATGGGAAATGAAGTTCATCGTAAGCAGTACAAAATGCAAATTTCTGCTATGTTTAGATATATTTTGAAAACTTTTTCCACATGCGTTCATACCTCAAGTGCACCTGTACTCGGTTATATAATTACATTTTTTTGCATCGCTATTAGTATGATGTATTTTTTAAGCAAAACCTCCCACTCGGGACACTAGGCAATTTTGAACTGATTTTTTTCTTCCTGATGAAACGAATCTCAATTCAATATGAAATGTGCTCATATTAGGCAATACGATGCAGTTGTTCACATTTTTGAAAATTCAGCTATATTTGTGCATTAATCAACCAAACATTTTTCATTTACTTAGTAATTAATATGCGTATTGAAATGCTCTAGAAGCACTGAATTACAAAGTAAGTCATTTGCCTTTCCCTCATTATTATAAAATTGATTAATGACATGACATCTAATTTCATTTTAATTCCCATTGCATACTATGAATGCAGCAAGGGAAGAAGTGAAATTCTTAAAGCTGCATTTGAAAGTCAATTCGAGGGCTTATATGATGCTAAAGGGTTGAAGATGCCAAATGGATTTCAGTTACTAACACATTCTATTTGAATTACCTCTATAACAGCAGAGTTGCTAGACAACCAAACTTATAACAATCTATAGACATGTCCTTGTCAACAAGTCCTGTAAAGAAGTATAAGTAACCCGGATTTCACCCTTCCATCTGTCAAAAAAGGATTATGTTTTTTTTGTTCAAATAAATCAAAAAACTAATGAGATACGTCGTACAATCGCTCATCAATTTGTGTGTGATTAGATCTGTCAAAGAGCGTCTACAGAAGGTAATTGATAGAATGAGTACAGTAAGAAACTTAAGCCTGATTCGGCATATGTGGATCTATTTCCAAAATAACTGGCAACACTGCAAGTAAGTATTCAGGTAACTTTGCAGTCACAATCGTCAATATTTCAATGTTTCAATATTCATTACACCAACACTGGTTTTTTTTACTAGTAAACGTTTCACGACTGACGTATGATCAGAATTTTCGCGAAATGCCTTACGTTACGGTTGACCTACACGACACTCGTGATGTATCAGTTGGTAGTATAGTTTAATTAGTGAAAGACCGCAGCTCGGTACGAGGCATATAAGTTTCAGGATTCCGGTCTGTCGTTCTTATTAGTTGTAACTTTCCATGACCTGGAGAGCTATCAGCAAATGAAGGCTGCCCACCTCTCACATCACTCAGACTCCGCGCCTGAGGTTGGACAGGGCGCAGTAAAAAGGTAATGCGCGCTGATCGCACTGATACGTCCCTTTAGAGAAATCAAAAATACAATTTTCTGTAATATGCAGCGACTTCATCAGTTTTCTGACCATGTTGTCAAGTGACATTGAATCAGACTGGTCTCTTATCCATCGCAAAGCTGACATATTTCCCCACTATAACGTCTCCACGCACACTTCTTTGAACTTTGATTTGATAACCAAGTCACTGATGTCCATATGCTGATTTCTCTACATGTGATCAACACTTGATATTGTAGATAAGAGAATTTCATGTGCTTTACAGCACTAGACCCGTCACATCTTGAGAAAGATTTTACTATGTGTAACCAAGATCCGGCTAGGGTTTTGGAGATCTGATTTGAAGACACTATCTCAACGTCGGCTTTGACGGAGTAATCATCGGAACATGAAGCGAAATAACCCGCTGTGGGGATCTTTGTGATCATCTTATTGCAGTATAATAATGACTACCACAATGCGGGCATTGAAAGGGATTTCAACAGCTACGCAGTCAGACAGACGAAGATGCAAATCGGCTTTTACGAGACTTCCACGCAGTTTGCAACTGTTTAAAGAGATTGTTCTACTAGCATTTTGAAATATCAGTGATGAGGAAAATTTTAGTTAAGCTAATGATAGGACATGAGAATTTCCAAATTTCCAACTTTTAGCTATTGTATGATGCATCCTTTGAAAAAAGAAATTCATCCTTCACAATTGTTTGATTAAATTCATCCATTAGGATCTTTGCTCAAATGGTCCACATTCTAATACTTGATGTAATAACATGCTCAAAAATTAAAATTTACTCTATCTTGAAATGTCTAGGGTCTTCGGACAATTTTGCTCTTGATTTACGTGAACTCTCACGCATTGTGAATAATGAAGTCATAAGAACACGTCATCTTGAAAGAAACACATGAACTTGAATAATGATGAAGTTATAAGGCAGTTGTAGTGACTGTGTTATCGTGGCACAGTGGTTTAAGTACTTGGCCTAGGGATCCTTTGGTTCGGAGGTCGAGCCCCGAGTGTCATAGGAAGTTGGCAGGAGCAGCATCCAGACTAAAAGTACCACAACGTTCCACGAACGCCCGATCAGCGCTGTCGAGGAGACCCCCCTCTGTATGGGGAATAGCACCGTTAAGGCCTTATTTTTTTAGTCACACACACCATGCAATACTTTAATACATGCATAATCAAATTGACGATTATTAGCAAAGAAGATCGGACATTATGAAAAAATGCTTCCAAAAAATAAAACATGACATGCATACAGGCTTATGAAGCATATAAAAACGAAAATAAAAATACACTATTTGCATGCATAGTGCATGTGCAAATACATATAAGCATTCATGCTTGGTACATCTATAAAAATATTCAAGGCCTATTTACGTAGTAACGAGCTTTTGAAGTAGCAAGAAACTAAAAACCTAGGTGAGCTTTAGGGCATTGACAGCGACCCTGGATTTCTTCAAAGCTGTGTGCCATGACAGTTGATGGCTTAACGTCACTATCCCCCTAATTACTGGGAGCTTGGACGGTGCTGAAACAATAAGATTTTAATCTGGAGCGGTATGATTTTTTAGTCAGGATGCCCTTCCTGACGACTTCCAAGGACCTCTTCGGGGTTCGACCTCTGAGCCGAAAGATCGCCAAACACTTGACCACCGTGGCACGGAGATTACTTATAGCTGTTCATCACAGCTACATTAGCGGGTGGGATTTTCCAATCGCTCCATAATAACACGTAAGCAATCAAAACACTTCAAACAATTTCAATATTCAGGATTAAGTTCAAGCAGTAGCTGAACGTCGATCATGTCTTATCAAACAACAAAATTAACTGCCTCATTGATTGACTGACGTAACAGCTTCAGCGACACTGAGCAATTGAAAACCTTAAATCAACGATTCTGATTATTCGACAGATTTGCTTGCGGAATATAATTGAGCATGATGTTGGACATCAGATTTAGCACATCCCTCCATTCACTCTCATATCCCATTGTCAAAAACAGAAACATCAAATGCATGTAGTTCTTACGCTGTAAAAACGCCTACATGTGCTATACGCCGGCAAACTGTTCAGGGACGATTGAAAAAAAACGGAGAAACGGAAAAACGACGATTGAAAAAACGGAGGTTGCAAAGAATGGCAATCTGTTCATTCTGACGGGACAGGTATCCAAAGGAGGAATGTATCAATCATGACTGGAAGCTGAAACCACCGGTAGCGAGGACTAGTTGAACAGAATCGCAATAGGATGGGGTTCAATGGGAGCTGCGGTGGTGAGTATGCTCAAAATATTAAAAGACCGACTACGCTATTTTTAAACGGCTAATGAATGCTTTTTCATGTCAACATTATAATTCTGAATTATGATCCGGCGCTTAGTGAGTTGTAGCTAAGTCAGAAAAGGTTTCCAGATAAATTTAATTGCATGCTGTTGGGTACGACATGAGTGTCTGAGAGCGGAATTGAGCATCTGCCGGAGCCTTATTGGTGGATTGGCCAGAACAGACGCCAACTCCGCTTCTCGTATTGGGTAAATGAACCTTGTTTATACTCGGAAGCACATTCGGCAAGGACCCTTTCTTCCATGTGACCCAGTTGCTATTTATACCACTCTCATTCTTTTAGTACTGAGTGTTTGTGCAAGAACGCAGAGTGTACCTATTTTAAAAGTCCTAGGTTTGACTCGACCAAAGTTTGAACCAAGGTCTCCCGAACGCAAAGCGCAAACTCTCCCACAAGGCCACAGCGCTGGTGGTAGCAACCACCGTTTCGAAGAAAAACTTCATTCTGAATGTTACAGACAACCTAGTGTGGTCATGCCTATTGCGACTTTATTCTTCGTTGCTCAATGCTGTTGTTCTGTGTCAGCATTGATCATTACTACAAAGTGTGTGTCTCACGAAGTTACTCCAATAAAAATGCAGCAAAGGGTGGTTTCCTTTGACACTTGGATGTCCTATCCGATTTATGCTGCTAGGTGTCTGGTATAGTATTCAGTGTGGATCAAGTTGAAAGACCCTAATGTCGAAATACAAGCAAAGCGAACGGTCAAATCAACTTACCACTTGATCGTACGCTGGTTTCATCATCCTTGCAATGACATTGACAAGATCCTGTCGCTTCACCATTTTTAATTCGACCAGCATTCCTTCGCACGCCACTCTTCCACTGCACCAAAGAGAATATACGTGCTCAGCATCCCTCTGCAGCTCCCCAACTCCGCTCGGTGCTTCTTTCGACTTTCCGTCATCACCAACCACTGCGAAATTATTCTCCAATAGTTCCTTGTGTGATGACAGCCATGCGTTCACCAGACGTGTATTCTTCGACTTTCCGATCAAGAAGTTGAGGAAGTAGACCAAGAGGCCGCCAATCATTAACATTTCTACATAGAAACTTTCCCAGTTGGTGGTGAGATGTTGGGGAACTGAGGTGATTTTCAATGTTGGCTCGCCTTTGGCGGGACCAGAAGATCCGCTGCTGCCCTCCATGCTGGGAGTGGCCTCTCCTTCAGCACCGCCGCGCTTGCCAATGCCGCCATGCTTGCCGGGATCGAAGTTTTCAAACTCATCAGTGTCACGTAAATGACTGAAGTCATCGTCCTCGGCTGAGTCAACGCGAGCCTCGTCGTCTTTATCTTCAGTCTGAGTTTGTCGAGAAGCTTCATCAGGAGTTGCAGCGGGTTGCTCTGATGGAGGCGCGGTAGGATGGGGCTGCTGCTGTCCTTCTCTTTCGCTCTCTTCTCCTCCTGCTCCTGCTGCTGCAGCTGCTTTCTGCTGCTCTTGGTGCAGTTGTTGCTGTTTTTCCTTCTGTTGCTGTTCTTTCTGCTGTTGATGAATCTTAGGGGTATCTGGAAAAGAATATGGGGAATGCAAGTTCAGAATTCAAATTTATGGCAAAAGAATTGTCATACACCCCCGACGTAGTAAAAGAGACACTTCGTTTTAAAAAAAATTTCAATGGTTTTTCAAATGCGCTGTGACTATGCAGTGATGATCTGAGGTAAATATTTTTAAGACATGCAGACCGTATAATTAATAAAGTCGCCTTAAAATTGAATGTTTGAAGCTATTAAAGCATTTTGCAATCTGATGATGTGCTAAATTAGATACAGTAACCACTAAAAATAATGATATAAATGATGCCAAGTTTATTAGAAAAGCATCATACTAAAACAGACTGCCTCTGATATTACATGGATGATTTCTCCCTGCCATTTATGCTATCCATTTAATATGTCGTGATTTATGGCGATAAATGACAAGTATATTTTTAGGCACTCTGCTTCCAGTGCCACTCTTATTTTCTTCCTCATGCATTTTTTCATCCCATTCTGCAAAATTGTCATCATTATGAATTGCCGAATGTCATGTCATCCTATGTTATCAGCATGTTTCTGTATGATAGGAAAGAGGCCTATGCTCTTTTGACACTTGACACTGTCAAGCCATCAAGCTGAATCAAGCACGGACAGCCTGCAATCCACTCATTTTGCACTTGTAAATTTTAATGATAAAATGTAATCACCAAGCTTACTTAATTCACCTTCACTCTAGTAGTGGTAGAATGGCAAGTAGGCCATAACGTCAGGAATTATGACTATTATTCCAATCCTATGTTGACAGTCTGGGTATTTGCAAAACAAATTTAGAGTGAAAAAAGTTTATACTTTTTCAAACTTAGGGTAATTGAGGGCACTACGAAACAAGCCTTACATTCGTCAGGATCCTCGAATTCGGCGAATTCGTTATCACTTGTCTCTGCAACGCCATGTCGTCCATTCTTCGAAGATTGGCACCAGCTAAGTGAACACAAGAGAGTCACTATAAAAGCTCCTAAAATTTTCTTTGTCATGTTATCTGCAAAAGAAAATAAATGCTGCATTTTGACTGAGATAAATTGACGGACACAAATAAAGATAGCAACACTACAGATGGTTTGCAACTATGTTTTATCACCACTAAAATTTTTTTGATCTTCTAACAAATCAGTATGATCTAACTGGAAATAAATGATCGAATGTTTTCTACTGGTAAATGCTGAATTCTCATCCTTAGCATTGCTACGAGCCACGAATGAAGCTAGGTAGGGGCTACTAAATGAAAATCAGATGATAAAATAATAAACAAGAGCAAAAAAGCAGACCTAACCTGATCAAGTTGACCACATCACAACCCTGTTTGCATTACTCTTGAAATATACCAACTAATAATGTATTCGTCCTGGAAAGTGGTCTGGGAAAGCTGATATCAAAGCTGCACCGTGCGAACAAAATAGCTATTCGAGCGACTCACAGACGTGTACGTAGTAATAAAACAGAAGAGATGTTCAGTACTTTCAAATAAATTAAGCAATTTATCCTTAAAACTTAAGCATACCAGCAAAGATTGCAAAAAATTTAAAAATCTCAGCACAAAATCCGTCCTGTCAAAAAAAACATTTTATGCTGCATCAGGGTTGTTTGATTTAAATCATTAATTTTAATCATGATTTAAATCACTTTGATTTTTATTGTCTTTAGGTACGAAAAGTGTGTTTACTGTCGAACAAAAGTAGTAGCCCTTACTAATAGTATTACGTCAGATAGAGATAAAACTATTCATCATATCGATTAATATTCGTTGCCAAGTAATAAAGATGGTGTGGGCGCACATCTGCTAACCTAAAGTCAATCCCAAAAGCTTCAGATTGTCATGATGGCTGGTCGAAAACTAGACGATATTTGGCTGAGCTTCGAACGTCAAACGAGGCTGTCGAGTTAAAGTGTCTTAAGTGTGAAAAGATGATGCAAGGACTTGTTGCTCGCATGAAACAACATTACCACTCTTGTGTTCCGAAGATTTCACACAGCAAATCCGACGAATCCAGTGTTGATGGCATCTCGCCGTTGGAAAATGCACATGGATGTGCAACAATCAGTGCACCCTCTTCTCTTCAATTCCAATCGAGCCTGCCCACATGATCTACCGACCACAGCAACATGAAATTTAAGAACAGGAATACTAGCACATGCTGAACGACTTCATCCTAAAAACCTCCAGCGACAAAAAAGACGCTTTGGACATGCAGGTGGCTCGTTTTGTTTATGCAGCGAACATTCCTTTCAATGCAGATGAACATCCAGAGTTCAAAAAGCTCATATCCATGTTGCGGCCCGGTTATCCGACGAATGACTGAGGCTCTTACTCCACACCACTATCTTGCAAATATGATCGATCCTCGCTATCTAGGAAATAAATTATCCGATTCTGATGTTGACGCTGCTAGGAAACTATTGACTGACAAATATTCACCGTTGTGTGAGGCATCCGTCAACCTTCGCGCCAGAGCGAAACCGTTCATGAACTATTTGTTCTCAGAAGAACTTATAAAGAAGGTAACCCCGATAACTTGGTGGAAGTCACAGAACTTCGATGACGAGGTGATTGATTTTGTTGTTCCACTTCTGTCTGCTGTCAGTTCAAGTGCTGATATTGAACGAATCTTTTCTACCTACGGATTAGTCCACAATAAACTTCGCAACCGACTGGGTAATGACAAGGCTGCCAAGGTCGTTTATATATATAAAATATTGAACTCCTAGCTGTCGAAACTCCAAGACTCAGAATTATGACTTGCTTGTTTTCGTAGTCTTTGTTTGATTGAGCTTAGCATTATTGAATATGATCGATTTGATCCTCCTGTTATTTGTTGTTTGTCACAACTAGTACACAATCGTTTACCTAAATACACTGCTGCTTTTGATTGTGCCATGTTCGCTGTATTCTTCTAGAAACTACCAGACCAACACATCTCCACCAATGAACTAAAATATATAAGATAGTGTCAATCAATTTGAAGAATTTAGTCATGTTTTGATTTAAATCAAATAAATCATGATTTTTATCAACTCTGGCTGCATGAGAACAGAATGAAGCTGAATAGTCAAGATACAAGCACCGAAGATACTGAAAAAACTCAGGTCAGTTCAATGAAAAATCTAGAAATGTAAATAGAATTTGATTGAATTTGACGATGATACAAGATGACTTAACACACTTAACAAAGAAAATGACAATACTTCTATCTCAGAGGCACTATTTGCTGTTTAAATTCTTAATGGTAGAGTACGAAGACGAGAGACCACGTTAACAGCATCAGATATTATGGAATCGATTTGAAACCCATTTACAGACAAATAACTAAGAGCGAATGGTGGCTGCATTCAAAGACAATGCGCTTTCCAAAATCAATAAACAACAGAATTAGTTTTCTATCATAGATCGAAGGCCTCTTCTAGACGGAGATTTAGTATCAAGATCAAAGTTACAATCACAAGAGATTAGGTGGCTGCCTCAAGAATTCAGATTCCCAATAATTCTGCTGAAACAACATGGGTTAACTATCTTAAATGTGAGAGGTGTGCATAATGAAGATGATCATCCTCTTACAGTGAACGTTGCATCAAATGAATTGACTAAGAAGTATTGCATAATTATTATGAGGTCTGTGCCTAAAACAGTTCAAGACAAATACGTAATTTACAAGATTAATAAAGCCAAAATAGCCAAACCACAAATTGCACCGATCCCAGAATACAGAGTTTCGAAACCTTTACAAACTTTTGTCGACGTTGGAAGACTTTGTCGGTCCGCTCGTAACCAAAAGTGCCGTGGGAAAGTCAGAAATAGTATAATAGATACTTTGCGTTATTAACATGAAAGCACAAATGGGAGGTGCACTGTGCACACCAAGAGCTGACATTTTTCTTTGAATGATAGTAGCTTTATTAGGGCCTTTTCCAGAATGTGTGATCGGAGAAGTTCAAGAGAGGTGGCAGCTGATAAAGCCATATGACTTTCGTAAAAACTGAAAAAGTGATTGTGTAATGCTCCCACAAAGAAGAATTTCGATAGAATTGCTATTAATATTGTTTTAGGGCGTCAAAGACCCACATTTTATTTGAATAAAACACAATAAAAACGCCGAGCTCCTAAAAGATGAGAGACAATAATAATCGAAGAATCAAATGCCATTTCAATCCTACGCATGGGAGCAACTTCGGGGTAACTATTTGCATAGCCTTTTACACTTCTATCGAATGCCAGTGTAAGTGATTAGAAGCTACAGACAGCATTTTGTCGTGTTGTGGCATCTTAAGCTCAAGACCATCAAGCGTGACAAGTATTAGTAATGACATTATTTATGAATTTCCTTTGACACCTAACATCTTAATTGGAAGAGTAAATCCTGGAAAATGTTCTTACGACACGTGATGCAGTTTACGTACATCCGACGCGAAGGTGGCGATACGCTCAAGGCTTGGTTTACCACTGTTGGTTGATATGACAGAAGGAAATTCTACAGGACTATTGAAGTAGAAAGAGGTGGTTCGAGGGTACAGAACCAGAACGAGTTTCTGCAGGGAACGAGGCCGAAAATGAGACTTTCACATAATGATGTACACCCCATGCTTACTACGAATCGGTGCGTGTGCCGAGTTCTAGTGGGTCCCTCTTCTTGTCAGACAGGATCAAAGAAAAACACATTTTAATCCAATGGGACGCAGGTTGCAGTTTTTGGCTAAAATGAAATTTATGCTTTCTCTGGTTTAACGAAAAGTACTAAGCCTAGAGTTATGATTTTTGATACAGAATGCCTTCAGGTCATTTCCTATGATGTTCATGCACCCCTGTCTATGAAGCTAGACACATTATAGATTTGGCGAGCCTCTTGATGTCGGCAAACACAACGATTTTGAGCAACTTCATCCACATTCCCACATACATTGCCGATCAGAAGCATGATAACAGCACATGCAAATCATAGGAAATGACCTGGAGACATTCCATGTCATATATTATGACTCTAGATTTAACACTTTCCAGTTGATAAGAGAAAACATAGAACATTTCATTCTAACCAAAAGTCGCAATCTGCGTCCCGTTGGATTAACATGTGTCTTTCTTTGATCCTGTCTGACAAGAGGAACAACTATAGCTCGGCAGACGTGCAGATTCGTAGTAGGCATATGGCGCACATCATTCTGTGAAAGTCTCACTTTCGGCCTCGCTCCCTGCAGAAACTCGTTCTGGCTGTCGGACTAGTAAAAGATAATCAAGCTGTGATCGTGCTGGAACATATGTCGCTGAGTGATAAGTGGAAACTTGGAAGGATAGAGAACCTATACCGAACTGGTGAAGGAGTTGCGAAATTTGTAGATGTGACCGAAGACAAGTCAACAATTTGTGCCCGCTAGAATGTTGAATCGGAGTTGATTAAAAGGAGGGGGTGTGCTGTGAAAAATGTTGACTTCTAATGTGATGCCATAATGAAGATTTCCTCCCGCGATGCAGCTCATCATTCAGGGCCTTAAGAACAAAATACTTACTCTATTTAGATCACAAAAATGTTTCTATACGTTGTTGTATTAACATGATATTGACACCGAGCCACTTATTTTCATGCATCAGGCGGACGATGACAAGAATGAGGACAAGAACGTAGATGAAGAAGTTCAAGGAATGATGTTGCGAAAGAAGTATCAGGAAGTTCCAAGAGTGAAAGACAAGAGTTCCGGTGAAAGTGCCGACCTTTTTTCTGGGAAGGATTTTTCGAGAGCTTTTGTCGCCCATTAAGACATTGTTCAGCAGATGCAATGATGGGATGCAAGGCTTTTTGGCTTCCAGTTGATACTACCAATAAGTAGTGTTATAATGAGTAGTAAGCTTATAAGTAGTGTTATCAGTAGGGCTGCGCACCCGTTATCGGCTGGTGCACTGAAATGCACGAATTTCGATCAAATTGATATTTGCTGTTAAGTTTCAGCTATGATAAGCTAATTTCTTATCTTGTCTTAGTCACACAAACTGGAGAGAAAATGTCTTGAGCACATAATATCATTAAGCCAACTGGCAGAGATCATTCAGATCAAGTTTTGAATTTCCAGACCATAAAATGGAACATCAGCTCTCGAATGGTGTGTGCAGCGTGTTTATAAGCGGTATAATTGAAATGCTGGAGAATCGTTGATTTATTGAATTTATGCGTTCCTGAAACATAGTGCATCCTTTAATTGATTTATTAAAAAGTTTTATTATAGAAATCATGTACAGATCATGATCTTTCAAAGTCATACCGAATACAAAAGATAGAGAGAGAGAGAAAAAAAGAAGTTAAGAGTCAAAATAACTTGATGCTCCAGCCAGAACCAGTTCGTGTCTGCCAATCTCCCCTAGATTCATTGATAGCATTGCTCGGGAGTTATGGCGCATCAAAGCGATGGACATTTTTCTCATGATGGCCTCCCGTGCCTCAGAAAAGGTCACTGAAGTCTGAGTGGACAGTCTGGAAGCAACTCGAGAGAATGTGTAGAGAGCTTCTTCTCCCATGAGCCATAGGCTGTATCTGCCATCGGAATGCATATCCAGCCAAGCTCCTCACATTTGTTGTCGTTGGAGGTATGCTTTCTTTTTTCAGCCGCCAACAAGGTTGACCCTTCCGTTGTGCTCGCTCCTGGAACAGTGTTATTGATAAGCGGATGCACAACAGTCAGGTCAACTGCTGCTGGACGACCAAGACTCCAATCTGGCAGGAGAATGTCTGCTGGTCTTCTGTTTGGGTCGGAGTGACCACAACCGGCGCCTTTTTCGATGGCAGGTCGGAGGTTTGCCCATTCGCAGATTTGGTTTAGCTGATCACGCAGAGCATTATGCCGACTTGTCACAAAGCTTCCCCGCTTACATGTCAAAGCGTGATGGCCCAACGGATCTAATGAAACTCCTGGACATCTTGGAGACAGAGTTTTACCAGTCGTCATTGGCAAGCCGAGCCACCATTTTATCAACACTTGAAATTCTTCGGGTGATAGTCTGAAACCCAATCCAGGTGATGGAACAACGGTTAGCCATTTAGCCGCATCGGGTGAACTGACCGAGTGTAACCGAATTTGATGTGCAGGACTTGCACTGGTCATTAAGGTCTTTTGTAGTCTGGTATCAATGAAAGTTGACAGATGTTTTTGTGAAGGTGTCGATGAAATGAAGAAATCATTTGCAAGATGTTTTTGCTCTTCTACCATCGAATTATACGAGGAAATTGCCTGAAGGCAAGAGTCGTACGTTGTGGCATTGCTCCTGATACTCGCAGCGGGAAGTGATGCACTGAGCGATGCAAGATAGGCTGCTGAAGAATGTTTCATTGTCGACCGAACACCTAGTCCACCAGAACATACTTTAAGTTGGCATTGGATCCAAGCCTCTTCCGATAGTTCAATGGCAATACTTTCTTCTAGAAATTTTCGAACTTCTTTGTCAAACTCTCCGAACGCTTTCTCGGTGCATTCAGGGGGAACAGTTCTTGCCAAATGAGTCATCCTACAGAACCCGGCACATGTCCTCAGCAGAGATAGAGAAACTTGTGGATCCCGTAACCGAGAGATATAATTCAGCAGCTGCAAGGATTTCACACGCTTATTCTCTATAAATTCGGAGCAGAAATTGTGATCTCCAACAGGCGAACCAAGTACCTCGAAATTGGCTGAATTAGATTTTAAGAAGTCAGGACTGAAGTCATCAAGGTTGCCTTTACCAAACAGTTCACATTTTTTAGTCTGCAGCTTGAGTCCTATATCACCACCTTGCGAACATAAAACTTCGTATGCCTTTAGAACTTCTTCTTTCTTTCCAGCAAGGATGCCGTCATCCAGATACCAACAATGGTGAAGTAATGAGCAAGAAGATTCAATTGCTTTGACAACTGGATGCAATGCTAGGGCAAAGAGGAATGGACCGAGTGGATCGCCTTGTTGAACGCCTTGACATGAAGAGATGCGTCCCATTGTATGCCATAGAAAAGGTTGACAACATAGCACCAGGTTATCCATTTGTGGATCTTCGGGAAGAGCTGATAGCATTGATCTAGAACCGCCTTTCTAGAAACCGAATTGAAGGCATTAGCCATATCCACTTTTAAAATGCAGAAGTCAGGATCATTCCAATGATCATGAGTCACTGCCCTGACGCGATGGATGATCTTTTCAGTTCCATTTTTACAGGAAACTCCTATCTGTAGAGGCAAGAAATATGTAATGATGTCTTGACGTATTAGACTACTTATGCACTTAGCAGACAAGCGACGTATAACCTCTCCCACGACGATTGGTCTGACATCCCAACTATCTCCTTTCGTCTTTTTCAAAGCAGTAAGATTTCCACCTGCAATGTATGGCGCTAAATCGATAGGAGACTTTCCAGAAATAAGGAGGTTAACCAAATGCCTTAAGGATGCCGTTAAACTAATTGGCAAAACAGCTTCACATGCATTAATCAAGTGTTGAACCCGAAGACCGGATGGCCCACAAGCTGTAGCCTGAGGAAACGAGCGTAAAATCTCCATCATGTCGGAAGAAGAAGACAACTGCAACAATTCAGTCTCATTGGAATATTCTGAAACGGATGGCGGAGGAACTTTGGGATGTTTGTCATTCAGTTTGGTCCATGTTATGTCGTTATTGGGGCACAACCCGCTCGATGACAAGATGCGGCACGCTTTCCCATATAGTCCATCTTCAGCCTGATCAATGGCTGCTGCAATTCTTGCAGCATATTCTTCTTGAGAACTTCTTGATTTTGGTTTTGAAAAAGTTGGTGATTTTGAATTAACTTTTGCTGCTTCCCACAATTCTTCTAGATGACCGTTGCTCCACTTGTCACATAGCATATTGATTGAAGTCTTGTGTTGATGTCTCTTTCCTGCACGCTTGGATGATGGTAATACGCATTTAGGAAGCATCAGCAACTTAGTCCACGAATCAACGGAGTTTTCATTGACAACTTGCTTGATGGCTTACGAGAGAACATAGCCAAATTTTTTGACGTGCTTTTGCTGGCACAAATTTTAGTGTTGGTCTTTGAAGTCGCATGACCTCGTCTAAGGAAGGTAACTTGAAAACGTGATTTGAATCAGTAACAGGCTCAATTGTGGTAGATGACTGACTTGCTTGTTGAGATGCACATTTTGAGCTATGTCTAGACCGAAATGATTCTGCAAAAATTCGATTGCATTTGCAAATATAACGACGATGCCGAAAAAGCCAAGAATCAGGAACTTGTCCGGGAAGTAATCCGGAGCAGTGTTTTTCCAAATGTCGAGTTACCATCGAGGAAGCAATCATTTCAGGGCAATTGTCCACTGGGCATGGACAGCCAGCTATTCGACTGCTATCTATGATACCAGGGTTTGCATGTTGAGATTCTGATGTGTCTGCACCTGTCATATCCATTACAGCTCGAGGAAATTTCAAAATACTAACTCAATGACGATATCTGACAAGAATCTCCCAAATTGGCATCGGAAATGACAATTTATGTATGGCAATAGAAAATTCCAAAAAAAAGGTATTCTAAAAACTGAAATTCCAATACTAAGCGATAGGCGAGAAAGTTTGAGATCAGAGCGAGCGAAAGTTGTAATGAAACAAGTATTGGAAGGGAAAATTCGAATCGCAAAATTATTCCACACTGAACAATATAAAAAGGATTGATATCCTATATGAAAAGCTGAAATAGTCCATTAATAAAGAATTGCGTAGATATCTGGCAGGAGCTGTAAAAATGTACGACCGTCCACTGGCAGCATAGATTGTTTGAGTAAATAGCAAAAAATAGTTCAGTGAGGGAGGGATCGAACCCTAGAACCTGTTCTCGACGGTTAGCCAACGAGGCAGTTAGGCCACCGGAGCACTCGCGCGATAAGAGTCGCCCTGCAGTAACTTATTGGGAGAATAGTGCAGACGATCGAGGTCGTGGCCGACTTCCCGATAAAATAGTGACGTCGGCAACACACAGCGGATCTCTCAGCACGACATTATCGCATGCAGGCAAGGGAGAGAGAGCGCAGGCGGATGGAACAACGATTCACAGGCGAAGACGGCCCTGCAGTATGGATGTCGATGTGAGGCGATTGCTTGAGGGAACCAAGCCAAGAGATACAGTAGTGGTTGACTCGCGGAGACAGTGGCGCTATAACCGGCTGGACCAATCACTGTGTCGAAAATTTGCCAAAAGTATTGTGAAACAGTTCGTAGTTGGGAGGATCGCAGCACATGAACCACTGAGCGGAAGAAAATGCAAGAGGGCTCAAACGATAGAGTGGCGCATGGCGATGCAGATGAATAAAAAAACTCGGGGAACGTTCAGGTAGGACCGAAGTTATGCGACAGTAAAGAGTCACGCTCAGGAGCACGACAAAACACGACCGCGCGCCAGGGAGGTAATCTAATGAATTAACTTTTGCTGCTTCCCACAATTCTTCTAGATGACCGTTGCTCCAATTGTCACATAGCATATTGATTGAAGTCTTGTGGAATCGTTTGAATTTTGCTATAATTTGGGTGGTTCGTTTAATTTAATCACATGCATGGTTTCTTCTGAAAAATCTACCCTTATTTTATATTATGAAATGAAAGTGTTGTTGAGAGTAGATTCCACCATGTACCTGTAGACTCTAGAGAGAATTGTCAGACGCATGAGTAGTGTCAATCTATATAATCACCTCTCAGCAATTGCTGGTAGGCTTACTCATTGCCTATATTCATTCAACTTTACTGAGTCTTATGTAGCCATACATTATTACAATCTGAAAATTACCCTATGTCAATGAATAGGGATCACAATATCAAGATCCCGTGATTAAGGCAGCTTGAAGGGCAGTCCGGATCCAGGGATTGGGGCTCCCGGATCCTGAGAATTATGTGGCAAAAGATTGTGGCAATTAGGGCCTATAGGATAGTGTGCACAGCCTTGCCATATACTGCAACTAGCAAAACTAGAGTAATTCTAAAAAACGTGAAGTCTTTTATCTGCATTTCAGATTAAAAATACAGCAGTTCGCATGAGTCTACCAAAAACATGCACTGCACCCAGAACTGCATATTATTAGATCATAAAGGTTGAGTAGAATAGCTGCTGAGTAAAATTGTCATTTGAGTCACTTATCTTTCTATCAATAATTCAGCTTCCTTTTATCTGTAGGTAAAGTAAGTCTGCATCAAGTACCGGCACCTCAGTGTTGTCTGATGAGGCCTAATCACGCGAAGAACAGGGTCATCCAATGTCCTGTCAAAGTCCTCAAAACATTAAAACGTGTGAATGCATTGAACTCAAACAAACTATCATCGTAGGAAAGTTCACACAATTCGATAACGTAGTATATTCTTTTGTTAATACTTCATGTAGGCTAAGAGAAAAAATACTCAAATTCCGTTTTCCTTATTTATGCTATATTCATGTCACTAGTATTTTCAATCGATTCCTCTCATTATGTTTAGTTGGGGACATGAGTGCACATGTGCATCGCACTGTTAAGTGCACAATACGCACCGTACCGCACAATTCTAACTAATTATCCTAAGTGACAACTCATGAGCAATTTACCGGTACCTTGCATGTGACATTCTCTGGATAAGCAATGAATTTAAAATTCATCATTGTTGCTTTTATTTTGTAACTTCATGTAATACGGACAATTAGACTGCGGTATGTGTTGTGTTAAGAGTCATGTTGACACAAGACAAATGGAGCAATTGCATTGGCATCGCAAGTAATAAGCGCCTGCACGCATACGTACTGCATGCAGAACAATGGTATGAGTGATGTGTTACTTACTTAGCAGCTTCATTTTGAGGCACAGTACAGATCAAACTATTCTGGACACCTGACTTATACTGTTCCCTACATATGACAAAACATCTCAAGCTTGTTTTGTGATAGTTGGGATATGCTAGAGACCCTGTAGGCTGTCAATCATTCCATGAAGAGGATCGAATCCTATTGAAGAAGGATGCACCTCAATAACCCGTTTGTGATAATTCATTTCAAAGCTTTGAACGATACAGTACATCAGAGAGAAGGAAAGCCAGCTCCCTTCTTCAAATCTTAAATTAAAAAAATGGTTTTGAACTTGACACTTTAACCCCAGATTTGAAAATGGTAAGAAAGACCAAAAAACGAAGGCGTGTCATAAACCGAACAAGTGACGAAACCGATACCGAATTTTATCCAAATATTTCTGATACTTCACTAATAATCAAATACTGCAATATAACAATGCATTTTCGGTGCAGATCTACAGTCAAGCAATGGCAATCATTTGCACTCCAAGACTGTCGTTTGGTCTTTTGACTGTTGCAGTCTAATCATCAATTATGCCTCTCGACTGATGCATGCATCAATATAATAATGGAATCTGGAACAGTTCAAGAAGAATTTACACTTTGATTGCTTTGAAGAAGTCCACCTGTTCCAATTTATGACGCTGATGACCTGTATGCTGATGACAAATGCATTTTCTATTTTTCACAACAATGCAGTTAAATCAGGTGGCATCGCAACATGTTGTTGTACATGTGTGAAGTTGGTGAAGGTGCCCAACGGAGCCATTTTTTGTTGCAGCGTGATTCTATTCGAAACATTTCGATGCAACTATTACTTCATCAACTACAGTCTCCTGATTCAGGACTCAGATTCCACAAATTCGCAGTCGTCATTGAAAATTTCAAGTTTAAAGATGAAAGTGGCCGTGCTGTGTGGTTCCGCAAACTTCACACACATCATCATGGTTTTTGGTTGTCATACAAAGACGTGTTATTAAGAAATTAAGCTGATATTATTCTTGATGTCCATCATTATTTTGATAAATTAAAAGTCACTTTTTACGAACACAACATGTTTCTGCATATGACATGTGCCTTCATCAGGTGATGCTACAATAATGGAGAAGTCGGTACTTATATGAACACGGATGATGGTGAGCGAATTTACAACAACGACTGATAGACTGGACAGTAAAGACAATAAAATTAAAGTCATTGAGCTGATATATTGCTTAGTTGTATTCGAAACTCAACTGCGGTGCAATCAATTGCGCGACTTGGATTCGACGAAATTGACAAAATTGTGATAAGCTGCAAGTCAGCAGATGCCACCTTTTAGATGATGAGGAATTATCGCATTGGTTTATGACCCCAGGGGGTAGGAAAACGGGGATATAATCTAGACAATTTTTCTATTGTTCATTGCTCATTAAAATTCGTCAAATACAACATGCATGTACTCTGTGCTTCACAGTGTTGTTATGAAATTTCGAAGCACTTATAAAATAGCGTCGTCGAGTAAATTAAGTTTTCTCGATCATTTTCTACCCCTTCCTCTCGATGTTTACTGCTCCTAATTCATTATTTATTACCACGACAGCCGTTGCAATGATAGACTTGAAGCTACCACTCTGGTTTGACTTCTGCAACATCCTTCCGCATCTATTATTCATCGCCCCTCAATTTTTTCTCAGCTATGACAATCAAATCACAAAAACGTGAAAACTTATTGCAGCATTTCGTGCAACAGGAGATTATGTTTGCTATAGTATCACTTTAAGATCTAAAATTTTGACAGATTTGTGCTACTATCCCCATGATCTTGTTGTTGATGCTTCCCAATATGCATAATCAAAATCACATTGAAATTCATCAGCCTAATCTAACTGTTTATCAGGTCAAGCTTCGGAACCCCAGCTGGAATATCTAATTAGAGCGCATTCCGTGTTCTATTATTGGATTCGTTGATTCCGAGCGCGCCACGCGCCGGAGTAGTGTTCTTTTTTTTGCGATCTCCAAAAATTGTTTAGGGTACTACACGTACCGGTATTTGCACCGCCACGCAATATGTGATGTGTTGCAATATCTACAAGCAACATGCAAGGGCGACGTATAGCCTGCATGTTAGATGTATACCGGTATTCTACATGGGACATGTAGGCAACGTAAACAGCTCATGCCAGCCAATCTTTACTTAAAGGATATTGACTTGTCAGAAAATACTTGAGTCTCTCACCCAAGGTTTAGATGATGCTTTTGAAGACTGTTTACTGTTCTAAGGAACGGTTCTAGGATATTCAGCATTCCTAATTTCATTTTGCTTTTTATTTCTGCTGATTTCATACCGGCCGCCAAGTTTTCTGTTCCATTTTAATTTTCGGCATTCAATTAAATTTTTTAAAGTTTCTTTCCGAAGATATTCTGTTATTTTCCCTGTTCTTTCCATGTACGGGGGTAATTGAATGCTTTCCTAATGCTTCGCTTTGAAAGTTTCAAATTTTAGAAATCGCCAGCTGAGTTATATATAGATTTTCATATCTTTTTTTATAGATTTTCTTCCAGCAAGCTACCGACCAATTTCACTGTGAGACAAGGTGTTCGAGAGGATTGTTTTGAACCGAATCAAGCTGCAAGTTGAAAAGTTGCTCAACATTTAGCAGGTCGATTTGCGAAGTGGTAAATCTACCAGCGAACATTTTTTTGACTGACTGCCTTCATTGAGAATGAGTGCCAAAAGAGACTTAAGACTGGCACTGTCTTCCTCGACTATTCGACAGTTAACGCAGCGGGTACATAAAGCAGGGTGTCTGCGCTCCCTGGAAAACCTGGAAAACACCTGGAAAATGAATTTTGCCCTGGAAAACCTGGAAATCCTTGAAAACTCATGGAAAATGAAATTTTACTCTGGAAAACCTGGAAAACTCCTGGAAATTATGAGACTTAATAAAACACCAATTGCAAGTTATTGAAGTCATACTCGTACCTACTCCATGGTTGAAGTGCTATCTGTTTTTCCAGGTTTTATTTTTCATGTCTCTACTTATTTGTTGCAAATATAGTCTTCATTCTCATACAATTTTTTAGAACATTTCAGTGACTGGAGTCTCCTATCATAACGTATACAACATGAATGAGACCGAAGTGCGTGGTATGGTTAACTATGAACAGTTGTCGAAATTTTCATTATTTTCTAGAAATATAATGTAACCGTCTGATGCATATATTGGTATTTTTTATTTGGAATTACCTGCGCCTTAAAAATTCAGCCAACTTTCAAATTTTTTTCGTCAATAATATTAATTTTATGGCATGCAAGCTTCTTAGCACAGAACTCTGAGTAGATTTTTCCCAGAATTTTTCTTTTAAATTTGACGCGTGTATTTGAGTGAGATTTCCTTGCAGAAAGTCTGAACATTTTCGTTCAAATTTGACACCTGATTTTTGGTAAATTTCCCTGGGAAACCTGGAAAATGAATTTTGCCCTGGAAATCCTGGAAAACACCTGGAAATTTTCATTCTTATTTGCGCGGACACCCTGATAAAGGCATCCAATAAAGCTTAACGGATACTTATCCCCATGGACTGTCACCATCATTGTTTGCCTCTTGCAATCCCACCACTTCCGGGTTTAGGCATATTTGGGTGAAAACAGGGGCAGATGGAGGCGGCAAAAGAATGGTCTTCCTCAAGGATCAGTCTTAGCACCTACTCTGTTCAACATTTATCCCAGCAAAAAATTCATCTGTGCCGATGACACTTGCACCCACCGAGATCGAACTTTCATAGAACTCAACGCCGTGCTGAATGATAGCATCTCTAATGTAGTTGACGTATGTAGTCGATGAAGACTACAGCCAAGCCACGCATAAGACCGTTTCTATCGTGTTTTACTTAGACAAGTATCAAAGCGGCCATTAATTTCACGTACATATGAACAATTTTCTCATGTCCCATGAACCTAAGCCTGCATACTTTGGATCGAACGTCATCCTACAATTGACATCTGACAAAGCTGAGCTAAAAAATACAATAAATAATTAACCTTGCAAAATCTAATTATGATCACTGGCTAAACCTGGTGCACTGATGCTAATGTCCTTCATGAAACAGCACTGGCACTATGCTACTCATTAGCTGAATACTCCGCACATTGTAAGCGAGTCGATGTCCAATACAGATACATTTCGACCATAAACGGCCTAGCTACTTAGAAATAGGCTCCTATGTAGAAGTAAAAATGAGCAATCGCCAATATTGCTCCACTTGACATCAGAAGAGAAACAGCGACTGTGCGCATCTAATTCTGATGAAAAAGTTCAAAACTTACCCCTTCCTGGCGACTTAACCAATCCGTCAACTCTACGCCTTCCGTCTCATTACCCAATGTGGCGAACCTTCTTTCGATTTCGAGATCCTTGCAGCCTTACGCTAATGATGGGCCTCGGTGGACGTTTCAAACAAGGCCCACGTCGCAGATGCGAACCGTGATCTGCATGGTGCTAAGCTCCCTCGCGGTCATAGTCTGGCTAAATCGTGTGCTCTGCCGTGTGAATCCCTCTCGCGAGACACTGCGTAGATGAGGCCTTCATGGTTCTCTATTCTATGACTGTGGGATAATGGAGCATATTTCCGATCAGTGCCCTTTCGCGAAATTCCGGTACCATGCCTGCCCTTCATTTGTTTGATGATGATGCTTTGATTTGGCTTCAGGTCAACTTGATTTGAAAGTTCACTTTTTTGCTGTACTTTTGAGCACACGAATATATAGGCCTACATGGCCTACTACAAAATGTAATCAATTGTACTTTGAACTGTGTATGTATCTGTGTGATAAATTCTTGCCTCATCTCATCTACGTGTTTGAATAAATCAATGGTGAGCTAACTCTTAATCACGAGTGAAAATTTCAAGCATGTTTTAAATAGTAGAAGAAGAAACTAATTAAAAGAATTGCTGGGTGAAATGGCATCATGCTAGAAAAAGAAACTTCTTTTGGACTCTCAAATGCTTAAAAGGTTCCACCTGTGTCAGATTTGATGTAGAGTTAAGGGGACAAATGGCGTCATAGGAATACTCGACTGCGCTACCTCGTCTAATTCACGACCGGGCAGAGGAGTTTCTTTGGTCAGAGACAACTTTTTCATACTGAGAGCCAACTTAAAAACAGTGAACTGATCGAGTAATCACCATCCGATCGTCTGTCATTGACATCTTTAGAGCGGTGCTTTCTCAAAGGCATTCGGCGATATGAAAACAAAGCCATACCGACACAAAAAGAGTTAACAAAATTTTCACATGCATCCAGAAAGGGAATGCTCTTTTTGATCGAAGCCTGTCGATCAGGGTTGGGTCAATTACAGTAATTGTGATTGTATAATTAATTACAATTTTAAGATTTTGATTTTAAAGTAATTGTTATTATAATTGTAATTGCGAAAGTTCAACAGTAATTGTAATTGAAGAAAAATGTCGGTCAATTACACGTCAATTGTTTTTGTCTTTTTGTGTCCTCGGAGAGATTTTTCTCTCTGGCTGGGAGGCTGTACAGACTGGACAGATCACTTTTGTGACCAGATGCATTTAGATTACTTCTCCTTATTTAATGTAACTTAGAACATTATTCTAAAACAATATTTTGCTGTTTGTGTCAATATTTTAGTGCATGTGTGTAGACTCACCTGCGACTTATTGTTACTGAATTATATTGATTAAAACACTAGTTTTCAATCTACAATTTATAGTTAAAAGTTGTGAATCCTTCTATCTGAATGTCTTTTTTACATACCCTACTATTCCGGTCACACAGAGGCTATAGTAAGCAACTGGGCATGCTGATTGCTGATGCGATGTATGATGATATGTTATATGATGCAGTAACGCGTAAGCTATAGGCCCTATACTTTGTCAAATCCTTGTTTTGCACAAATCATTTAGCCTAGACCTCGCGCACTGTGGCCTACATGCATGAAATAGCTAGTAGATCAGTCACCAATCAACACAGGCCTGGTATCAATTTTTATGATGCAATGTTTCACATGCTTAAACAACCGTTGAGTGTTGATGCAGACCTATAAATACACATATAGCCTACAATCCCTAAATGCACAATTGTAGCGTACATATAGGTCTGATTCCGTGCCGGGTTTTACCTAATCTTTAGAATAAGCCTCTACAACAGAATTACGTACAAAATTACAAATATCATAATATGGGCATTTTCGAATTTATATACTACTGTGTATTTTCTCTAATAACTTACGCCAATCTCTACTAAACGCCGCAGGTGAGAGGTCAATGTATTGATAAATGTGAGGCCTAGCTTTGATATAAAAGAAAGTACATGTAGGAGAATGACTTTGCATGGGTACGGGACGATCCTCATAGGAGGAGATGGCACAACCTATTTTTGGGCGTTAACACCGTTTTTAGAAATCGGCCTATCGTACCTAGTGTAGCATAATAGTTGTCTGCTGTTAATGATAACTCAGAGACAGACTACTCATCTGTTTCTGGCGTCTGCTATAACTGTATCGTCGAGATAAGACTCATATCATGGTTCATCAGGATGAAACTTTCGGCATCCTCTACCTTAAAGTATCATTGGAAGGTTGCAACGTTGCTATGGCAATAGAGAATCGGCCTTACTTCTTCCTCTATCTTCTAATCAAAATAAAATTTACTAAGACCTGAAATCGTTTAGGACAACTAACTTATAGTTGACCAACAAGGTTCGAAAAATCGATGTAATTGTAATCCTAATTGTGTAATTAATTACATTTTTTGAGGCAACTGTGATTGTACTTGCAAAGTCACATATGTGATTGCAATTGTAATTGAAGATTTTGATGAATGTCGTGCAGTTGTAATTGTATTGCAATTGAAGATTTTGATTTCAAAGTGATAGCAATTTTATAATTGTAAAAGTTCAACTGTTACTGTAATTGTAATAGAAAAATAATTGTACGAGTACAATTGTTACAGTCCTGCTGTCGACTATGATTATGTTGTAAATGCAGAAAAAACAAATAGGCGATATCCATTGAAACTCCTCAATGATCACTATCAAAAATGTGCTCGCTTTTCGAGAGATGTTGAGGTTCATAGACTACTCTTTCTTAGGGCATGCTGGATTGTTCATGTTGTGCTCATCGTCACTCTTCGAAAAGAAAAAAAGGAAACAACTGTTGGCTGACTAAAGAGAAATACATGAGGTCATGAAAAAGGCAGCAACAATCAAGGCTCTTGAATCTGTAAGAAGGAAGTATGTGGCAAAGGAGGAGAAAGAGAAAAAACAGTGAAGAAAGGAGGATGAGGATGAAAACTTTAGCAGATGTAGGGCTACTGGATACGGTGTCACGCAATTTTCTGGTAGTTTTTTTCGAATAAGCGATATGAAGGGAGTTAGACTATCAAATGAATTGTTAAACAGTGCTCAAAGTAAATTGAAGTTAAAAAGAGCGTGCATAAACACATGAAACTGCAAAAAACAGACTTCTTAAGAATTTGACATGTCCAGAGAGTTTAAACATTTCGTCGTCAGTCCAGGCAATGCAATCAGCTAGGTCGGGCTCCTTTTTGCATTGGTTAAGGAAGCGCTCCTAAATGTGTAGACGTCTGAAGAAGTTTGCGGACAAAACTCTGTCGGCATGCAATGAAGTTGAACTTCTTCAAGGTACGGTGGAAATCTTTCACTCCTGAGTGAGCCGACGCGTCAACTTTTTTTAGATACGCAACTAATGCTTTCGTAGCCTAATTCATATTCTGGTTTGTGCCTACTAGCAGTGATAGGAAGACCGAAACAATTAGCATCAGTTACGCCTCATAGAGCTTCAAATTTATCAAAAATGCGACAAATCGTCAATCCTGAATGTGCAGGTGAATCAAAAGTCTTCCACTTTTCAACAACATCTTAAACAGTCCCCATTTTTACAATTTATGATCCACTTAATCGCTTCCGTCATTATGGAAAATTGGAGGCAAAAAAATGAGTCAAATGCATGCATATGGGAACACCATCAAATCACAGTGTAACAATAAGTCACACTTCTGAACCCCCCACGTTTTAAAGCGCGACTTTCCCATACACTTTTTCATAGTTTGAATGCTATATTCTATATGATAGAAGTAACTGAGTTGATCTAATTCTAATCCTCCTTAGAAAGCTGTTATTTTTGTACTTAGTATTGGAATGAAGTGACTTTTGTTTGGCAAAATTGGCTATAGCTGAATCAGACTACACCCCTGTTAAACAGCTGTTGCAAAAGGAATGTGGTTTTCCCAAATTACCTTCATAACTGATTTACTAATACATGGAAATTATGAATGTGAAGTGTGAGTAAATGCATGATCACTTGTGCTTGAAATTCAGAAAAGACATACCTTTCCA
Source organism: Prostheceraeus crozeri (assembly GCA_907163375.1). Classification (NCBI taxonomy): domain Eukaryota; kingdom Metazoa; phylum Platyhelminthes; order Polycladida; family Euryleptidae; genus Prostheceraeus; species Prostheceraeus crozeri. The sequence continues at coordinate 826,009 of CAJQUW010009290.1, forward strand.
GCTTTCAATGGCTACCTCAACTCGTCGATGTCCCCTGGTTCTTTTCGGGAGTCAATCTGGGAATGCTGCTGATGTCGCTGATAAAATTTGGCGTTCTGCTTTACTTTGCGGTGCAAGCTCATTACGAGATGTTCGAGTTCGATCTCTTGACAGTTATCTGGATGAAGTTGATGGTTCTGCTCCCCCATTTCCAGACGATGAATGGGCTGTTGTTTTTATTTGCTCAACTACTGGTCAAGGAGACCCTCCGGACAATATGATGCAGTTTTGGAAACGAATAATGAGACGGTCGGTGCCAGGCAGAGCGTGTCAAAGTCTAAAAGTAGCTGTCTTTGGACTTGGTGATTCAAGCTACCCTAAATACAATTTTGTCGCCAAGAAACTTTTTCGTCGTCTTCTTCAGGTAAGCTTTTTATATAATCCGATGTATTTCCCATAGAAGATGATCTTTCATGCATTCGCACATGCACACTTTATGGCACAGAATAGTATTAAAAGTTCGATTTCTATATTATTTTCTATTCAACTTATCTATGAATCGAACCATAGCTTATTGATAGCTATGAATTAATGCAACTCAACAGATTCATGGACTCCTGCACTGACGTAATATCACCTGGACTGAAGGTACAACTTCATTTCTCCATAAGACGGCCGATAGATGTAGATGGAGGAAAATTTAAGTTCAGTGAAAGCGAAGTGTTTAAAGAATGCGAAGCTTAAGTTTCTGGTAGTCAGAAGAATAGGCTGTGTGATTGCGCCTTACTGATCATCGTTGGCTGATTATGGGATGCAGGCTTGCCACTTGGTCTGTATTTACAGACTGGTCTGTAAAGTCTGTATTTGGTCTGTATTTCCTTATGAAGTCTGTAATAGTCTGCATTTATATTTTGCATTTGGAAAATATAACTGTGGCGTAAATCATTGACTTCCAATGTCCGAGACTTCTCTCTCTCTCTTTCTTGAACATCTGATATTGTTCGCAGATGTCATCTCATTCATACCAGTGAATATAGCGAGAAGCTCTTGAGATCTTTTCAGCGATTGTGCGATGCATTGAACATGAACAGAATTATCATGACGAATTATCATTGATTCGAGTTCAAATGAAGGATACAGCATCATTAGAGAAATTGTTTGCCGAGGGTAAACTAAATGACAGTCCGCACATTTCCCATGTCGTTGAGGTACTTCTTTTGTCGCTATCTGGATTCTCCAAAATGAAGACCGTTGAATCGATTTATCAGTCCAGAATGGATGCGGCAACATACGATGCTCGACGCATTATCTGCTCGCATTTTGACAGGAAAAAATTCGAAGCATTTCAAGCCTCTCAAAACCTCATGAAAATGATATCCCAGGCTTCCGCTCAATACAAACTGCTTCAGAAAAAGAAGTCAACCATAGAACTTCCACAACCGCTGTCATCGTCCAAAGAACGCGTAACTGGCGTTTACAAGCGCAGGACCATGACCTAGATCTGGGCAATATAAACGAGGAGTTGGCTGCAGCTGAGCAAGCAGTTGAAGAGATTCGTGCTAAAAAAACTGCGCCTACAATCAGAGCGAGAGTCCAAAATGTCACATCTCGATTCAGATAGTCAAAAAGTAATCGATTCTATGTTTTCTAAGTGAACGATAAGTCCAATGTTAAGTCATGATAATCATACGAAGAAATCGTTTTTATCTCTCAATATACTTGTATTTGTTGCAATATCAAAGCTTCCTATTTTCTCAGTCAGCATTGCATGTACATTTCGTTGTTGTTTATGAACAATGAAATCAGAGTCTGTACTCTGTCTACAGTTGAACAGCTTGATAGGCTCATGTGTCCCACAAATATCTCAATCTTAAGTTATTCCATTTCACATGACACTTGACACCATTTTTTATACTAGTAAGATGACCCATCACCAAGTCTGTATTTTTGTCTTTGCGAAGTGGCAAGCCTGATGGGATGTAATATTGACTGTATCAAATAAAACAGCTGTTGACAGTAAAGGTTGTGCAATGTACAACAGGGCACAAAGCTGTGGTTAGCAGAGAAAGTTTCGGCAGCGGAACTAGAATGTGTTAGATATCTAGGAGTACATAACAGATGTCATCATAGAAATTAACAATACCATAGAAAGTCCTAGAATGGAAATTGCATGAAAATCATGGCACACGCCGGGGGAACTTAGTTGGGGCAAAAAGCAAATTTTGCGGACTGGCTTTCTTGTTTTCTGGTTGGCATTTTTAATTATCAAGTCAATTTGTGATCTGGATTGTTGCCCCTTGTCAAAAGATCATGTATACAAAAGCAATACTGAATTTGCAAAATACTGCTGCGACAGGATGACAAAGAAGGAAATCCTGTAAAACGCTCTGTACGTTCATCATTTTGAAATATCGCTCCTATAATCAATCAAGAGTATAATCAGACACATGCGAAACTTGTAATGTCGATTTACTGAGCATGCATTGCTCCAGCTTGAAGTCAGAGGCCAAGAAATCATTTTCAGATCAGAGTATCATTTCAGATCAAATCAGAGTATTCATTTTACTTAAAAGGGTTCCCCTGTTCAATATATTTGAACAATTTTCAAAACCTTTGCATGCTTTAGAATATCAGCTTCCAAAATATCATCACACTATATCACATAAGTCATTTAGTGATTAATTGAAAGGATCCAGCGACATTTAATTTATCTGTGAAATGACTGTCGGTAAAGAAGCTTTCAATGTGCTTATTCCAGAATAGCTCTAGGTTTCGTAACCGCTTGAAGGAGAAATTATCCAATAATTAGAATTTTTATGTGACAGTGAATTCTTCAGATATTCTTGCAACCAGTACACCGACCGCATTCGATTTTGACTCTGAACCAATTTTTGATTCGCATTCCAGTATTGAAAAATTGGAAAATAGTTATCAATGACTGCTACAAATAGACACAGTGTATTAATCCATGGAATAGTAGGCCAATTCACATGAAACAATGCTGCCAGCTCACATAAAGTTCTCTTCATGAAAATCCTGCAATTTGCTGTCAACAACTTCCACAACCAATTTGGCAAATAGTTTAACTATGATACGATGTTTTAGATCGAATCTGATCTACAAACCATAGATTTTTCCATGTACCATCATTGTACATAGGCAAGATATCAAACTTCCATTCTAGTGTACTATTATCCACTTCTATGGATGTCATAGATTGTTGACATGCATCCTTGGAATCTATGAAAACATCGGTAGAATTCAGAGATATCCGAATTATCAAACTCATAATTTTTCAATTCACGGTATAAATTGAATATTCTGTCTCTGCTGTTATTTTTGTTTGTCGTACTCAATAATGTAATTGCAGCTATGTTATTCTATGTTCAACTATGTTATGATTTGTGCTTACCTCTTCACTAACTGTTCCTTTCACCTTAATAAAACAGAGCTCTTAGTTACTTCGAAATCACGGGGACGATTTACTTCATCTGCTTGATTTCTGACATAATGTGTTTTCAGATTGAAATTAGTCACCAGACATTTATGATATCTTTCTCTAATAGTGGCCTTTTTGACTTGCGAAGTCTCTAATAGTGACCTTGATGAATCTTTAAAGTCTCCATAGAGATAGCTTTATAAAGCTCGGTGCCATTCTTTCTCGAAATGAGAGGAGCTGTTGATTCTCAAACTTAGTAAAAATATGTGATGCAAATGTGATGTAGTCCTTTTTCAATCATTTAACTAGAAGAATTGATAATTGATTCACGGAAGTTGTTCTACAATTGCCATATGTAGTATTACTAGGTGTGCGTGTATGCGATGCATCAGTGCACCGTTTATTTCTGCTTTCTCAGGTTCTCGGACCGGTGCACCCAAATCTGTGAACTTCGACCAAGTTGATGTTTTCCCGTATCATTTTATATAATCAATTCATTTTATCTTATGATGAGTTTTTATATATTTTTACATTCATCTGTGAGGTACATTACATCGATTTGAATCTCATTAAGTGAACACGTAAGAGATTGAATAAATGAAGAAAGTCAATACGTCATCAGTGATGCGACGTAAGGTAAAAACGTGTCATTTTTTGTATTATTGAGATAGGCAGATGGAGGTGGTGAGTTCTGTCTGCCAAAGCGTTCAGATGCAGGCTCAACATGTGATCTTTGTCTTTCCATTTTCGGCGTCACTCAAAAGTTTTGTATTTCGCTTCACCTTTCATATGTATTCTTCACAATCCCTTGTTTTGAATTCCTTCTTGCCATATGTAATCCTGTGACCTCTGTTGTCCATTCTCTGCGGTTTTGTAGAAAGTTTACAGGCAGATTGAAAAAAACGATGAACTATACTCGAACTGGGAGCGAATTGTTGAGCTGCAGGCCAACACTATGACCAATTCGTCTTGTGAGACATAGGTTTTGATAAGTTTCAGCGCAGGAAATTGTCAGTTTGTTTTTTTAATGGCGTCGACGTGAGAGGTCCAATCAATAGTTGAGTTTATATGAACACTTAAAAACCCTTAGTGATTTCAGGCTGTGAACTCGAGTCCTGAGTAAACAGACTTGTCGACATTGACCTTCACGTGGCTATTCTCACACCATTGAATTATGTCTGTCTCATCTTTTGTGCGATCCTTTATCTAGGAAGAGTCATCGTGTTTTAGCTTCGTCATAACGTGAATGTCATACGCGTACTACTTGATGCATTAGTTCTCCCTGGAACATTTATGATCACTGACATAGCAGGCGAACAATACAGGTCCAAGCGCTGTTCATTGAATGATTCCACGAGATGCAGTTAGATGAGATGATATTGCATTACTAACTCTTGCTGACGATTTGAGCTTGCTGAAGTAGCTTCGAGTGATATATGACTAGTCAGTCCTATTAGAAAGTCGTATTCCATTAATTTATCAATGAAGAGTCTGTGATAGATGCAACCAAATGCTTTACATTGATCAAGGCACATGATTGCCGAACCGAAAGAAACTGGTGCACTACTTATACTGAAAGCAATGTCCACTAACTTCTCTATTAACAATAATGAAATTAAATAAACGAGATATCAAATTGCCATGCAAAAGATGTGCGGCTGGTAGGATTCGAACCTACAACCAAGGCTAACTAGACCTGTGCTCTACCAACTGAGCTACGAGTCACTTATGCGACTGCGTCAATCGGCAGATAATTGCAGCTATAGCAGTTAAATATTCAAATGCAAAATATTTGAAAAATAATTGGTTAATGTTTGCTTCTGCTGCTAAGTACTGCATCAGTCAGCAATGCATTTGCGTTCGTTTCTCTCTGAAATCTATTTTCAGTTCAAACAACCCTCCCCGCTCCCCTTAGGTGTCATTACATCTATTTTCTTTAGATTTTATTTTAATTTGCTGTAGCTGTCCGTTTTCGTTTCCCTATATGTGCTTTATTCGGTTGAAAATCTATTTATCTTACTGCCTAATTATCCAGATTGATTTTCAATAACTATGACCGCAAATTACAGTGTCTGCTTTTCACTCCGTCTCCGTTGGTACTACTCCGCGGTAGTCGAGAAATCCTTCCAGGTAAAAAATCAACTACTGTTAAAGCAATACTGCATCAGCGAATGACTGGAATCGAATAATCATAATTCCAGAACGTTTCAAGAATGTTGTATTCGCGCTGGCCTAGAGATAACTCAGATAAGACAGCCTTCCAATTCTGGACGTCGACATCACACGTTCATCATTCTCTATCCCAAATCCAAATTGGTGACATTACTCTCAATTGAACAGAGGATTTTCGACATCTCGCCTCTATTACCTTTGATAATGGGCATATCGATGCATAAAGTTGCAATGGCATAAAATGCTGCCAGTTTATCCTTTAATCGCCTTCAAGTCCGCCTGTTCAAGAGTCATGATCTCTTTGTGACAGTTAGCTGAGAGCGCGACCACGTCCCTCGTGGAAGGATTCGTAATCGCACTGGAATAAGCAGAGTTGAAACGTATGCCTGCATCATTCGTCAACAGCTGCGATGGACAGGCCCCACACTCAGAATGTCGAACTGCCTTCCAAGAAACACGCAATGTAGGGAACTCAAGGAAGGAATACGAGAACGTGATGGACCTTAAAAAGGTACAAGGATAACCCAAGGAAAAAATAGACTACGCGCGGTATTGAGTCGTCGAGCTTCGAGGCACTTGCTGCTGACCACCGTGTTGGCTGGCGAAGGCTATGCAACGAGGGAGCAAAACGGTACGGAAAGCTTGCCCTCGCAGTGGGCTTATGGTGGAGTGCTCGCTCATCGTCCGCAGCACCTGGCTTCAAATCTAGGTCTACTCAAGCCTCAGACCTTTTAAACAGTTACAACACGAAAGAATGAAAGTGGAAAAAATGGAACTCGGCCACATGAAAAAGCGGCGTATTGTGGAATGTGTTTCCGAGTATAAACAAGGAATATTGATTATGTTTTTTGTTTTTGTGGTGACGCATTGAAAAACAGGAGGATCGACGTGTGAGAAGACATCGAGCCTCTCAGCTGCCGGTCAACATCTCATATCCTCGATCTCAGAGCTCAGATCGGAAATAGCAAGAGATAGGATAAGATAGGAGGATAGATAGGAGTGGGTCTCAACTCGAGTTCATTTAATCAAATCGAAACTGCATACACATTGGGTATTTAAGTAATGCTGAGTTGATGCTCTACCTAATACAATTACTCTATGGTGCCAACCGAAGCAGCAGCGATATACACTACATATGATTCTCTGATAAATTTGGAGTTAAAGGCAGGTACTTGTCTGTCGTTTTCGCTTTGCATGTTGTTTATTTCTTATTCTCACATCAGTGGATCCATTTTATGTTGTATCTGCTACAAGGATAGTTTTTATCGCGAAAACACGGCAGATTTATTTCATAACACAAACCATTTATTGTGTTTATGTAATCAACGAAACATGAGAAAATAAGTCCAAGACAGCAATTACATAATTTTTAATGTGGCACTTATTTTCTCACGTTTGCTAGATCTTTGGCCTTTGAGTTTCAGATGATAACATCAACAGATTTGTCTTCATTGTGATGGTGATCCGCATGTCTTTTAAAATTAATCGGTTCACTGGTTGCGGTTCTAGAATCTAAAATCGGTGAGAATCAACTAATTTCATCAGCACTGCAATGGCAAATAGCAGGCAATTGCAGAAGATACGTGGCAGTAATACTTTCTTCCTTGTTCTTCCGTTTCCACGAGAACGGGATCAGACCAGAGGTAGGAGCCCGGTCTGCTTTCCATGATAATGTGGTAGCAGTCGAAAGGTAAACAGCTGCTGTTGCTGTTAACCGAAGTCTGCTAACCTCTGTTAAAAGCAGGGCTGTGGAGCCGGAGCCTTAAGGAGCCGATGGTTTTGGTCGGAGCCGGAGCCGATTTATCACAAAGGCTCCGGCTCCGATAGTTTGAGCTTTGATATAAATCTAGAATTTTGAAAGTTATTAATTGGCATCATAAAAAAATTAAATCATTTGAAATCTAAAGATATGTCTTTTAAGTATACCAATGATCTGTCCTCCACGATATCTTTCTTTGCAGTTGCCGCCTTCTTTTGTATTATATTTATTATATATTTACACACATGTGTAACTGCAACATTTTCATTCATTTTTTGATGTTCTTCATCTGTAACGCATCCGGCATTCTCAAACTTCGCGTATTTAAATGACACATCAAAGTCTATTTACATGCACACTGCTGTAATAGATGAAAGTAAACTAATAATAACTTTATCTCTGAACATTTTTTCTCTTTCTATTTGGAAACTGATAATGGGCTATTTATTCAACTTTGGTCATTTCCACTTCAGAGTAGGTCAGTTAATTGTTAAAAGTTCACACTTCAACAAGTAGTGAGATATCAGTTATCTACTCCTCACAGAACTAATATTGAATAACTACGGACATTTACATGCAACCAGCTGTTGACAGGTCAATTCGGACACATAAGGACCGATAGTGTGCGTAATTGAGCTATGGTACAATGTGGAAAAGAGAAGGCAACTATGTATCGCGTAATGATGATATCTCTATCCATGGAAATCAACAATACCATAGAAAGTTCTAGATTGGAAATTGCATGAGAATTATGGCATACTCCGGGGGAACTTAGTTGGGGCAAAATGCAAATTTTACGAACTGGTTTCCTTGTTTTCTGGTTGGTAATTATGTTTATCAAGCCAATTTGTGATCTGGATTGTTCCCCCTTGTCCAAAGATGATGTGCACAAAAGCAATAATGAATTTATAGAACACTGCAGCGACAGGATGATAAAGAAAGAAATCCTTTAAAACGTTCTGTACATCTGTATTTCATTTTGAAATATCGCTCCTATAATCTATCAAGAGTATAATCAGACATACGCAACTTGTAATGTCGATTTACAAAAAATGCATTGCTCTAGCTTGAAATCAGAGGCCAATAGAGCTTAGAGTATTCATTTCACTTTAAGGAACTTCCCTGCTCATTATATTCGAACAATTTTCAAAATCTTTGCATGCTTTCAAATGTCAGCTTCCAAAATATCATCGTACTATATCACATGTGTCATTCAATGAATAATTGAAAAGTTCCAGCGACTTTTAATTTATGAGTGATGATTGTATCTAAAGAAGCTTTCAGTGTGATTATTCCAAAAAAGCGCTAGGTTTCTTCACCGCTTCAAGGATAAATTATCCAATAATTAAGAATTTTTATCTGTGAATTCTTGAGATGTTCTCATAACCAGTCCACTGACCACTCACAATCATGGCTCTGTGAAACAAATTTTTAATTGTTTTCCAGTATTGAAAAAATGGATAACGGTTGTCAATGACTGCTACGTATAGAAACAGCATATTAACCATTAGAATAGTGGGCTATTTCATAATGAAACAATACCATCATCTCACTCAAAATTCTCTTCAAGAAAACTCTGTAATTTGCTGTCACCCACTTTCACAACTACATGTAACTTGACAAAGTTTGACTATGATATAATGTATTAGATCGAAGGTGATCTGCAAACCATAGATTTTTCCATGTGCCATCATTGTATATAAGCAAAATATCAAACTTCCATTCTAGTGTACTATTATCTACTTCTATGTCTCTATCTATGCATGTGAAAGACCTTTTTGAAATCTCAATCAGCGTATATCTACATGTGTATTCATAGCATTTCTGCCCGCCTTTTTCCTACATTCCTGCCCAGTTCATTTGAATTTCGCACAATACTATTAACATAGATTTTTTCGGGCAACAATGTAGGACATTTGAGGGCGCGTAAGCGCCTGAAAATGTCCTACATTGTGTTTAGGTTCGTATATCTTCCTTAGTTAAAATACTGAACCACTATATGCCGGTTTGGCATATTGCAGTTCAGAATAAAGAACGTAGATATATGAAAAACATTTTAATCATTCCATTTAAGTCCAAATTTGAATTAGAATTCTATGATGTTGAACAGCAATATGCTTCGTGGGTATATTGCGGTTCAATAGTAGCATATTGCAGTTCAGTTATATAGAAAACCGAAACACAATGATATTACAGTTTAGACATCGGAACCGCAATAAGCTATGGCTTCGGGCCTGACGACCCTCAGCCTCATAGCATATTGCGGTTCATCTGTCTAAACTGCAATATTACATTGTTGCCCTCAAAAATCCATGTTACTGTTATATTGCTGATTGTAGATAAAAATGACAGCCTTTGTACACTGACAATCAAGGCTTGGAGTGCTTTGGATCTAAAATGGATCCGAATGAAACCATTCTTTCAAAAAACATTGGGTTAGGTTGAAGAATATAACAAATCTACATTATTGTTGTTTGGGAATGAAAGTAGTCACATGCTGTAGAAAGATATCAGTTGATAGATCGAAATGTAATTTCTTTTCCTGCAGGCCACGAGCCGCCATCTTCAGAACTGATCTGTGGCGATCGAATCAGTTTTCACGATGACTATAGTCCGGCAGCCAGAGCGAGTTTCCTCTGGTTACGATTTTCTTCTCTTACCCAACATTTTAATAACATGTGTAAGAGAGCTTCCACCAGATTCTATATGCTTCGACAACTGAAGGAATATTTACCTAAAGAACAACTCGTCATCGTCTATAATGCCTTCGTGAGAAGTATCTTGGAGTATGCTGCTCCCCTTTTTACCAGCCTCAACGAATTTTCCAATGGTTGTACAGAGCGCATACAAAACCGTGCTCATCGAATGATTTCTGGTAATCCGTCTTCATGTTCGCTGTTCATGCCTCTTTCGTATCGAAGGAAAGTGCTGGGATTCAAGCTTTTTCAGGGCATTTATTCTAATTCATATCATCCTTTGCACCATTTGACTTTACCCATAATGACTTTTTCTGATAAGTTCCGTCTGCCAAATATAACTTCCGGTTTAGTAGCATGTCAAAATTATTTAACACTGGATTTTCGTTATAATTTGTTTTTAAAGTTAATTTGAATATTGTTAAGTGCATGTTTATCTTCAGACTATGGACTCTCATTTGTACACCTCAAGATTTTCATTATTGGGGTGTTGTGCACTGCAAATATACTTACTTATTTCAGCGAGCGAGGCCGAAAATGAGACGTTCAGAGAATGATGCACCCTATACTTACTACGAATCTGCACGTCTGCCGAGTTCTAACTAGTTCCACTTCTTGTCAGACAGAATCAAAGAAAAGCACACGTCAAGCCAATGGGACGCAAATTGCATCTTTTGGTTGAAATGAAATTTTCAAACGCATCGATGGAATATTCGATGAAAGACAATGACTTCATAAATTACTCTGACGCTCAGTCCTATGCAAGGTGCATACTTTTATGAATACGGAGGTATTGCCTCCATCGTCTCATCAGCTATCTTTCAGCACAAACTGTATTTCAAATCGGATAACCGGCTGAATCCACCATTGACTAAACAGTCAGTTTCAGACACAGGAGCTGTTTCATTGCTAAATCTATGATACCAATAATTGACCTGTTGTGTGTGAAGCTGCTGGGCGTAGCTGTTGATAAACATTTAACTTTCAAGAATCACGTCGAACTCTGTAGAAAAAAGGCCATACAGAGAATTTTCTGGCTACGAACACTAGAACGTTATGGTGGCAGTAGTCAAGGACTAACTCGCCTCTATCACACGTGCATTCTGAGCATTTTTGAGTACGCATCCGCAGTGTGGTTCCCATTTACGTCGAAGATGCTACAGCAGGTCATCGAGAGAGTCGAAAAATGTGCTCTAAAAGTCATTCATCCTGCTTTGTCCTACGATGAGGCTCTTGAACTGACCAAAACAGCTCAAATTATCACGCATTTGAACAAAATGGTCCTCACTCAATTTATCAAAATGAAGAAGACTCATCATCCTCTCCAGCATCTTATCCCTGTCAGACAGGAAGACATCAGTCGGCGAGACTCGAGAGGGTCGAACAGACTGCGAATTCCACGTCATGTCTGATACTTCAAAGGAAATCCTTTGTGATGTATGCCACACAACTTTATAATTCAAACAGCTAACTTTTACTTTTTATTCAGTAGCTGTCTGTAGCTACAAATGATTGAATTCATTTGAGAATAAAAACCTCTCTCTCTCGACCTACTCGAAATACGCCAGCTGTGATGCAGATCCCGTGTGACTACGGAATGGCTACGTAATTGCACGCAAAATGAAAGTTGCTGTGTGGACACAGTGCATTTTTTAACAACATGTGCCTGTACGTGTATTTACGGATTGCAGCCACTGCTTGCATAATTTGATATTGACTGAATTTCCGTCTCCTAAAAGATTGAACAATTTGTGCTTCCCGCATTAGAAAGAAATAATTAAATACTCAACCAATTACTCAACTGTTTGTTCTAATTAGCGTGTATATAAGTGCATACTTTGTTTTTGCTGAATCAATTTGTACATCGAATCTGGGATCAAATCCTGCTTCATCCATATCCTGGTCATTCGTACCTTTTATCCTTTTTTGAGTAGATCAGGTTTGATTGAGGTTTCAGATCTAATTCGATTTGACTGAATATCTTCATAAATATTATTAGATGTTACAAGTCATGCAAAACTCATTGCATTGACCTGATCTGAATGAGAGAAGATCTATTGTAAGAAATGATGACTCCAATCATGTGGGTCGGATGTCTTTCCTGCAATGTTGGTTAACAGAAGATTAAACAAAATGCGCTCACACGTGGCTTTCACATACATGTCGTCACTAATCTTTCACATAGATGTGAAATTTACGGCTGACACTGTGTGAATTCAGTCAATGCCATCGTTTTGTTTGAACTTTTAAAGGTGAGCGGTAAAAGCGTGATTGCTGTATTTACATAGATAATTAGCAATTTGTTTGGTCAGGTCATGGTAAAATGCTTTCAAAATTATCCTTACTTATTATTATAAAGTATCCAAGTAAATTATTATTACTTGGAACGTTAGAGGTGTTTCAAGACGGAGAAAGAAACGAAATTTCATTTCACGCTGTGTGATGCTGTTTTGTTACTCCTCAGCATGAGTTAGACAAATGAACAGATTTTTTCAATTCACCCCTGTCTCACCCAAGTCGCAGCCATTCTGGATGGCTACCGATGGGGCTGCCTTCACATTAGAACATTTACCTAAAATTGTATCTGATGTATTCTATTCAGATCAATATGCTGCTTAATGAAAATTATTAGTAAAACCAGAATGCGTATCATTAAATTAGTATAAATAAGCTGATACAGAATGAAAGACATCAAAGAGAACTTTTATCGAATGCTCACTGGCCAGGTTAGGTTTTTTAGGATTTTTCCTCTGAGGATTCCGACCCTCCATTAGCATGTGCGTATCCCCACAGATATATGTGAGGGAACTAGATGCGAACGACCAATACAACTGAACAAGGCAATAAATTCAGAAAAGTTGAGGTACATGTATTTACAAAATTAATTTTGAGGGAGAGTAAAGTAGGTTCTCACCCGACAACTGTAATTGTTTTAGATGCTCTCTAAAGCGAGATTCGTGCGGAAATGTAATTGTATGTATTTAAAGTTGCCTGGGAAAGTGCTCCTTCAGCGCTGGCTGACCAATTTACCGTTGACAAATGCAGCGTGTGATTTTATGTGCAACATTTTCTGGATGATATTATCGTCCACAGTTCGGCTTAACCAAAGATGATCGAAGATTAATTGGACCAATTCCTTGCAATCAATTAATTAATGGCAACGGCTCCTAATCCGATGTTGATGAACTGCGACAAAAAATATCGCCTATGAGATTCAACTTAAGATATGAGTGAAGCACTACAGAGAGCTTCATGAAAACGGGTCATCCTCCTATTTACTTTGAATTGATATGTTTTAAAGATAAATTAGGTAGACTGCGTCAGCGAGAAGCTGTGTTCAATCATGTGATTGTTCTTGTGCTTAATAGTTCTTATATTAAATAATTCAACACAACGAATTAATTTAATAGGTTATATTGATGAAGATATTTTTCAATGAAGATCTAGTTTCAATTTTTGTGCTATTCTACAGGGTGTTTCAGAAATCCTGGGCACTTTGCATAAAAATTTTTATATCATGATCTTTATCTATATTTACCATCGTAAAAGTTCCCTGACAGTCGCAAAACTTCATATTGATGTAGACATGTTATATAGCCGATGTATTCATGTACACCTGCAGATCTTAGTAAACTTATATAATTAGGGCTACTATCATTTTACGACCAATCCATCTTTCTTTAAAGTCCTGGTCCAGGTGTCTCCTGACTGATGTGGCGTAATGTGCCGGACAACCATCTTGCATGAACCACATATTGTCATCATTGATGGAGAAGACATGTTCACGAAGCAAGTCAAGATATTTCTCACCGTTGAGATTTCCATCGATGAATACAGGACCAACTATTCCACTCGAACGAATGCCACACCATACCATTACGCCTGGGGCCTGACCATTACTTTCAACAGTGCACTGAGGGTTTTGTGTCGACCAGATTACACAGCTGTGTCGATTGACTGTTCCAGAAAGTTTGAATTGTGCTTCATCAGACCATAAGATGTTATTCGCGAACTCGGGATCTCTATCCATCATACCCAGTAAGATGTCGCAAGTTTCAACTCTGCGATCAAAGTCGTCTTCAGACAATTCATTTATCAAGCGTGGAATATACGGCTTGCACTTCAGTTCCTTGAGAAGTCCGTAAGTGGACGAATGGCTTAGATGACAGGCATTTGACAATTTTTGGCACCATTGTCAACAAGCAGCTCAACCAACACTGCCTTGTTTTCATCGGTCGTGATAGACCGTAGTCTACCGGTAAGCTTTTTCGGTTGAACATTACCAGTTTTATCAAACTGTTTATTGATGCGTCCAATCGTTCTACGATCGATTGCATTCTCTCCATATTGACGTAAAAGTTGTCTTTCAACCTCAACAGCATTTTGAGAAAGAGAATATAAACGTACAGCCTTAATCTTCTGCTCAAGTCTGTCATCTTCAGCCATAACGCGAGTATTTTAAAACTTTTACTTACTAACAGTGCAAAATGAAGAAATCGATATATCAGTGAACGAATATCAGTTAGAATTTATGCGAAAAACAATGTATTAACATTTGAAATCATAGAAATTGAGTATGCTTTTAAACTTACTGTGATTTGAGGTCAAGTATTCAATTCAAGTATTGAAATTGATTATGGAATGAATAGCCTATCTAAGATAACCATAGCTCAAAATCAACTAAAACAGCGGTATAAAATGCAAAACTATGAAGTCATATTTGCTGATTGTCTGAGCAAATTAGCAGCGAATTCTAATGGAGGCGGAGTCCCTCACTTTTGCATAGACATAGTGTGACTCCTACTTCTATAGATTCAAATGGACCTCGTTCGAATGGCTGCATAAATGGGAATTATGATTCATCAAGTTGTGCTCAGCATTTCTGAAACACCCTGTATTTTCGATGTAAACTATTAGAGAACATATTTAGTACTTTGGATATATTTGAAGTAGTTCGAATATACAAATAAGAAATTCAAAATAAAGCCTTCAAAATCTTTCCGAAATTCTTCTATAATGTTGTAAATTGTTGATGAAAGAGTAGTTTCTTTAATCATATTTTCTAAATTTTTAAGTAATTAAATTATCAATTTTCTAATGATTTATAAGTTTCCTGTTCGGACCATGTATAGTCTACCTATAATTATTCCAAAATAATTACCAGTCGCTTATTAAAAATATAATTAGCCTGCTACAATTAATTGCAATAAATATAGTCTTTTTTTAATTTTCAGGTGCAATTATTTGACCTGATTTTATCAAAATAATTGCTTTGTTATCCAGCAGTTGATTTATCGATGACCATTGTTTGCAAAAGGAATGTCCAAATTTCACTTTCTAATGCATCCGTAGAATCGTTGAACATCGAAGATGACCACAAATGTCTCATTCACTTCACTTCTAGCAAGTTTCATATCGCAAATGCAGAAATATCCGACGACGATGTTTGACTTTTCATGCTTGATGTAGCTTAGAGGCGTCCTTTGGCTATTACTCAGGTCCAAATGGCAATTTGAGCTACCTCACCAGCCACTTGCCAAATGCTGCGGGTTGAACTCGCACTTTTAATAGCATCTCAATGTATAGCATTGGAGTGGAAAACTTCAGCAGAGCTTATTTTCTGCCTCTTTTGGCTTCCTGCTAATTTAGTATTTTAGTCATTGCCGCTATGATTCTTACAATTAATGGAATCATTGCATTTTTACATTGTATCATGATTCTTTAACAACGTAATTGACTTATCTCCATGTCATATTTGTTCAGAAGTTCCCAACCTGTGGTACGCGAGGGCTCATCAGATGGTATACTGTATGTACCATGATGACGATTTCACCTATTCATGTCACAGACCAAATTTATTAGGAAAAGTATTGGTCAGCTTGAGAAAATTAGATCGACGACAAAATTCGATACAATTTATCACTTTTCATAGTCTCAAAAGACGAAGATTTGTCTTGTGCATAGATTTCATAGTGTCACAATTGTATTAGGTTGTTAAAATATCAATGCGACAGGCGATGCCATGACATCTATTGAGCGACCGACAGAACAAAGGCATCCATTTTAGATTATGCTTGAAGCTCAGCAAGCCAAAATCACGTATTTTGAAAATGCTTGTGGCGTGGAAATTTACATTCAACTTTGACAAGCCTCATGATTATCAAATCGAAAAGTCGGAACCGACTTGTAGCTCCTGATCAAGACTTTCGATGTGTTGTTGGCAACATCATGCTCCGCATTGATCAGCTGGTCAGAAACAAACAGATGCAGTGTTCGCATTAGTTCATTGTGTGTATATTTGAATTAGAATAAGTTATCGGTATGAAATTAATTATTTCAGTTGTTCGGATGAAGAAGCATCCTCAACTTATAGATTGACTGCACTTTGTTTCATGTTTGTTTTGTTCGCAAAAATATATTTCTTCAAAATAGAAAAAGAATTACATCTTTCACAACATAAAAAGAATTTCTTTGAGACTGAGTGGCACGCGGCGAACGTGTAAAATCTCAAATGGTACTGAGACATTAGAATGTTGCTTTAGTTGCGATGTATTGAAATTGATCTAGAAGTAGTCTTTGGTTGTCATCAAAGGCTGATTGATAAAGTAACTAATTCCCCTTTCCACTTCACAAAGAGCCAGTCCATGTTTATTCTAGATGAAGCTAGCTTGTAATATTTTGCTATTTCTTCCAGCTCGGCGCGGAGATGTTATTGCCTCTGGGATTGGCTGACGACCAACATCCGTTAGGCATCGATGGCACTTTGACTCCGTGGTTGGAGGATCTGCTGAAAGCGCTGGTGTTGGCTAGTGGAGAAGATGTCGAAATCAAGTTGAAGAAATGGCGAGGAGAGGAAATTCCTTCCAAGTATTGTGTCCGTGCGGTGTTAAACGATGAAGAAGTGGAGCGCGCTATGGTAGGAGAAGTGCCTGTTGGAGGCAAGAAAGAGGATGAAGAACTTTATCCACTTCACGCTGTTCCTGCCCGCCTTGTTTCGTCAACCAGGTTGACAAGCCACGACCATTTCCAAGTAAGTTGCAGTATAATCCATGACTTACTGGCCTTCGACGTCATCTTCTATCAACTTCAACTTGTATAAGTTGCTAGCTGGTCCTCAACTCTTCGGTTGGGTGGGAATGTCGTGATGTAGTGGCTTGCTAAGTCGGTGATCAACATATTAAGGCGAGAATATAGGCCTACTCATAGTACACAAAATATCTCCGTTATGATACTTAGGTTCTAAGTAACCTGAATCTGCAATATGAACTTCTTGGATTAATTGCTATCTGTATTCCGTTCTTATGAGCTCCTTAACCAGAAGAGACTCTATGTCTTTTATCAATGTACCCATGCTTTTTGGATCAGTTTAGTTGTTATGTTTCATGTTTGATGAACCTTTTCGTACAAGAAAGGCGATTAGTTATTGTTTGCGTTTTTTAATAATTGTTTATGATAGATACATGTTTAGTAATCACGCAGCATATTTACTCTAGATGCAAGCCTCAATCACATGAAATTTGTCATATCCATAATTGAGATTTTTTTGAGATTACACAATAAGTTATTTCTTCAATGACATTTCAGAGTCAAATTTCCTTAAATAAAACTGTCATGTATTAGAGATATTCGATACATAATTTTCTAGACAGTTTTTTTGCCAGTTTATGATGTAATGAATGCTTTCGGCTCATGTGAATGAAAATAAATTTCTATGAAGTGTAGGAAATACTTGGATTATTGTGACATGCAGACGTACGGTCTACATTATTATAATAAGCTTTTAGCTGCCTTGGATGACGTTAGCTGATGATAGTTTGTGCTATTAGCATGATTTGCGGAATGAGATACTATGACATACTATATATGCCTAGCGCCTAGATCACGTTATGTTCTAATGCCCGTATTAACTAATTGGAGAACGAATCGCTGTGAATTAATGGGCAATTTTCTAAAAAATTGCATCGCTTGACTTCTCCACGATCAAATTGCTGTCAGAGTTCACTTTGTCCAAACTGCCCTCAATTCTGTTGAAAGCCATTTGAAAACACGAGACACGCCCGAAAGCTTCTAAGCTCTACCAACTTCCCCACGACTCAACAACCCAATGGACAATCTGCTGTACTGCAGGTGGTTTTGCAACTTTCGGTACCATTCTTGCCGATGTGCATCTTCAGGGGTCTCTTAAGCATAACATTGCCGGGCTGCATTCACGTCCGATTTCGTGATATTCACGATGTATCCTACTGATGCTTGATGAAGAAATATCAAAATGTCCACCTGAAGACTGAGCCATTCATGTGATGGAATGAGCTGTCGGACACAGCATGAAGCCTTGAAGACCTCTGCGATATGTTAAGGCAAAACAGAATGGACAGGAAATCCGATAGTGATACTAGCACACAAATTAAGAACTATGACTGAATTGAATTTATTTATGACATCTTCCTCTGGAAGTAGCATGACATTTTACAGTACGCGACAGCAAGTTGGAAACTTGGCATAAATCTACGGACACGTACATTTTCCAACACCTAAATTTTTTTGCTATTAGGAAATATCGACAAATTTATAATCATCTGAAAGAGAATTTTCGGATCTATCATTTGAATGTTGTTGAATTAATTGTTTTTGAAATTGGTGGTTCCTAGAGGCCCATAAACCCGAAAGCCCCAGATTTTCTTTGACTTGTTTTGACAAGCACATAAATCAATTTGAAACATTCTCCTTGTGATATTCAAAACCGTCACAAAATAGGCTTTCAGAAAATATATAGTTTGAAAGTGTTTTCTCGAAGTTTATAGGCAATATTTTGAAAGTTGTATAGACAGATAATGTGGCGATTTTTTCATTTTCAGAATATTTCTTCGAAGGGCCTTAAATTTACCCAACAAAAGCAGAAAAAACTAGTTTTGAGGTAAATAAATGTCACCAGTTAGTTAACAGCGTTATTTCTGTCATTATCGCAACATATTCTGAAAATGAAAAAATCGCCACATTATCTATCTATACTACTTTCAAAATATTGCCTATAAACTTCGACAAAACACTTTCAAACTATATATTTTCTGAAAGCCTATTTTGTGACGGTTTTGAATATCGCAAGGAGAATGTTTCAAATTGATTTATGTGCTTGTCAAAACAAGTCAAAGAAAATCTGGGGCTTTCGGGTTTATGGGCCTCTAGGAACCACCAATTTCAAAAACAATTAATTCAACAACATTCCAATGATAGATCCGAAAATTCTCTTTCAGATGATTATAAATTTGTCGATATTTCCTAATAGCAAAAAAATTTAGGTGTTGAAAAATGTACGTGTCCGTAGATTTATGCCAAGTTTAAAACTTGCTGTCGCGTACTGTACATTCTCCGAATTAGGTGCGCTTCTAGAAAAATATCATTTGTAAATGATTGGATTGAAGCAGTTGGTGCCTATTAGAGTTTTACGCGACTTTCGGGAGAGGCTATCAAATAGCTGTTTGTTTTTATTGGGACATTAGACAAACATGGAAAATACAGGGAAATTCTAGGCCCGATTCTGTTATACACCCTGTTGACATATATTTGAAGAAAACATTGACTTGCGCATCTCCCGACAGCTACCATCACTTACATGTTCATCGAGAATAAGACCTACTAGTAATACACCGAAGCGATTTGCAACTGCTGTCTGCATTAAGTTTCGAGCATTATGTAAAGCGTTTAAGAATTTCTTGCGCAAAGCAGGAACATTTCCTTACATTACCTAAGTAGCAATCAAACTCTCTCGGGAGTAGGGAATGTGAAGTGTCTCGAGCGAAGGGAGACTATTTCAAGAATTTCATGTAAAGTTCAGATGGTGAGTGCTGATAGAAAAACAGTTCTACATCTCATTCTCCGTGTGCTGCAGAATTCACAATTCTGTTGTTTGTGTAAAAATTTCACAAAATGTGGGAAAGCATGATGATGGTCGCTAGTATGAAATCTATATACCAAGTTCTACAAATCATTGAAATACTAGCAGTAATAAAGTGGAGCTATACCGACATATGATACTGCAACTTTCCGGCTAATGGCATATTGCCATGTCATGTTGGTCTGCGTGACACAGTGGTTAAGTGCTTGGCCTTTTCTTTCGGTCCAGTGGTCGAGTGCAAAACGTGTCACCGGAAGTCGACAGGAAGGGTATCCTGGCTAAAAGATCACAAGGCTCCAGATAAACGTCTGACTATATGGAAGCGAGACCTGGGGAGCGACAGTGGAACAGATGATGAGGTTGGAGAGGACTGAACGAAAAGTGATGCGCTGGATGTGTGGTATAAGCTTGAGAGACAGACTACCAAGTGATGAGTTGCTGGGGCTAATGGGATTGGTTTCGGTGACGGAGGTGGTACGCAGAGGTTGCTTGAGATTAGGGTTGTTGTATATCCCGAAAAATCCTATCCCGGGATCCCGGGAAATAAATTAGTAAGGTTTATAAGCCGAATGCATTGATGATAGATTATCAACAATATTTTAGAATAACTCGAGGGTAATATAACATGTAAATACATCCAGGGGTACAAAAAAATGGGACAGCTACATTTTCATCAATTTCAATCGCTTCTCCTGCCTTTTATATTTATTGTACAGCAAGAAGGCATACATCATTTAAAAGCTAACTTTCCAAAGATTCTAACGAGCTATAAAACTTGGGTATTCATAAAAACCCAATTTATATTCATAAACCCCGCTTTATTGTTACTAACAGTTGAAGAGTGTGATTGCAATGCTTCGTTGGATTTTATTAGCAACGAACGAAGTTTACTATTTAGCAACCAATAGAAATCGCACTACAATTTCTTGTCTAAATTGTTTGGGAAAATGTTTTAAAATATAATAAAATTTACATATAAATATGGAATTAATGTAAAATGATTGCTTAAATACATTCAGAATAGATTAAAAAATAATTTTATTAGTTTTTAGATCTTTTCTGAATGTATTAAGGAAGCCGTTTTACATTATTTTCTTATTTATTTAAATATAATTTTATTCTTTTTTGCCAGCCAATTTAGACAAGAATTTTATAATGCGTTTTCTATTGGTCGTTAAGACAATAGAAAATCGAAGTCTTCCAATTACAGTTTGTTTATTGTTGAAACCGAAATTACACATAATACAAAAGAGCGACATATCTACCCTATTAATAAATTTGCTGTAACTAAATCACAAATATTATGTATTTCCCGGGTAATAGACTTCTCGAAATTAGCTGATTTCCCGGGAAACAACCCTACTTGAGATGGATGGGACATGTGCTCCGAAAGGATGATGTTGATTGGGTGAAGAAGTGTATGGAGATGGAAGTTCCCGGAACAAGAGAAAGAGGAAGACCAAGAACAACATCATGCATGGTGCCAAGTGGTGGAGAAGGACATTCGTGCAGTTGGACTTACAAGGGCGGATGTCAAAGATCGAGATCGATGGAGAATGCAGCTGTCAAGTGGAGTAACCGGCCAACCCCTGCACAAGCGAGGAAAACAGTCGTAAAGCGGAATGATGATGATGATGATATCAGCGCCGTCCAACCTCCAGGATGGGAGAGTTGTGACGTTATTCATCACTATTCATCATCATTCATTTGTTGAATGTTGCATATGTGTGTGTATTCTTGTCTCAGGAAACTGTTGTCCTCTTCCTTATTTTAAGCGTTTCATCTTCCCATTTCAGAATCACTGTATTTCACTGCCGTTCTTGACTTTGTATCCACAGGACAATTCACCATGCTTTTTATATTTTCCTTTTATATCATCTCATGATTATTAGGCATTTTTGTCTTTTTTCATTCTGCTGTTATAGCGCTGTCTGACACATTGATGTCAGCTTGAAGTTTGCCCGAATGTCATGCGTCTGTAATTTCATCTAGATACATCTGTCTGGAACTGAAACCTTTCCCCAAGCCGTCATGGATGCTGGATAGGTAGACTTAACTATTTAAATTCGGTCGCCCTCCCCAAAGACGAATTAACTGAGATAAAGTCTTCATTTCTCATTAAATTTAATACTTCATAAAGTCTTCTCTGTGATGAGGCATGGATGTCAGTCGTCAGATGCGACCGATCGTGCAAAATGTTCAGTTTAGATGTTGCAAGTGGTGTCAAGTCAAAATGGTTTCAACCTGATCTTCATAAAACTGTCCAAGGGAAAGTCACCAAATAAAATTTAAATTGTATGAACGTTGTCAGTAACATCTAAAGTCTATGTTTCGGTCAGATTTTTAGCCGGAAAATCAATAGCATCCTACTATTTGAGGGCCTGCCTTGCGAACTGTCGAATGCTGTTGACTTTCGGGCTAGCGTGGCTTATAGATGTTGTTGAGAGCGTTAATGTTGTTCAAATTCTATTTCGTGGCTTTCACTCAGACAGTTTTATCAAAACCGGATTTCAGGATTATTATAACTAGAAACATTGTGAGCTCTTGCAAGTCCGAATTTTTTAAGTCCTGAATAAAATAGACATAAAAGATAAATGTCTGCAGTGTCCGAAAAAATTGCGACTGTCATGAAGAAAGCATTAAGCATGCATCATTTTGATACTGTGAACGTCAAGAAACAGAATCATGATGAGGCAGAGTAATGCTAGCAAGAAAAGTCACATCCAAGCAAGGTTGGGTCCAATCTTGGGCTTGGGTACCCCCAAATTATCACAGAAAGACCAATCGTGCGGTTGAAGTAGGTTGCATATTTACATGTACATACATATAAGCTTGCATGTACATAGATGACTTGCTATGACATGATGTGGACATGTACTTCGGCAGAATTTCTCCAAGAAAACCGCAAATGATTATTCAGTCAATTTACTCTTGGATTCTTACTACCCAAAACTTAAGAGTGAACCCAAGACCCAACCTTGATCCAAGTGATTATGTCGTGAGTGATAATTCGAGGAATATCCCCGATACTATGGGATGCACAATGTTAAGCAGAAGTTGCATGTTTGTCTTGAATATTGTTTCTTTGGTAATTTAAGGCGTAATTTAGAAACTTTGCCAATAAGTTTTGATGCGTGCATGCTTAGTGTGAGATGTTCAGTTACAGGTGGAAGGTACCTGTAGGTAAACATCCATTATAAGACGCTTCGATGAAGCTCAATAATCAGATGGGCGCGATGGGGTATTGGACCCCAAGTTTTCGGGTTTTTACAGAGGCCGCCGCTAAAAGTTGCCACTGCTTGATGTAATCAGCCGCTTCATGTGACTAAAAATATTAGTTTAATTTAATTAACTTTTAATTCCGTTCATAGCGTTGAATTTAATGAATAAAAATATCTGCTGTGTCCGTGGTGTAATTGGTCTTTATCTTTATTTCGCTGATCACTGCGAAGCACATAAATTCTCCATTATCACTCATCCCAAGCACAATGGTAAGAAATTCAATCACATTGGTTTGAGGCGCCATCAGATGCAACGCGGTCGAAATTTTTGAACCCCAACTAACGTCTTTTATCAATGTTTGACTGTACGTATATGTCGTTGTGAAAGCGTTGTAACAAGGATTGGAAAAGTAATTGATCGGAAATTAATTGCAATTAATTGATTGATTAGCCATCTTCAATTCAACTAATTGATTGTATCAGTTGACAATTCTTTCAATCCATTGCAATTATTCGCAAGTAAAAATTATTATTGAGTTATTGAGCGATTATTATAATCTATGTAGTATAATGCATTGGCCTACACAGTCAATAATATAATTCTGCAGGTTCACTCATACTTTAAACGAAGAGTTTGATGGTAGCCTAATGCGAAACTTGCTCGTAATAATCGATCATTTAAGCTTTAATTTAGGTTTCTAACTGAACATATAGGCCTATGTCCCATATGATCTAATAATCTTAGATAAATTCAAATTATGGTAAATCTAATGATGCACATACTATGCGAAGCGCAGATAATCGCAGAAAATACAGAAAACGATGGAGATCGCAGAGAAACACAGATTTTTACAATTTGAATAAATAGTACGTAGACCTCTTTATTTGCGCTGTTTTCGCCTCAATTATGGTATTTATATCAACTGCAGATCTTTATCTCCATTATATTATCTCTTGCCCATGATCTGCAGCTGCTGCTGTACAGAGGTAAGGCTCAGTGCCATTATCAGTGTAGGGAAAGCTTCACTCATCTCTCCTACTCAGCGCACGTGACAGCATTCTCTGGTCTGATCCATGAGGAGACAATCTTAAAGACGACAACTTGAAAGACATGCTGAAAGTTACTTTCAATTCTCTCTGAAATTTCGATCCATTTTTTTAAATTAAAATTCGTTTGGAAATCCGTCTTTTATATGTACATATACAACATGTAAAATACAGTGTAGTACTGGGCATAGTTAAATGAAAATCATCATCCTCTAGGAATCTCAGTTACAACTACATAAAACAAACTAAGATTAAGCCTACTGTACAAAATATAACTGTAATGAATAAATTTGTAATGAACTTTGAAGAAAAAATAATAAAATAAAATACATGTGAAACTATAGTATGGGAACTGAACTTGCTAGAATCGACCTACAACGTCTCACCTGGAACTACTCCATGAAGAAAATGAAATAAGGAACTAGACTTGTTATAAATGGAGCAATTGGTGTCTAACTATTCATGAAATTTAATCTATCTCTCAAGAGGACCGGTCTGTGTCCCATCATATCTAGCCTTAATCCGCAATCGATTATGACAAGCGTAGGGTATATATGCAGAATATAGATACTATATGGTATACTGGGATACAGGCCTATTATATCTGAACATAATTTTATTCAGAACAAGCTTATTCAACATGTAGTTATCTAATGATATATAAATACGAACCAAACCAGTTGTTATCATAAGAAATACGTCTAAATTATGTACAAAAAATTAGATCGCAGAAAAATGCAACATTCACGAAAATCGGGCGCAGAAAATCGAAATTTCAAGCGCCTGGTTATCAGTGTATTTACATGTTCTGTCATGCAAATTAAGTTCAGCGAACATAGTGATGCAGAAAATGCATGTATGCGATTACATGTGAAATCTATTTCTGCTAATGTTTTAATGCACCTTCGTACACCTATGTGATATAGAAATTACTTTCTAGGCTATTTATCAATCAAGTGTCAATCATGCAATCATTTTGTGTAAAGATATCCCTAGATTTGGCAATGATAAAAAGTAATTGTAATTAATTGATTGCTATATTTGGTTGAATATTTGCGTCGCGTGTGCATTCCTGAGATTCTGTATTACACATCTGAATACTTTCTTTCACAGGATACTCGGCACGTCGTTCTGGCAATGCCCTCTCACTTCCCAGGACACCGTCCGGGAGAGGTGTTAATGGTCCAGCCGTCGAACAGTGCTCAGGATGTGTCTACCTTCCTCTCCCTCCTCTCCTCATCTCTATCACAGCTTCCCCTCCTTCTCACCTCCGCTCATCCGACATGTCATCCGCTGACGCTTCCATCTGGTGCTCTCAAGCCACACTCGCTCTCCTGGTTCGCCAAATACCTCTTCGATCTCAACGCCGTACCCCGAAAGTCCTTTTTCGAGCTTCTCGCTGCATTCTCTGAGGATGAAGATGAGAAAGAACGCTTGGAGGAACTGTCAGATGCCGCCAATATTGATGATCTCTTCTCCTACTGTCATAGGCCGCGGCGGACGTGTCTGGAAACATTGCAAGACTTCCCTAATACTTCATCTGCTCTTAGTTTAAGTCAACTCTTCGAACTATTACCGGAGATTCGCCCTAGGGCTTTCTCCATCGCTTCATCAGCCTTACAGCATCCAGGAGAGCTGCATCTGTTAGTCGCAGTGGTGGATTACAAGAGCCTGGTGTTGAAGAAACGTCGAAAAGGTCTCTGCTCCAATTATTTGGCTTGGCAGGTGGCGGAGGGCGATGTAGTGCCGGTGTGGATGGCCAAAAGTAGTGGTATGAAGATCCCTGTTGAATTGGAGAAGCCGATGGTGATGGTAGGACCAGGAACAGGATTGGCGCCTTTCCGAAGTGCCCTCCATGATAGACAACAGCGAGGCATTGGCGCGAAAGATCTGCTTGTCTTCGGCTGTAGGTCCAAGGAGAAGGATTTTTACTTCGCTGCGGAGTGGGCAAAGTGAGCAACTTCTCATTCTTTAAAATGATTCCTCCATAATGCTTTGTATTCGTTGTAATTAGTGATATTCTTAGATAATAAGCAAAGATTACAGGTTTTCCTCTGATAATTTCCGTCAGTTTTTTTGAAGGTAGGGCTCATACTAGTGTTCGGTATTCGTGCGAAATTTGGTATTCGAATATTCGTCATTTCAACGAACGAATATTCGAATAATTTGGAAAAATGCATTTAGCCTATATTTGTGTGTCATCACTCCTGACTATTGATCAGGATGATGGCTCAATGTAAACTGTTCTCACTTTAACTGGGTTTCATCATTTTATACATGCACGTGGATTGCAACTCATAATTAGGACCAGGGTTTTTTTAAGGCGATATACGCGCCCGATTTGGGCGGGTAAAAATTTCAAATGGGCGGGTAAATTTCGGATGTCAACTCGGACCACTGTCCATGTCAGTCACTGTTGTTTTTCACATGAGGCGAATAATTCGAATTTAAAAATTATTAAACCCAACCCTATTTCAGGTGTGTATAATCTATACGAAACCTATTTATGTTCGATTATGCGATTCGCAACCATCGTCAAGTTAACAAGCACAAAAGCTTTCCTTCACTCACACGCATTTAAAAGTAGGAAGTTATCAAAACGGAAATACTATGTAGTCATGTAGTGGACCATGCCAAAATAAATTTTACTGGTTGCGAATGAAGAAATACATTCGCAGTGGTGCTTTCTTGTCTCACATAGCTTACTTCATTTATAGAATTTGCATCACTGAAAGTTATGTAGGTGTACAACTGTACAGTACATGTATGTATGCCCCCTATACGTAGTTGACAATAAATTTCGATCGTTAAAGAGAAACTAGGCCTATTCAATTTTTAAGTAATAATTGTAACACAACTTTTCATCATCCATGACTTAACTAAGCAATTTGCAGACTTTTGCAGTGCAAATAACACATTCATCGCTTATCAACGGTTATTTACATTCTTTAACTTCACTTCTCATTGATATGCGGCACTGTTTCGTTGATCATCAATAGGCTCTTGTCGATGAGGAATGACGTTGCAGAACGCAATTTGTCTTTATATAAATTGCAGTTTGCCATATTCACTGTGAAATCATGTAGTGTATTATGCATTTATCATATATGTTTTTACTGCAAGTTCAAGAGACAATTTTCCACTGTTCCTCTCCATCTTATCCAGCAATTGTTGCTGTGCACATTTTAGTGCATGTACGTCATGAAGGCATATATTGTACCACCACCTTTAATTTGCTGAATATTCAAAAGATGCAACTTTGTTTCCGCTTTCTTTTTACAGCTGGAAAGGAAATTGAAAGAAAGATCTACAAGCCTTGTTTTGCTTTGTTTTAGATTGGCGGGTAGAATTTGGGAGTGGGCGGGTAAACGAAACCTTAAAAAAACCCTGTAGGCCTACCGGTAGCTTAGTTTATTTCAACAAGCTTCGAAGCTATGTGTCTAAATATGAGAAACATGAGCAAAATTAATTGAATGACATTGAATGAAGTCAAGAAGGTAGTGACTTGTGTTGCGAATAATAGGATTTTCTTAAGTCCACTTAACATGCTGTCATAATAGCCAATAGCAGTGAAGCACTCAGTTACCGCGTTCTCATAGAGCTGGATGTTTTTCTGTCCACTCATCTGTTAATTAGAGGACATATCCAGCTCATGCCAACAGCCAGTCCCATAACAATAGCATCTGAAGAATTGTGATAGGAGATCTAAATTTTCATAAGAAGCAGTAATCTGGCAGTTGGATTACGCAATATTACACAAGTCGAATGACGCCACTTCGGTATCTCGGTAGGAAAGTTGAATAGGAGAAACTTTTCTATGTAGTCCTTATTACAATTCAACACCTGAAATGTGTCTAATGGATGACACTAAATGATAAAAGTTCAATAGTATATCCGTGGTATCGATATATTTTCCGTACAAGGCTAACTATTCTAAAAATCAGATTATGACTTCAGTATTTTTGTATAGTATTCGAATGGCATTTGATATTCGAATATTCATTTTCGTATTCGAATATTCGTCCACGAGAGGTATTCGAATATATTCGAAAATTTAACCGAACTCTAGCTCATACTTGCAGTAAACTTGAGCGTGATGACTCGGTGCTCGACAGTACAATATGGAAACAACCAGAGACAGGAGTCACTATCAACAGCATGCAACTTGTATGGAAGGTTATTTTTAGTAATTGCGTTAGTATCTCTTCCAATAAGAATCGTCCCCATATTATGTGACTTCTTTTTTTATCCATCGGTTTCCTGTTGTTTTATAATATCCATTTTTAATTTCCTTAACTTATGTTGACCATTTTCCTATTCTATTTCCACTACCAGCATTTGTAGTCGGTACAGTATATTAGACGTCTGTTTTGAGCGTGTATGAGGCAGTGATTGGAATCTATGGTATTAGTAAGAATGAGTAGTGTTACAAGTCTTAAGATTTCCATTTTTACCAGATCCTGGGCCAAAGCTGATCAATTTTAGTTCGTTGCCACGAGAAAGCTCCATTGAGTTCTTTGAAGAAATGATTATTCCAATGGCTACAGTAGCATTGTATTTGTACACTTGCAGATTGGAGAACGCCATCAGTCCTCATTAGGACTACTTCAATTAATAATTTAAATTAGTAAGCATTATATTCTATTATAAATGGCTGCTGGGATGATTTTCATCATCGCATGATAATTTATCATAATCCAGACTGCACCAGCTACCGTGCAGTATCATTAAGCATTCCAGTGACGTTTGATAAATCTTTCCTTGGGTTTTTGGGTAAATATATGATGTATGCACTTAGTCATTCTTTTCTTAGTTTGTTGATTAAAAGGTCCGGCGCTTATTAGGGGAGATACGGTCAATCAAGGTTCCATCTGTGATACATCAAACGTTTTCCCTCCAACTTTTTCGTCTTAAAATTGTTACCTTATGGTGGCTGTCAGAGTCGGAAGAGGGATTTCTGTCTCTGGCCGTATCGTCGAGCATCAAGCCATGTCTTCATCGCGCTCAAGTCTCATGTGTGAGCCTTGCCTTCAACTGACCATTGGAGGGAAACCGCAAATACAGGTATCGGTAAACCTAAGAAATCAGTCTCATGCTGTGTTCAGTCAGCGTCGATACCACCTTACCTTGTAGACGATGAATAAATCGGTAATGCAACAAGAATTTTTTTCCGTAAGGGTTTTATATCTGTAATTATCATTGTTATTCAATTTGCAATATTGTCACGTGGAAAATCTTGCATTTAAATAAACGCCGCTTTCTATTGATCGCCGCACTAAAAAGTAGGCGATTGTAAATAAACGCCGCGACGTTATTAGAGGAAATACGGTAGTTACACTTTTGAGTGATTGACACAAATCTAATATAGGCTTACTTGTAATCTCGAATTCGACATCTCGGTATTTGGAAATTTTGAACTCGAGATTGCAAGGCGAGAGCGAGATTGAATTCACTAGATAAGACCATTATTCTTTATCTTGTCTCTGCAAGGAATTCTAGACAATAGTTATGAAATCCTTGTTGTCTCTGATATGAAAATATCGTTCCTATGCTTGTAAATCAATACTAGTAGTATGTGATAAAGGATATATTGTACATAGCCTAAAATTTCATCTCTCTTTCCCGTCGCAGGATGGTTTCCGATGGCCGGTTACATCTCATCACTGCTTTCTCTCGAGATGAAGTGAATGCAAATGGAGGTCGAATGTATGTTCAAGATCGTCTGAAGGATGAAGGCGCAAAGCTGTGGCAACTCCTTAGTGAAGAGGGAGCTTATTTTTTCGTGGCAGGAAATGCTCGCCAGATGCCAGATGCAGTCAGAGCTGCAGTTGTTTCAGCTGCTTGTGAACATGGAAAATTGAATAGCCAAGAGGCTGAGGCATTTGTGAACCATTTAGAAAAGGTTGGAAGATATCAGGTTGAATCATGGTCTTAGTCATCTTTTGTCATCTGTTACGAATAAAGTATTAGAAGAGTAGATTTCGTTTTGTCAATTTTTGCTGTAGCAGTAGAAATCGGAAAGTGATCATGAAGCTTGACAGTGAAATAAGAAAATATTATATGGATGTTGAACAATAACTAGATGAATTGAACTAGTTTCACAAGTAGCCTGATAATCGATAAATGTATCACAACAGTTCTACTGCCACGAGGCAGCCTTAATTGTTAATGGAGTGCTTACTCCACGCATCCCAGAGTCAGACAAAAATTACATTCCATTTGTTTAGAAACGAGACTAACTGGGCAATTACTTTTCGCAATTTTGTGACTTCCTTTTCTATTGATAGGACTGACAATACATGCTTCTAAATTTGAGGAATATCATGGAGGGCTTCATAACCAACTTCATTTCAGGGACGAAGCCTTTCATTTTTTGAAGAGAAATTGAATGATAATAGTATGGCGCAAAACTGCTTGTCAGTACATCCAGGGCGTATAATCCTTCATTGGAGTCTGATTTAAAACTTCACGTATATCATTTGATTTTTATTTCTGTAACATGTACTTACGGCAGTTTTAGTGTATTAAAATTGATCATTACATTAAAAGTCAAATATCTTTGCAAAGAAATTTTGATAATAGCAAACTGATGCAAATTTTCTATGTTGAAATTTAGGAGCCTACTTTTTTTTTTGATTGCAAAGCATTTTTTATGTTCTGATCACAACAAAAAAATCTGTTTTATCATAGAGAGGGCTGTATAGCATCAACTCAGAAAAATGTCAGCAAGCAGTAAAAAAATTATATTAGCAGTTGCAGTTTTCACGGAGAATATGCTCTCAATGAAGTCTAAAACAATATTAGTTTTTAAGGAAGGTTAAATTTTGCAAATTGTGTCTGTATTTTGATATTTTAATAATTATGGAACTTATGAGATATCAATTAGAATGAAAATTTACTGATAAGAAGCTTAGAAGGAAAGTATGGAGGAAATAGGATGGAAATGGTTATAGGATCGATCTATTCTAGCTTATAAGAATTCAATTTCATACATCACTAGGTGACATGCCACGCTCAATCACGCGTAATTCACGCGTGAACCACGTGTAATTACACATGACCCCAAACATCCGTGGCTATGCGGGATATTGCTGCAATATAAGTTATATAAGCATAGTTGGCAGTCCTGTTATATAGAATTTGCGTCTTATGTGTCTGCATGTATCAGAGGCTAAATAATGTGATAGGACCTCAATTTCATGCTCAGGGCAGACTGAACATGCTTAGCGGTTCATCTGTGGTTCAAGCGGCAGCGCAGACAACCGTAGACTACGAATAAACCATAAACACTCGCCCGCGCGTATTCATAGACATTCCCCATGTTTTGACAGCATCAGATCAAGTGATTTCTGTCTCTTAGTGCAGCGCGCATGTACGCGGGTAGAAGAATAGAATGTCCTTAACCACGGATGTTTGGGGTGTTCCGTAATTACGCGTGAATTACGCGTGGCATCCCTAGATGCCCGTTTTTGGATAAAACATGCATGATGCATGTATCATGGATAAATCCTATCAAGAAATTTCATTCCTTATTAAATAAAATGGTCTATTTTGGTGTAGATATAACTATATTAATAATATTTAGCATTGTAAAGAGTGGGAAATGTATATAAAAATTACTCAGAATAGTAATTTGGAATTGTACATGGTAAAAACATCGATGATCCATGTACGTGGATAAAATACATAATTAAAAGAGCGTTTCCTGTAGAGAAGAATTGTCCATTTGAGTTAGATACCGACTTTACTAATAATATTGATGCTGTAAGAAGTAACCAATGCATTTAAATTACTCAAAGAATCGCTCATGGATAAAACATCGATGATCCATGGATATCGACATGTGAAACATATAGGGCCTATACGACATATGAAATATGCATGTCTACTATTATTTCGAGTGTTTTATATATGCCCTTTATATTTGATGAAATGGTGGGTATAATTAAGATATTCAGGTGACTTCATCGCTTCTCTCTTTCTCACTCACTCACTCGTTCCTCTTTTCTTCCTCTTCTTCTACTCGTTTTTCATCATCTTTCACATTCACTACATGTACATTGTAGCTACAATGGCAATAACATCAGTCAATGCTGACGAACAGGTCAACAATATTAGGCCTACACATGACATATTTTTTCAATATTAAGCAATTCTATCGGCACACATTTTTCTTCTCAAATTGAAACATTTATTGAAGTTTCTAAGTTCCACACCGTGCCCATCAGCAAGTCGACTTTGATCAGTTTGCTCGTGTGATCGCTAAATTACTTAGCTAGTAATTTGCAAAACTTATGATATTAAATCAGCATGTAACTGAAAGAAACAATTGCATAAGTATCTCGCTCAGTCTGCGTAATCGTATCTCGCTTCTATAACTTTCCGTCACTATATTAAGGAAATTCGCCACGCGCACGCAGCTGAGGAAGTTCGGTCACATTGTTGGCAGCCTGATCGTGGCTGCATTCGCGAGCCATGAGCGGTCGATAATATTCTCTCGCTGGGAACTGTTGATACCTGTGACTCAGCGTCCCTGCTTA
Source organism: Prostheceraeus crozeri (assembly GCA_907163375.1). Classification (NCBI taxonomy): domain Eukaryota; kingdom Metazoa; phylum Platyhelminthes; order Polycladida; family Euryleptidae; genus Prostheceraeus; species Prostheceraeus crozeri. The sequence continues at coordinate 858,754 of CAJQUW010009290.1, forward strand.
ATAATTATTGTCCGCCCATCACGTGGGACCATAGAATTAAATATTTTGTTTATCTGCTTCGGTTTGCTAGAAGCGTGATTAATACGAAATGGACGGCACATTGAGGAGCCTATTAGGTGGCCAAAAAGGAATTCCTAATACCTTACAGAGATAGGAAAAAAGTCGTGCGTCGCTTGCGGATTAATGTGAGTTCCAGCGAAGTGCTTCGATTGCCAAAATTCCTTCAGATTCGAAGAATTCAGATCATTGCCCACAAGTTTTCTCCATAATGTTGACCCTTCCGATCATTATTAAAGAAAGTAGCAGGCGTACGAAAATTAGTTCACTTGATGTTTTCACACCCTCTCCTCGGCATTGCTCACTGTATAGTGCATACATTGAATCGAAGCCAGGCATCGATGTGTGTTTTGGTGTGTGCGAAGTGATATCACAGCACGCACGCATCTCTCACTGGCTCTGTTGTCCTTTGCTGACAGCTTATTGTTTGCCATTTCCAATAGCAAGCGATACACGAATTATCCATTCGAGAAGGAGCGTTGTCTAATTCTGTGCCATTTCGATATAAGGTTACATATAACTCTTCCTTTCTAGGAAACCGAAGCGCGCGCAGATGAATCTAGTTCTGTGCGTGGGACAGAAAGCTGCCCAAGTTGTGCGCTCTTCGTTCTCGTGAACCCGTGTTAACTGCTTAATATTACAAAAGTCAGCGCATCAAGAGGATATTCTACTTACACACCTTTATTTATTCATCGTCTACGTTTTTTCATTATCTTACTTAGTTTTCATGCACAACATGGAGCACAATTCAAAAATGAACACTCGCATGTAGTCAGTGAGTTCTTCCACTCAATGAAGCCATCAAGTTCCTTTGATTTGTGCATCAGAATTAAAAATTCATCACTTGGATCAAACCGCAGAAAAAGGGTAAGCTTCTAAATGTTTCCAAATTTATTTTGTCAACTTACAGCATTTAACTGCAAGTCTAGGTACATGTATTTGGAAATCCCGAAAACAAAATCAAAGGAAAGATTTGGTCATATGATACAATCGATAAATCAAAAGTTGGTTTATTGACCATGAACACGTAGAGACATTTCTATGACTGTGCTGCTATCTCTGCTATTAATTTTGCAAATACTAGAAAGCTACTAGCGTCATACTTAATTTAATTTACTGGCAACAACAAAATATCTCAATTCCTCTCGGTTCCTCTTAGCAGCACATTTTGGGAATCCTTTATTTATACATAAATATCATAACTATCAAGAACTCCTAAAATGTGCTGCTAAGAGGAATTCTTGGCATATTGAATTCAAAGTGAATAAGTCTTGGGCATGTGACATCATTTGTGTGATGGAAAACCCAAGACCTATTCACTTTGAATTCAACATGAGAATGTGCATGCATATCAGTTTTCACGACGACGTTTCTCGTTGAAAAATCGATCAAAAGTCGTGAAAAGAATCATAATCAAATGGGAATATGTTGAAACGGTAATACACTGCTTTTAAATTCGTAATTTCTGATTGCTTTGAAAATAGCACAAAAATCTGGGCATGTTGAGACAAAATAGTTGCATGCTAGAAACTATGAGCATGAAAGAACTTAAATTAACGCATTAAAACCATTTCAATTTAGCACTTCAATAGTAGGCTATACTTGTGCTATGGCATCAATATTTGGATGACAAATAATTGAAAAAAAATTGAAACAATTGAACATGGTATAAGGCATAAAAAATCTATTCCAGGACTACAAAAAGTTTAGATGGAGAATATTTTTATCAATGCGGACAAACTATTGAGCTATTCGATATCTGCTTAAGTTATACAATTTAATCTTGTTTCTGAAAAATGGATTCATCAAGGAAGCTTGTTTAAATAGGTCACTATTTTCCATTTCATAAATATTGAACTGAAAACCTGTAGCTAACGCCCATGATATTCAATTAAGTTTTTCAGAATCGCTACATTTTAGAAAATGATATCAATTTGATATTTCGAGTCGTTTAAGAAAAATGATGAAGCACACAAAAGACATAGATGCTACACGACGGACTGCACACTGTAATAAAGATCAGTTATGCGTTGCAGTCCAACAATAGGTTTAGTTTTGCAAAATCAATTATTTTTCATGCCTTACGATTAATATAAAACAATCGAAGTACAAACTCATTGCCACTCTTTTATATCAATTTGTGTTTACTTATTACAAATTATGCATCGCACTTTTCATATCATCGTAGGCCTAGTTATTATGGTCACATGTTAGTTGTAGGCCCGCATGTCACCATGAATACCTGAAGAGATGCTGTCATATAAACGGTAGACAAGATGACATTATGTGTGTGTTTGCAGATTGTGATTTTAACAAAATGAAATTACATGTACGGTGTTAATATTATAGAAAATTCAAGCATTCCTGACTATCTTCATTTCACGAACGATTGACAGGCGGTCGGCAATAGGCTATACTCCGTTTTTATTTGCAGATTGCATTTTTGTAAAAACAGTTACCGGTACTTGAATATCAAAATAAAATTATTAATAGATACTACAAACATTGATTAAAAAATAATTCATAAATTGTTAATGATCACAATTCAACCACTCCTGAATATCTTCATTTGCTATCAAAATTCCTAAGAATAATATCGCTTGCCACATTGTCAGAGATGAAATGAGTCAAAAGCAGTTTTCTTAATAGTCTTTACTACAACACCTAAAATTACTATAAATGATTTCTCTTCTCAACTTTGAGTAGGCCTACCTATAGAATGTTAATTAAGATTAGTTAAGTATGATAATTCTAGCTGCTCTGCACATCAGCACCAAATTTGTCTTCTTTTTACAGGTGCTTATTGCTGAGGCTGCGCAAACTCGTCGTATCTGTGCATCAATGACTCAATACCTGACCTACGCTCGGCTGTTTTTTCGTCTTGTCTTGTGAGCTAATTAACCCCGAAATACTGGAATTATAATTTACCCATAAATCTCTCATATATTCGCAACGTCCCACCGATCATCAGATTCGGACAAACGTCTTGTGGTCCAACTGAAGATGTTTTTTTCAGTGACCTCGTATCATCGCTTCAAACTTCATAGTACTGGTGATTGTTTCTCCGTTGAACTGTAAATTTTTCGTGACATCACCTCTATTCTTAAAAATGTGATGATGACGTCGCGACGGTGTTCGACTCGAAATGACAGTGTTTCAGATGACGTGAAATACGCATTCGGACTGTGGGCATGTTTTCTGGTTGGAAGGATTTTCAAATGAAGGATGATCAAATCCGGAAAGAGAAATTTTCTTTATGTTGATAACAGTGATTTTCTTCAAAATTATTTGTATCTGATCGTTCGATGTGTGCTACTATATGAACGTCATCCTATACGGTGGTAAAACTTTGTGCATTTTCTAAATACGTATGGAAAATTTTATTTTTGAAGGATATCCATTCCTTCTGCTGTTTACTTGGGAGAGCAGGGCTCAGTTTTTGTAATCTCTATGAATGCTATCGTACAAAGGATAATTTTAGCAAGAATAATTATTTTACCAAATGTAGGTCTAACAAATATTTTCTTACACGATTACTATTGTGCGGAAAATCAATCATGCTTGAAATTTGAATTAAGAACAAAAGAATACACTTCAATCTACAGCGTTATATTCGGTATAGCTCAAAGGGAAGAAGCGTACCGTGCCATAACATATTTGCTCCAGAAGAAAACTCCATAAGCTGAATGAGTGATCAATCGTTTCTTATTATGATTTCAAATATCTTTCAACTAAATTTCTCAATAAACTGTCATGGCACCCTTCCGGTCGACAATGCTGCATCAAGAAAATATATAAAGAATATTTCAGAGTAACATCTTCCGAATAATCGCTTGCACTGCCATTTTAATCGTTTTAAAACATTTCTAGAAAATACACTTCTCTGATAGCTTTTAGAATTATGATTTGTTATTCGATCAGAGTCTTTTTTGAAAAATACCTTATTTTACTAATTACAAATAACATGTAAAAGCTCTTCTTTCTAATTTTTTATTCCATAAATTCATTAGAAATGTTTTTTGAATCGGAGATTGAAAACTGTGTTAGAGACTGATTCATTTGCGTTTCATTAATTCACGTTGTGCATGAATTTTCCTTGTGTCTTCGATACATTGCTATAAACATGATGTTGATTTTATACACGGTTATTTAATTTGCATTTGAATGACTCTGTGACATGTGCAATTTTATATCGAAGATAATGTATGGCCTTTGCGCCACATCTATGCTGGAGTGAATGGAATTTGCCAGGAATGTAATGAATGTATTTCAATTTGTAAAGTAAGTTCTGCATGTTCGTAAATTTTACAATGTTGTATTCATGCAACATGTAGAATTCATCACTCCACGACAAAAATGTGCTATAAACTTACAATACAGATTGTACAATGATACTAGCATCCCTGGTTAATTTCATCTATTCGATGGTAAAATTATAGATGTCACATGATTAAATCATTGATATTTCATTGACAAAACATGCATGTCTCATAGATATAACATGCATGTCTCATACATATAACATGGATGTCTCATGGATAAAACATGCATGAAAATCATGCATGGCCATGTATGGTGCATGCATGATCATGCATGAGACATGCATGATCATGTATGAAACATGCATGGTCATGCATAAATCATACATGATCATGCATGAATCATGTATGATCATGCATGGGAATCATGCATGTTTTATCCAAAAACGGGCATCTAGGGATGTCACTTAGTGATAGCCTACGTGTAAATTCAATTTTCAGATGTAGTCTGCCATGATTTGTAGATTCGCTTGATTAAGTTTTATTTATCCGAATGATACGTTGTGGACTCATTCAGTGGCTGGAAAGATTAGTAACATCTTCTCTATTGCTACAATTATGATCAGCCAATTAATTCTTTATTCATTTCTCCAAACCCACAAAAATTGCAAATCTCACATGTGCCACGTAACAACAAGAGTTCATCGTCGAAATTACATTCACATTAGGGATTTAATTTATGCTGAGTTGTTGCTTACTAGGGAAAGAGGGGTGATATGGGCACATTTTAATATTTTTTCTTTCAGCCATGAACAATGAGAACCAATCATTGAAGCTAGATTAAATTGAAGATGTAGCTGGAAAATTTCCTGAAAAATAATTACTGACATGTACTTTTATCAGACAACCCGATTTTTGTCATATTTTGTATCATTTATATTTTATTTTGTCTCATGTTCACCGTTTGCTTCGCAACCTATCCTGTAATAAGGCTTCATCTGAAATACCTGCTAAGTTGTACAGGGCTGCAGCAGACATCTTGGCGTCTCCTTTGACTAGATTGTTTCAGCTTTCTATTGAAAGTGGCAAAGTCCCAGTCGCTTGGAAAGCAGCAGTAATCACACTTTTACCGAAGATCTCCTCTCTAACGACAACAGACGATATCAGACCAATAAGCTTGCTACCCATTCCTGGTAAAATTCTTGAGAGAGTCATTTTGGAGTATACAAAACCGTTATTTCTGAAGGAGTTTGGTCCCAATCAATTCGGCTTCCGTACAGGATCTTCGACCACATGTGCCCTGATTACTTTGCATGATCATTTCACAAAGTGCCTAGACAGTCCAGAAACATCCGGTGTTCAAATTGTGACATATGATTATTCGAAGGCATTCGACCGGCTAAGACACGATATTATAATCAATCGCCTCATTGAGTGCAATCTGCCAAGTGAATTAATTTTATGGGTATGCAATTACTTGGAAAGTCGATGTCCGTATGTCACAGTGGGCACAGTGCACAGTTCAATAGCTGAAGTCACTTCAGGAGTGCCACAGGGCTCAATCATTGGCCCATTTCTTTTCTCGGTTGTTTTGGGAGATCTTGTCATTAATCATGAAGGGTCTCGAATTATCAAATATGCGGATGATATTGCGCTATGCATGCCAATTTACAAAGACTGTCAAAATCAGCATATTTACGAAAATCACGAAGCCATCATACAATGGTCGGATATTCACAGTCTCCCCATCAATACAAGGAAGTGCAAAAGTCTAACTATGTCAAAGCGGAAGAATGCTCCCATTGTAAATTTACCGAACATCGAAAACGTTGATAAAATAAGCATTCTTGGTGTTGTGTTCAACAGAAAAGGCTCTTGGTCTGACCACATTGACAGAGTGACATCGAATGCATCTAGAAGACTCTTTCCACTAAGATTGATACGGCCATATTTGAGCTATTGGTCCTTAAGAAGGATGTATTTCTGCATCATGAGATCACTGATCGAATATTCCTTTCCTTTGTTGGTTGGAATGACCAAAAACGATATGTCCCGGCTGATGATGCTCCAAAATCGGTTTCATCGTCTTCTTTGTGGCCGTGGCTGCAGGCATGAATGCCTGCCATCCCTGGACGAGAGACTTATTTCCCAAACCACCAAGCTCTATCGACATGCGATGAATGAGGACCACATATTGAACACTTTACTCTGTCCTATCGCTATGGTCGTGTCATCTTGCCACATGTCAATTCTGCACGCAGACTAAATTCATTCATCAAAACAGCCATGTACATGAATGAGTCTTTTACACGTGTTTGAACATCAAGTTATTTTGTCATTCCTTGAAGATATATGAACCTTTATTTATTGTAACTTCTCTTTGAAAGTGTCGATTACCATTATTAAAAAATATACACACATACATACACACATACATTTTCTGTGAAGTAAAATATCGACGTTTTGTTTACAGTCAAACCAAAGTTTTGGAAAGTTAATGAATGCTCTCTGTGTAAGCCTATAATTATTCATGTTTTCCAGTACTATTTCGTAGTTACAGGGTTGGCTTTTTGCCGGCTAAAACTGGTTTTTGCCACTAAGTGGTAAAAACCCGGTAAAACCGGTAAAACTAGCAAAAACCGGCTATAACTAAAATTCCGAAAAATCAGTCTATTTCTTCACGAAATGATCGACAGCAAGTTAGGGTTTGAGTATCACGATGTATGCGGGCTTGCAGATTGTAACTCTTATCTTGCAAAACATGACATTCATTCTGTGTAAAATAACCACATGACATGTTTTTATCACGAAAGACATGCGATGTTGTCCTTGTTTACGATTGCTCTGCCATTTTCTTGTGCCTTTGGAACAAATGTAGACTTCAGCACCATTTTGGTCCAGAAGTTCCTAGATCTCCCAGAACTATCATCAAATGAATGAAAAAAATGGAAATAAAATTATAAGTAAAACTGGTTTATACATAGAACTAACTTAAGCATCTACCACTTTCTTCATGTGGATGAGCCTCAATAATCCCACTGTCATTCTTCTGTGTTGAGTGTTCAGCAAGAATGTATAGTGTATTTTGATAGTCTTAGGTTTCATCAAATCTAGATTTGAACCCAGGTCTCATGAACGCAGAGAGAGCACTCTATCGAAAAGCCTTTGCACCGGAAAATCTCAGTTCCCAAATCAAGCAATGTGTAAGAGTCACTTAGGATATATTTCTACTTTTTTTTAGAAATATACGAAATGTACTGATGCTTGTGACTGGCGCAGAAAATCATGATTTGGAAGAACAAATAATAATTAACATAGTTCGCGGCAGCAATCTTGATAAAGTGAGGCATAGTGTTTGTCTGAACAGCTTCAGTTGCAACCTCTACAAAAGAACTCACACAAGCTCGGCGGTGCTGGTCGTATGAAATCTTCTCTCTCGTCGATTGATTAATATCGACGATAGCAAAGTGTAGATAGCAAAGTGTGTAGTGTTCGACGATAGCCGAACAATGCCTTTTGTCACACGTGGGCTAACACTAACACTATCGATGGGGACTTCATTACATGTCATCTGTGTAAGAAGACATTCCATTTACGAAAAGAGTGCTTTGTTGAATACGGATAACATTATTTATGCTTGTGACATCTGCAAATCCGTAGATATCTATGGACTGATTATTTGCTTCGGAAAGCTTGAGGAAGAGCTTCGAGACATAAGAGAACAACTGAAAGTGCATAGAAATGTAGACGTGGCCAAAATCATCCATGACACCATCTCGGAACAGAATGAAAGACTCGAGAAGAAGAACAACGTGGTGGTTTTTGGTCTGGACGAATGTGATGTCTCGAGCGATGGAGATGATTCGAATATCGGCAAAGTATATGATCGACTAGAAACCCTATCTGTTCCAGCAACTTCTGTCAGCTCTTGCACTCGTCTTGGGAGTCGTGGCACTCGACCAAGACCATTGAGGATCCGATTCAATAATTTCGAAGACAAACTCAAAGCGCTGAATAATTACCGGAAAATCAAGAATATGAAAAATCAGAATGGACGTCGGATGTTCATGTGCCACGATTTGACCAGGTCTGAATTGGAATTGGACAGGCAGTTGGTTGAGGAATATAAGAAACGAAAAAGCAACGGCGAGAATATCCTGTTGAAGAATGGAAAAATAATAAGGTGTTCCTCAAAATGACTGATTCAAACTCCACTACCTTCTATATGTTATTTTAATGCACACTCTGTATTCAACAAAATGGACGAATTACCAGTGTTTTCAACGAAGCATACTCCGGACTTCATTTGTGTCACCGAGTCATGGTGCGACTCTTCGACGTCTGATTCTTCATTGTCGTTGCCGGGCTACACCATACTTCGCGCCGATCGTCGCTCTGGGCGTAAAGGAGGCGGGATATGCTGCTGGATCAAGTCTATGTTTTATTCTGCGATTCTTTTTTCCGACTCTCGATTTGCCGAGGTGGAAATAATGGTGATCAAAGTTACTTACGAAAATTTTCAGTGTCTTTTGGTGCTGCTGTATTACCCACACGGTGGAAGCTATGTAGCCACACGGTGGTATGAAGAATACATTATCGAATTACATTATATCGATCATTGATGACTATTTGGCACAATTTGCCGATTCTGTGATCTACCTGGCTGGCGATTTTAACCATGTTGACTGTTTTGATTTTGAAGCCGCTTACAGTACTCAAAATGTTATCAAGGAAGCAATACGAATGGATAGGACATTGTACTTAGTGCTTATCCCTGACGATTACATCGACCATTACGACGAACCCACAATTTTCGCCCCAATGGGATACAGCGATCATAACGTTATTCTCATTAAGCCAAAGACTAATTTTGCTTCATATTTACATCCAATTAAAGTGATAGATTTTCGAGAGTCATTCTTGTGTAGAGCAGTTGATTTTTTTTCATCAAGTGAAGTGGATGGATGTCTTGCACAACACTGATGTCAATCAATCATGTGAAATTTTCTATCACTTCCTTCGTCTTGTGATCGACATGCTACCTACAGATAGCATCTTGAGAAAGCCCACAGACAAGCCTTGGATAACTAACACGATCAAAGTCACTATCAACAAGCGCTATCGAGCTTACAGAAATAGAAATTGGCCTCTTTTTTGCCATTATCGCGATAAAGTAAATAGCAAATATTAGAAGCCAAAAAATACTGGTGTCAAGGGTTTCTGACATCGCGGTCAATATGGGATGTACATAAGGTAGTAATGAATGACTATAAAAGCAACGATAACTGGCTGGAGAAATGCGTTCCAAATACGAATATAACAGAAATTCTCCAAGAAATAAATCAGCAACTGTCTTTGGAATTCATCGACGACTCCATTCATCAACCTATTCCAGACTTCGAAAAACTTTTGCCCTGTCAACACCAGAAGTTGAGCTCCTATTGCGGAAAGTAATCGTTAAGTCATCTTCTGGATCGGATCTCATCCCCACCATGGTCTGGACTAAGTTTGCTGCAACTATTTCTGAACCCCTGACTATACTATACAATCAGTGTTTACAGCTTGCTGACTTACCTAACCTCTGGAAATGCGCGGATGTCATTCCACTCCCCAAAACCAGTCCTCCAACAGTGCGTTCTCGGCGTCCAATCTCACTCCTTCCCATGCCTGAACGCATCTTCGAGAAGATCCTGCTGAAGAAACTTGGCCATCATTTCAGCTGTCGCTACGATTCAAGCCAATTAGGATTCAGGAAGAAGAGCTCAACGGCATGTGCCTTGATCAAAATAGAAGACTATATTTCCACTAACCTCCAAGGAAGAGATAATCTTGCATGTCATATCTTAAGTATTGACTTAGCTAAAGGGTTCGACAAATTGTCCCACAACATTCTTATAGCAAAAATGCTAAGGGTCAACTTCGATAATTATTTGGTCGCATTTGTTGCCAACTATTTGACCGCTCGAAAACAAAGAATGAGATATAAAGGACATTTCAGTGACTTTATTCCAGTTCGCAGTGGCATTTCACAGGGGTCCTCGATTGGCCCGCTTGTCTTTGGGTTCTTCGTCGCTGATATGTCGGTTGTCAGCCATGAGGTTCTCATTTCGAAGTATGCTGACGACATACTCCTGGCAGGGATCATCAAGAAGCAAGATAACATCAGCCCACTCGTTTCGGGATTTCAAGACGTATCAAAATGGACTCGCGAAAACAATATGCAAATCAAGCTAAAGAAATGTCAACAAATTTTTGTGTCTCTTACAGGGAGGCACGATTTTTCAACCTATAGGGTTTCAGATATACCCATCAACACAGAGCTTCTGTTCCTAGGGGTTATATTCGACTCTACGCTGACATGGAAATCCCATGTTCTGCGTATTGAGAAGAAGTCCAACTCCAGACTATCAGTACTGCGACGCCTGAAACCTTTCTTGCCCGCGAAAGACCTTGTCAATATTTATAGCTGCTCGATCTATCAGATCCATCATGGAATACGCAGGTCCTCTCTTCGTAAGTCTACCAGCTCAACTCTCTCAGCGTCTAGGTTGAGTTCAAGATCGCGCACACAAGATCGTTTGCGGAAGCTCTGATTGTCAGTGCTCTGGTTTCCTTCCGCTGAGCTATCGACGATTGATGATGGCTGCCAGACTCTTTACGTCTTTAGTGAACGATGACAACCACCCGCTTCACCAGCTAACCCCGGAAACCTTGACTCATTCGCATTACTTTCGAATGCCACCTTGTACAACCTCCATGCGTTCAAGGTCTTTTGTTACTTCAATGATTCGCAGCATGAATAGGGGTATTTTTTGAATATGTGCTTGCATGTTTTATTGTTATGACTTTTCTTGTCTGAATGACGTTAATTTTCTTTGTAACTTAGTTTGTGGCCTCACGATTATCATTACTGAGGCATATGAAAATAAACCATTATTATTATTATTATTTCCAGTAAGCTGCAAAATTTATCGTTGTTAATAGAATCTGAGAATGACAAACAGTAGTGACATTTATTGCAATATTCAAGGTTGTTTAAAGTTCTTCAAATTTCCATATTTTGAGTTCAAATCAAAACTTAACTTTCGGTATAAAATTCATTTAACATCACCTTATCTTCTGAATATGTGAGGCTAAATTGCCATGACATGAAGAATGTTGAAAAGCAATATTTTTAATCTAATCCTGCTGGGAGTGCAGGAAAAATTCGTGTAATCACAATAGAGATATTCGTGTAATCACAATGGCTATGGGACATTTGCCACAGATCTAGAAGACAAGCTATTCTATGAGATCAGCAGGCAGGTTAATCGTAGAAATATGAGACCTGATTTCTACATTTTCTTGCCCTTCTGGCTTCTAACATGGAATGCCTGTTTTCGATCTTTTATATAGAGCCAAGCATAGAAATTAACAATGCCATAGAAAGTCCTAGAATGGAAATTGCATGAAAATTATGGCGCACGCCGGGGGAACTTAGTTGGGGCAAAATGCAACTTGTGCGATCTGGCTTCCATGTTTTCTGATTGGCATTTATATTTATCAGGCCAATTCTTGATCTGGATTGTTGGTCCTTGTCCAAAGACCATGTACTCAAAAGCAATAGTAAATTTACAAAATGGTGCGCCGACAGGATGATAAAGAAAGAAATCCTTCTAAACGTTCTGTACGTTCATCATTTTGATATATCGCTCCTATAATCTATCAATAGTATAATCAGACTCTTATGCAACTTGTAATGTCGATTTACAGAACATGCATAACTCCAGCTTGAAATCAGAGGCCAGGAAATCTTAGAGTATTCATTTTACTTTAAAGGGTTCCCCTGTTCACTAAATTTGAATAATTTTCAAAATCTCTACATGCATTCGAATATCAGTTTCCAAAATATCACATGTGTCATTCAATGATTAATTGAAAAGTTCCAGCGACATTTCATTTATTTGAGAAATGATTGTCGGTAAAGAAACTTTCAATGTGTTTATTCCAGAAAAGCGCCAGGTTTCTTAGCCGCTTGAAGAAGAAATTATCCAATAATTAGACTTTCTATCGGTGAATTCTTCAGATGTTCTTACAAACAGCACACCGACCACTTTCAATTATGACTTTGTGAACGAATTTTTAATTCGGATTCCAATATTGAAACATTGGAAAATAGTTGTCAGTGACTGCTACAAATAGACACACTATATTAATCCATGGAATAGTAGGCTATTTCACATGAAGCAATGCCGCCATCTCACTTGCAATTCTCTTCATGAAAATTCTGCAATTGGGTGTCAACAACTTCCACAGCCAACTTGGTAAATACTCATAGTTTGACTATGATACAATGTTTTAGATCGAATCTGATCTACAAACCATAGATTTTTCCATATGCCATCCTTGTACATAGGCAAGATATCAAACTTCCACTCTAGTCAGGGACATCTATGATTAACATAAGATATCTAAGGGACGTTCAACTCCCATACCATGTACTGGACTGGAGGCTACTGACTTTGGTAGATTTGATTAATGACGGTTGTTTTTGCACATCTGGACAAAACCGTGAAACAAGTTGTAAACAATTATCCAATATTCTAATATGCACGCACATTCGTACAGGGAATCTGTTGAAAGAAGATTCTGGACCCAGTCAAGAAGAGACTAAAGAATTACAAAACTCCCACAAGGATAACCAACTGTCAATAACAGCTTCAATATCAACTGCTAGCGATAGAAATTGTTCATCAACGGCACACATAGCATCAATGGCTATTGGTGTGGATTCTGAACATTTTATACATGCTTTGCGAAAATCGATTCAGTAGTATTTTTCGGAGAATCATGGAAAAAAGAATTATGGAATCTTTCTGGAAAACTTTTGATAATCTATTTCCTTTGCTCAAAGCAGCCATGGACTAAGTGATAACTGATCAGTAATGATTTTACTTGCTACTACAATCATTGCAGCATGTCCCATGCCTTATTCATTGTTACGCAAGTAGGCTAAAAGACATGATTAAAATCTAAAGAAAATCTGCCGATGATGCAATCAGAAACGAACACAAGACAAATTGAAACGTCAAAAATTGATAGTAATTTGATTGGTATATAATTAATGAAAATGGTAAAAGTTAAGCAAGAATCGTTTGAATATCCATTCTTTCGGAAGATCCTTTATCAAGATTTTGGTAGAAAAATGTAACCAGTGTTTCCAGGTGCGCCTCCTCGTAATGAGTGGTTACCGATGTCAATATATTTCTATCTCCTATAAGACATCTCGTGATTACAGACCATCATCCGGTGATTGATGACTTTCCACGATTTTAAGGTCCTACCATATTGGGCAATTCAGGGACAGCATTGATAAAAATAGTCATCAATTTTCGCTTAAAGAAAGTTGAGTAATTCAAGGCCGGAAATAAATCAAACATGCTATATCGCTTTATTGCTCTTGAATTCTCGAATAAAGTCCACCAGTGGTCCAAGTAGGTATACAGGAGGAGGTTTTAGATAAGACAATTGAAAAATCAATGAAAATAGAAAGTCACAATTTATTTGAAATTGACCATTGATGATATGCTTGCATGTGTACATGTACACTACACAGGGTCATCCGACAATTTCTCTACAAGACTGGGCCTGGATATTTCTTTAATATGTTCAGCAATCAATTCAGCTGAATTCTGATGTATCCTACAATAAGGAAGTGAATTGTTTACAACTTGCTCCAAGGTTTAATCCAGATACACACTATCGTCATCAATCAAGTCTACCAAAGTCAGTGGCCTCCAGTCCAGTGCATGCTCTGGGAGTTGAGCGTCCCTTAGATATCTCATGTTAATCATAGATGTCCCTGATTCTAGTGCACTATTATCCACTTCTATGAAGCCAAGTGATTTCCTTCCAGCATGGACGTCTGTTGCATCTTACAATGAATGAAATTTGTAAAGCAGCAAAATGCGTGCACGCTCAAAAGAATGCACAACAGCATTATAACAATATTTTTTATAATAATTCATATTCTTACACCTATACTTGGAACATATTCTTGATTGAAATATGATATTCATAAGGTTTGAATTCTGGAAATACAGGCCTAAATGTTTATCTAATAATGAAAAAATAAAATGAACTTATTTCGACTAACGTTCATCAATAAAGTAAGGAGTGACGATGATCCCTTATATTGTATGTACCCAAAAAACTTAAGTAGTAATGCTGGAAAAATAGTTTCAGTCAGTTTTTGCCAGTTTTAGCCGAAAAATAGTGACAGAAGCTGGTGGGTTTTGCCAGGTGGTAAAAACCAGGGTGGTTTTTAGCGGCCAACCCTGCGTAGTTATCTTGTTCATTTTGTAGAGTTGATTGCAAGCAGCAGTCGAGCCCCCTAGATTTTCAGGTGCTTGAAATTATTTTTGAAATCGGGAAGATGTGGACATGCATGATATTTAGACTACATGCTTCCTATTTTCATCATACAGCTATCTATTGCAATTTGCGAATGCGAATTTGGACCATGTTTGATGGCAGTAAATGTGGGAATATCATTATTTGAAATGAAAGCCTTTAGTCAACTAAATAAGGTGAGAATTGAATAGAAATCGATTGATGTGCACAATGTTGGCTAAATTAAGCTTTTAATTGGCCTTCACGGCATTTACTTTCCCAAATATTTTCAAAAATAGAGTCAAGAGATAAGAAAAATATTCATGCAAGCTAATTTTCTTACTGAAGTTAGATTTTCAGCCTTCTATAAAGCAAAGCTTCGTTTTATCTAAATGTCTTCATCACCCCGATCTTAAAGTCTTGCAGTTCATCTGAGCAAGGCATCAAAATTATTAGGAATAGATGCAGAGGATTTGAATTTGTTTTACAGACTGATTTAGTGTGTTTCATTAGCCTTTTGACAAAATGTAGAGAAATTGCACTCCAACTAAGTTGAAAGATTGAGCGCCTTACAAACCCCTTCAAGCGCCCATTAATCCTGAAAGTGATCCTTAGATTATAGAAAATGCTACATTCTGCGTACACCAAGGGTCACAGCATCCGCATCACTTCTCTGGATAACAGAGAACACAAGCTCAAAATGTGAATATGATTTAATAGGAATAAAACATGTCCATACAGACATTCTCAAAGCGAATTTAAAATACCCTGATCTTCAATTTAAAAAAGCATTTAAGTGGAAACTGAAGAGCAGACAGCCACAGAAGCAGTCTATTTGGGGCAGCACCGACATGAATTGTTCTTGCTGCAAAGTGGAATGGCAAAATGCCAGCAAAGATTGGCATAAACTGCAAAACATTAGACAATTGGTGTTGCGAATAATGTCTTGGAACTTCCAGCCATAGCTCATTAAAACAGTTATGAATTGATAATGATATTTGGTAGAGTGCACGCTTTAGGCTCTTTAATCGTATTAATGGAATTTTTTGGTCAAATATATCTTATCGTAAATACAATAGAAGATTCTTTATTGCCGTCCATATTGCTTAGACTTGTCATTGTTCCAAAAAATGGTATACATGTATACATTTTTAAAATAAATAAGCACAAATTAACATAAATAAAAAAGAAAATTCAAAATAGGCCTTAACTTCTAATGATTTCATGATGCTTCTTTTCTTCCCCCCTCCACATTTTTCAAGTTTTCCAAAATCATCAAATTTGGCCAAAGTTAGTCACATTGGGTTTAGAGTAGACTTGATCTGTCACTGAGTGACACTACAACACGACTGAGAAGTCTTACGTGAACCCTGGGATGAAGGATTGGTCCCTTTGATGCTCAGTTTGAATACAAGGTACAGCTGTGATCATGAAGTTCGTGTGATTGTTGTCTACAGACAAATGACGAGCAGTTGTCTGATTCTGAGGCTGTAAATGTTCTTTAAGTCAGATAAGAGGCGTTTCACACACTCAACGCTATGCGACGTTAGTGAGACTGCCTGTGGAGCAACAGAAGATGGCTGATGCAACACTTTCGGGTGTCAACAACAGAAATGTGGGAGGGGGGAAGAATAGAAGTACCCGTCGTTGCATATTGCATAATTGTTTCATTGAGTTCAATCAATGCAGTAAGTGAAATCTTCAAGTCTGTTGATCAGATATTGGTATTTTTCTTAGGATGTAATTTCTTCTTTTTGAACAGCAGTCAATTCAGTTGAATGAGAGGCCTCTGTTGGGCGGTTTCCTTCAGCCAACATTGATGCGAATTTAAGAACGCGAGGGGCGAATAGCGTCGTATATGAGAATTAGACAAGAGCTCTTGAATACTGATGAGTTAGCCATTGGACAAAATGGCTTGATTCGACCTTAGTCATTGTCAAGCGCACTCGTGAGATTTCCACGAATAAAGGCAAAGAGAGCTCTAAGCGTGCGCTGTCTACTTTTTCTGTGGGTGAGACTCTCCGCCGCATGAGTCTGATTCTCCGTCAGTGTCATTGTCTAAGTATAACTGTCGTCACCGTATGAATAACAAGAAAATACATCGACTCATCAAAGAATATTCATTGACCTCACTGAATCGGATGCTCACTTTCAAAATTTCAGCATTTCGACCTACTGATGCATTATTTTCTAGTTAGCTGCAGGCCTACTGTTTAAACTTTGCATTCTCAAGTGAGGACCTACATCATGCAGCGAGAGCTTTCAAATTTGGAGATGAAGCAAAATTCATTGTCAGCTTACAAATCACATGCAGAGGTCTGAAATTTCCCAACATGTGACAATATGCCCGTCTTGTGGACCTATAAATTTTGTGAAATGGAGACTTTAGGAGTCGATCGTCAACAATTCTGATTATTTAAATCAGTATTTCCATATCGCAACCCGTACTAGGAAAATCCATGAAGGCAAAAAGTAGTCACTACAAAGTCCCTTGCATTTAGTTACGACTCATGAACGCGCAAGTAAATCGCAATCAATCCCATCACTAGTTTTTCATCATATTATCAAGATTCGTTTTGTAAAATTAGAGTCATCTAAAGAAAGAAAAAGCAGTTGTTGCAGTGAAATCAAGCGGCATTAATTATCAGATGAATGACACCCTTTCTTGAACAAAGACTTAGCGTGAGATTATACCTATCTCATGTTATTCATTCGAACAAGAGTTAGTCAATCTTTAAGGTACCAAGTTTCTTCTGTTGCTGTTAGACCTGTAGAGAAGAGTGACTATTGGTTCGACCTGCAGATTTGGAGTACCAACTGAATGAATAATTAATGAGATTCAAGTGATCTCCATCTCAATCAGGGAAAAGGTTGAAGGATATCAAAGGTATGATAAGTACTGTAGATGGGATCTGATGTGTCACTTAGGATTTTACTCACTTATTTTTCAGGGTAATCCTTTGATAAAATTACATTGTTTACTTACAGTTTAAAACATGACTTGTTGATTTATCATAGAACCACATTTTACAGATGTTTTTGGCTCAAAATTGTTATTTTGCCTGTCTGCTATATAGTCCGGGAGCTAGCGTGAAGTTGTGCAGGGAATGAGGTAGTACATAAAACTTTCACATAGCATAGTACACCTCCAACCTACTGCAAAACTTCGCGTCTGCCGGATCAGATCATTTGCTTTTAAGAAATAGAGAGGATAACAAAATCCTATGTATTTCCAATGGTAAAATTGTGACATTTAAGGTGTTGACTCCATTTTTTCGAATTTTTGCTCATAAAAGTTACACAAATTGGTATTTTGTTAAACTGGTTGTTAAAGAAATCATCTACAGATCATGATCTTTCAAATGAGTGATCATTCAGTGACCGAGGATGAAGTAAAGTGTACAAACAGACACTTTTCGTTGGTGTAACTGCAAATTTTAACATATAGAAATTTCAGGAAAATTGTTGATATACTTTAACGAAAAGTGTCTGTTTGTACACTTTACTTCATCCTCTGTCACTGAATGATCACTCATTTGAAAGATCATGATCTGTAGATGATTTCTTTAACAACCAGTTTAACAAAATACCAATTTGTGTAACTTTTATGAGCAAAAATTCGAAAAAATGGAGTCAACACCTTAAATGTCACAATTTTACCACTGGAAATACATAGGATTGTGTTATCCTCTCTATTTCTGAAAAGCAAATGATCTGATCCGGCAGACGCGAAGTTTTGCAGTAGGTTAGAGGTGTACTATGCTATGGGAAAGTTTTATGTACTACCTCATTCCCTGCACAACTTCACGCTAGCTCCCGGACTAATATTCAATTTTTTGCAATGTGACGCATGCATGCGTCAGATTATGCAGTGGATGAGCTATGAATGAATGCAAATTATACAAGTCCACCATCACATAAGAACACACATTCAGCTGCTTACAGAAGAACAGCAAGAAATAAGGAACAAGATCATGCAGTATATGGAAACGCATGCAAACAAAGCTGAAAGAGTAACTATTCGGAAGATGATCGATGATGAAACAACGAGACAGCTGATCCAGACAGTCACTACAACAGTAGATCATGTTCCAAGGAAGGACATTACTGAAGTGAACGCATTAATATACGCATGTGCCAAGTTAATTGACGAAATCTGCACAACAAAGGAACATAAAAGTCAATGAAGTACGCCGCCATGGAAACGTAGATTGCATAACACCGTCAATGCACTTAGAGTACTAAGGTAAGTCAGTAGAATAAAGGCCAGTGGTGGGCAACGCGTGGCCCACCGGGACATATTGGGTGGCCCGCTGACATTATTTGAATCAATGATGTGAAAATGATTCACTCCGACTATCAGGAGCCTCTTTAGAATTTTCAAAACCATTAATTCACAAATAAGTGAGCAATATGATGCACAAAAAAACAGAAATCCAAATTCGAATTATCCGACCATATTCCTTTCATAATGAATATCATCTCGCACAAGCGCTAAATGGTCATCACCTGCGCGAGTTTATGCTAAGCCACATAGTATTCGATGCCGTGCTGAACATGTTTCTCTACGTAATGAGGTGATATCAGTCACATTCACAAAAAAGTCAAATTACCGTTTAATTACACAAAAGAAAAGCTTCCACGTTTTGTTAAACGCCTGTTTGCTCCTCAGCACTCGCATGAATCGTAGAAAGTAAGCAATCATTCCTTTATATAAAACAAATTACATCTAGTACAAATTACATACAATACTGCTGTATGCATTTATATGTAAAATGTTGCTATGTTATACGACCATTATGAACGTACGGTACAGCAGCCCATGTGTGCACTTAAAAGTACGGAACAAAAGAATATAAAGCATATAATGCTGCCTTTTAAAACTGGTGGCCCGCTATCCCAACTTGGTTGCCCACCATTGATAAAGGCACTAGTACTCTCAATACAGAAGTGGGTAGACTGAAGGCTGCAAAAGACAATAACGGAAGAATCCCGCCGTATATGGTTCGGAAATACCATATGCAATCGAGATGCATTCAAGAAGTTATGGAAGACGTTAAACAAAGACTTATAGCTGTCAGTCATCGACTAAAGAGATCTGAGGATAGAAAAAGGCTACGTACTAAAAGACAATAGAAACATTCTTTTCCAGTTCAGCTTCAAATTCGTCTAAAAACGTCTGATAGGCTATCTTGCTTTGGTAAAGGCTGTCATTGGTTCGTTTTAGGATTTCTTCATCTGTTTCTTACTCCCCTAGGATATCTTCCTAAGGGCTGGGATGGCATGCAATCATCTTCAACGCGTGTCATGAGTTCTGATGACACACATTATCAATTATAATCGATGGGTATAGTAGGATAACGCAATTGGTGAGGATTTCAGTGGATTTCATCTTCTCAAGGTTAATCGTGATATCATAACGCGCTTTTATCTGACGTCCATTGGCAAATACAATCAATAAAAAGTAGGATTACGCCATTGGTGAGTATTTCAGCCAATGACAGTTTAATTAAGTGTCATTCACTGATTCTTATAAAGAAAGTGGGTCCTTTTTAATTCTTATAACGAGTGCAAAATACGTAGTATTTCATACTAATTTGTTGAATTAAATTGATTAAAATTTAATTAAAACGAGCAGAAAACTTATAACGTTGTATAGAAATGCTTCGGGAAAATGGATTTGATTCTGATAACGAGTTTATTCTTATAACGAGTGCTTCTTAAAACGAGAGTTCACTGTACATGAAAATATAGTGTATTTATAGTCAATGTAAATAGGCCTACCATAGACATAATATTCTCCCTTTTCTTAGGGACAATGAAGTTCTCAGATTTTGAACAGTCGATATGTGCATGTATGTTCTGCGACGTATAACACGTCAGCCGTAAGATCAGAATAACGATCAAACTTTTCATGAATGTTAGTAGTACACGAACTGAGGATCCCGAGCAACTCGAACAGTTCGTCCAGTTCTTGTCGTAGCGGGCTGAGTCATCGAGTCTCTTCCTCCTTCGTCTCCATCGTCCGCGCACGCCCGCTCCTCGATCTTGGGTCGTAGATTATCGTCTCACCTCGGTGGTTCTCGTTTCACCAACATCGGCAACGGCATCACAGGGTGCACCTGGGCGCTCTAACGAAGAGTAATCCGGTAAATCGGAATCGATTTGTCGACTCCACCTCAAGCAATTCCGCTTATTACCATTGTTCCTAGTCTCATTGATGATAACACTAGACTAGATAACAATAATATTTTTAACCATCTAGTCTTCCCTTCTCTGATATGCTGATAGTGTCATCTTTCGTCTGGCAGCCACAACGATTTTCTGCAGGAAACGAGACCGAAAATGAGACTTTCAGAATGATGCACACCCGGGCCTATGCCTGCAATGAATCTGCCCGTCTGCCGAATGCTACCTTGTTCCTTCTTTGTCAGACATAACCAAAGAAGAACGCATGCAAATGTTCATTCTGGCATGTTTTGACTTTGAGTTAGAAGCGGAGGATCGGACCATGCGGGCTGAGCGAGCCGATAAGGCACCCTCATGACGTCGACACAACTAAAGAATTACTTTTATTTGTATCTTCTTTACAAGCGAGAGAAGCGTTGATAATCCGCAAACTCAAATATAGCTCCGATACAACATCGTAAAACCGTGCAATACGAGTGATTGATTCCTAGACTTTACCATGGTTATTTATAAATATGATTTTTCACACTTCTCAAATAAATGTGAGAATGCACTGCTTGCATGCTTAAATCTTGATTTTCATCATTGTTTTCAAGCGCAACAAAATCTGATCTAGTTATATTTAAACTTTGTTCTCAGATAAGTGTCACATAATCCCACCTGCGAATTTGAGACGTGATGAATGTATCAATGGGAAATATAATGAAGCAGTGATATGCGAGCGATCGCAATCGTAAGACTGATGGAGCGTCAAATTTCTCACGACTGTGAACGTTTATACTCTAATAAATTTCGTTAAATTTTTGCATTCTTCCTTGATTGTCACATAATATTCAAATAAAAACATCATGTTTCAGTGGAGATACTTGCGATTTAAAAGTCATAGAAATATAGTTTCATTGTCGGAATTATTATGAAAGTTATGATGTGTGATTTTCATGTTCACAGAAATTACAATTTGTCGTATCATTGTTGGTGGGCGTGGCCTTGGGTCAGAGTAAAGGATCCACAAATTCCATCCCCAGCAAACAAGTGATGTTAACGAATCCTCACAAAAACGTCATTTCCATGGTCATTTCAGGATGCCACATGAATGCCAATTTTGACAGCAATTATGACGTCGCTGCGCCTTATCTCGTGGGAGGGCATGCTGACACATCCCGTTCCACAGTTATGAAGATAAATAAAAAGCTTGTGACCAAGTTTTTTCTAAAATGATGGAAAATAGTATTGGCAGTAATTTTTGGCACTGCGATGTCTGCTAACTTATTCAAAAATTTCTTCCAGAAAAAATAGTCATGAGCAAATTCTTACAATTAGACAATTAAACAATTAGAAGAGCAGGATGGATATTCACACTTTCTTCTAAGTCGCATTCCTAAATTACCTGCTCTTCTAATTGTTTTTCTTGTTTGACGGTTGTTGCAAAAGGTTTATGTTACAAGAAGTTTGTTTTTTATCACATTGAATGCAAAATCTGTCACAAAGTTTATATTGGTGAAACATCTCGAACAATAAGATCTAGAATCAATGAGCACTTCAGCAACATATCATCCGCATTTTACCAATACATGCATGAATTTCATAACATCAATCCAAAGATAGCATCTCAGTAGAAAATATCGTGCTCTGAAAGAAACAATGCAAAGCGAAGATCACTTGAAGCTCTTCAAAAACACATTCAAAGCACGTTTAATTTAGTAAATGGTTGTGTTGGTGAAGTTTTGCTCCCCTTTTTATCGTAGTTGGCTTGAATTGTCTAATTTCTATGGTTGATATTTTTGATTATTTCTATACATTTCCATTTGATTAACCTTGTATATACTGCATTCATATAGATGATCTAATGCATATTTTCTATATCGTATTCTATGTATCTCTGTCTATATTCTTATGTTACATCATTTTGAAATTTTGCTTAACTGCTATGCATAAATGATATTTTGTCACTCTCGCTACAGAATCATGAAACGTTGAGTAAATCTTTTTATTCCTGCGAAAGCCAGTGCTAAATATTTATAATCAACCTAAACCAGTCCATGGGTCCCGCTACACCGCTAGTTAAGCGAAAGCTACTCGCCGGCCACAGCACCAGAAGAAGCGAAGCACTTCAAAATAAAAATAAATCTTTATTGTGACGATCTTTTATCGACATATCGCGAAAGGTTGCACATGAATTGCAATTTTTTTGTAAAACCCATCATAAAAAATCGATCACTAAATAAATAATGCACTAACCAAAATAGAATGATGGTCGATCAGTATTAATTAAATCCTCAATGTGTATGCAGGTTCGATTTTGTTAAATGAACTCGAGCAGAGAACCATTACCAAATGTAATACAAAGGTTTCTGCAATTTTGAAGAAATTACCATGGAATTGACTATTATGATTGCAATACAGAGTAGTAATACTATTTCACAGATCCTTCGTTTTTATGACTTCGGATGATGACAACCTTGGAGAGGTAATGTTTGCTTGCAATTCGATGGGTTACTATACTACTGCTCTAATGCTCAGTCTCATTGTTAAGAGCACTCCTGTACTTTACTGGTCCCTAAATATCCCCTCCTTTACTTTGCTGGTCCCAAATTTAGCACGAACGCTGACGTGTTGCTATGTGTCAAATCGTGCGAATGAACTATGGCTGGTGATCTTTGAACTCCCACGCATTGTTTTAAGGGATTGGCTATCTCTGTATGTAGTGTGTTGAGAAGGAATTTGACGTGAAACTTGACGTCGAACAACATGAGAATAAGCTAGCAAGTCACCTTGATGAATTCATCTGGAGACAAAGGTATGCTAACAGTCCTGCAGATGCCTTCAACAATATTCTTGGACATCTTGCTGAATGGCATATAGTTTCTTAATGTTTTTAAAGCAAAAAATGCTTTTAATTGGATAAATATTTGTTTTTAATATGGAACCAGTAAAGTACATGAGGGAGTATTTTGGGACCAATACAGTACAGGAGTGCCAGTAATTAATCATAATTTATTCACATTATTAGCGTGTACTTCAACACTAGCAAATGTACATACTTGACGAGAAATGTTTTAATACTGAAAAGACTCATCATATCCATTAAATATTAACACAATTGAGAATAACATTTTGCGGCCAGCATATTGATCCAACTAAATCAGTTTATCAGCTTATCACAGTGCCTTCATAGGGCCTAACATAGGGCCAACGTGGTGCAGTCTGAAGGAATTGTGAAAATGTCAACAAAATGTAGATCCTAGATAAAAGGAGTAGCCGAATGGCTTGGATCGTCCGGAATCAATGTGAAGAGCAGAGGGGGAGGGGGATTTTGTAGTGCTGTCCATGTGTAGGGGAGGGGGTGGGTCAAAATTTTTAAGTTCGATATTACAAATCATGATATATTGTGGTTGCAAATTTCTATATTGCATTTGAGCCATGGAGCCAGCCAGTGTAGTATTGGATTACTGTAGACATGCAGATATCCATGATTAAGCTTTTCTGAATTACAATTCGATTATCGAATTCATTTCGATTTCAGAAATTACGATATTACATTTGACAACTACGATATTCTAGATGCAATCTACGTATATTACATAGAAATTAACAATACCATAGAAAGTCCTAGAATGGAAATTGCATGAAAATTATGGCGCAGTCCGGGGGAACTTTAGTTTTGGCAAAATGCAACTTGTGCGATCTGGCTTCCATGTTTTTTGATTGGCATTTGCTGTATATTTATCAGGCCAATTCTTGATCTGGATTGTTGGCCCTTGTCCAAGGACATGTACTCAAAAGCAATAGTGAATTTGCAAAATGCTGCACCGACAGGATGACAAAGAAGGAAATCCTTTTAAACGTTCTGTACGTTCATCATTTTGATATATCGCTCCGATAATCTATCAGTAGTACTGTATAATCAGACTCTTATGCAACTTTTAATGTCCATTTACAGAACATGCATAACTCCAGCTTGAAATCAGAGGCCAGGAAATCTTAGAGTATTCATTTTACTTTAAAGGGTTCCCCTGTTCACTAAATTTGAATAATTTTCAAAATCTCTACATGCATTCGAATATCAGCTTCCAAAATATCACATGTGTCATTCAATGATTAATTGAAAAGTTCCAGCGACATTTCATTTATTTGAGAAATGATTGTCGGTAAAGAACTTTCAATGTTTTTATTCCAGAAAAGCGTAGGTTTCTTAGCCGCTTGAAGAAGAAATTATCCAATAATTAGACTTTCTATCGGTGAATTCTTCAGATGTTCTTACAAACAGCACACCGACCACTTTTAATTATGACTTTGTGAACCAATTTTTAATTCGGATTCCAATATTGAAACATTGGAAAATAGTTGTCAGTGACTGCTACAAATAGACACACTTCATTATATTAATCCATGGAATAGTAGGCTATTTCACATGAAACAATGCCGCCATCTCACTTGCAATTCTCTTCATGAAAATTCTGCAATTGGGTGTCAACAACTTCCACAACCAACTTGGTAAATACTCGTAGTTTGACTATGATACAATGTTTTAGATCGAATCTGATCTACAAACCATGGATTTTTCCATGTGCCATCATTGTACATAGGCAAGATATCAAACTTCCATTCTAGTGTACTATTGTGTACTTCTATGGTATGTTATGATATACCACTGATATCAGGCTTTACATGTTGATGTTTGTGAACGAGGACTTTCTAAGTGTGAGGACTGATATCTGCGATATATCATAATTTAAAGGCCGCAAGAGTACATTATCGTTTAGTGTACTATTTTTGGGCTTTAAATTGAAAAATAGTTTTTTCCTGGTTGCGAAAGACTGAATTACATGGATATATATTTCTACATTGCAATTGACACTTTCTATATTACACTTGGAATCTGTCGTTTAATTACATTCGGGGATACTTTCATATTGGTATTTTGTACACCCACACAATCACAGTTCAACAAGGTGACATCGACAATTAAAATGCTGGGTAAAGCGATGCTGTGAAAAACAGTTTTATGAGAATTAATTCAACTCAGACAGCAGCAAGATAAACTGTACTTTGCTATGTACACTGCTCGCAAGTGTTGACAGTAAAGCCAGGGTAGAACGAGTAGTACAATTCTCGTTACTTTTGTAGCAATGTAAAGATAACATAATCCACGACGCTAGCTGACGCAGCGAAGTATGCACAACAGCAACAATCGACAGAAAATTCAAAGTTGTCGAATTACCATTGCGGCCACCCTCAACGTCAGTTGATATAGTACTTGCAGCGAGCGATGATTACATGCCTTCAACGTCATCACGCGTGACTTTTATCACTGGCGCTCATTGGATAATCTCTCCTTTCAATCCGGATAACGTCAGACAGTTTACTTCACCCTCGTGTTTGGCGAGAATGATTCACTTGCAGCGCGTGCCTGATGGTAGCGCGATTTAATAGTGGTGCTGTGTAGAACGATCAAAATTCTTTTTGAACATCTTGTAATTCAACAGTAGATTCTAGACTTCGTTGTGCGCTCTCGTCGTTGTTGACTAAATGGGTATCTTGCCCCGACGTCGAGGCATTATCGTCCGCCTTGTGCTTTTGATTCCCCTGTTGTGGATGGTCTCATTAATGGCGACCAGCTATATTCATAATAGTTCACCACCCAAATCTGTGAAAGGAATACATAAACCAGCTGTTGTGCAACAGGAGAAACCCAATCCCCCTATAAATCATGAGGCTAATGTAGATCAAGAGGAGAGACCACGACCTGAACAATTTGAAGGCAATCAGGTGCAGCCTGGTCCCGTTGTTCATGAAAAACCAGCTCTTCCTGTGCAAAACAAAATTCCTGAGAGTGGTGATGTGATGAGGCCGAATATTGCAAGACCTCCAGAACCTGAAAAACCGCGGCATGTAAACAATCCCAACGATCCCGGTGAGTGAGAGAGATCCGATGTTATAAAAGGAAAGGGTTGACTATGGAAGGCAGTCGACGATTCATAGATGATTTATCTTTATACTCGAAGTAATAAAACGTTGAAGATCTTGATAGTTATCAATATAGTCCAGTCCTGTGAACTTGGTGTTTGTGAACCTAAAATCATTGGTTTAATCGAATAATGAAGTTAAGTTACAAATGTGACCAGTCAAAATATAGAATTATCCAACTTATCGAGTTAATCGGTGCCGCTGTTGAATTAACCAGATTTGACTGCCGATGTAGATAGATGATGACAATTGCACTTATGTTTTTAATTATTTCTTCATACCCTATCCAATGCACTAACGCCAAGACATCAACTTAGGGATGGGGCAGCATTCACACGAATGTCGAACATTTCATCAAGTCATGGTTACTAACGTCAAGTTAATTCTCGAGGGGTTGGCAACCTCATCACTTGTCGACAACTGAAGTGTAAAATTGATTTTAAGATATTTGAGTTTATATAAGAAGGATTTAGGCATTTTTCGTAGGGCACACTTTAGTATTTATCTCGTGTCCTCCCTTTTGAAGGTCGCGTTCTTACCTTCTATACTGGCGGGTATTCAAATGCAGCTTCTCTTTACATGTGCTTGACAGTGAAGCTTGATTATTGGCAATTCTATCTTGTAGGCTATGCAAGTATAAAATAGTTATGATACTCCTACGTAAGATCAATCATTTTTTGCAATACGCTTTTCATGTCATTTGGACATTCTTTTTATAAACTATTGAGTTTCAAAATGTCGTTTAGTTGTGTAACAATTGAGGCAGCTAATAAAGTAATAATTGTAGATGTGCTGATATAATGATTGACACGCAATACTGAGCAGTATTTAACAATTTTCATGCTCTTACTGGAAAATTCGTCGCTTCGGATACAGGTACCTCGTCATTTTTTTCGGTTCCCGTGGGGCAGTGGTGGGCAACCATGTTGGGATAGCGGGCCACAAGGAGTGGCCCACGAAGGGGCTCGCTCCACCAATTTTAAAAGGAAGTAGTAGGCTTAATGTTCACTTTATTCCGTAGGCCTACTTTTAAGTGAACATGAGGGCTGCTTTACCGTATGCGTGTACATACAATGGTCGCATTACGTAAGAAAATTTTACGTTTCAATGTATACAGCAGCATTGGAAGCAACAAATTTGTTTAATATTAAAGAATGAAAATTTGCTTTCTACAATTCACGTGAGTATTGAAGAGTGAATAGGCCAATAACAAATCATGGAAGCTTTTCATTTGTGTAATTGAACGGTAATTTGACTATTTTGGTGTTTTGACTGACATTATCTTATTTCATCGAAAAACAACGATCTGTAAGTGCAGTGCGACTATCCGCCTGGAAGCCGTATAATATAAAATTGATTATGCTGCAATTGATCATGTTTCATGTACATACGTACACATATGTCACCCAAACATAAGCGGCTTTCAAAAACCGTGCATGGGCTCCGCAGAAAGTAGTCGTGCGCTAATGCCAATCCAGCACAAAATATATTGGTGTAGTATGAAATTCAGAAAGAATGTTTCAAAAAAATGTCGGTCTGCCAAAATCATGTGGTTGAATTCCTCCATTCGTAGTCTAAGTCTAATTAATATAGCATCTTTCTAAATTCATTCAGGCGTGGTTTATTACGTAGTGAAACATGCTCAACAGGTCATCGAATACATAGGTGATGACCATTTTGCTCCTATGCGAAAAAATATTCATTACGGAAGGAGCATGGTTGTACAATTCGAATGTGAATTTTTGTGTGCCATCATATTCCTCTTTCAGTTGTTAATTAATGGTTTTGCATATTCTAAGGAGGATCCCTCACCCTAACTAGCACCTCCCAAGGGTCAAAGTCGCAGAGAGTCATTTTCACATCATTGATTTAATTTTAAATAATGTAAACGGGCCATTTCAGATATAAGAAGCGGTGATGGGCCACGCGTTGCCACTTCCAGGGTTGTATTATTTTATATCATGACGAGGGCTGCTACTGATTCACGTGATCACGTGTGTCTAAGATGGCAACTAGGATGTGTGTGTGTGTGTGCAAATTAGCTTCAACACCATGTAATTTGCATAAAGATATATCCTAATAATCACACGCAGATCTAAAAGTAGGCTAAGTGGACCTCAATTTTTACGTACGGTCCATTTCTGTTGAGTTATATAAGACTCAAGCCTAATCCAGGCTACCCGCCTCACTTAAAAGTCTTTCTGAGCCACCAGGAGTCCATCTGATTTCTTAACCGTCATCTGTTCTCTGTATGCAAGGTTCTTGTATGTTGAAGGATTCCATAATTGCACGGATGCAATTGGACGTTTCCAGATTCTAAATGAAGGGCATGGGCGCTCTATCATTGCAGTGAAATTCTTTTAATTGCTAAAAAGCATGATGCTATTAAGCGACTTCAATTGTAGATTGACTGCTTCAACTGCATACGAATCGCCAGCATCATGCTAGATTGCAAAATGTGTAGACATGCTGGCTAAATATGTGAATGTAAATACGTTAAATAGACTGCGGCAGGGAGAAGACCATAGGTCTAGGAAGGAGAAGAAAAAGTGATATTTGGGAGCCTTTTGTTGACCGTCAGTTAGGATCACACGCCTCCGGCCGAACCGCATCTACCTCACTGATACTTCCTCTCTGATAACATGGAGAACGCAGATGCATAAATGATCCAATTTCATGTTGTTAACAAACTTTTCACTATACAGTCTCACGTTCAAGTTAAGGGATCAAATCAAATTACATTAATATTGAACCTTTTGAATCGCAGCCGGCAATGATATCACAAGCGAATCTTTTGGTAAATGAATTTTTCATGTCCAGGTGCTACTTGAAATACCCCGGCGCCAATTCTGTTTTGCGTCATTCAGAATTGAACAAAAGATGCTGGCAAGACAGGAAATATTGAATCGTTTCGTGACATGTTAGGTGTTCACAACACAATTAACTACCTTCCGGATTTCTTGTTTTTAACGATCATTCTTAACGTTTCATTAACTTTATTCTTTGTTGATGCCATGAAAATCTTTAATTCATTCTTCTCAAGATGAAAATGCGGATAAAAATTGAGCGTAACTGTCTATAATAAATGTCATGGCTTCCCTAGCAACAAACTTGCGCACTTTTGAGATATGTTGTTTGAATCTCTCGTAATTGAAACTTATAATTTACTATATAATTGTTAAGCAAGCTGGGTGCTTATGGGTTATCTTCCCCCACGTTTTTAAAGTTGTATAAAGTCCGCAGAAATAAATCAACCGCCACAAGGCTTCAAAGACAAGTATTTGAGTATATTTTCTACCCACATGCAAAAATTTATGCAAATCGGACAAGTACTTTTTGAATTAGAGACGATGACGTGAAGTGTAGCGATGTCTGCAGCTTGATCTGACTTCGTCTGAGCAGAAAGCACTTGAGGTCAACAAAGTCATTTCCCGACAACTCGTGAAGTGATGATGACCAGGCCACAGCCCCTTTATTAACATTTTTAACTTAAAGGTGTGGCGAGCACGGTGTGTTTTTTAGGGGTTATACCTCAAGTTTCATGCCCACTCTGGAAACCAAATGGAGGTTGTTCCACATGTCCTAGGAAGTGTAAAAAAACAAATTTGAAAAAAAATCTATCGAGCCCTATTCTTCTTTCTGCAGACCTTTTTACACTTTTTTTGACCTCTTTTTGATTTTCCATATTATTATAGACGGATCCTTGAAATTATGTGCCCACTCTAGAAGAAACTAAATGGAGATTGCTTAAGTATATCAAAAGGGAGTCATAAAAACTACAAATGAAAAATGTCTGTCGGAAAAAAAAGGCGCCTTTTTTTTTTTTTTTATCTTTCAGCAGCTTTTTTGCACCTTTTTTGCTTTTCCACACAATTGTTCAAATACATTTTCCTTGAAGTATTGTGCCCACACTACAAAACCCAATGCAGATTGCTTCCACATGTCATAGGAATACTTTACAATGCAAATTGAAAATATAGCCCTGTCGAGTCCTTTTCTTTCCAGCAGGGGGGGGGGCCCTGGTTTCCAGCTTTTTCGCTTTATTGCATAATTTGGTCATAGCACGCTTTCCTTCGACATTATTAATGACCTGGTCCATAACTCTCTGACAAAACTCTCAATAGTAGCTTGAAAAGACAGAAGTTGCTTATATGATTATAGAGATCAGATAAATGTATTTTTATCGTAAGCATTACTGATGAAATTGACGCTTTTGTTTTGCTCCTTTTGCTCTGCATGCGCTAATCAATTCCTGTATGGCCCACAATTGAAGCTTGCATCGTATCTAGTCTATGTAAAAAAACAATTGGAAGTTTTAGCTGAGAAACACACTAATTTGATGATAGCATTCTAACACCTTTTCCATTTTGAAACTTTTAATTTGCGTTGTTTTATGCCTTCTTATTTTCATCGACAAAACTAAATAGCCTAGAACCCTATAAGAATAGTCATAGTCCCGGAGCCAGCGTGATGTTGATTGCGGGAACGAGGTAGTACACAAAAAACTTCTCAACATTGCATAATTGTTACAAGTTCTCCTCCAACCTACTGCAAAACTATCGCGTCTTGCCGGATCAGATCATTTGTCTCTTTTCATTAAATAGAGAGGAAAACCACAATCCTATTATTTCCAGTGGTAAAATTGTGACATTTTAAGGTGTTGGACTCCATTTTTTTCGAATTTTTGCTCATAAAAGTTTACACAAATTGGTATTTGTGTTTGAAACTGGTTATATTATGAAATCATCTACAGATCATGATCTTGCACATGATTATCATATGTTCAGTGACAGAGAGATGAAGTAAGAGTGTACAAACAGACCACTTTTCGTTAAAGTATATCAACAAATTTCCTGAAATTTCTATGTTAAAATTTGCATTTACACCAACGAAAAGTGTCTGTTTGTACACTTTACTTCATCCTCTGTCACTGAATGATCACTCATTTGAAAGATCATGATCTGTAGATGATTTCTATAATAACCAGTTCAACAAAATACCAATTTGTGTAACTTTTATGAGCAAAAATTCGAAAAAATGGAGTCAACACCTTAAATGTCACAATTTTACCATTGGAAATACATAGGATTGTGTTATCCTCTCTATTTCTGAAAAGCAAATGATCTGATCCGGCAGACGCGAAGTTTTACAGTATGTTGGAGGTGTACTATGCTATGTGAAAGTTTTATGTACTACCTCGTTCCCTGCACAACTTCACGCTGGCTCCCGGACTATCACTGTGTTGTGCTGCTAAAAGCTAATGAATGGCTTATATTTCCATGATAATCGTTCACCCTTGAAAAAAATTCCTCTAATATTAACATGTCTATATAGCAATAATAACAAGATTGACCAAATATAGCGAATAATCAAAATTAGAATGACAGTAAGCCGATTTGCTCATATGAACTACCGCACACATATAGGACAATCACTTCAAGAATAAAGAAAAGCAGTCGAATATGATGACTGTTGTAAGTGCACACAGCTTTTAAGAGCTTTTTATGGTATTCTGAATTGTCCATCGAAGATACTTTGAAATTTTGCCATGTTATGGAGAAATTGTGATGAACTGCTTCACTTGCCTGCTCGCTGAAAAGACCTAATCCAAGCATTTGCGAAGTACAAAAATCTTCAATATGATTTTTTCGGCATTTATCACGAAACTAAACCAAAGCGGAGATCATAGCAATCTAATAATGAATCCTAATGTCAAATATGGTTCCCTTCATTGTAAGATCATCAATAAGTAGCTACATATTTGATATTTCAGCAACTATTTATGTCAGAGATATGGTCAAGGTCATATAATTTCGAGGAAAGCGTGCTATGACAATTATGCAAAAAAGCGAAAAAGTGGAAACCAGCTGCTGAAAGAAAAGGACTCGACAGATTATTTTCAATTTGCATTTAAAGTATTTCCTAGGACATGTGAAGCAATCTGCATTTGGTTTGTAGAGTGGGCACACTACTTCAAGGAAAATGTATTAGAACAACTATGTGGAAAAGCAAAAAAGTGCAAAAAAGCTGCTGAAAGAAAAGGGCTCGACAGACATTTTTCAAATTTACTTTTTTATACTCCCTATGATATATTAAGCAATCTCCATTTAGTTTCTAGAGTGGGCACATAATTTCAAGGAAAGTCTATAATAATATGAAATCAAAAAAAGCAAAAAAGTGTAAAAAAGCTGCAGAAAGAAAAGGGCTCGATAGATTTTTTTCAAATTTGTTTTTTACACTTCCTAGGACATGTGGAACAACCTCCATTTGGTTTCCAGAGTGGGCATGAAACTTGAGGTATAACCCCTAAAAAACACACCGTGCGAGGTAGTGGTCGTGTGAAGATTTCAAATAACATCGCTACACTTCACGTTATCATTTCCAATGCAAAATTTACTTGTTCGAACTGCATAATGTTTTGTATGTAAGTAGAAAATAAACCTGAGTACCTCTACCTGAAGTTTGGTAATGATTTATTCATATTTGCAGATTTTAGACAAAATTGAAAACCTAGTGTGAGATAACCCATAAGTACCGCAAGTTGTTACCCTGAAGGTGACAGAAATGAGAATTACATCACCGACCACTCCCTAGACGAGCTCGCAGTTGATTTGAAACGGACTGAGGCTCCTACAGGCCAAGGTCATCATCTGAAATATGAATTGTTTTATGTCACTTCAGTCTGTGGCAAGGCACGAAGCCATGTTGTAATATGCTGGGTTTTATTATCCATAGAGAATGCCAACTATCCTACCAACTAATGATGTACTGTACTGGTTCATCCTTTTTAAAATGCTGTACGTCAATATCTTCATAGTCGCTACTGAGATACTGTTTTAGCATGCTGGTGATTTATAATCGACATTGATATCGAAGCTATTAGAGCAACAGTTGAGACAACCTGGCACATGGTTTGTCCGTGGGCCCAAGTCCTACATTTAAAAGCATATTTTTTGTTTTTGTAGGATTCATTATTTTTTGCCAATATATGTATCACTTGAAGATATTCTTTTTAGGTGTCCTGTATTAATTGGAAAGAGAATTTATTATAGTAGTGTATTGAACGATTTGATCTTAGTTTTGATAACACAAGGTAATAAATGCAATTTGCAGCATCAACTATTATGTTTCATTTCATGGGGAATGACTGTACTATTTGTGAGACATGCCTACATTCGACATGTACAATTTTAATCAGAAACATCTAGTCGATTTCTAAAAAAGAGAGGTTCTTCAATGACTTTAGGCTGGAAGTCATTCATCAATGCTGGAGTCATTGAGTCAGCTTACCGATATATATACAAAAAAGCCACCTTGGTGGGCTGGAAAAATAAATGCAATGGCCTAGTTCACAACCATTGACTATGTCGTTCAAAAAATATGGACACATTATCCGAAGGCCATAGACCCGTAAGGATGGTATGATGACTTGTGAAGCAGTAAATTTATTTTTCGAGCCCACAAACGTGCTTTCTTGCGCATGTATCGGTAGGATCATCATCGAAAAATCATAGAAAAGTAAAATCCAACGATTTTGAAAATAGCATAATTAGGATATACTGTGATAATTTTGGTTTTGTTAACAAGGCGATTAATGGAATTCGGAATTATCAATTCGAGAGAGTTTTTCATTTTTCTTGATTACTCGAACTACGAGCGGATTCCTTCCTACGCTTACCAATTCAATGTGTGAGTCCTTTGGTTTGCGGACACGTTTGCGTCTTCTTTGACCCCTCCCCATACACGTCTACAATTGTCTGCATTTGCCTATCTCCCCCATCCCCTTCACTGAGTCACAAGATGAACTATGATTGAAAATTTCGATACTTAAGCTTGATCACAGCTTGTTATTGCTGAAACTTGATTGTATTTCGCACTCTTCTGTGTCATTTATATGCATTTTGTTTTTGCCATTCAGTTGAGTATGATACTGACTGGTGAAGCTGCATAATAACGCAAGCATGACTGGCATATGTAACGCGTGCATTCACTGTTCTGCAGTCTATTAATAAACAGTTATAATCAGGCACAACGATATGCTTCTACATAATGAATGCTTTTGGCCTCAGATAAACAGATACGACCAAAGCGGACATGACCGATGCAGATATTGGTACTTCTATTCTTTCCCCCACATTTTTCAAGTTTTCCCAAATCATCAAATTTCGCCAAAGTTAGTCACATTGGGTTTAGAGTAGACTTGATATGTCACTGAGTGACACTACAGCATGACTGAGAAGTCTTACTTGAACCCTGGGATGAAGAATTGGTCCCTTGGATACTCAGTTGGAATACAAGGTACAGCTGTGATCATGAACTTCATGTAATTAATCGTGTGACAAATGATGAGCAGTTGTCTAATTCTGAGGCTGTAATGTTCTTTAAGTCAGATAAGGGGCGTTTCACACACTCAAAGCTATGCGACGTTAGTGAGACTGCCTGTAGGAGCAGGAGAAGATGGTTGATGCAACACTTTCGGGTGTCAACAACAGAAATTGGGGGGGGGGGAAGAATAGAAGTACCCAGATATTTTTCTGATGTCTTCTGTTTGATCAAAGTACTTTGATTAAGAGCAAACCAAGACTGATGTTCAATCAGATGCTGTCGAGCATTGATTATCTACAGAATTAGGCTGCTTGTCTGGTGCACTAATTTTTCTCGGATATTAGTGCTATTATTAGATGATTACCAGTTTGTTGTGAAACTAGATCGGACAAAAATGTCGTCTTATGCTGTAGGTAATGGAAAATTGTTATTTCATGGACTGTTTTGTGTTATATTTCGTATACATTATCATTCGTGTTCGAAGCGTGTTCATAAAACTCAACCTATGTAGATGTAGTACATGTATCTATTGCTTAGTATAGCAGGAAATCAGCTAATACGACAGAAACTTTTCATGCCAAACTTCATGGGATAATTTCATTAGATTTGTTGATGACCATGCCATGCCAGGTCTATTACCTCGTGGAAGTTGTAACACGATGAATAGTTGTATCAAAATTATCAAAATTCTTTCCGAGAGGCGTACAAGAAGTTATATCACTTTTTCCTTTCTTGACCAGTAGAATTTGTACGTTGAACAATTTCAGATCTATTTTGATAAATAGTGAATTTATGTAAGCTTGGTAGTCTATCATTACTGTAACTTTGAATTGTTTTCTTGGTGTAATGCTAGTAAAGTTCTTCAGTTGTTTAGCATTGTGACAGAAAATTCTTAATCTTAAATACAGCTCGACTATAAGTATCTTTCATACAGCTGATTGAAAGGCTGTTCTAAGTCTATTCTTTCTTTCTCTGACATTAGACATTAGATTCTAGCTCACATGGATTATTGAACAGCTGTGGATGGATGAAATAATTTACCGCAATGGTGGTAGCCTATTGCCAAAAAACTAGGTCATGGAGAGTACTTAGCTTTTTAGAAAAGGAAAATATGTTTTGTCCCTTCTCAGAGTATTGCCGTCTCCATTGTTAGAAAATCCATCCAATTAAGATTAGTACCAACAGATTGACTAGCAGATAATCCCTAAAGAAAGAGTGTTGAATTGTGCGTAAATCGCTACTAAAGAACTAAAATTTCGAGAAGTCGTATTGCATGTTAAGGGATATGATGGCAAAATGCTGATAGCTAAAAGAAATGCGCACTCCATTTAAACCGAGTCGTTACGAATTTTTGTCGTGCTTGTCAATCGACAAATTTTCTGTAATTTTATCAAACCTTTCGAAGCATGAATTGAAGTGCGGAATAGAATAGAATCAAATAGAAAACGTTTATTCGATCCATAAGCAGCCGAAGCATGCGACCGGCTATTGACCAGCAAAAGTATACGAGAGCAATGTAGGATGCTGTTTTCGTAGGGTCCTTTCTGCTCGCGCTTAGCACAGTTTGTTTTCTATGGCATTGGCTAATCCATTAATCGTAGAGCTATTTTCAAGAACAGGCGCAATTTGCGGGCGTTATGGGCTTCTTGCGATGCTGGTGGTGGCACCATTAGAATCGCGTTGATATTGTGTTTCAAAAACTACAAGTCGAAATGTGCCATCAGAAACGACAACAATATTAAATCATTCCTAAAGATAATCGGTCAAAAGGACCGATGCTTTCACTTTAATCCTCTTATCGATGTAATGCACCATCATTTCTTCTTCTATCTGCTAGTGCTGTTCGGGATTCGGGAAGGGATCGGGACGGAATTTGTGTCCGGGATCGAAGTTCGGGATGAGTGATTGGCATTGAGATGCCGGTTGGGGATGAGGTTCCCGGATCGGGACGGGATCACCACGAATAGCCCTAGTAACTGCTAGAAGTGCAGCTGCTAGATTTACTAGAATGTACAGCTAGTGAGCTCGTATTTATCATGAAATCCATCAAATCGACCAGCTATATTTCAATCGACTGTAGAAAATTGGTAGATTGATAAGCAGGACAACAATTCAAAACAACTCGTTTTAAATCAAATGTGCATTAGCTTTCGTAACTAGCTTTTTGCATTTGCTTTCAGATATCCCTAAACATGCAAAACGTCTCATCGAAATTTTGATTCTTTTGCAACTTCCTCTTGTTTTCAAAGTTGCTATAAGCAACATGCAGAATTCATAATTATTCAGAAACACCATTAACAAAATATGTAGAGGAAAAACCAGGTTGCTGAATATGATTTAGCGTTATAAATATTTTCATCGGTATGACGGCCTCATCACAGGAAAATATAGAAATAAAAAAATCAGGTGCTGATTTTCTCCGCATTTATCACAATCGTTCAATGTATAAATTCAGCTAGGTTGCTAAGAACTTGTGTGTAAGACATTTCTATACATACAATTAATGTCATTGTCTCAGTCTTGTCACTGAAATCACACTGTTATTGCCACAGAATTAGATTCATCTGCGCAGATAAACAAAATATTTAATTCTGTGGTTATCACCTTATTTCTTCGAAAGAATGGATGTCATAATGTGTGGGGTTTAGTCGATTGCGGCGTCCATTATAAACGCGGATACAGTATTTGTTACCATGCCCAAGCAGATTGGTAATATGCTTAGTTTAGTTAAGCTTTAGACAAAGAAACGGGTATTACATCTCCGATTGCCATCAGTGTGTTATGATCACATGATTGATGTCTTTGTAAAGGGGGGGGTGACCCACGATTTTTACTTCCCATAAAATGTTTTCTTCACTTCAATAGTCCATGCTATGTAACACCTATACATTTAGAAAATTTACCGTACATGGCAAATGTATTTTTTATTCGTTTAGCTTCTGACGAAGATTGAGGCAGATCTCTGACCTACAGTTGAAATTGGTTGAAGAACTTTTGTATAACACATAATTATTAAATTATTATATGTCGTAGATATTGGAGTATAGCAAGATAAGATGAAGCTACATGGGGAGGACTAGAATTTTGCATGATGTTCTACAAACAACTAATATAAGAGACCTTCATGATTGAACCTATATAGGCGGAAGAAATACGATTTATTAACCACTAAATGCATGACCAGGTGCGGGTATTGAGGGCGGGGTCTACAGGAGTGTGCGTTCTTTTTTACCACTGACGAGAAATGTGTGGGATGGAGTCTAGCTTTACGATGTTTATCAACACTACAATCCTTGATGTTCTTTATCTCTGGTGTGAAGATATACAACCGTGCTACCAATTCAATTGTCGTGACAGAGCATTGCGGAACAGGCTACTTCCTTTAATTTATAAAGGATCGAATGATAGGACAGTGGGATCAACATTTTGTATGATCTGATTAATGAAAAGTCTATATTTGAAGGAGATTCTGTGTAGCAATGGAGTAGCCTACGTAGTCTCTTTGCATATGTACAATAAACAGACTAATATCAGATACCAGCATCATGCATGTCTTTATTTAAGTAACCATGCTTTCTTTTGAATCGGAACATGATGTTGAAGGTCCTATAAGCTTGCATCGAGATATCATTCCGATGAGAATAGTATGAGACACGCTGATTTAATAGAATATTTCTTTAACGGCGTGGCGTCGTATGATTGTAGTTACTGTAATTTTGCAGGCTTAAATAACATCGTAGCCTTAGCATCTAATTCTGATAATATTTATTATGCTGTCGTTATGTTATCCAGACAATTATCATTATTGCATTGCCATCATTATTGGGAATCTTACTGCTGATGCGATTGTAGGCCCACTTCGTTGACCGACTTCCAACTCTGCTGAAGATGCAATGCACCTGTAGATTACTATAATTTGGGATTTTTTCTCGGACAGATCCTGTCCGATGCGATCCACAATATTTCCGTAATCCGAATCCAATCTGAGTCCAAATTAATATCTGATTCCCATCCGATCCGTCATCGGATCGGATTCGCACTCCTTGAATTGAGAGCGCGTATTGTTGTGGTTGAATAATTATACATGGTGACTCAAAAGTCTTAATCGGGTTTCAGATTGCGAATTCTCAGCAAGTATTTACAATATGAACTAAATTTTTCGTTTATGCTGTAGAGGAAGAACCAGAATTTCCAAGAAGACTTGCATTTTATGTATGCCGGAAATAAGCGCTGCTAACTTTGGTACAAAGAGTGACGCGTTTTTTGAAGTTTTCAAAGGTCTTAGTGATTGTGACTTTCGTCACGGACTGGACTGCTTCAGTAATCTTCACTCGCAGTTCTTTGTTGTTCGTTGGCTTATTCTTATACACAATTTTCTTGATATGACCCCACGAAAAATAATCAAGAGGCGTCAGATCTGGGTTCCTAGTTGGCCACTTGATCCAGTGGCCAGTGACCGTTTCGGCCAATCCATCGATTAGAGAATTGGATGTTGAGAAATTCTCTGACTTTCAGACCCCAATGAGGCGGTGTGCCATCTTGTTGGAAAATGTCGCCGAAAATCGTCGTAATTCAGAGATATCTAGGCCTATGCTTCAATTCAACGACATTGCATCACAACGTCATGCATAACTAATGTGCCAAGACAGAAGTTTGATAACCATCATAGCAAGTACCAATCACACATTAATGGAAATGGTTAGCCTGCTTTTCTTCTTTATTATCCTTCTTATTGTTGCTTCTTATTTACCTTCCGCCATTGTTTCAATGGACGTTGGGTCATTAGGGCTTGTTCATATTTTGTAGCCCTCTCAATGAATCAGATTCCATAAAAATTATTTGCGGCTGTAGTCAATCAGAGAAAAAGTTTTAGGCGAAAGGCGCTTTTCATGATATCAGATAAATCGGTTGACCTACATAATATGAATGAGCTTGGCTGGACCTATAACCTGATTTTTTTCACAATTTCGAGCTGCTACTAAAATTCTGGTTCCTCTTCTACAGCATAAACGAAAAATAAAATTATACTGTTAATACCTACTGAGAAATCTTGATTTGAAACCCAATTAAGACTTTTGAGTCACCTGGATGACAAAGGAGACTACATTCAAGTGAAATTATTTGTTGCTGAAGTAAAACCACCCCACTCGTCCGCATTCCAAGCTTGAGTTTAGTGCATATTTAGTGCCTTCATCATAGTTGCAATTGCATTTCTAAGCAAAGACTATTTCAGTGATTTAGAATTGATGCTATATGAGCTTAAAGTACCTGATGAAAATAAAATATACAAATAAGCCAAACTGCTGTTTTTTGAAAAATTTTGTAAATTGAAAAAATTTTGAAAAATAAAAAACAGCAGTTTGGCTTATTTGTATATTTTACTTTCATCAAGATATTATGCTGCTTAAATTCAATTATAATTTTCTTTTAAAGTACTCGATTTTGATTTTTTATGCAATTGTCAGTATTTGCAAGACCAAACTATTGGAAAGCTTTAAAACCGCTGCCACACAGAATAAGGCGTCTTCCATCTTCCATTTGGGATTTCCCTTTAATTACATGTAGAAAAGAATACAACCTATCACGCAGAAAAAGTCATCAGTCATAAGTCATCTTCCATCTTCCATCACGCTGTCACACAGGAAAAGTCATAAGGCATGAAATTATGAGGCTGATAAAGTTCATTTCCATCTGCTGCGAGCCCGCGAGCACAGATTGTTCTTAAATTAGAACGTGAGGTGATGTCTGAGGGAAGATATACATGTAGGAAGCTGTGATTTGCAAAGAGAAGCAATGTATCAGAAAACAGCTCTTTGTTCACCGTGTTGGACGAAGATAAAAATGAGGAAGAGAAGTGCTTAGACAGTAGTCATGGCAACGTTTAATAGTAAAAAATAGTGATGACTGTATCGGAAATGGATTTCCCTAGTCTGACTGCGGTCCGTGGAAGATGGACGATGGAAGGCAGAAGACAGCAGATGAAAATCGTCTCATCACACCTTATGGAAGACGCCTTATTCTGTGTGACAGCGGCCCTAGGCTACAGTTTACACAGATGAAGGAATTTCAGAAGATGAATTGTAAAATTTGATTTCAAGTTCTTCAATTCGTAAGTTGATGTTTTGGACAACTGATTCTGACACGATCGATTCGTCTCCAGGAATTAATTCTTTCGTCAATATATAGAAAATAGTCATGATGGGTTAGGCAGAGTGATGGCAAACACGCTACAATAAATACGGGTCGTTGCAAGATCAGCATCAGAGTATCAACAAGTCCACTGACGCAACAACATCGGTAGTAGTAATGGTACCTGACTAATATTATCTCGTCATTTATTTGCTACAACAATAAACGGCTTGAGCATTTCTCCTCACTTTATTGATGAATTTCTGAGGCGTAGAAAGTGTTATCGTGCTTCACATCATTCAGACTAGAAAAATGTTTAGCTAAGCTTCGAAATCATAAAACTAACAGCTGGACTTGTTTCCGATTATACTTGTGCTATTTGTTTTGTTTGTATTTCTTTCTCTAAATCTTGGCATAGAAATCCAGTTGAGTACCTCCCTTGGAACGTCAACTTATCAGTCATTTACTAAGATCTGAGATTTCTTTATTGACTTGCACCGGACGTATTTGCCGTGAATAAGGAGGTAATAAAGTGAAATAGGAGCGTGTGACTTCCACGTATCAGCCTGTCGGGATAAGTTTATTATCTTTGTGGCAATCAAAGCTGTGAGCTGTACAGAAATCCTTTAATTGAAATTTTGTGTTCTTTTCTATGTCCTTTCATTTCTCGAAAATCCAAGCGAAGAATTTTTTGATGGTGCCATTTCAGGGATCTAATAATCTGAAGCGGTTGCTTGAAGTGTGTTGAGGCACGGGAAGCATTTGTCTTATCTAAAAGCTTCTACCGACTCTCCTTTT
This sequence comes from Prostheceraeus crozeri, assembly GCA_907163375.1. Taxonomy (NCBI): domain Eukaryota; kingdom Metazoa; phylum Platyhelminthes; order Polycladida; family Euryleptidae; genus Prostheceraeus; species Prostheceraeus crozeri. The sequence continues at coordinate 900,849 of CAJQUW010009290.1, forward strand.
TAGTATACGGGAACAATTGCGCACTCTGCGCTTTGGTGAGGAGTTTGAAAGCAGAGTGGGGTCTCCCCGATTAGTTGTCTTACATCAATCAGCCATTTTTTTCAGTGACCTTTTCTAACTTTGTTTTGGCCACGTCTCATAAGTGTGATAAAATTGTTAAGTGAACTTAAATACTGCGATCACAGTTTGTTCCCGAGATAAATTTTCCAAAGTTGTTTCCTTTTCCGACATTTTTTTGTCATTTTTAGCCTCCAGGTCTCTCTCTCCACGTGATATTAGATGAAATAATCAGACTAAATACAGTTGTTGTAGTGGTGAAATGTGTGCGTAATATGCTCTCATACTACTTACAAGATGTTTTTGTACCATCTTTACGAATCACATTCACTGCATACTTTTTACAGGTTTGAGATTACTTTGAGAAATTCAACTCGTTTGATTGCATTTGATGCATTCGTGGGTGTTGAACCATACAGACAATCTATGAAAAATTATTTTTTTGTGAAGGTAGTTGAATGGCTGCTGTAAAGCGCAACAAATTTGTTTGAATTTTCAGAATATAGTTGTAGTGACAAGACTGATTCAAAATACAAAATGAATGGTGCGATTGGTGAAAGCATGCTGGTTGCCCTGAAGACGCCTCATGGAATTTGAAATGTTATTTTAGGAAATTTGAGGGGTTTGGCAGAAAATCACACAATTATAGTAGCATATCGGCAAGAAATAGCCTTGAAAAAAAGCTATAAATCCTGAACTTTTTTTTTAGTTTTGATTGGAGTTGTTGTGACGTATATGACACAGATCAAAAGCCCCTTGAACTTACTCTAAAAGCCATTTGCTTAAAAGGTTTCCACCTTGCATAAATTAATGAAAATTAGATCTGGATGATGGGTATGCCATCACTCTCGCTCGAGTCGGCACGACCGCTCTCGTTCAAGCCTGCTCGCCTCTTGAGGTACCACCGCTCTCGCTCGAGTCTATCCACCTTGAGAGGTACGACGGGTCTCGTTCAAGTGTGCTCGCCTCTTGAGGTGCCACCACTCTCACTCGAGTCTATCCGCCTTGAGAGGCACGCTGGGTCTCGTTCATGTCCGCTTGGCTCTTGAGGTACCACCTCTGTTGTTCGAGTCTATCCGTCTCGGGAGGTACCAGCATTCTCGCTCGAGTCTGTCCGCCTCGGGAGGCACACACCTTCCCTGCTGAGAGAAGTCTACCCCACCCATAGCTTTAAAGTATGGCTTTGTGCCATAGGATGAAACAGGGATGAGTAAGAAATGTGTCACATCCATCTGCTGTTCTGCTTCAACTCAATTTCTAAATAATCTATAAGATTACTTGATTTTTCCTGTATTTCATGAATCATTCCCTTGATTTCATATTCCATGCACTGCACGCTGCGATGTGAAGTCTTTTCTAATGACCGTTGTTTGTCCGTCTGTTTGTTTAATCATTCAAGCATTCTCTCATGACTGTTCCATGGTGTTTTGTCATAACCAGTGTAAAAACTCGAGTAGACCTATCATGTGAAAAATGAAACCTGACTTGAATCTAGTTGAAAAAAGTAGCCTTGGAAACTTGGATGAGTCGAATGTCTAGAGAATCGGTTAAGGAAATAGTCGAATAGCTGTTGCGGGATCAAGTACCGGTAAGGCAGTGAATTCTCAGTAAATGTGAATGGAGAGGCGACTTTATATTCTCTTGAAACATCGCTCTATTAAAAGTATAGTAAAGAATTGCCGTTAATAGTTACCGATAAGGTAATAGTCAAATATATTCAAGTAGACACAGTTGGACAGTGTGGACACAGTTGAAGAATAATGAAATATTGAGCTTCCTTCTACTGTCGCACCATTCCAATTATCATCAACGTGAATGATCCTTTATCATAGAGCTCACATCACGCAACATCAGTGCAACTTCCTTTTAAAAACGGAGCCATGCAAAGAATAAATTTGAGATACGCAATTAGAATATTTGGTTAATTACATTCGTGTGTTTAAGTACTTCTTTTAAATATACCAGTTGCATTTCGTCCTGCTAGTGTACCGGTAGCCATCAGCAAATGCGGCTGAGACCATTAACTAAAGTTTAGCGTATTTGGATTTTGATTTCTGAATTTGAGGGATGCAAATTTGGAATCTAGATTTTTCCACATTGATCCTCGATTAGTCGAACATCAATTTGAATATATTTAGTGAATTATCTCAAAACAAAAAATGTTAAACCTCGCAATCTGACTCTTCAGTGAAAAGAGTCTATCTTTAAGTTAATTGATCATAGACACGTTTTAGGACATTCAAACACCCACATAATTATCATTGCAAGTACCCGGTACTGTATTTGAATTTCTAAGGAAAATGAAAGAAATTCACCACCATGATCGTGAACGCAGCAAGAGAAACGGACATGTTAATGTGACACTATTGATCAAAGGCGAATATCATAGGATTGCAGACATTTCGCTTCACCATACGTCAAATCCACCTAAAACTTCGCTCGTGCATCGAAAACTGAAAAGTTGAGTAAAAGGTTATTAAAGATCAAGGTTAGCTTGCTGCTGACCGTGCGATGATCAAAAAAGCAATCAAATAATTGTTTCAGTGGTTTGTTTTCAATCATAATTACCTTCTATTGATTCATCAGTCTAAAACTTTCGATGAGTTGACAATAAGTCGTCCAATAAAAGTGACACTCACACTCGAACTTTGCTGGTTACTTAAACCGAATTATGACAACTAAACTTGTCAGCGACGCGTTGCGGTTGTCGATTTTCGTTTCAACAAGTCGATGTTCAGGCGGAGTAACTTTCATACCTCTATCAGTGGGTCTGGGAGGATTAGGCTCAGCAGATCCGAAACACTGGTTGAAATTACCAAGTTTCCTGTATCCTGTTTCTAGACTAGACATCCAGGGCACTTCTTGGAACGAATTAATGTAATCGTAAAAAGGGGCAGCGCTTTCCTCATTGCCGGCAAAAGACTGCCCTTTTGTTGATGGAGCCGATTAAAACCTTGAACCTTCTTTATTTCCTGTAATTTGAGAACATTTCATTTGACATTTTCATTCAAAATATATTCATATTTCTCAAAATTTTGGATGCACCTACATGAAATTTCATTGGCTCTTCTTATGCTATTAACTGTAATTTCAGTCAGCTGCTGCTAGGAATGATCCGCTAAGGTTGGTTAATGCTACATTGTTATTTCAAGTGTATAATTTCTGGTTATGCATTGTTTTGTCTTGCCTGTCATCTCTTTAGCTGTTAATTAAAATGACACTTCCATTTTTCAGGACCTCACCTTACGAGAACGCTGTTGAGATTTTACCAGGTTATTGTCTTTTTAGAAGTCGTTGCTATCAACATCTCTCCGACCAGTAGAATGGTCCAGAGATGGGCAGAGATGATCTCACTCCACACTAGCACCCTTATTTCTCGAAGTACTTGTGCAATTTGAATGAAATGTTTGTGTGTCACTCAACTATTATCTGGAGTTTTGTAGCTATTGATCTTGTTTTACGGTTTACGGACAAATTTGAAAACATGGTACGTGGAGTTTACCTAAATACCGCCACACTTTACTCCCACAGACCGGCCGTCACTTAACGTTCATCCGCTTATTGCCGCCTTCCTGAGCAGGGTCATCAGTTCCTTATCATTCTTTACTGTCGCCAGCAAATCAGCTTCAAAGCAGTGCAGGAAATTGAACCCAAGACCTTTGTCACATATAGCCAGAACGCTACGCACTGAACTATCACGCCTCCTCTCCACGTCATGTTTTCAACAGTGACCAGTATTGTTATTTTCTAACAGGGCCTGCCTGCAATGATGCTCTTTAGGTATTGAGAGGTCGTCTTGTTTGATGTTTGTCCTGAAGAAGAAGTAGCACTTAGTTTGCGTAAATTACATAGATGGCAGGTAGGCCTACGTACATAAATAGTCACATCTATTCTAGCCAGGAGCAGCTAAAAGCTTGTTACGGGAGAACTAAGTAAAGTCAAGTGGTTTCTGGTCACGCAATCTTAAATAGTTTCTGAGCTGTCTATTCGAAGTTTCAGCGGCCAGCACGGAATTCGATTGAACGTGATATAGCTAGAATTGCACGAGGAAATGCTTTATCTCAGCTAAGTGTCTCAATAATGCACATTCCCTTCAGACTCCTATTCCTTCTACCTTTTCATTATGTTTCCGATCGAATGTAACTTGTCTTGTAAATTCCTTCAATCCATTGTTATATGCGATTGCTCAATTATCGAATCTTTTCTGACCATGTACTGTGTGATACGTTTACATTTAATGTTATTAAGTCGTCTGCTACTCTGCATGCTAAAACCGTATGCTCATTAACAATTCTTTTACTGTACTATAAGTGGTAGTGATAACAGGTTCTAAAGAAATGACTATGACATTTCTTGATCGAAATTTTTCTAATATTGAGTCGCGTTTTTCCAAGCAAGATTTTACAGAAGTTGTCTGCAATAGTTATTATGCTCTATTGTCAACGTCCATAGGAAACACCGAAAGTCACTGAACAAATTGTACATAATTAATTCCAATGTCAAGAATTTTCGTCAATGAATCTATTGTTAAAAGAAAAAGAATCGTAGTCTGTTTTCATGTGTATCGACCATAGTTGGGCACAATCCGTTAACTTCCGTTAATCTGTTAATCCGTTAATTAACGGAAGTTAACTTATTTTTTATCTTTTTAACTTTCTAAAAAAGGCTAGCGATTAGTTTAACTTCTGTTACTATCATGGAAGTCCGTTAATCTGTTAAATTTTTTTAATAAATATGCGGCTGAGAGCTCAGCTCATGATGTCAAGTCAACTATACATACGCACTTTTGAAGGCTGAGTTAACTTGCTTCACCTTCGTTCATCGTGCACTCTGACAACTTCTCAAGAAATTCAATACTGTCATATTGTCAAGTGCCTCTGTAGAAAGACTATTCTCCAGCGGCAAAGATGTGTTCAGAGATAGGTCACGCCTTACGGACAGAAATATTGAATGCTTGCTATTCATGCGCGGGAATAAGTGCATTTGACTCGTGTGCAGGAATAAGTGCAAATATCATTAATCCTGTTAAACTGTTTAATCCTGATAGATTTTTCAATCCTTAACCAATTTAACACAGTCTGTTTTCTGAATGAACTTTCGTTTACCAAACTCGCAAATCGCGTGCAACTATCCTCTTGTACGTTATTCATTCTGTATAATTACAGTTAATTTGTTTTCTACAGATTTTACAGATTTTTAATACAGATGTTTAAAAGTGATTTGAATCTTTTTCGAGAAAAGCTGCATGGATAGCAAATATGTAGGCTTATAAGTTTTCACAAGAGGTGTATGGGTTCCTAGCCGAAGAAACTAAGAAATAAAGAAACTAAGAATAGCTGGTAATTTATATGTGAAGACACAGTGTTGGCTAAAATAGGATTTTAAAGATACCATAAAATTTGACGAATGTGCGGTTTAACTTTAACTTCCGTTACTTTACTACCAAATTAACGGATTATTGTTAACGGAACTACATTTTTTAATTAACGGAACTTTCTTTTTAACAATGGCCAACACTGGTAGCGACAATGTTTTTTTATATAAGATTACATCAATAACTGCTGGCTTTCATTATTTTATTAATGTGATACATTGTGAACACAGCTATTCAGCTTGTTTTTATAAATGATCGCACAAGATGAAATACTGAAGTGGCACTTCAAGGAAGACAAGTCACAGAGAATTGTCTCATAGTTTTCGTTGTTGAATTCAAAAGGTAGTTCTAATTACCTAATACAATTTTGATGTCAGTCATTAACAACTGTCTATCTATTGCATGTATTTTATTGCGAAGGCTTTTGAAGTTTTTTATGCGTTAGGTTTTGGCTTTTGAAGTTTTATATTCATCAAATTATTTACAAAAGTTCTTCACTAGTTTTATTAATTTTCATTTGCATACATGTTTGTGCTTCAATAACATCGAAATAATTGTGCTCAGAATGAAATGATCCCCATGCAATTGATCGTATTGCATGCACATCATCGGTGGATTAAAATAATAACTTAACGACTATTGAACTGAAAATTGTGGAACAAAAGCAGCTAATACTTCTGACAGATAAATCAACAAAAGATGTGATTTCTAAAACAAACCAGATTTGTTAATTTTGCCCTGACGAATTTGTTTTTAAAATGAATATTCAATCGTTGATAAAGAGTCCCATGAAGATGTTAGTTAGACTTTTTATTCACAATGTTTTCAATTTAGCTGTGCACGTCATTTCAGCATTTCCAAAGCATTTCAGATTTGCACACTCAAACCACCATTTTGAAGAATTTTGGCCTATGTATTTAGGGCCTCCCCCTCTTACTAATCATGTTCTCAACCAGTTTCAGATATAGCCCTAATCAATCCGAAGCAGTACAGCCCGATCCAATCGCGTTCTACCAGATATATTCACACAGGTTCTCCGGGTCCATGAATTTTTGACGGCTGTAGATGAAAAATTGATTCTACAATGAAATCCTTTATATGGAACAGGACTCAGGAGTCTAGAGGGTCTAATTTTGTCATCTAATCGTATTCTACATGTAAATACATGCTTCTTTCAATGGCCACCTCTGATGATGAGTTCAGCGACCATAAAAGCGCCAGCGTAATTCCTTATTTTTGAAATCGCTTGCCTGTCTTGCTACTTTCATTTATTCCGCTTTCCATGACATGTAATGGATAGAGGATGGCTATGCGATTCTCTGGGATGTGGAGAGGGAAATTATTTGATGATTTCCGAGGGCCTTAGCCCAAGAGATATATCAAATAATTTCACGAGCTATGTCAGAGAATGGCATAGCCATTCTCTATCCGTTATAAAGTATGCCAGATTATTAGGACCATAGATATCCGCGATAGAATCCCTCTCTACAAAGATTTTCCATGGGAACAAATTGTATTAGATATAGAAGGGATTCTAAAATACGATTCTACAACTATGTAATAATCTGGTATACTTTATTACGCTATAGTAGAGTGAGCGTTAAATCTATAACTGAATTTCATTAATCAGCCATGCTAAGAGCGCATGCATATGTATCTACATATAAGGCCTGCATGTATCATGCTTATGGGCTACATATACATCATATGTACCTAGCCTTCGGCTCTGTGAATACATAGCTTTTCATACTCGTAGATTATGAACACTCATCACCCTAAATCAGTGAGACAATATTTTGGCTTACTTTAAACTGACATTTTGTAGCAAATCATTTGTTTCATGCAAAGGAGTGGGGACTGAGGGTTTAGCACAGCTGAAAGAGGAGCACATTTCCGCACGTACTGATGTCGAGCACACTTACCCACTCGGAGAGGTGGACGTCGGTCGTGTACTCGTTGGTTGGTGTAGACCCTTGGACATAAGAAGGACTCTCCAAAAGCACGCTTGATCAGCTGAGAGGCGTGCAAGTTGAACGTAGTGCATATTCGGCATAATTGGTAGTATGATAATTGGAATAAAATAATAGGAATTAGGAAATATATCGTCCAAAATAATTACACAATCGTGATGCCATTTATCACTTGGCTTTCCCAAAGTTGTATTTGATTATAATCGTTTGATAAACTGTTGCTTTTCTTGCATTTAGGAACGACCTGCAGCTTATTACGCCTCTCTTCCTCTAAACATCTAAGTTTCTTCATATTTATTTATGAGGTGAAAGTTCGTGGGCCCCATGCTACCTGCGTTGGCCTGTGGTCCGCCTAGGGGTACTTATGGGTTATCTCCCCCAACACAGGTTTTCAAATTTGTCTAAAATCTGAAAATATGAATCAATCATTACCAAACTTTAGGTAGAGGAACTCGGGTTTATTTTCTACTTACATACAAAAATTTATGCAGATCGAACAAGTAATTTTTGCATTAGAGACGATGACGTGAAGTGTAGCGATATTATTTGAAATCTTCACACGACCACTACCTCGGCACACCTTTTTTAAGTTAAAAATGTTAATAAAGGGGCTGTGGCCTGGTCATCATCACTTCAGGCGTTGTCGGGAAATGACTGTTGACCTCAAGTGCTTTCTGCTCAGACGTAGTCAGATGAAGTCAGATGAAGCTGCAGACATCGCTATAATTCACGTCATCGTCTCTAATTCAAAAAGCACTTGTCCGATTTGCATAAATTTTTGCATGTGGATAGAGAATATACTCAAATGCGTGTTTCTGAAGTTTTGTGGCGGTTGATTGATTTGTACGGACTTTAGACAACTTCAAAAACGTGGGGAAGGTGACCCATAAGCACCCGCCTAGGTTGAGAAATGCATTTGGCGGTTTTTGTTCCCTCTCTGCTCCTTTCGGTCAACCTATAGATTGAGAAAAGTAATCCCATATACGATAACCCTTCGATCTTTTCTTCGTTTAAGTAATTTATAAATCAAACTTCCTGTTAAGATAATCATGTTGGAGGAATATTAGGATTATTTTGATTAATTCACTCATCAAATGTTTTGACTTCATGAATTCAATGCTTTCCGACACAGGTATTGTTAGTTTGTCATCTTGAGTGTATGGGCGGGATTTGCTGAAACCACTGGTTTATGACGTCATAGATTTATTGTTATTCACTTAAAACAACAAAGTGGTGTGCTGATGAGCTGCTTCGTCGACGGCAGTACGCCAGTCAGTAGTCGATGTATTATTCATAAGTGTCGTAAGAAAGACGTTTCTTGATGTAATGGAAAAGGTGTTACTGCACTTAGACGAAAATGTCACATCTACTATTGCAATGATGGTGATAAGATTAGAAGAAAGATACGGCCGGGATTGAGAAGATATGTTGTAGCCTTCCTAGTGGTTTTTTTGTCCAACCACTCGATTAATTTTAAATGAAGTCGTCGGAGTCATCAACACCGGACTTGATCATGATACTGTCATGTTGTAGGCCAGATTGCTAGCGCTTTGAATGTGTTCATGTACAGAGGGTTTTAGTTTTTTTACAGTAGGAGCGCGTGTAATTCGAATGGACGAATCAATTGAAAACAGCGTTAATTTGATTGTATTCAAGATTTTTTTCGAATTTTGTGATTCCTACCACAGGTAGCAGATTCTTTAATCGATGTACCATTAGTTTCATCATAAAAATTGGCTATTTCCATAAAATTGATTATGACTGTGCTGATACATTAATTGATTACTGTGCCTACTTACTATTGCAATTTGAAAATATGCCTTGGGCAGTCATATTTAAAAGATTTCAGGAAAGCTAAGTGTGTTATTGTTATAAAAAAGGAAGTCTTTATATATTCCAATTATATTATTATATCCACAAACCACAGTCATCTTCAAGGCAAACAATGAATGATACGGACACACTTAAATTCTACCTGGTATTCTTACAGTCCTCTAAATCTTGAATATGATAACGCATATTTGACGATCGCTGCCTTGATAAGAAAAACCGCGAGACCGGTAAAAAACATGCGCTACTTGGATGAGAGCATAAATCAAATTTGTACATAACAAAGGCAAAAATAGTGAAAGTTAGTTAACAGAAATCAATTAAAAAATTACTGAATACAAAATTCAAGAGGGTATAGTCGAAATTGTACATAATTCAGCTCATATACAAAAGCCATCATTGCTTAGTTTCGACATGCAAATCAAGAAACTTGAACGACATTGAGAAATTCTACATAAGGAAATGAAGAATTTCGAGAGTTCGGCAAAATGCGCAGGCCAAGAAAATGTGGATGATGAGACGCATCGTTTGTTAATGTCAGAAATACATAAAATCAAATAGTGCTTGATCACATTCGTCCTTCACATGCCTACTACCTATTGCTTGAAACAATGCATGTAGGCTACATGAAAATGCATGCGTAGAGGCAAATGCACTATACTTCTATTTTCTGGTTTTGTCAATCCTATACTCTACAAAGCCACAAATTAGAAATGAGAACTCATTTTAAGAAAATTTATGATAATTCATAATAAAATGAAATGAAATCAAACACAGTCCTGTGTGATTTAATGTAGGAAAAGCGAAGTCTTATTTTCAATGGAGTAAAATTGTATAATTTTAATCTTATTTTTACAAGGAAGCGGGTGTACTTGCGTAATGAATACATCGCCCCTCAGATGCGCTTCTCTTTTCATGATTGATTTGCGTTCATTCAAGAAAGTCAATAAAGTGATTTGCTTCAATGCTTTCAGAAGAGCTCTCCTACAATGGGACTGGTGACGCATGTTTATGATCATTGATCATGAACGTAATCGTATCGTAACTCCGACTAAGGTTGTATGAAATATCAATTTAAATTAATTAGCTCTCCTCACCTTTTCAATAACATACTGATGAGGCTGTTTGATTGAAGATCGAGCTTATCATTTGCGAAAGCTAATAATATTTGAGAGCATGACAAATTATTGAGATCCAGTGGCATGGTTCAAAACGGTTAAGGACATTGATCTTAGCTGAGATGCTTCGGTCAAATATCTATTGTCAAAAGCGCTCGGTCTATGCCCTTAGGCATTCAGCAAGATAGTTGACCTTATTATTCCGGTTGAAATCAGTGGATCCTCTATTAAAGCAGCCTTGGCCTTGGTTGGTAGAGGCCTTGGTTATTCATTTTTTCATGTTGTAGATGGGAAACCAAGTATGTAAGATGGTGATTATTTTATATGCTCTTTTAATTTCGGCCTTCTCTTATGCCATCATCAGAAGAAACTTATGAAACAATGCACTTTTAACCAATATCTGATGGTTAGGGCGTTGATGGAACGTCATTGAAGCCATGGTCACATGGCCGAATATTGACCTGTGACGCCACAGTTGCGGACTCTTGAGCACCAGCCATATTCGCTATGACAGTGCTAATTGTTCATGGCATGTCGCAGAAGAAGCGGAGAAAAAGAAACGCAGCAAATGTGAAGCTCTTCTGCGACAAAGATGCCAATTCACGCCCATAGCTCGAGTTCTTGAATGAACTTGGAGCCAGAATTACTGTGGCAACTTCGGACACAAGGTCGTTCTCCTACCTGATCCAACGGATTCAGCAAATCGCTTTTTATATTTTGGATTTTTATATTTAGTGCAAATCGTACTGTTTTTTGCAATTTGATATGATTCTTTGATAATAGAAGAAATCTCACCTCTGTATAGTTTATCATTAACAACAGTCCATTAGCGAAATAGCTTTGATGAAATGATAATGATGCGGCTATAGAATCCATAATCGATTGATTAATGAAAAACCGTAATCGCGCCCAATCATTCTGCTTGTGATGTTTCTGAACTCCGATTAAGTCCATCCAGTCCAATTTGGCGCAATCAGACCGACAGTAATCTCACAATACTTCCTTGTTCTTTGATAAACCTCATGCATGAATCTGTCTTTCAAATGAAAATTTCGTAAAACGCTATCATCACTAACCTTTAGATTTGCACTTTTTTTGAAGTAGGCTGACTAATTTCATGTAGACTAAGATGACGTTGGAAAATTAACAAGCAGTTCCAAGAATTAAAACATAAACCTGTGAACTTTGATGTTGGTTGTAGGAATCAAGCAATATAAACGTCAATTTAACAGAGTTTAATATCGATTGATTTAGGTGTTTCAAAGATATTTTAGGTGACAAACACTTTGAACAAATTTACTATTTCAAAATTCAGGCTCTTTATATTGAGTCAGGGTGTGTCCACTGCATATCACAGCATCACTTATCAGAGCAAATGATAATTTGTCATCAGTTGTTTAGAATTTCTTTAATCAGATTTTCCATTCAGTGAAATCCATTGAAATCATTTGATGCTTCAAAAGGTTATCTATGTAATGAAACTAATAATATGTCGTAATTGTGTGTCAGAAATGCTGCATATTGATGAGCGATGGTAAATGTACAAGTGAAATTATTGTAGGAATTAAAAAGCTTTAGAAAACGAAGCAATGTATGTAGGAGGGGGAGGATTGTTCATTGACGACATTGTGACATATTCATCTTGTTGGGCATATTGTAATGTTGATCGCGTGGAAAGAAGGAGCAATTATTCTTTTACAAAGCTAGTCTATACTATTTCATGATATCAAAATATCACACTTGTCCGTGCTTAATTGGAAATTAAGAATGATCTTCTCTTTGCTTCTATTAAATTGTTAGGATAACTGCGTTAATTAGTTCAGCTACTTCATGTAGCTTTATACTACGATAAGCTATTACATGCTATTCATATACCACAATCAATTGAATGCTGCGTAGTACTCATAACCTATGCGAATTACGAAGAATAGCGATTTTGTTATTAACAATAATTCAATCGTGTTCATTAGTGCAAACCAGGGATTGCAAATACCCGGATCCCGTTTACAGATCCGGATACCCGGGCGGATGCCGGATCCCATGATCAAAAGTGATAAAACTGCATGTAATTCGTTTACATTACCATGAAACATTGAATAGTCTGCCTCCTGAGATTAAGTTAAAATTATGCGTTTCATAATGCATAAAACATACTAATGAAATGATACTGAAATCCTAGGATTTTGCTATCGCCAGTAATTACCTTTTTTTACAGAATATCATTACTAAATATCAATGGATGATTGCAAGTATCTAAAATATCGGTAATACAATCTGAGACTGAGCATAGGGAGATGTGTACTCTTTCTGAAGACATGATAACTGTAACTGAATTTCTGAATTAATTAAGTTTACATTTACCATAATTGTCAATAAAAAAACAAACAATTTCAACAACGATAAACAAGTGTATTTAATTAGAAGAAGGAAAGACAGCAAACTTGCTTTTATTGCTGTTTATTTAACTAATATTCGCATATCCAACTATTGTGGACATTAATAATTACAGCTATTGCTCATTGTAAGTGTAAAGTAGTCGGATCAATATCATGTGTTTGGAGAAGCACAATGGATACTTTTTATGTTATTAGCTTTGAAAGTCATGGATGTCCATTCATTCCTTGGTGTGGATTAGTAAAGCGGATGCAGTGGTCACAAGTCCACAACGGTAACGTGACAATTAGAATGAACAAAGCATGAAAAAGTTGCTTCATCTTTTTTGCACATTAATAGATGGTCATTCAATACTGATCTGCAGATATTCCTGGATTCTATTCAGATTTATATTCGCATTCTTGTCTGCCACTACAAACTCTGAGTAACGAGAAAAACAAGTATGAGGTTCTATAACTTTCATAGCTTCTATCGTTAAATAGGATATTCCAAAGCATTAATGACCATCAACATCTCACCATAAACGCTCTTTGCTGGATCCGGGATCCGGGCGGATCTCATACCGGATCCGGATGCAATTTGTCGGTCTTCAAAAAATTGGTCGGTTGTTCGGTCTCACAAAATCACACAAATGCCATGGAACGCGTTTAATGTACTAAAAGGATTCCTCTCCACTGCCCTTTCTTTGAATTAATCGATTGATCATTGAGCATTAAAATTAATAAATATGCGAGTAAAGCCCGTTATCCCTACAGAATTATACAGCCAGCACATTTCGATCCTCGGATACATTTTCCTAGCTTTAGGCATGAAATACCATTTGTAGACAGATTCTTCGGGGAATGTTTTCACAGGGACAATATTGATTTCATCAGTGCCTTAAAAACACTATTTAGCCGTGAACGTTTTGGTTCGCTGTTGCATTCACCAACAGTCTCTTACTTACATGGAGCGCAGTTTGGCTTAAGCAGCTCTTTTTGGTTGACATGTCGTTTAAGCTTTCTTAGGGCTGAAAACAGATCGCTTTTCTGCCACATCCAAGGCGCTGTTGCGCAACTGCAGAATAGAAAGCTATATTGATTTCCATGTCGTCTTCTTTGTAGTCGTTGCCTTTTTTTGTTACCAATGTTTTGGAATCTTCGACAGTAAGGTTGCAGTCTGGCATCCAGGGCCGGAGAGAGAGCTATAATTTTTGGTGTGGGAAGTCTTCAGGTCATTTCCTATCATGTTCATGTACCTTTGTTGATGAAGCTAAACAACTTCAGATTTGACAAACCTCCTAATGTCAGCAAACCAGGGATGCGGAGTCGGAGTCTCGGAGTCCTATCATTTTTGCTGAAGTCGGAGTTCTATCAAATAATAGGACTCCGGACTCCGGCCTATAACTAGACCCGAAATATAATACAAAGAAACTATTTATCCTCGTGCATAGCTGTCACTGTCTTGATGTCAACTTTCTCTGTCAAACAAAAGTACAGAGACAGTAGTGCATGCAAAGCTTGTAGCAGTTGAGGGAATGAACCGTGATAGTGAAAAAGGATTGTCTTTTCACTTGGTGACAAGCCCTCCTAGCCTCAATCACACCTACGACCAAAGGTCACATCAGAGACGAAAATGAAATACTAGTTTATTTGAGAACGTTACTTCTTGCCCTCACGTTAATCGTGTGTGATGGCTCCTCTAAAGTGCATATTAGAATCGAAAATGAACTCATATTTTTTTGAAGAAGGATGGGGGATTATCCTGCCTGGTAGAGACTGGAGAAAAGTCGTGTGAAGCACACATCGACAAGATGGGAGGAGCCGAGTCGCATGCATCCAACTTAAAGCGACATTTGATAAACTTTCATCGAAAATGATTGATGATTATCAAATGATACAACAATGATCACTGAATATAGGTTCAAGTAAGCCTATGATTTGTGATGTAGGTTATCAGTTCATTCTTCAAAAAAACTAGGTTTTCTATACTTTCCACCCGGAGTCGGAGTCCCATCAAAAGCCGGAGTCCTGCGGCAAACACAAACATTTTGGCCACTATTATCCACATTTAGCCTTATTCTCGCAAACATCGCTGATCAGAAACATGAAAAGGCTTGTAGTCTTGGTACTTCCTGCTTTATCAGAAAAAACATACAGAATCTCATTATACCCAAATCTGCAATCTGCCTCTCATTGGATTTATATGGGCATTTCTTTGATCTAGTCTGACAAATGAGGAACCAGCTGTTAAATTCCATTAAATTCAATATTTCAAAAATGCGCCATAACAATTTGCGATATTATTGTAGTTTGAAGTTAATCTTTTAAGAAACTAATTTTGTGCTCAGCAACATCTATTGGTAAATGGAACGGATAAATCTTAATTTTACTAAGATACATTATTTATGGTGATGGTGTGCGCGAGATTATATGACATCCGCCGATTAAAATGAAAGCGAATGATGTTAGCATTTTCGACAAAGCGTAGTCAATCTTTTAGGATGGTGAAGTGGACAAACGAAGCTGCATAATTGATGAAAATAGGGAGAAAGTCGGAACAGTCGAGAATGTGCATTCTCATTGATAGAAACGTATAAAACTCGTAGAAATATAGCTAATTGCTTTTGAATACACGAAGATTCGTTTGCTTTTGTACTTCTTCAATTTCAATTCATTTTATTGATCAACATGTGAAATTGTCCAACACAGTAACACAAATATTTGACGGACGGAATCAGAGCTGCATGGCTTGATATTAAATAGTATTAAGCTCTGAAACAATTATTTGATGCTCTCTCCTAAAGATGTTGTTTTAACAGTTATGCTTTGCCATTCATTGCAATGTATCAATGAGAGCGCCAATCAAAGATGTTGATCTTCATTACCAAGACTCATGTACTTGTTTTTGTTCGTTCACATACTTATCATTCACCCAGACCGACTGACGACTGTATAGATCACAGAATTAGATTCATCTGCGCGCGCAGATAAACAAAATATTTAATTCTGTGGCATAGATACTCGTAGATAGCAAGGCAAACCAAGGAATTCAGATGTGATAATGACAATTTGCCGTTCGATGAATGCGTTAATATAATTGCAATCATATTGGTGAACCTAATGGTCGATATCTTCATAATGCCGTAGTCTGGATAGCTTTGGAGACCAAAGATAGAAACCGATTGAGATTTTCCATCGGTCCGGCGACAAGCTTAGGTCAAATGACGGGCCGGTAGCGTTCTCACTTCATGCTGGTTTCATTGACTTGAAGCTGGTTAATGTTGAATGACATATTTATGTTGAGAATTGCAATACATTTGATTTACAAATTTCTAAAATTAATAATAGGGTCTGTGGATCTCGAGTGTCAATCTTAAACACGGTTTCATCTCTACTGGATAACCTGCTCTGATGAGAACCAAGAACTCGAAGCGCTTCGCATTTCCCGGAAGATTTGATAGGAGAACTCCTTAATAATTTATTCGACTCATTTCGACCACTCACTGAAGAAATTGACATATCTTCACAATATTTGCACCCAGCTATTGCCTTTATGATACCGAATTGGTCATCATTTTGAACAGCAGTCTAAATATGCTTTCTTATCTTCTCAATTTGTTTTGCCTATCAATTTTTGGTTGAGATCAAAGTGCTTGGTTAAACAGTCGTGATGACGAGTGTGTATTCTGGTAGATTCTGCAGGATTCACACAAACTGAACCGTTTATTTGGGGAGATTGGCTCTTGATCTAAGATTTGTAAGCAAAGCAACTAATTGCATTGTAGTTTGAGAATGACAGATAGAGCTCTCTTTCTGTCACGATTGAACTATGATGACGGCAATTATTTCTCGTTGATGAATGTTTTTTGCTGGAAAAGTACTTGTCATAGGAATTACAGAGATAGACAAAAGTAATTGAGACTGATGGATCACGCTGCAACTTAATCAAAGTTCTAAACTGGATAATACCAAATGAGTAAGTCTCGAAGTTATGCTTCCACATATCGTTAATGTGCTCCTTACTCCAATGTAATTGCTTCGGTTGAATTGATGATTTTGGACTATATGTAGATCTCATTATTGCATTTGAATTAAGATGGAGTGATGTTTGAGATTGGAGGCTGTTTGTGTTTTTTTCATCACAGTCTGAGTCGATCCCAACCCTCAGAGCTGGAAACTGGCCGAAGATGTGTATGTGTGAAGCTTGTGATAGAAAGTAGATTCAAATGTAAAAGTACTATTTTCCATCTATTTAGTCTTAGTTACAGTATGTACAGTAGCTGTAGTTCAATTTTGTGATTATGTTGTAGTTTTACTTCAATTTTCCTGATATATAATCAATTTTTGCCTTATAATATTCATTTCCGCTTGATTTTCATAACCTGATGACCTTTACTAGCATGCTTTGTACAGTACATGGAGTGTTGTGTGGAATAAGGGCTGGTGGCATTAGTAGTCTAAGATACCAATTTTTGCAAGTTGATGGACCAAAACTCAATTTTAATCCGCTGATCGAAAACTTCCATCGAGTTCTTTTGAGAACTGGATATTCCAGTGGTCACTGCAGCTTTGTGTGCATTTGTGAACCTATGGATTGGAATACCAAACGGATTTGGACAGCTTTAATTATTCAAATCACGAAGCAAGACATTCTATTAAAGGTGAATACTGGGATGATTTTCATAATCGCATGACAATTATTTCTTTGATACAATCACGGAGGCTGAACAGCATAAAACTTATCAGGCTTTTCGGTGGTCATTGCTTTAGCAACCGCGTCTATAGTTATTTATTTGCATATCATGAAGAGAAGTATGTATTATATAGCCTGCAGTAAAATTAAAGGATTTATCATCTATCCTGAATTTCTTAGGCAGTTAGACTTTTTATACTTGGAAGGATTATTTTAATGTAAAAGACGCCAGTCATCGTAGCAGCTTGATGTAGGTTGTATGCACATAGCTAGCCCCATTATAATCTATGTTGTATCTGACCATCAGTAGTGTGTCTCGTCCACACAGGGAAATTCGAGCAATTCTAATCAGCATGCATGAATTCAATATAGTACGCCGTGTGCGACATTCCTAAGTGGTAGTCTCGTTCTGCTCATTGCAGCCATCCGATTATTTTCTGCAGTATACCATTAAGTATATAAAGTCATTAGAAACATAATTTTTCTTAAAATGTATAATGCATTTTTTGGTTATGATACTACATGTTTTGAGGAGTTGCATGCCTGCAAATAGATGACATGTTGCCTAATTATCAGAAAATAATGTTGAAATTAACAGACCATTGCCAAACGATGCATAGCACAAAATTTTCAGCGATGTATTCAATCAAGATCTGCAGTTTTGGCCGTGAACTTATTTGAATCGCTTAATTGACTTAAATTTAACAAAGTAATAACTTTGCTTTTTGTATTTTTCTTAACGTCATGCCACGGCCAACTAGAAATCTATCTCTAGCTGGTCGTGATCATGCGCAATTGTTGTTCTTCTGTATACAATTTGACAAAAATACTTTTTGCATCTACCATGCCATCACTGACAGAGCATCAGAACTAAGTACGTTTTCCGAGGTTTGTAAGCACTGTGAAAGAATGTCTAAAAGGATTTGTCTTCCGAATATTGAAGGCTCGAATTTCGTCCATCTCCTGAGCCACTCTGGATTGTTCGAATTCTGGGCACAACATTGTGTCATGAAAATGCTCACAGCCACGGAAATTCTGCTGATTATAAAAGTTATCTCTTAATTGCGTTTGATCCATTAACGTTGCCTGCTCTATCAATTTAGGAAAAATGAAGACATTTACGAGTGCCTGCGAGCCACAGCGAAGGCTGTTTGTGAATGAATATATTACTGATAGTTTCTTTAATAAAGGTCAAGTCATAGAGTAAGTAAGTCGTCACCCGGGCCGTAATTCTAATGCCATCTGGACCCAGATCTAATGGTAAAGTCAACATGGGCTCGGGCCAGTGTCCAGCTCTGCTGGGCTTCTGACAAACTCCCGTATATACGGATTCCTCCGTAATAGGATCAACATGAAGCGTTGAAGTACATGTATGGATAGATGCATACAATTGTCATTCATTATATAAATGCACAGTAAGCTAGCAAAATAGCAACTTTCATTTCAAATCTGAACAAATTGTCCTTAATACTAAAAAATGCCACTGTTTCACACAAAACCGGTAGTGTAGCCTATCAAAGGCCCTTGTGATCATAAACCATATGTCGCAAGTGATTCAAAAGAACGGGAGTGTCTTCTTAGGTTTATTGGCTAAAAGAATTACTAACAACAATATGTACAGGCACAACTACGAAATTAGGTATAGCAACAAACACTATCTGCAAATTAAAAGCTGCCCGATGGGATCCCACTTCAGTCCACCGTTTGCTATTATTTATTTACATAAGTTAGAGACTGTGGCCTTAAACGAGTTGAAAAATAGATTTAATATTAGCCCGGATCTCTATGCTCGCTACATAGACGACATAATTATAGGCCCATTTGAAAAAGAATTTAACTTCTCCGTAATCTTGGACGTCTTTAATAGTATTAACGAAAACATTAAATTCACCATAGAGAGTCCAGAAGAAGGAGTTTTAAACTTCTTGGATTTAAGCATTCACATAAAAGAAGGAGAACTGAATTATAGCTGGTTCGAAAAGCCTTTTCACTCCGGTACCTCTTTGTGTATAGATAGTTACGTTCCTAGTCACGTTAAAAATAGCTACCTAAAGAATACAGTAGAATATGTTAAAAAATGATGCAGCTCACAAGCTTCTTTTGACAGTGCTAAGACCAAGTTAAAGAAAAAATTCCAACACAGCGGTTTCTATGCCAACAACATATTTAAAAATAAAAAGCACAAGCAAAAATCCAAGTCAAAAAATAAAACCAATATCCTAAAAATTAAATTCGTGAATGATAGCACCAGCCGTCAAATTCGTACCCTCATCAGAAATTATGACTTACCTGTATCATTGGTTGATGTCCCTAACTCTAACTTATATAATAATCTTCAATTCAAACCTAGAATTGAAAAGCACGAAAATTGTATTGCCTGTAATCGCCTACCCAGCAATTACACTTGCTCGAGCAAATTATTAGTTTACAAGTTTACTTGCAATTTTTGCCACAATACGTACTTATACGTACAATACGTACTACGTACAATACGTAGGGCAGACAAGTCGCCCTTTTAAATTCCGTTTCAATGAACACAGTCGGTCTTTCAATAGTAATATCAGCAGTGCTTTGGCTGACCACAGAATTAATTGTTATCGGGTTTCCTCTATTGACGACTTCACATTAGATATCTTGGAAAAATGCAAGAGTCCGGTGGACACTCGGTTGAGCGAAGCTCGTTTTATTAAATGCCTGAAGCCTACGATGAACCGTAAACACGAATTGATCGATTTATAATGTCTGATTCTCACACCCCGCACCAGAACGTATAAAAGGACAGCTCTCTATAGAGCGCTCTCCTGTGCTGTACTGACTTTTTTAGCCTTAAGTCTTATCTGTTTTGCCCCTGAGGAAGCGTGAACACGCGAAACGTTTGGCCTATACATATTGTTTTTAGTAATTCTTTCAGCCAATAAACCTAAGAAGACCCCCCCCCGTTCTTTTGAATCACTTGCGACATAAACCAACAGTACGTGGTTTCAAAGAGAATATTGCGGCAATTTCCATGGAGTTGTTGTTGATTAAATATAACATGGTAACAACATCGTATCGACATAACATCGTATCGACATAACATCGTAAATATCCTACTCGGAATCAACACATCTGTCAAAATATCAACCCATGTACGCTTAATTGCACCGGCATTTGTTTTGCTTTTGTTTCTAAATTCGTAGATATCCCAAAATCGGTGTATTTTGAAATTCGCTTATACACTGTTCTGACCGAAGTTACCTATCAAGATAGCATTAATGGATACTGTGAATGGTTTCAGACTTAATATGGAACTAATGAAAGAGTGCACGTGCAATCGTGCCTCATACTCAGTCCTCTAATGAATTTAACTTCGGTTCAATCTCTCTTTCATTGTTTTCGTATTTTCAGCAATTAACTGAGTCCTCATTCTCCATTAAATGTTCGACCCACTAACTTTCCGAAGTTAATTGTTATATTTTCATGTATCGAACGTCAATCGGAAATTCAATGACTGATGATTTTGGTCAATGTGCGGAATTTTATTTCAATGAAAAAGTTGTCATACAATCATGTTCCTCTCCATTAGCACTTGGCATCACAACTGTGATTTGTCCGTCAATTTAATTCTAAGCCAGAGTGTCACTTGTTATTTTTATAATAAGCTTCAATTTCTCCTCTGCTTATCGTTGAAACTTAAGTTGCAATTAGGAATTAATAAAGTAACAAATGAACATTGTTTAATGTCTACTATACTTAGAGGTACATTAGCAGGGACGGATTTCTTCCATGCGTTCACGTTTATTTCAGCCGTTGTTAATTGTTGCAGAATGTTAAGCTATTTCAAGTGCAAATGGGCTGTCATTTTGCGTTTTATGAATTGGGAAAGGTCCAGTATATGTCTAATTGACATATTTTATCAATTTTTTGCAGATTTATTTAGGGATGATCCTTCGAGGCTGACAGCATTCTGATACAACGCATAATTTGAATCTATGGCATATCTCAAAAGTATACATAGACCTATGAGTACAGTGGATGCAGTTTAAGGTCATTCCCAGGAAAAAGTGCAAGTTTCCGAACCGATTGAAAATAATTTCACAGGGTGCCGTACTGATGTCGTGGATATTGCTATGATCGATCTGCAGTATAATGACATTATAATGCAGTTATATTACGGTGCACTGAGAACGCCTCTACACCTCTAACCTACTGCAAAACTTCGCGTCTGCCGGATCAGATCATTTGCTTTTCAGAAATAGAGAAGATAACACAATCCTATGTATTTCCAGTGGTAAAATTGTGACATTTAAGGTGTTGACTCCATTTTTTCGAATTTTTGCTTATAAAAGTTACACAAATTAGTATTTTGTTGAACTGGTTATTATAGAAATCATCTACAGATCATGATCTTTCAAATGAGTTATCATTCAGTGACAGAGGATGAAGTAAAGTGTACAAACAGACACTTTTCGTTAAAGTATATCAACAATTTTCCTGAAATTTCTATGTTAAAATTTGCAGTTACACCAACGACTCAG
The DNA here is from genome assembly GCA_907163375.1 of Prostheceraeus crozeri. Classification (NCBI taxonomy): domain Eukaryota; kingdom Metazoa; phylum Platyhelminthes; order Polycladida; family Euryleptidae; genus Prostheceraeus; species Prostheceraeus crozeri. The sequence goes on from CAJQUW010009290.1 coordinate 922,783, forward strand.
ATTTCATAGCGTGTCACGAAGCTTTGGTTAGTCGGTGATGTTCAGTGTTAACAGATCACAGGCTATGTATCTAATCTGAACTTACATAATTTGTATTGAACCAATGTACAATATTCCAAACGAAGTCCGATATGTTAAATCATCGATTACTTAAGCAATACTAAGTTTGACCACATGCTGTCAGTTGGGTCACGCCTAAATCAAAGTTTAACACAAACATAATTTATTTTCAAATTCTCAAGTCAAAATGGTCTTCTTACAAAAAAGTCGTGATAAAATTGTCCAAAGGAATGCCACAAAATATAATTTTGATGACAAGCGATTTCATCTGCATCTAAAACCTAGGCTTCTGTTAAAATTTCAGCCGAAAGGCTTCACTTGCTTCAGTTGTCGCAGCCAGCTTTAGGGGAGCAGAGGTTTTCAGGGCACTGACGAGTCGTGGGTGTACTGGATATTACTTTGAATCATTTTGTATGCTTGTTCATTGGATTTTATAGTCCCATCACGTTGAAGAGTCACTGCCACGTCACCTCTCCCGTCTCTGAATACCTTCTCCAGAGATGACAAAGACTTCCATATTTACCAGTATTCTTTTTTCACAGGTGAACAAGGCAAAGGGGTTGAAATTGACAAAAACAAATTAAGCAAGGAAGATCAAGTGAAATATGACCGTGGTTGGCAAGATAATGCATTCAATGAATTCGTCAGCAATAAGATCAGCCTTCATCGAACTGTTCCAGATGCCAGAGATGCAGAGTAAGTAGAATGACTGACATGCCGCTCACAAACTTTTTTTCGGGGAGCTTGTCGACGCAACGTTAGGCATACCATGATCCGAAAAATTAAGGAAAAATGCTCATTTCACTCTTCAAAATGACACTGTTGGGTAAAGTTATGAGCATTTCAGCTTTTGTCACTGTGCCTTAATTTCACATGAATTTTAGAAGATTGAATTGCAAGTCATAAAGCGTCAAATAATTCGATGGCATATTTAGTTGACCTACACTAATATTAAATCAAATTTTAGCTGTATAATCATTCGACGCGTTCAATGATCCTACATCTGCTCAACAAAAGATGAATTTGCATTTCAGAAAATATAAAATGAATTTTCGAAATAAAGATAGGAAGTTCAAAATTGTTGAATTTTGAGTTTTAGAAGAATTTAAGAAAATGTCAATCTAAGTTCTGAAATGTACATGAATCTTGTCATTAAGATTGATCTTAGAAACATGTGTTGTATTTCATTGATGATAAATTGGCTTTTAAGATACTGCGAATCAAGCGCTAAATAACGTTAATTGATGACAAATGAATTTCAAACATCAATTTGCATTATCGGTATGCCTTCTTGCCAAGCACCTTACGAATGACGTGATATAGATACTTGTGACGGTCAAGATATCATCCGCACTACCCGTAGATGAGCGTCATTGAGAAATCTAGCTGTTCTGTGCTCTGACGTAAAATCTTGACGACTTCTGAGGTCGATAATCACGCCCTTGGATATATTTATTCAAGCTAGCATCTTACATGTATGCAAAATTTCCAAAACATGTATCGCTTGATTCTGTTGAACGACACGCCTGTAACTAAAATTCATCTCCTGAAACTCGTCATGACAATTCACTGATTTCAAATTTCTGAAGTACATTCCACGTTTTCTGGAATAAATGCACTTGTTTTGAAAATCAGATCATGTCTGTATAATACAAATTACGCTTTCTAAAACATTTTTGCTGTTCATGTGTTCTGAAATTCTCGCTCAAAATGATTCAGTTGTCGCTCAAAATAGAGTAGTCCTGTATATAAAATTCATTTTATAATACTCGTATCTGAATTCATTCAAGGATCAATTCATTGTTTCTGAAAAGCGGCTTTTGAAGTCGCGTTTACTAAATTTTGAAACGGTGAATTTAATGCTTACCGAAATTCAATTGATGGTTGGAATATGATCACATTACTGATTATGAATGTACATGCATATTTCTACAAATGTTTCTGAATTTCCTGAAGTCAATCGTGCGTTGTCTGAAATACATGTAACATATGTCCAGCTGCTTTCTCATGAGTTGCCATAAAAGTCTAGAAAATGAGGTTCAAGTATCTGAGATGGCAAGAATTTCAAATTAAAACCTTGACAACTATGAAAAATCAGCTGAAATCTAGATAGTGAATTTTCTCCGCAGATGGTGAGTGCCGATTTCCTGATTTTTTAGCACAATGACAATTACGCTGTTTCGGTGCACTCCGGAAATGCAGAACTTGAGAAATTATTTTGCTACAAATATTTCAACCCATCTAATTTTTTTGTACCTCTATAGTGACTTTTAAAATTTTTGTGAGACCTATGAGCTGAGCGTATTTATTTACCTATATCAGTCGAGCTGCTTCTATCTCAATTATGCATTATTAGATGATGCAACGCATGACGGAGGGCATGTTATCGATGTTCGTATCCGTAATATTCCTCACATGCACAGTATTTCAACTGCTAGCAAATTCTTAACTTACGCTTATTGTATATTAGCATCTAGCACACTGCAACAGCCTTTATAGATGAAGCAAAGAGGTGAAATGCTTGAAAAACTCTGCATCTACCTATGAGGAAACTTGCTGCAAAGATAAGAATATCTTCATGTTATGGAGTTAATATTGCGTATGTAACTCCCCTTCCTCCGCGTATTAATTTCGTTCTGTCTCTCTTGATATCTTACGTCAATATTATCATAACGTTTCAAAACCAGGAGGAAAGTATAGTTTACTTTCCCATCGTTTATGAAAACAGAATGCCTCCGAACCAGGGCAAAAAGAACATGGCGTTTTCGCATCAGTGTTGTCTAATAACGAATATGAATATTATATATAATATGTTGATTTAATTATTATTAATATATAATAATATTATTATAATATATAATATATAATATTATATATGCTTTTTCACTCGTATATTGACGAGTGAGGATTATATCAGTCTGTTAAGTGAGTCTAAAAAGAAGTAAAAGAATAAGACCTGTATTCCAGACTCTCAAGACCAGTATGTTCTTTGCTAACAAAGACAAAGTGCCTGCCGAGCTCAAGTCAAACATTGTCTACAAGTATTCTTGTGAGCACTGTGACAAGTGCTACATCGGCAGCTCGGTCAGGCATTTCATTACTAGGATGAATGAACACTTGAAAGGCTACCCAACGCCTTCTGAAATTAGCTTGCATGTTCATCCTCCTCACAAAGATAATTTCAAGGTCGTTTCTCAGACGAGGTACCCTAGACATCTGGAATCTATTCTATTAAAGAAATCGAACAATAGCCTGATGAATGAACGGGAAAGCTCTATGAATCTATGCCTAAATTTGTAGAACTGTAAATAGAATTGATTTTATTTCATTATTCATTGCATCTTTGACTGTTGTGAATGACCTTGATTTTAGCGTTGAAATGTGATCATACCATCCGATGTAACCACGAATTTTATATTTAAGAGAATTTTATCCTGTACATATCTTTGTTCACCTGAGGTTGGCTTTGTAAAGCTGAAACATGTCGTGCGCTTGAGAACGGATTGCTTTCAATTCTTTTCGATTTTCAGAATAAGAACAGTTTAAAATTTGTTTACAACCTTCCTTAGACGGTCAAGTTAGACTAAAACTCCTTTATGTTTATATAAAATGCTCTTCCAATTATTTTGTTGTAATGATGTACAAATATTACTCGACGTAACACTTTCCAAATATCGTGTAGTTAATGACGAAATGAAATCACTCCGATAATGATGCAATACTGTGAATTCAAGAAATAGTGATAATTCAGTGCAGCGTGTAGTAGGCCTGATGTGTTTATCTTTTCGCATTGCAATTATCTGCTTGTTTTCACTTCCATTCTCGCTGTTAATGAAGCTATACAAAGGAAGATAAAACTCTGTTACAAAAGATCACCGATATGTAATTCACTGGCAACTTCCACAAGTTTATGAATAGTGAAAAATTAGTACATGTGAGCTGTAAGAAAAGATGTCAAGTTTACGCCTTTATTAACGTTTTTCCTACTCCTTTGAACCGTCAACTCGAGTCTGATTTCTATCGATTTCGTGTGGCCAAAGTGCTACAGGCATTCCGAGGTTAAGTTTCTCTATCCATATTTTTTAACCAGAAGAGCAACAGGAAATGCCATTGATATATGTACAAACCGAATTTATGCGTCTTCGGACCTACAACGCACGTTATTGTCTTCTCCTATCTTTTCACGGTCACTCATAGCAGCGCAGATATGGATGCGGAGCGGGCCAGCCCTTTGGCCGGCCCGCGAACTCTCCACGGGCTGCGGGCCTTGCGGATTTGCGTTCATTATGCTAAAAATATAATAAAAATGATTGATTTTTGATCTCTCAAAAAAATCTACAGAATACAAAAATTAAGTGAAGAAAAAAGTGACTGAATTGCGATGTAACGCGCATTGATTCATGTTTGTGACTAATGTACAGTACTTTTATCATTTTCCCGCGTTGCTTCGGTTGCAATTTTAAACGCATGTAAACAGGGTAATACGTAGATTACGTGGATTACGTAGATTATCGTGCACATGTAATTTGAGTAACATGTATGCATACATCAGTTGGATAACACGTGATGTTTTGTATTTCTGCTGACCTCAGTAATGTCATTGGAGATGATCGAATGTGATATAAAGAAATAAGCACCGTTGTTTCTATCTATTATAAAGCAAACTAAATTTCTTTCATTATTGATTATTTAATGCAATTAATAAAACATAAAAATACAAATTCTCTGACGTCATTTGCTGACCTTGAAAGCACACATATCTGCAAAACAAGCCAATTCATGCTATGTAATGGCACATACATGCGGTGCACTTCATGTGTGCAATTGCTCGGGTTTGACGGACCGTAGCTTAATGACTTAAGACGCGGTCAGGGCTGCGGTGGACTTCAGGTTGCTAAACCGTGGCCGGAACGGGCTGGGCTGTGAAGTCTCGTTCCGCATTCAACTTTGCAGCAGCATCGTGGCATTGCGATTAAGTGGTATTGTGGACTGACGCAGCTGACTTCACTTTTCAACTTTAATTCTATTATATTCCCAATGTACTGTGTGATCATCTACTGCGGGTCACATGCACGTTGCGTATATAGTGATAACGTAATAAATGAAATGAATGAATCTCTCCATCTCCTTCAAGTTGTCAACAACAAGTCTCTGAAGAAGGAAATGGAAGTCAGGCTTTAATTACGATTATCCGAGGTCCGAATACCGCAGGTTTGAAGGCCCTACTCAGATGGTTATTATTTCTGTATGTTTTCACAGCAGGTTGATTCTTGCAGCCACCGACTTTCTATGCCCATCAGCCTGTCCGTGATTTGTACACAGTGCAAACTTGAATAATAGTGATTTGCATTCCTGCTTACAATTTCAATTTTGAGTTCGAGATTTGTTAACAAATTTTAAATGAATAAGCATTTCTCATAATTCTGTAGATATCTGCATTTCGGATGCTGGTGTATCTTGTTCACATCCGAGTTGCAGACTCTTCACAGTAGTTCACACTTTTCTGTTGATGGCTGATAATCCATGAACGTTTGCAGTTCCTGCAATTATTTTTAAACTAAATCCTGCTATCATCATTTTTATGCTGATTTTTCAATCTTTTATTATTTCTTCTAATCTTAATTTCTCTCTTAGATTATGAAGTGCAAATTGACGCATCCATTCACACATATCTAAGTATGACAGACGATTTTATCAGTAGTTGCTGCAGGAAGTGATCTCCGAATAATTGGACTGTTTCGTCACTTATTGAATGGAAGCAGAGATTGATTATTGCTGCAGTAAATTTTCCATTGAATATCATGTCATCATGCAGTATGAAATCCGACAATCTAGAATATCACAACTAATACGAACAAGCTCAGATAGATGAATTGTTTCACTAACACAGATCAGTAATATAATGTCATTCTAAAGGTTTCTTAAATGTGACTTCTATGTCCGAAAAAAACAGTAAAAAAAGCAACGAATAATTCACAAAATTCATTAGAATTCTTAATAATCTTTCGCTTCAAAAGATGCGAAGTTGCAAGAAATTGTCATGTCAATCTCATACATGAAAATTTGTCATTGACCAAGTTTTTCTGCAATTTATGGGGTGAATTGCAATCAAAAAGTGTATTTTTTCTAAGAGTTCAGGTGTATTTTTTAGCAATCATCAAGACATTTTTAGAGGATGCATCACCTGAACATTGGGTAAGGATTCCCTCAATGTATATTGAAGTAATATTTAACGCTCAACACATTTTTGTGTCATTTTGCAGATCTACTTCATGTAAACAGGGTTTTCGGTCGTTCATTCTTCTGCTAAATGGCTGAAGTTCACTAAAATATTTCTGTCAATAAAAGTACATGCATAAAAAAATCACAATGCAATAAATAAAACATGCATGAATAAATAAAAGTATATGGATGTTTAATTGTTGTGCATCAGTGCAAGTCTATGGCTACATCAGTTTGGGTCCATTTCAATCAATTTTGCCTGCATAGCATGAATGCATTGTAATGAGCAATGAAACTTCACATTTTCCATAAATGTGTTGAATCAGTTAGGTAATTTAGGCTAGAATTTGAACTATTTTGTAATACTGTGTGCCGCACATGTTGATGCTGATAGTTTTCCCATGAGCGAATCGCATTGCTAGTGCAAGGCTCGCAAACTGTTGCAGTCATACAGGGCAGATTCCCAACTCCACAAAATATGGAATGATGTCATACCTAACTTTAAGAAGTTTGATTTCAAAATATTCGACTTATTAAAATAGAATGAATAGGTCCGTAGTCATACAATCACTTTCTATTGAGATGTAACGTTTGTGCTCGAAATACACGCCGGACATATATCTCAAACAGTTTAGACTACATAAGAGCGACCATCGGCAACGACCAGACCACTTTTTCATACTTCCTTCAGTGGTCGTTGTAAGGGGGAATCACTGTATTTCCACCGTACACGCTCTCGTAATGAAGCAATCTGAAAAATATGTTGCGGGTATTGACAACTTGATGCTGACTCCTGTACTTGAGCAAGTATTGATACATTCGGTTTAGTTTTTGCTATCATGCGATTCGTATTGATGGCACTTGTAAAGACAAGCATGTAGCGAGAAGCAATCTGTCAATCCGAAAGGGAAGATTTCTTAAAAAGTTTTGTCTTAATTTGAATTGAGTTTGTCTCCTCTTGATTGTACTTCTATCAAATCTCAGACAAACTTTCTTTAATTTGAATATTTGATGCTAAATGACGTTAATCCACTGACGCTTTGTAGCAGACAGATCATATTGTGGAGGCTCCTCCATATGGTTTATAATGATCTAGAAGCGAATGTAACCAAGACGAATCACATTCATTTCAAATGTTGGACAAGACGTTGATAAAATTTGGCCTCATTCTAATTTATATTGTTATTGTCTGTCAATAGTTATTATATAAACAGTTGCGATGGCAGACGTCTGAAATTGTCATATTCTCCATTTGCCATATTCAGTTTACATTACAGGATGCACTTCCTGTTAATTTCCTAACTACAGAGCGAAACCATTGAGATACTTGAATGATCAGTGATTACGAAAGAAATTTGGGTACTTATGGGTTATCTCCCCACGTTTTCAAATTTGTCGAAAATCCGTAAAAATAAATCAACCGTCACGAAACTTCAGAGACACGTATTTGAATATATTTTCTATCCGCATGCAAAAATTTATGCAAATCGGACGAGTACTTTTTGCAGTAGAGACGACGATGTGAAGTGTGGCGATGTCAGCAGCGTAATCTGACTTTGTCTGTTCGAAGCATTATTGTTACTCAGTGTGTGCATTATTCTCTTTCCGTCCTCGTGTAACATCTACTGCTATTTGAAACCTTCCCACGACCACTACCTCGCCACACCTTTTTAAGTTGAAAATGTTAATGTAGAGGATGTGGCATGGTCATCATCACCTCACGAGTTGTCGAGAAAGGAATTTGTTGACCTCAAGTGCTATCTGTTCAGACGATGAGGTCAGGTGAAGTCAGATCAAGCTGCAGACATCGTCACACTTTACGCTGCCGTCTCTTATTCAAAAAGTATGTGTCCGATTTGCATAAATTTTTGCGTGTATGTAGAAAAAATACTCAAAAACGTGTCTCTGAAGTTTTGTCACGATTGATTCATTTCTACGGATTTTAGACAAATTTGAAAACGTGGGGGAAGATAACCCATAAGTACCGAAATTCGACCTCTTACTTAATTTATAAATAGACTAAAACACCAAATTCATCAACGAGCGCTTTTGTCCGTTCTACTTCATGCTGAACACAGGACTGAGTGACAAAGTATGCGACATAACAATGTCAGCACAAATAGTCAATAGTCACCAAGGCAGACATAAAGTGAGCAAGATATCTATCTGAACAGAAAGGTCAGTTGCAAATCGTTTTAATACTCAATGCCTCGTAGATGGACAATAGCTGGAAATTACGAGGAGGGAAGACAATATTAAATCAAAGAATAATAATTATTGAATATTGATATCAATTATCGGGTTCAATTTCTATATCATCATGGATTCGCCTCTATGTTCATGTTCTACGCGTGATTCTCACGTGTATGTTTTCTTTGCAAAAATCACTCTTGAGCTTGTTTTCAATCTTTTCTGAGACATGTGGAAAAGGAAAGTATTGAAATTCTTTGATGCATCTTGTTCTTCATAGTGTCAGTACATCGATCTGATATGAGCTTTTTTTCGTTTCCGATCGAACACCTCTTTGATTGCTCCGGAATGTGACAGTCATTGTAAGCCTACACTTCCTTGGCCGGTTTCTTGTAAAATTCAAAGTGTGGATGAGGAAATGCATTTAGAGTCAAAATGAAATGGAGAAGACTGATGCTGTTATCGTCATTTGTTGGGAGTTCGATTTCAAAAGTTTGATGTCGGACGTCATCATTGTCCGATAGACTTCAAGAAAGTTTTCTGCAAATAATAGTTAATCAGGCTAAGACATCACTTTCCTTTAGTCGTTATCAAATTTGGCATCCGTGTATAGAGAGATCTTCCAAAGGTGAGGGACAAGTCCCCTTAAGTTGAGGCACTTCGAGAAAGCTTAGACCAGATAGGGTTCGTATGTTTCGTATTAACTGTCGCATTGATAAATCGCTTCTGTTGACTTCTTGATCTTCGCCTCGTTCACAGGAGGAGACATTTCATTTCTCTTTAAATCTTATGAAAAAAACTCGAAGCATCTCTGGAAATATTGAAAGAATACGGAGAACAGAATGGATTCATAGAGAACTGTTATGACGGAGGTTTGCGAAGCAGAATAATCTGTCAACAAAACATTGACTCGATCCCAATCAACTAATCTCTTATTCTCTTGAACAAACACATCCGACGAAGAATGATTGCTTACCAAACAACGACGTAACTCGTAGACTTCCTACCATAATTCCAAAGGTATAATCAGTGCAACAGAGGGATGTGCTGTTCACAGCTGTTTGCCAGCTCCATACATCGGAAAATTAGGAGGTTAATTTTAACTGAAGACTCTAAACAAGATGGATTGCTCTAATCAGTTCTACTTTTATTGATGCAGTAATTTGTCATGGAACCAGTCCAGATTTCATAGCCAGAAACATTCAGAAATTTGAATTTGTCCTGCTTTTACAAAAATTACATGCATCCATGCCGTAATGAGATCACGGACATCCATATGCCGACTTTTCCCAGCTAAGAGCCCAGCGCTAGTAAGTGTCCTTCTTTCTGTCTTTTTTACACGTCCTCTGTCCTTCCCCGTCCTACCAAACATTTGTGTCCTAGCGTATTTAACACATCTTCCAATATACTTTTCCAATATTGGCAAACCATTTCAATAGATGACACAATCAAATTTGCTTGTAAAGGTTAATAGTCGGTCTTGAGGATCATGAAGTCTCAAGTCAAGCCTTGTTACTATAGATATGGAACAGTCATTCATTCTGATTTACGAGAACACACCCACGTGTGTGAATATGTCTGGAATTTTCTATCAGATTCACGGTGCCTGCGTATCACTATCATGCCCACAGATGTATCCCCTGACATAAATCATGATTTTTGACCAATGGGAATACCATGAGTTATTGTAGAATCAAAGTTCGTGGTCATATCTGTTCATACCGTGCTCATACTTGTGGAGAGAAACAAAGGAGAATAAAGTACATGCGTTAAGTTTACAGATGAGAGTTATAACTCAAAAGTTAAGTCAACTGTAGGGAGTAAGTTACATTTACTTACTAAATGCCTTTTATGAATGCAGAAGCTGGAGCGGGGTAAAAGCCATTTGAAATCCATCGTTGCTCGATGTTTCACAAACGGAATTCAAATGCAAATTTAGTCACGATGCCTTGCCTGCCATACTCTAACCACACGACCAAGCCCATGTGCTGCGCGTGCAGAGATGCCATTTTCTTTAACAGTGTCTTCCATCTGTATTTCAACAAACACATTTTATTATATTGACATTAGCACAGAATAGAGCAATGTCGAGGTGGTTTACTATTGAAAAAAATGAAGCTTTAACGTCACTGCTTCCTCAGGAGTCTTTGACGGTATTGGCATTCAGACTTTAGATAGAGCGTTGCTATAGTTACAGTCCGGATGCCCATTCCACCGACGTGCAATGACAATAGTTTAAACCAATCCGAGGGGAGGAGGCGCGTCTCAAATCGGCTTGAAGAAATGAAGAAATAAAGCTGCCGCCGGCTCAGCTCAAGCTACAGCTCGACTCGGTTTAGGTAGCCTACATCTAGACAGTGATGACAGCAGTCACATCGTCAAGACTATTTTCTGTAGCGTCGTGATCAGTTACACCGGATGCCTTTCCTGACGACTTCCAGTGACACTTCCAGGATTCGACCACTGAACCTAAAGATCGCTAGGCCAGGCACTCAACCACTGTGCCACCGAGACCGCTGAGATGATTAATGGATTACTTGCATGATTTTTGATTAGAGATGATTTTTACACTGCGAGATACAAAAGAGAGATGAAAAAAATCACAAGTTGAAAACTTCATCCAGCCCTGCAGTCTTCGGCAATGTGCCAAGGATGGATATGGCATTTCCCCTCTGAACGGCGATGCTTAGTCTCTGGAAGAGGAAGGTTGTTGATCGCTCTTCTCCGGTCTTCTCCTCTATACGAGCGCCGATTTGTTTCGCAAATTTGATTGCAGATGGACCCCATGCTCCCATCGTTTCTATGCAGAAGGGGATGACATTATAAGTAGATGTTAAGTCTGCATATTTAGACAACTTGCGGTCTTCTGCTTCAGATGCAGTTTTTCCTGCAACATGCGACGATGAAGCGATATAGCTCGGTGACATGGTATCTCGGCAAGTGAAGTCCCAGACGGCTGATCGTCCGCCTTTCCATGGTATCATGGTAAGTCCATCGGGACGCTTACCATCTTGCCTGGAAATTCTTGGAGGTTCCAAGATAGCAGGAACTCCACTTGATACCAAGGCTCGTCGAATAAGGTCATTGGCCTCTTGGTGGCGTGCATTTCTTCCGGCGCTCTTCTTACATCGGAGGCCATGTAATCCACACTGATCCACAGTTTCTCCACAGACACAGACATGTTGTTGACAAAGAGGGAGACCTAAACGTAATGCACATGCGATCCGCAATTGGCTGTTATTCAACTTCAGGCCCAGTGATGGTATTGGGCATGCGTTCAACCATGCTCCTGCATACTTGGAAGAGACGGCAAGAATCCGCGCTTTCGATGCGGCTGATACTATCGAACCCGCCAACTGATCGAATGCTGACTTTAGAATCGGCTTATCCCATGCACGTTGACTGCTTGGATTGAGTGGGAGCTCGGCATTTGTGATTGCTCTCCAGTCTTTAATTGGCTTGCTTAGTGACATAACGAAATAATCGGCCGGCAAACTGCATTGTGACAAAAGTGAGGAACAGAGATCAACAGTACTGTGAGCTGAAGACAGATAAGTCGGTAGAGATAGCTGTACAGCGTGAATTTTTACACTTATTCTCTCATTTTAATGCATTGTTCCATTAAATCATTTTCTCTTTTTCATAGAATTTCCATTGAATCGCTTGCTCTACTCTTCACATTTTATCTTTCCCACTACATTCATCATGCGTACATCCCACAATTCCCTTTCTTTCCCTCGACAACCACCTGCGCATTGCGTACCTGATTGATCCTTTGTATTGTTGATCTGTTTTTCTTCATTACGGTCAGAGGGTTGCATTCCACACATTCTCCCTGTGCGTGTGTCGGAATTCTACAAAGGCCGATTAACCTTATCGCTTCCTGTCAGTGTCTGGTCACCGTCCTAGATCTCGATGACGCCACAAGGTAATGACTGTGAAGGAAGCAGCTGTGGCAGGCGTGCACGGAATCTAATCTGCATTTATTGCACTGGAGCACAGAAGGTGCTTACATGTAAAAGTGAATAGCGTTTTTGAATGCGTTTTAGAAGTTATCTACAGAAAAGCAAAAAAATTCACTATTTGTGAAAGGGCTGGGCCGACTTTTTAAAATTTTCTTTCCCAATACTTGTATTTGCATATATAACAAGATGAAATGATTTCAAAACCGGACATTTTTTACGTTCACTAAAACCAACCAAAACCGCAACGTAACGTGTACTCGTTCGCGTAGTTATTCCTGAATATTCCTCAATGAAGACTTTGCAATTGATGAATACGTTTGATGAAATATGTCATTTGCATCCGCATCAATATGTATTTTTAACTTTCGTTAATTGACGACCGCCCGTTAGTGGAATTCTCCCAAATGATAAGAAGGGACAAATTCCACATCCTTTTTTCTAAACAAAATTTTGCGTTTAATGTGACGTTTAAATGCGCACGTTTATATTTAGCTCGAAAGGCCTCATGATTTTATGTAGTCCTTTAGTCAAGTTCTGGACTTCTTGCTTTGTTTTTGAAGATGAATTGCAATGCAAATTGACAAAATAACTCATACATGGTCAATCTCATGCCGAATGGTTACGGCTAGGCAGGAGAGTGAGTATGTGTGTGCGTGGGTGGGTGGGGGACAAATTGAAAAGTCCTACAAAGAGCCTATATTTCCGGGGTCGATTCTGAAATTGTGCTTTCAAAATTCGTCATTGAGCGCATCAATTCATTTGCCCATCCTCCAGGAGCGAAAGTCTTCGGACAACATGACAATGAAGTTTCAGGTTATGTAATGCACTCATTTGCTATGATTTTGCAGTAGTTGTTATATTTCAGCATATTTTGGGCTAATTTGTAGGACCAAAGTGTTTAAATATACTTAAATAATAAATAATACTTACTTTGTGTAGGACCGACTACACAAATACTTTTGTAGTTGGTTCGTAATCTTATCCCATTTTCAATTACTGTCAATTAGCTTACTTTTTTCGTTTCATTAAGATGACTGTCTACGTACCCCCGTACTGTGTGAGTAAATGATTTTGATTCAGATTATGTATACAGACAATGTTGGTATATTCCAATCCAGGTATATCCCTGATCTAATAATGTTTGTCATCACGGTAAAGACGGTTAATGTTTCTATTGGCCACTCCTGGATCATGTTAATTATAAAAAAATTGCCACTGGCCTTCGCCAGTGGTGATTTTTCAATAATTTGTCATCACATTCTCGGCTGCTGAAGTGATGTTGCTGTTGAAGCTTTTTGAATTGCCAGCTCTAAAAATTTGATTGTTATCGTTGTGTTGTCTATCGTATTTCCTCTTAACTCAATTGAATGAAATAAGTGGAAGTAAGTCAAGAAAACACACTATAGTCATAGGATTCGTGTACAATGTGCATTGAACATCAGAAACACAAATGCTCACATTTCAAAATTATCATGAAAACAATCAAGTTGCGCACAACTCAACAGTCAAGTTTTAATCCTTTTTTAACTAACTATTGATGGGAAAGATGAAATCAACCTTTTATCAGGCGATCAAGTGCATCTGTCTCCTATAGCCTGAGATAGATAAGTTGCCCATTTCTGATACTCATGCCAAATAGCGAAGCTTTGAGAGTTTCCGCCGACTCAAATCATTACTTCATTGAAGAAGTTTCGAAATTTTGTGGTTATGGATTCATTACGTTAGCTAAGAAATGACAATGAAGAGATTTCATCGGTCAAATATTTTTTTTGAACGTCCTAGAGTTAAGACTTCATTAAACTTGCCATAATTCATGCATTAGGAAGATGTACGGAGAGACATGAAGTGGAGATTGAGTGCCGGTGAATGCTTTGAAGGAGGCTCCACGCAGAGTTACCCGTAAAAATGTGGGTAGTTTTGGTTTGTCTCTTCATTCGGGATTTCAAATTTGTTTGCAACCTGAAAAACCTTAAAAAATCGCCACAAATTTTCACATGCTAGTAAATAAGTGTTTTTTTATAAGTATCTTGTTAAATTAGTGACGACTTCTAAAAATCGAAATTGACTGCGGCTTTGTCAATTCTCGAAAAGTGTTCTTGGTCTGCTTTGAATGACTGACGCATGGGCCTCCTCTCTCCCAACTAAATTAAATTAGATTTGAATGTCGATCTGTGTACACCGCCGGCTTTCAATGCCGGAGATTCACGAAAAATGTGACTCAACACAAGCAGAAGAAATAAGACAGACGCAAGTCAAATGCTATTCGATGATGAAGCTAAAAATAAGCAGCATTCGACATGACTACTAATTGTTCGCGGATTTAAATTTCGTTAAGTAGTTGCTTCTTTCCTTTTTTTGATGAAGGTGTACAATGTCATTGAGTGCGATGATCCTAGTGTCATTGTTGCGTACGTTGATGAGAGAATTTTATTATAGACCGTTTTATAGAATCATAAAAAAATTCTGTGTTAACGATTCGTTTCAACTCCGTTGTGTGAGAACACAAAAGAAATAAATTTTTCCAGACATTTTATGGCTTCCATAAAACATATTGTGCTTGCATCATCACTCATTATCCTCTGCTGAGCGCTTATTAATAGACATTGGGAATTACAGCTTCAAAAACCAACCTGAATAGTGAATCGAAGCCTACACCAGCGTATTCGGGTTAGACTCGGCTAAAATGTCTGAAGAAAGATGCGAATATGTAGTGGGTTCCTTCTTTTATATTTTTAATCATCCTTGCTGCACGCCATGCTAGTAAGTTGTGGATGGGATGCCCTTCACACACTCGCAACTCTCACCAGGTTAAGGTTAGCAACCTCTAGTGAGAGCGGTAGTACTTCCCGAGGCGGACAGACTCGAACCTAGGACCTTCTGCACTTTCGTGCCGAACGGCAGCCCTTAACCAACTGAGCTATCCTACCACCTGGTCATGATTTTCTTGTTTTCTTCGTTCGATGCCTTTCATCACCACTCACAACTCGGACTGTGCGATAGAATGAAAATGTCTGCTTGCTAGCAGCACGCAACTACTACCTATAATCATCAGTTCATATATTTTCAGGTGCAAAACGATGGTGTACCCCAAAGTCCTGCCTGACACGAGTGTCATCGTCTGCTTCCACAACGAGGCCTGGTCAGTTTTGCTTCGGACAGTTCACTCCATCTTGGATCGGTCACCAGAGCATCTTATAAGGGAAATTATCCTCGTAGACGATTTCTCCGACCGCGGTAAGTTATCGTTTGGAGTTTGAATTGTTTTTCAATGCTCCACAATTTTGTTATCCTTGAAGAGATTACAATTTTTGAAGGAATGCTATCAAACACAGCAGGCTGTATGATCTATTACCGAGAATGATTAAAGACGAATTTTTGTAATGAAAGAGAGTTCATCTTGTGATTTTGATGACTTAATCAGCTGCATTAGAATGAAACGTGCTCACTCTTCCAATTACATCACGGGCATCTTTTTGTATCGCTGAAAGTTGTTTTTTAAAGAAACAAAGTGAAAATCGAGCAGAAAGCACGTGAAAAAGATATATCGGAATTATCTGAAGACTAACTGAAAACAGTTGTCCATGCTCTGCAAATGAACGGAATGTTGCAGTTGCAGTAAGACGGCATTCTCGATATTTGAATCCATTTGCAACCATTACTTTGGAACATGTCGACACGAAATTTTCGGATCAACGTTGCGAAATGTCTACTCAAAAGAAAAAGGAATGCAGTTCTACTGGCACAAAATTTACAATACCAATGAATTGCATTCAAAAGCATTTCTATATATATATATTTCTATATATAAAATATTTCTGTTTCTCAACCAGCATCAGAGGCAGGTAGGAGTACTGCTGAAACAGACAATCGTTACTAATTACTATTGCTAACTGAACTTCTCATGTAACTTAAATACAAGATCACCAATGCAATTCCTGAATAATTCATCACTGTCATTTTGCAATCAATGCGAAATTAGTTCGATTATTTCGGTCATAATTGTAATGCTACCTGAACCTGATGCTGGGTGAGAAACCGAAATATTGGTCAATAAAATGAAAGTTGCAGCATTACACATGCTCTTTACATTTTTCTCGTATTTTGATAAAATGCTACTAAAAGAAAATTTCAATGTCATATCTTCTCATAGTAGATAGAAAAATTAAATATTGAGTTGCATCCTCAGTTGAGAAATGGGAACAGATCTGAATAGCTGCCATTTCATCCATTGTCAGGAATCATAAGCATGGTTCACGTCTCTCAACATCGACACAACTCCCTATTTAAAGTTGCAGCCATGCCTGGGTCAATTTGGGATTTGCAATTAGCAAGTTAGTGAATATAATGAAGCTCGTCGAAATTTCACTAACTTGCTAATTGCAAATCTCACTACTCATAGCAACGTTGTAAGTAGTGCTGTCATTTTCATGCTACAAATAGTGGATCACAAGTCTCAAAATGGACAGATTTACATATCTCACAATATGTCTGATGCATTCATTCATTTGCATGCAGTAACTGTAACTCGAGCAACAGACAATGTAACTTGCATACCATATGTTACTTGTTTTCAAAAATCTCAGTGAGATGTATTTAGTGCCGCTAAGTTATCTCAGTGCAATAAAGCATATTCCAAATAGGCGTTTTCATGCGACATGGTCCAAACGTTTCGCTTATCAAAACTATCTGCCATCAATTTTCAGCTGATAATCTAAACATCAACTTGATTTGAAATAGAAGGAATGCAAATTTTGAATTGCTATTTATAATAAGAGAATCACCGATTTGGTAAAACCTGACACCACCATTGAAAAAAAACATTCACAAATTGTGTTACTGTTTGAATATGGGAAGGATTGAATCTTGTGAACATCAAACTGAGGGTGGTTCCAGGAGCCGCAATCCTCGGGATTTCGGAGTTCAAAATACCCCGGGTCAAAAAGGGTTGACCCTCGGATGCACAAACAAAGTCCGTTTCTTATAGTTCCTCCGATACCTTCCTTAAACCTCACAATTGCGGTACCACTCATCAGATTTTTGTTGTTTCGCAAATTATTCGGTTATTCTTCTTCGTAATGAAATTCAGCAGATCTCGGTGGCATGGTGACGCCAAACATGGAAGTGAAATGGAATGCTCTTCAGCAGTGCACAGAAGGAAGTTCAAGGGCCGTCTATAACCCGTCCTTTGCTTTTTCACGTCATCCATGTGAATGCATATTTGAAACTGCCAATCATTGTCCGGAAAGTCGCCAATACTGTCATGAAGTCTGATTTCTGTCCTGCCACATACGATTGGATTGGAGTACATGGCAGTAGATGTCTTTTTTCATGCCTTGCTTGTATTTAGCTCCCTCCCATCAGATCACTGCATTAGACAAGAATGTTAATTTTCGTTTGAAAATATTGCACTGTAAGCCGAGCGGTAATTGACTGGTCAAAGATGTTTTCACATTATCTCATTTCCACTCGCATAGAGTAGGCAATGACAAGTTTCAATAAGAAATAAAGTTTATCTTTTCAGAATCTTTGATATACCATAAAGGCCGCTAATATGCCGTCACCCTTCGCATTTTTATTATTTTGGGAGTATGAGAAGCAGGTAGCCTGCAGAAATTATGATTTCGCATAGGGCTTTAATTTGCTTTAATAATTACAACTACTTATCTGCTGTCTGTTCTCATGAATGTCTCCTTGCTTCATGCACTATGAATAAATAACGTCTATTGTTTTGTGTTGTGTTCGTCTTCTTTTCTTCTCTGCTGTATGCAGTGACCTGATTAAAGTCAATTAACATGATAATGTAAAGTCAGCTGTGTATGGATAGAATGAATTTTTGGATTTTGCAATATCATTTAAGTTGAATTACTTTTGATAGCCAATTGAATTAAAATTGTTTAAAGAAGAACATGAATTTATCGAGGCACATATGATATTTGCATGCAGATCTATGTAGTTTGACATCTTGTTTGTTTTGTTTATTAATAATTTCATAATAATTGCATATTCCCACAAATGTTGCTTCATGCAGTACGACAAAGTAACGCGTTTTATAGTGGATTCTGCTTTGTACTATGTCCACCTTCTTCCCACGTCTATTTTCAATACTGAAATGATGATACCATCATTCCTAAATTGTTTTCTTCCGTGACATGTTCAACACGCCTGTATAGATCAAGTTTACCATGAAGTAACGTTTTGTACATTCATTTTTGGTTGTTGGTTAAGGATGCGTGAATGTTGTTGGGCACAGATTAATCGCCAATATTAGTAACATTTCACTTAGCGTAATCTTCAGTTAAGTCTTCCTTAGTACAATGTGTTTGGAAAATCGTTGATGGCAAAAGAATAATTTTGAATTTTGTGAGGACTGGAAAGTTTTGAATTTTCGCCTTTACTGGGGGTTTGGACGTGCTGACACAGTCACACTTCAATCTGTAGCATTGTGATCTATTAGTTCGGATGCCCTTCCTGCCAACTTCCAATGACACTCTCGGTGCTCGACCTCTGGACCGAAGGATCGCTAGGCCAAGCATTTAACCACCGTGCCACGGAGACCACCGTGCGGAGAGGAAGCTAAAATTGAACTAAATTGAAAAGCCACTTTCTCATTCAGTATAGTTGAGAATTTTTCTCCTGTCACTAGGTCCGATAGTGAACATTGTATTGACGAGTCACTGGCTCTGTCGCATCTCTATTACAATTTCTGTTCTTCACTGTGTAGCGGCTGATCACAAGGTAGCTTGTTCTGATGATGGTCAACATAGATTTTCGAGATCAACTAGTTCGAAATATTGATATCTAGTTGATGAAATTCGGTCTACACTGATTATGCGGAACATTTTTATTTTCAGCTGTGGATATTTCGGACTTCCACTTCTTGATGAATCTTTCACAACTGTCGCAGTTTCAATGAACTTTCATCTCCAGTACCTAAATGCTGGTAGTGGTTATTTACCACATCTAATGGGAAACAGGCGTGCAATTTCCTCTGTTTTTATAAGCACTCTCCCACACCCAAGTAACGCCATCTCTTCGATTTTGTGACTGCTTTCTTTATTGAAAACTCAGTCAAGAATGTTTTGCTTTAAATTGAGGAATTATGAGCCATCGTTTTCAATCGCGCGGCAGAACGCGTGTCTAAATCTGTACCATGACTTCCCTTTTTTCCTTTATTTACCAACAAAGATATACATAGCACCCTGCATATGATATAGTGTAAATAGGCCTAGTGTCCAATAGCCCCTCCCCATCGTTATCTACGAAAACATTTTGAGAGAAGAATATCAATAAATGTTGATGCAATTTTTAAACTTTTTTTACACGAAGAGAGTTGATGAATAGGCTGCCACCTTTTAACGGAACAGTACAACTAATAGATCTTCAGCTAAACGGAGGGGTTGCGGTGGAATATAGTTTCTATAGCGGTTTTATTTTGAAGCTTCATGTTTTCATACGTGCCTTGTTAGCTTGGAATATGACGAATTAAGAGTAAAAGTTAACATATTCCCGAGAAATATTGGAAGTCGTCTTGTCATAAGTGGTAACATTTTAACATAACAGTTAATGGCTGACAATCTCTCTCTTAGGAGTAATCCAAGGCTATTCCAATGAATGCAATGATGGAAGCTGCAGATAATGCTGTGTTAGAGTACAGACAGTCAGAAGGGGCTTTCTTAAAATAGTTGTAAATTATTCAATCATTTATGTGAAGCACCAGATTTCATCGCCCAGATGAATCATTAGACACATGGGAAAGGCAATGTTATTTTAATTAGAAAAGCTGATGATGAAACAATATTCTGCTCAGATTTTGAAATACGCAAATAGAAAAGTCTTGCTTAAAACTTTTTTATTTCTGATTATAGCTGGTATAATGAATTAATCTGGCACTGAATGAGTAGCCGAAATTCTGTTATCTAGTGCGTAAAAGTTATAAGAATGAAAATTTTGCAGCAAGGACTTTGTAATACAATACTTATACACGTTTACAGAGGGAAAATACGTAAGGAAAATATTTGTGATTAATGTTTAATCTAATGTGTAGTAGCCATCTTTCCGTTCAAACAAACGCGAACCTGGGAAGCACCAGCGTAATACGAATTTTATGATCATATCACTTAGATACAGCGTGAACAATGATCGAAGTAACCATGACCCTGAAATATGTACCTCTGGTGAAGAGATACTCTAAAACTCCTTGTGTATTTCGATTTTGTGATTATGTTGACAATTGCATGGTTGTCATTTGGAGATGTGTACTTGTGTACACGTCATTCTACTAGCAGGGAATGTCGCTGGCTGATAAGAAAAGTAAATAATTCGAGCACTTACATATACAGTGTTTATATTGGTACATCTATCCTAATGTGCATGCGAACAGCTATTCTGAAGTCCTTCTCGAGGAAAGCTTATCGTTTCAAATCACTTCCTTAGGAGCTTTATCATAAGAAATGTATCTTTCTTCAAAATGTGTATTTTAACCGATGTAGTTAAAAGACAAGTGTCGCATATCATTTTACCAATCATTCATTCTAATACATACACCGTATTTTCTGGAATAGAACCCGACACTTAAATTCATCAATTAGGATGTTTTTATGCGAGTCTTGTTATAAAACCACTGTTACTGAATGTGACTACATGCGCATATAAGTCCTTGTAAGTCGCTTTTGTATCATCTGACATGACTGTCAACAACTACTATTGTCTGACAGTTGACCTAGCCATGTTCTTGAATTCTAAATAATCAGCATGACATATATTATGAAGATCTTGGCTATTTAATTGCCCCGATGTTTCTTTCAAGCATCATAGAATAAATGTGCTCATTTAAGAAATCTATTTCCGTTGTTGTCTTTAAAAGGGATAACCCTTCTTATCAAGCTGATAATAAATGATAGAATCGATGATAGCTGAACTGATACTCATAAATCGATATGAGGCGACTATCAATAACAAAAGGGTCAATGCTGTTTCTTCATCCAAGAAAAACTTCTGGTTCTGGGCACTCCTGTACTTTACTGGTCCCTAAATATCCCCTCCTTTACTTTGCTGGTCCCAAATTTAGCACGAACGCTGACGTGTTGCTATGTGTCAAATCGTGCGAATGAACTATGGCTGGTGATCTTTGAACTCCCACGCATTGTTTTAAGGGATTGGCTATCTCTGTATTTAGTGTGTTGAGAAGGAATTTGACGTGAAACTTGACGTCGAACAACATGAGAATAAGCGACCTCGCGAGACACTGCGCCTCCTTTGCTGCCGCCCGCACATTCCTACAGGAAAAAAGAATTTTACGTCGATCTTTTCCGATATGTCAGTTACGTGATAGGCCTATGACAGAAGTGAGATGTACAACTTCGAAGATGGATGATTTTATTTATCGTTGTCCTCGGGATAAAGGAAATAAAAAGTCTATACGATCCGGCAGTTACCATAAAGCATTACTTTGTTTGATCATTTTGACAATCAACGACTCAGAGACTGAGAAAGACGTTGTTTTCTGAACTGGACGTTTATCGTAAATGTAGTCAGGAGATGAAAAGCAGAATGAAAGCGATCGTTGAGGTCATTTATCACAGACTGATCAAGAGCATCATTACGAACACTTTTGATTTGTTTATTAATGGATTTCCATCTATCAGAAATGAGGAGGAGTGCAAGTGGGAAAAGTACCGCTTCTGGCAACTTCAACCGCAGCAGGAAATCTCTCCCGGAGCCGAAAATACTTGGCATAATTGCCCCTAGAGAGGGCACGTCACGGAATCGGACAGAACTTTCAAAGATGGGGACATCCACGGAGCATCAACATTCCTCATGCGAACAGTTCTCTCATTCGAGAAGGTTAGGTATACGTAACGAACAAACATCTGGAAATGTTCAACAGCAGCATTAACATCAACCACGTGCATAAAGAACTCATTCCAGTCAATTGAAGCGAGGAAGCGATAGCACACAGCAAAAGGAAGAGAGAGAAATATAGCGGGACCTTGAATTATTGGTGGGTAACATTTAGTTTAGGAATTGGAACTCTTGAGAAAAATGCCTTTATGATCAGAGCGACCTAAGGGAGAAATAGACTGAGAGGATTCAAATTTATGCGGAAGAATCACTAGAATCACTAGAATCACTAGAATCACTAATAATCACTAGAATATCTGAAAGTAAATCACAAACTCATAGATTTATTCATACAACCTGCCCTCAAATAGAACCCGCTTTTAAACTGTGAACATGTTGCTGAATTTTTTGAATGAATGAATGAAAATGTGATTTTCGAAATGATATCTTAGCAATCAAACTTAATATTTGAGATTTTTTATTTAAACCATGGGAATACTAGAGAAAGGACCACAATTTTTGATGTTATCTTTTTATTGTTATTTATCCAATATATTTCGCTGGCTAGCGGACAGCATGATCACGGATACACAAAAGGAAGGTTTAAATTCAAATATTTCTGTAGACTCCATGTTCAAAACTCTATCACCGCCTTATCTAGATGTCTCAGAGTCAGATCATCTCACGCATTGTTCAGACAGAGATAATGCTACTAAGAAAACATACCATACTTACTATGAAACTTGTTGAAATTTTTTCTGTTTAAATCGCATCAATGATGAGTGCCGTAAACAAGAATCTTACAGGTTATTTTAGATCAATCTTTGTAATGTTAATTGTACAAAATCCTCTATTTGAGTTCGTCCTTGGCGACTGCTTCAGGATTTTTCATTCTTGTATTCTCATCCTTGATGAGGAATTTGTATTTGAACTCTTTGAACGGTATTTTGTAATTGAATGAAGCGATTTTTGCAAGCCACATTTGTTTTATTCAGTTGATGAAAGTTTATGCAATTATTCTATATCTATACGAAGAAGGATATCTTCGCATTCAAACTCGATGAGCGGTATCCTTTTAATTTACATGATGCATGCAGACTGTAATTACGCCATGGACTAAGTGACAAGCATAGACAATGCATTGACTTGTCCGAAAAAACGTGAAACAGTCACCACGGTGACCTCGTGATCATGGAAATGGACGTTACATCAACTAAAATTTTATTTACAATTTGATAAAAGTGATATTGAAAATATCAGGTAAATTGCAGGTAAATTTCATATTCTTAAGAATATTCAAACTTTGATTGAAGTTTACACCGAAGATGATTTTACCTACGCAGTCTGTTAAATTCTTTCCATCAATGTCACTTCTTTCACACTTGATGCCGTCACTAAAGTCTCTGATATGTTTCCGTATCGTTTTATCAAATCTCTGATGAAATTACAAGTTAAGTATCAAATTTTCCGTCTAGATATCGTCACTTCGTGAAAGAGATGTTCACAGACACGGTAATCTTTGTATCAAAATGTTCATTACTGAAATGTATTCGCTGTGTAAAAGTTGACGACTTATCTTGACTGTAACGTGAAATGTGAACTAGTATCGAAGCTTTAAACTTGTCCATCGTCAGTAATAGTACACAATTTTATTAGTCTTAAAATAGAAAGTTTGAAAAATTACTTTGATAAAGTTGACATTTCACATGACTGTTTAATTTGACTGATCATTGCATGCAACACGGTTTACCTGAAGAGATACGAAGCAGTAATTGCAAGATCACTCTGTTTGTCATATCCGCCGTCAACACGCATCTTGCTTTGCATAACAGAGAAGGTGAATGGACGTCTTTTCATGATTTGTGAACATTTCAGCATTTCATGTTATCACGCAAGCTTATGTCCTCATTGACCCTTGATAGAAAGTGCATTAATCGGTGGTTTAAAAGGAATAAGTAGCATAACCGTTACCATTTTTCAACTCTGGTCTCCTATATAGCCCGGTTAAGAATGGTCAAAATGAAATAGAACTTAGGTTTGGAAGGAAGTCAAGTTATTTACTGTTATGTTATCTGAATCGTGCAAAAAGTCAATTTATTTCGGCTATTCACACCATAGCCATTATCAAGAAAAGACTGAGATAAGCAAAGATCTTGGTATATACAAAAGATTTAAAGTTTGATGTTAAGAATCATAGAATTTGCACCGCATCGACTTTGTATCTATTATGCGTAGAATGAAAAGATATCTGGCAGCAGAAATGTGCTGCTGACCTATCTCATCCCAACCTCCCATCCAAAAATCCGTTGTGAAATGTATAAAAATTCTTTCAGCCCTTCACATTCAGCTGGACTATTTATCGAGGGCTCAAGTCTCCGTATGAATATAGATTCTTTGAGACAAGTTAGGTTCACCGTCTGCTGTTGTTCATGTCTTAATGTTAAATTCGTTATTTTTGCAAGTTATTTTATGGTTAAAAATTAATGAGCGAAAAGTATTTAAATGCTCTCTGATACGGATTTGAAGGCGGCGAATCGTACTGCCGATATAGATTTGGTGACACTTATCACATTTCACTCATACACAGCATTTCTTCTGAGGCAAAATCCATTCACTCATTTCATGAGGAAGTCATCACATCGATATCCCAACCTAAAGCCTTAAGTAAAATTATTGACGCAGATTTCTCTTTTGAAGCTGTCATCGCTGTGTAATCACTATAACTTCGGTGCATGGATCGATTCATCATCAGTTAAACATCGCATGGTGACATTGAAGTCAAACATCCTGAGTGCACAGCGACACTTCCAACCGATACCGTACCTCGCGGAATACAGTGCCCACAATGTCGACTTCCTACTACAGTGGGAGGTCCCAACTTGATAACACTAGATCATCTTCAAACATCTTGAGAAAGTGATAAAAGGTTATCAATAATCTAGTTTAAATAAATTCATAGTTATGCTATGAGGTAAATGAGTACTTATGGGTATCTCCCCCCAGGTTTTCAAATTTGTCTAAAATTTTCAAAAATAAATCAATCATCACCAAACTTCAAGTAGACGTACTTAAGTATATTTTCTAACTACGTGCAAAAATTTGTGCAGTTCGAACAGGTAATTTTTGAATTAGAGACGATAACGTGAAGTGTAGCGGTGTCAACAGCCTGATCTGACTTCGTCTGTTCGACGCATTGTTGTTACTCGTGTGTGCATTGTTCTCTCTCCCTCTTCGTCTCATCCACTCCTATTTGAAATCTTCCCACGACCACTACCTTGCCACACCTTTTTTAAGTTAAACATGCTTGTGTAAGGGATATGCCGTGGCAGGGAACCCTAGTTGGCTGCGCTACGCTTCGCCAAGGAACGGACACCACCTCTGTCAATTTCATTCACGCCTACAAAATGAGGCCGACTGATTCTTTCATTCGCAAGCTGATCAGAAAATTGTCATACCAAAATGCAACCATAAGATTAATAGTGTGCATGGTATGCATAGTGTATCGACGTGCAGACGCTTGGGTGACGCTGTTGACTAACCTCACGATCATTCGTTTAGTATTGTAGATAGACGATCGATAATTATCCTTACTTGTAGCACTTTCTCAACATTCGACTGTCATTTGCCTCATTTCCGCATTCAGTGTCAGTGATGATAAGATGCCTTTCAAGTGTTGTATCTCGTCGTGCAAAACTGGATATTTAACTAACCCTAAAGGAGCCCTTCATCTTCACAGATTTCCACCACCTTCAGATAATCGATTAGAGTAATGGATTAAATTTATTCCTCGTGTTTGGCTTGATGAATACTTACATTCACTGCGATCGAATCCGAAAAAGTCTTTTCGAGTGTGCTCAAACCATTTTACGTGGGATATGTATATACGGGATTCTACGGATACAAACCAATGGAGGATAAGAACACTGACTATGGTGATGAACCTCAAAAACTGATAAAACTACGCTTAACCCTTTCAACCCGAGCGATACAATACAGCTATCTGTACCCACGTTATTTCCTATTCTTCCTACATACTTATCTCAAAATGTTCCATGTGAGAGACCATCGACTTCATCAGCAGAAAATAGGTGACTTCGGGATGCGGAGAAGGTGGAGGCTGACGTCTCTGCATATTTTGAAAGCAACAATTTAAATTCATCGGCTGATTTGTTGAATTACACTCTACCTCCACATTTATCCTCATTTATTAAGAATTTCACTGAAATGAAGATCGTGTTTATTATGTATGCGATTGATGACTTCGGTATTCCTGTTATTACAAAATCATTATTGATAGAAGAAGATTTGACATTCATTATTAGTCTGGACGGCAAAATCGTCTATGATTTGGACTTTATACCGCAACAGAAAAACAAGATAACGACCTTTTGTGACATTGAGAACATTTTGTCATATCTGAAGCACAAGGAATACTCCCAAGAAACATCAAACGAATTGCGTTATTTTGAGCAGATTATTGTCAGTTGAAAAATTACTTTCTCGTTTTGAAGAAACTGATGATTCGGATAAGTATTCGAAACTTTCATTTTCATTGGAACAGATCCGGTTGCTTATGCATGATAAGCTTTAATACTCCACTCAGATGTTATCTTTGGCTTATCTTATTCAAAATTTGAGTTCTTCAACGTACGAATTTTTGTGTGAAAGTGGGTGATTGACACTACCGTGTAGCAGACGTTTACGACGATTGTCTTCGAGCTTCAGTAAAAGTCCGTCGGATACGGACTTAGTCAATTATCTTCGGATAAAAACAGGTGACCTATGTGAAAAGGAAAGAACAATGATGATCAATATCGATGAAATTCATGCCAATAAAAAGATGGAATTTAGTGGCGGGAAGGTTCATGGTCGTGGCGATAATTGGTCAGTACTGTCACAGCATTCTTGATAAAATCTGTGTGTGGTCATTATTAAGATGTCGTTTCATTGATACCAACTCGAAGATTATCTTCAGATGATTTACATGGATATTTTGTTCATGTTCTCACCCTTTTGAACTCAATTGGAATCCGTATAATTTCTTGTTGTGTTGATAATAATACTGTTAACAGGAAACTGTTCATGACGCTTTGGTCCGATAATCTGACTGCACATGTGAAACATCCGGTGCATGGGGAACCGTTATTCCTTTTTGATCCCGTACATAATTTCAAGAATATATATAACAACTGGCTGTCAAAAAGAATTATATCATTTCCGGACCTGAATGACAATTCTAAAATTCATTCTGCTGATATATTTGAGCTGAAAGAATTATGGGAAAAGGAATTATGTTTACCCGCTAAAGTGGCATATAAACTTAATCGTCGAGTTTTTCATCCTACGAATCTCGAAAAAACGAACGTCTCACTTGCATGCGCTCTATTTGACGAAAGTACTGTTGCAGCGGCCATGTTTTATGGTCTTTCGCCTGGTGTTGTTATCTTTTTGGAATTGATTCATAATCTATGGACAATATGGAACATACGTTCCACAACAAAGGGAAAGCATAAACGTTTATCGATGGCAAATCCTATTAAAAAAATGATGAAAGACTTCAATTGCTAATTCGCTATGGGAATTTCTTTCTTCAGTGGGAACGTTCTTGTCGTCCGGGTGTAACGAAGCCCACTTTTTTTGGCAGTAAGAACGTGTTGCTTTACAATGTCAAAAATGTCAACTTATTTGCTGACAAATGGTATTTTCGCAACTGTTTTCCCTGGTGTTTTTGTTAACGACTGGATTGAGCGGAGATTTGGCAGATACCGCCAATTTCATGGTGGAAATTATTTGGTTTCCGTCCGTCAAATCTTCGAGGCTGAAAAGAAAATTCGCATTTCTACACTTCTTAAACACCATGATTTCAAACTAAATGACTTGAAAATGTTTGATACTTCTCACGATGAGGGACAGTCGATGCTTTTGTTTTTTTCCTATACCTACATTCCCTGACATTTCACAATTTCCATCAAGTGACAAAAATATCATTCTCTACATCGGAGGATATGTTTCATGTTTTTTGAACAAAAGTGAAATGCAGTTGCTGTAAAGTGGAATTGATTGAAGATGGAGCATTCGACATCATCAACGATGTGAGTATACCATTGAAGAATCGGATACATTATTGGTTGAGCTTCGCAATCGTGGAGGATTGAATATCCGTCTGTTTTTGTCTTCACTCTGTGTGCAATAGCTTGCCACATTTTTGGCCATCTTAAAGATGATCAAAAATATATGAAGCATATATTCTATTCTCAAGAAGTTGCAGGTTCGCTTTCACTTCTTGCCGTAAATACTGTCACGAATGATCATCGATATCATCATATACTGACTGGTGAATGCCCAAATGGCCATACCAAGAGATGTCTAGCACTTGCTATTCTGCGTAATGTATTCAATATGTTCCTGAAGAATAAGTGAATGACACGACCTTTCGAACCAATAACCGCAAAAAATTGAAATTCTCATGTTTAGATCGATAGATTTGTGTGCTTTCCTCTCCTTGTTCATTTTTATGATATTTAGGCTAATATTCATTCTGATGATTTCATTAAGATGAATTTTGTTGGCACAAGTAACGTTTTCATTTAAATATCAAGTAATGCAATCGGCCTCATCCTCTAGGCGGCAAATTTGCAGTGTCTGTTCCTTGGCGAAGCGTAGCGCAGCCAACTAGGGTTCCCTGGCCGTGGTCATCATTCACGAGTTGTCGGGAAATGACTTTGTTGACCTCAAGTGCTGCTCAGACGATGAGGTCAGAAGAAGTCAGATCAAGTTGCAGACATCACTGTACTTCAATTTATCGCTCCTAGTTCAAAAAGTATTTGTCCGATTTGCACAAATTTTGGCATGTGGGTAGAAAATATCCTCACGTGTGTTTAAAGTTCTGTGGCGATTGATTCATTTCTACGGAATTTAGAGAAATTTGAAGACGTGAGGGGGAGGTAACCCATAAGTACCGGTAAATTGTGTTGAGCAACTTACACCAGGTCAGACAGAGTCAGTGGTCTATAGCGGGAGCGGCGGCAACACCTCCTCAGACCTTATGACTCGAATCCTGGAACTTCAGCACAATTGTTCCTATATGCGGTTGTTGTGGCTTCTTGAGCTGTGTAACTTTTCAAGAGATTTGCTGTCTTTATCCCGATCATGCGCCTGTTAAGCGAAAACAAGTAAATATACCGAGGAACTAGAGCTTTTGGTAAAATAGAAGTAATATAATCGATCTCATTTACTTTCGCTTTTGTGAAGTTCTCTCTCTCGCCCTCTTCTACAACTATTTGCTGATTGTGTTAGTCCACTGAATTCTCGTTGCATTGAGACATTCGACAATGATTACTTCAGTAACACTTAATAAAAACTGAATATGAACTGAATTCAATTCATTCCAAATAGCTCAATTCATTGTTGCAAGCTGTTACAGCCATAGAATCACTACGTAGGCTAAGAAATCTACCCAAATAGTTGAATTGGAAACTCGAATTGTATAAATCTCCTGAATAGCTGTCTACTAATGACTTGTTAAACCAACATTGCGAAGAGTTATTCCTCCCATTCATGAATTATGTTGTGTCTATACTGTAGACGCAATTGTATCAGACAGAGGACACAGCAAAATTTATAGATTGTTCATTAGAATACTAGGCGAAAAATATTTTGCAGATTTTAGATGACGGTTTCAGCAGGAATGAAGGAAGAAAGTTAATGATTGAAATGTCAGATAATGCGAGTTGGAAGTGGGTCGTGGGTCCGAATTAGCTGCAGCGAACGGCAGAGAGTTCTATGTCAGTGAATTTCTCCTCAGCAGTTGTAATTCTATCAAAAACAGCAAGCTGCTTGGTATCTTTATTAGTTTAGCAAATGAAGCCACCAGATGATGAAAATTCGTCCTAGTTTCTCTCCTTTTTGTTTTTTGCGTTAAGTTAAAATGTTAAAGGTAAAGACATATGTACAACCAAACGTTTCCGGTACTCATCCGTCCTCAAGGGTATCAGCGGTAAAAGTAACACAAATGAAGACTTGCTGTCTGACTGCAGAAGATGTGAACAAGATTCAAAATCGATTAGATCATTTTTGCGATTGATTTGCGGAGAAAGACGCATAATGTAGTTCACTTCCATCAAGCGAGTATCTACATTAACCAAATTAAACTTCTAGAATAACGCGCGGCATGAATGGCGTCCGTGGTCCCATCATTTTCACAAATCCCGCTTGGTTGACGCTGACGTGAATGATGTCATGATTTCGGCATTTGACGACACGCTAGAACAACTTCACAGTGTGACAAAGGAGTCGCATGGGCCTGTAATTGTAGCAGTCGGCTGGGCTGACCCTCTGCTTCCAGATTGGTACTTTGACCATCACAGATCAGTTGACCGTTTTCGTCGTTGACGCTATGGAACTTCTCGATGTCTTCAGTCTGATGGTGTTTCTTGAATTCACGATGTTCATTGAATTCTAGAAGTTATGAACATTGATTATGAAAGATACTGTAGAAACTCTACACTCAAGATTTTTAAACTTTAATTGACTATTACACGGCAATCTAGAAAGTGAAACAAATTGATATTTCGCCTACACTTCAATAAGTGTTTCAGTGTAACTTTCGAATTTTTCGGTGCACCGGTAATCATACTTGGTGCGCCGTTGCGGGCAGGTGCTGCTAGCACGCATGCCGAATTACCAATACCACTTACCTGTAACAGTAAAAGTTGCAAAGTTATTTTACCTCTGTTGTGGGAATGTCACACTGATCCTACATTGCACCTTCTACAGCGCGGGCCAAATAGACGGAAGATCACTAGGTATCAGCAAAGGCCTTGGTGGTATTTCGATAGATACAATGGTGGTTACAATTGACAACAAAGACCGTGTCAACATAGTCTAGATCAGTGGTGGGGGCCACAGACACATTTGCTGGGGGCCACGAGAGGACCGAGGGATAAATTACAAAAAGCCTACATGTCAAGTATCGGTAAGCTTATTTAATGTTTTTTCCAATGATTGAGAGAGTAGCCCATCGCTGTAAATCAAGCAAGGAAATTGCGAGAATACCGGTATGAGATACTCTCCATGGACGCCTGTATCAGCAGGAGGACGCCTTCAGCAGCAGGACGCGACACGATCTCTGTTACCGACAGCAGGAGGCCATTTGAGAGTGAGTTAATACATTGTTCCTATGGAAAAAATATGTGATCTCTGCACATTTACCCCGCTAACTTCTGAACTACTACTCAGATTGAGTTCAAATTTGAAACACTTCATCTATTCATGTCACATGAAAATTTCCAATATTAAAAAAGTTAGCGTGAGAAAATTAGTTAACAGGTTGAAATGACGAAATTCTTCAATTTTCAACCTGTTAACTAATTTTCCCACGCTGACTAACTTTTTTAAAGTTAGAGGAAAGCTGAAAATTCTTAAATTGTCATTTATTTCGGTCAGATTTTTAGTTGTTTCAAAATACAAGTCTCTTTAATACATTTACATACTATAGTGCAGTACTTGACAGGTGAAAAGGGTAGTAACCTGTAAACCATTGTAAAGCAATATTCGAACATTAGCGTAAGGAATATAAAAGAAAATTATTAGCCTACATTTTGACAATATCGCAACTATGAAATTAATAAGAACTACGATTAGAGAAATAACTGCAGTACACCTACCGGTATCCACTAAATCAAGAACAAGTGGGCCACGGTATACCGATTAGTTTGCAAGGGGGGCCACGGGACATGAAAGGTTGAGAACCACTGGTCTAGATAGTCTTTGGTTGACACAGAAGCCGAAACATTCTCGGGAAGTTCGTATTTTACCTTTTTGAATTTAGAGCGCCTTTCTTTGCTGATTCATTTAAGGATAAAGCTAATATTATCCGTCAAAATGTCCGTTAGACACTCTCATTTTTTGATAGTCTGCTTTCTGCTTTTTCGACATATTTCTTTGAATCTCAAGGAGATCTCCCTTGTTGGCATTCACAGTCGGATATGAACTATGTTCATAATGGGAATTGGTGCATGTGACGCTTCGATGTGGCGGGTTGTGTCGCCGACAATGTAACACTGTCGCGCTTTTTCCCTTCCTCGATCTACGCTTGACCTCACTTGAGGACTGTGATTTGAAAATTGCCGTCCATGGCGCATTGATATGCTTCATCGACCTTTCGAGTTGACTGCGAAGAAGAAAACGTTGTCTAGTGTCTATGAAATTGGAATGATAGCTATGTAAATATAAGAAAAATGCCGTCTTATTCAAATCAGGTGGTGTACTTCTCCAACACATTAATGAGGAGTGAGAATAGAGAGGAAAAAGTATCAAATTTATTCAGTGCTTGCACCCTAGTTCAAAGATTTCAATGTGACAAATAAATGGGTCAGAAATCTGCATTTGAACAACGATTAATTTTCTAAATTTGGATTTCAAAATTTCCAAAGAATTTTTATGCTGTCAAGAGTGAGTTTCTGTCTCGAAATGGTATCAAATGACGCTATTGTTGTGGACTATTTGAGCTCTTTTTCTTGTGTACAGATCAGAGAATGTGATTCCGCTGTGATTTCGAACTCTGTCCTTCATATTACCTGAATATGATATATCCACAGAATTAAATATTTCGTTTATCTGCTTCGGTGAATAATTCTGTGGATATATCATTGATATCATTCTTTACATTTATAAAGTCCTCGTTCAGTCGTTAATAGACTTAATGTACGAGTCTCGGTACATTAAATCTATGACTCGGTACAAACTTCCGCTAGGTTTGTCATTGAGACCAGTAAAGGAACGTCTTACTTGCCCTCGAAATTGTAGTGCATGTGCATCAGCATCATTTCCGAACTGCTGTAATAAGAAATCATGCTTATACAAAATAACAATCCTACCAGCCGCACATATTTTGCATGGCAATTTGATCTATCGTTTATTTAATTTCATTGGTGTTCAATGCCAACAATGCCAAAAATGTTACATCGGTTAAACGTGCAGAACCATGAGACCGAGAATCTACTAACACTTAACATCACATGACTCAGCTGTGTTCCAACATAAACAGACTCACCCTGGATTGGTAGATTTTAATTGGAAAATAATAAGAATGTAAATATAATAGCGCATGAGTGGCTGCCGAATCCATTTTCATCAGGAAGGAAGTCAATTTAATGAATGGGTGTGAGGGGAGGGTTATTTTGTCCTTCTTATCACAGCTTTGTGTTCTTCTTGAAATGCTGTCATCAATTCCCTTGTACATAGACTTTTGCACAGCCATATAATTTACTTTTCCTAATGTGGTTTTAGGTGCTAGGTTAAATAAGATTTCTTGATTCCTTAGGCATTTCCTCCTCCTGTAGTGATGGATGTCTGTAAATTTCACATTAGTTCGAGCCTACATTTAAATTTTGTATATTATGCTCTTTGATGTCTGTAAAGCTTGATGTGGTTCATTTGTACGTGACCAAGACTTCCGAAGCGTTGTACAATTAAAAATTTTGATACCTATTTTGAGGCGTTTTTCGCAAAAAAGGAAAACAAATATCTTTTCTCTTTATCAGCATTCATTGAATTGTTGTTGTCTGGACTCTGTCTGGTAAAGCAAGCAGCACGAATATTGAAGACGTGCCTTTATTTACATTTTCCACTCTTTTACGACCCATCATGCATCAAAAGAGTGTCAGCAATAAAGTTCACATCAGGAAACATGAAAATAAGAACTTTTTTTATTAGATTCCTTCTTTTTATGCCCTGTTAGAAAGTTGTTGCAATATTGGATTATATTTGGGAGGGGTCAGCTAGACCATCATTCTCCGACGAAATATCATTCCGTCTCGTGCACGCAAGATGATCCACTGTAATGACAGAGTGTCATCTGGACATATGACAGACACATTATGTAATCAAAGGATTGTATACACATGTAACTGTTGACATTAAATTTGATGCAAATATGCAATTTGTGGAGACTGTAGTCAAATGCGATGATGCTACTGATTCAGCTTCGTAAGAATGCCTGTTCATTTTAGCACTAGTTGAAAGCAGAAAATAGCTTCCGAATAAATCCAACAAATATTCACCGCATTAGTCTATCATGCTGATTAATTACGTAAAATTCTGCTGCTGTGGAAATTTAACGAATACAAATTAATTAATTGTGGGAAGTTGTCTGAGACGTATACTATACGGCCTGGCGATGGAGCCGGATCAGCGGGTTACTGAGTTCAACGGGTCACTATTTTACGACGGGTGAGTGGGTCACTGTTCAAATATGGTGACTCGACTTTCTTTTATTTTCGTTTTTTTGAATTTCTGCAGTGCCTGTAGTTATCTATTTTATAGCGCTTGTTGCATGATAATCTGAGATTGAGTTTATGAATAGTCTCCTGAATATTTTTCCTTGACCAAGAAGTTGGATATGAAACTTTTTGGTAATATCAAAAGTTATTTAGTTTATGTGGAGAGCATTGGGTAAGAAACTGTAGATGACAACTGTGATATCTTGGGGCATTATTGCTGCTACATTCAACAGGAAATTTTTATAAATGAGACGGATGATTTTTATCAGACTACGAGGCCAAGGATTATTGCTGGTAGTCAAGTGTTAAAGGTCAGAACATCAAGAATTTAATTATGAACCATGAAGTACAACCACAAGACAATGGGGCCAGTACAATACACGCTGCTATTTAGCTTTCGTAGATCCGCTTGGGGCGAATTGTAGTCCCTGGCATGTAGCTGTTACTCATTATTATTACGATTATGCTTATTAAGTTTAGTAAGCCATGAACTACCTTCTTTCCCCCCCCCAGATTTAACATGCAACTCAAATAAGTAGAAACAAAGATTTCGGGTCACCGGGTCAGTGCTCTTTCGGGTCATTAGGTCACGCAACCGTGACCCCGTTCCATTGCTGCTACACGCCTGCTGTAATACTTATTTTCAGTGGCGGCTCGTGCAGTTCAGCTAAAGTGGGGCGCAGTCCAAACTTCATTATTTAACCTCATAAGCTAATATGGTCTCAGTTGTAGCTAACTATACATACTACAAATACTATTAGTTATACATGTAAGCCTAGACTTATATGAAACTGTTTAATTATGACATGGCAAAATTGAATTGTTCCATTTGCTAACTGCGATGCCTTAATAATAATTATTTTTATAACAAGGATAGATATATGTTTGAATTCGTAACAGGTAATTGAAATAAAAAAACATTATAAAGTTCTTTCATTCAATTTAATTTCAAATTATTCACAATTTTTTGAAGCTAAATCGGCTTTCAAGGCAAAAATACGTGTCCCCTAACCTACTTTCAGATAATGTGATAGGTCTTTAAGGCACCGAAATTTTTTCCGGTCAGTTTTCTATTTTTAAAAAATTTTCAAACATTTTTGTCTGAATTTCAAGATTTTCCTATAAATTCTAGCGATTTAGAATTAATATATTTAGATTAACTTGACAGTTAAGCTATCACTAATAACCTGACTAATAATTAACGGAAAAACAAATGTTTTGTTCCAGAAAACAGTTTACTTTTCAATGTATGAGCCGTTAGCATTCGTCACTTTTTGCCAACGAAGTTTCAATTCACAAAAAGCTTTATGAAAAAATTCCGGTGTCAAAGAATCAAAAAAACTCAGTAACTGCATCCCGCAGTTCCTGGCGATTCAAAATGGTGTCCACGAAGATGCTTTTTGAGGCACTTGGGCCAAGTCAGGTGAATAAGGAGGATGGCTCAATAGTTGAATGTCTCCTGCGAGGTGTGAATCTCGGAGCATTGTCATGAAGCAAGTGGGAATGTTTCGTGGCTTTTATTTTTCCTCGCTTCAGATTCGCTATTGATTCTTACTCCTTTATCCGCAAAGTCAACCAGTTGGATTTCCCGAAGCGTTCCAAAAGAAATGTTCCGGATCGCAGATTCTCGCTTACTTTGAAGGCAGATACAAACTTAAAGGTGTTTCATCCTCTGTAAGGATGCAGTTCAGAAACTGATCTCCGTGCATTTCGAGGAGATCCCAGAAGTCTGTTCTCCTTCATTTCAGGTGACAAAAAACTTCGGTACGAAACGTGATGCCAGTTTGCGATATCCAAGTCTTTCGATGATGTCATGACAGGAGTGATAACTGATTCGCAACTCTCTTGACAACTCACGGATGTATCCTTCTGTGTGCTGTAATATTTCTCTTCCGGAATCTCCTGCGGCGACCAACAGTTGAAAAATCTTGCTCCACAGATTGTCTTCCGCGTTTAAATTCAGCAGTTCTCGATGGAGCTTGCTTCCATATGCCAGGCTTAATTCCTTTAGAATGTCACCATTAGCGAAGCCGCGGATCAGGAGGTATCGTATCACACTGCGATATTCGACTGAAGACACGCTTGTCACATCCATCATGAAAACTGATAGAACAAAGAACCATCGTTGACACGGATTTCTTAATGAATGCGTGCTGAATGAACTTCACTGATTGATATCGTAACACATGAAGCAATTAACAAAAGACGTGCAATATTCATGGCAAAGATATCCGTCAAATAAGGTACAAATCAAAATCAATCTAACTATAACAATAAGACAAATCGCATCTCAATCAATTCAGAAAATACAGAAATTCATGTTAAAATGTAAAAATATTTTTTAAAAATAGAAAACTGACCGGAAAAATTTCGGCGACCATATTTCTCATGCCTTAAAGACCTAAATTTACATCTGAAGTAGTATTCGTTATCACAGGTTATCTGCAAGTAGGTTAGTCCGGGACATTTTGGATCACACCACGTATGTCAAAACTATTGAGAAACTTTTTCATTTGAAATTCGGAAGGTTACAGACAAGGTTTTGTGAAACGTTAACGTGATTCCTGATTATTCGTAACCTTGGCGAGTCATTACTTTTTAATACGAAATGCTGAAATAAAGTCTTTCTTGAGAAAAATAATCTGATTGAATTTCAATCGAATCTACACGAGAGACATCAATAATGACCGAATGCGTTTCGACTGCAGTCTGCAATGCTTGCACATGTTTAATAAAATTGACGTTAGATTGACTTCCCAACACACACTGATGCGTTACAACTAATAAGAATGCGCGAAACTGTACCAGGGGGACATCGTGAGAGCGCCCCATCTCAGCACAATTTATGCGTGTGATGCAGCCAGAAATATTTGATGTATGCAAATGTATGATCAGCAAAACATGTATGAAGTGAGGCGCATATGCTGTGCGCCCCATCCATGAGACATAGGGACGGTGACATCTCAGCCACTTGAAACGCGCTTTGATTGATGTTTGGGCATTCTTGGTTATTGGACAGGTTGAGCCACTGACCGTTTAGTTAGCGTTCATTTAACTTGATGATGATT
This sequence comes from Prostheceraeus crozeri, assembly GCA_907163375.1. Taxonomy (NCBI): domain Eukaryota; kingdom Metazoa; phylum Platyhelminthes; order Polycladida; family Euryleptidae; genus Prostheceraeus; species Prostheceraeus crozeri. Next base: position 960,409 of record CAJQUW010009290.1, read on the forward strand.
TATTTTAATTTTGGTGTATTATCTAATGGAGGGCTGCGCCCCAGGCGCCCATATGGACGGGCCGCCGCTACTTATTTTGCATATAAATCCATCTATGTTAACTGATTAATATTGCAATCTTGTAAATGTCCTAGGGATCAAGTAGTTCTTCGAAAGGCTGACTCTGAATCTTGCTTGTCTCTTTTTCACATAATTCAAATTTTGCTGTCGGTGCGAATTCACTTGCATTGAACAGACGAATCGGAGTAAACCTGTAATTGTGCGCATTAATGAGCATATTCATATCCACATTCCAGTTGTGAATGCCCCCGTTTGTAGTAGGCCGATAGTAGCTACAGTAGCGTTTCAGTGTAGACTGCTACTGGACCATAAGGCTATGATGAGTTAGCGCCACACTTCTACAGGCCGTGCGACATTTTGGTGCAGCGCCTCTACGTCTGACTTCAGTCAGGCACCCATTTGCTGCTGGATCGACAGAGAGACAAGTGCATGCATGGAATCGAAATCATTACCTTCTGCTTAGAGAGAGCGCGCAAAATATTGAAATTGAAGTGACAACAGTAGTACTACATCATCAGAGAAATGTGCATGTTTTTACCATCTTGGTTGGTGGAAATATGGATAGTGCTTGGTTGCATGTTGATGAAATGTGATGAGTCGAAGGAGAAGATAGAAGATATAAAGTAATTATTATTGACATGAATAAAGGGCATCATAAAGGGCTTGCTATAATAGTGGCACTTATATTGTATGCTTCAAGATGCATTTTCTCATTCCTGCTCCACCCAAGGGACTAAGAATCACTGACAAGTGAGAATGTTGACCCTTCCCTCGCCGGTAGACTTGGGACACGGACCTTCTGCACCATCGTGCAAAAGCGCGAGCCTTTGCCAGCTGAGCTATACTCCTACCTGATAATCTAGACCAGTTGTTGGGCAACCGTGGCCCGCGGGACACTGCCAACCCATTGTACGGTGGCCCGTGACTGTTTCTTGCATTTAAAGTGGCCCGCATACTTACTTTTGACTTTTGAGAAAGTGGCACATTTCCGACTTTGACCTTAGAATTGAAATATAGGCTACTTCGGAAGCTGAAGAAACCTGTCAAGCAAGACACCGATGCTTAGCAAAATTCATCATGTAAATAAATCCTGTATTCAAGTAAAGGAAGATCTGCACAACGGGTTGCTGATGAAAAGAAGGTGCATGGAATGCTGAAACAAGCAAATAACGGATATTTTCCGCTCCCTCACATCCTCTCAACCAAATGTCTGTTTGCTTATCTTTTCTTGGTATATTAATGCCCAAGTCATCCCTTGTGATTGAGCTTCCATCCTATGCAGACACAGTAGTCACAGCGACGAGCACACAATTACTAAAATGTGACCTTGTGAAGCTACAACTTCCTCATTCTATGCTTAGATTTCGAACTTAATCCACTTCGTGTCGTTGGTGAGCGATTACGTGAAACCTGTCGCCTGTCGGTGTCTGGCAGATAAGTAAATAAGAAACAATAAAGGTAGAGTAAAGATAAGTAAATAATCATGAATGATATTACCCCGATACATGGTAGTGCTATCTATTAAACCTTCGAGATGCGGGAAAGAAAATGATCCGAATTAACCTTCATGTACAGGTACATGGCCAATTTTGTCACGTAGGCATATACAGCCATTGCCGTATATATGCAAGCAGTCCTTGTTATGAGCTTATGAAAGTTGCAGTATAATGGCATCGTGTATATTGTCCTGTAAAGTTAGCGGCCCGTTGAGTTTCCTGACGGTGGCCCGTAGGTTCCGGCCCACTATTCCAATTTAGTTGCCCACCACTTATCTAGACCTAAGTAGTAAAGGAGAAATGAAAATTAGAATGTAGAATGTCGCGTTTATCGTCGCACACTGCAGCGTGTATTGACCTTACGTTTCGCTGCGGTCTACTCGTGGCATGTATGAGAATCTGAGTTGGAATGTTGCTCATTGTAGACGAGAGATCTTCTCTGTATTTCTGGAATTCTTCACCCTTATCATCATCGTCTTGTGTAGATCCCAAGTCATCTTCCGTCCGAATGAAGTTAGAAGTTGATTGAGCGACAATTATATTGGATCGATCTCTCATTTCTCAAAAGTAATTGTATCGGCGCCGGAGTGGAGTGTAGTTAAACAGGATGCGCAGCTTGTAGACAATGTTTGCGGTTCTCTTGTTTCTCGACGGAATCCTCTGTTCTTCATTTAAACGATTCTGTCTTTGGCGGCGGCGTTGCTGCAATCAGTAGTTCTCATTTACAACGATGAAGACACGCAAACTTATATCCTACAATGCACAGCTTTAAAAAAAGAAGAAACTCTCATGAGTTTTGATCCCTGTCAGCGTATTTGAAATCTTGTTTCTGCAAGACATCTAGTCGAAAGACAGCGGTGTGAAAATTGGCAGTAATCCTCTCATCTTCGTTTCGTGTTGTTTCAATCTTCGCTTCCTGCTTGCTTTAGTTGTAGAATAAGGGAGGTGTTGCTTCCATCTTTAGCCTTATGTGACGGCAATTGCGCATCACTACCGCTGAAAATGACATTTGGTCACTCTTCCATGATTTATAAGGATGAACTTGTGGTTTCAAATTACGACGCAAATCTAGGATAATTTTGCAGGTACATTGACTTCTATGCAGCGGGGAGTTGCTTCTTCAGTGGCCAGACAGCTTTGTCTACTGTGTTTTCGCATTCTGATTTCGTTATTCTGTAGGCGATGCGATTAAGGATTGCTTCTTGAGATACTGGAATTCCACTTGTAGTTCCTTTTCCAGTTCTACCTTCGACATTTTGATTTCAAATGCTCGATTTGGTCTAGACAGTGATGGTGGTCTGTGGCTCCACCATGATTTGGAAATGGATCATCAGGCACTTTCTACCCAGTGTCTCTTTTCCTTTACTTTGTGATAGATTCGAACATCTTGCCTTGTGATCGATAGTCAGATGTCTCTCTTTAACCACTGGGCTACGGAGCCATGGTTGCGACAGAGGAGTTTTCAGTGTTGTCAGCTTTTCATTCTGATAGAATAGTACGGTATGTAGGCTACTCATTTCCTGTTCGATATTGTACGACACATGTAAAGGAAGTAACTTTGTGTACTTCAAATCGAGAGTGTACCGATGCGTCTTGAGTTTCGTTATGTTATTTGAATTGACTTTTATGATCGTGTAGAAAGATGTCATTAGACTTAAAACAAGCTAAATACCACATTCCTTTAGTCATATGAGGGCTCATTATTGCCCCTCGGAGAGACTTTAACAAGGTTGCAACATGCAAATTGAAGATTGAACAAGCTGAAGTACTGCACAATAGTCTGCTTTGCATTTAAGGTAGAAAAAAAACTCTCCAAAATTTTGGTCGGAAAGTTATTTAAATTGAATGTGAAATCAGACGGGCCTTCGGCGTACAGCGCCTTCAAACGGTCGATGGTAACAGACGGGATGCAACTGTGTGAAGTATTTATTAGAACGTGTAAGCCTTATCAAGAAGCGTGTTGGCATCGAATGTGTGATTATCGAATTGCCAAGAGAGATCGGAATCTGGAAGGTCGTGTTTCCTGTTGATTTGCGGTATAAGCTGTGTTATCGCTTTTACTTCTGCTACTTCTCGTGCAGTTTCTGAGGAAGACCGACCTGAAAGTTACCGATGCCGCCTGTCCCTTCATGCTCCTCTCTCAGGTGAAAGAGCACTTTTTTTGCTTTCATTATCAATGGCCTGCTTATGCTCTTGGTGACTAGTTTTTGCATACGGACAGTTTTTCCTACATAAAATTCTCTGCATTGAACGCACGCATATTGGTATACGGTGAATCGGTCGCGACACGAGTATTTACTGTTATCAGAATCTCTACAAATATTACAAGAGCATGGTTTTTCTTATCATTATATAAAACGATCGATATACGCACTCGTTAATCAAACTGAATCAAACTGTGAATCGTACTCTATAATAAATTTATCTATTTTGCGATTACACAGATCATTAACATACGACAGTTTAAATTGGCTATTTTTTCTTTACTTTTGCCACTACTTTTATATGAAGTTTTTATTTTGGAACTTATTTTGCGTTCCTCTTCACTATTTTGATTTTGTTCAAGAATCTCGTCAAACTCATGTTACGTTCTTCCTAATTTCTGGATTATTCGATCGCTCGTATATAGTATGTGCACTGTAATTTGATTTCATATGTCTCGGAAGAAAGGAATCGTTCTGAATTCTAGATGTCACAACCTTTCTGAGTAGAACAGATGAGGCCTTATAGAACTGAAAAGCGCTGCAGTTACCAATTTAGTACTTTAATCGTTTTATTCTGAGGACATCTTTCAATAATGTCTTTGCAAATTGTCACTCGGCAGTGGTCTCCGTGGCACAGTGGATTACTGCTTGGCCTAACGGTCTTCCGGTCCTGAGGTCGAGCCCCGAAGGTGTCATTGGAAGTCGTCAGGAAGGGCATCCGGACAAAAAGATAACAACGCTCCAGGTTGAAGTCCAACTGTCTCTGCATCGTTCAAGCCCTTGTATGGGGGAGATGTCACGTTAAATCATCATCTAATCCTTTGTGATTATTTGTTTACATAATTGTTGGACGAGCCGTATAGTGTCTCATCATCTTTCTCTTCGAGTATCATACACTTAGGGAGATTTTGATACTAGCTCAAGTTCTGTAACTTCTAGAAGTACCACATGCACTGTGCTTACATTCAAAATTTCAAATATTAGTTTTTCGATTGAGAATTTTCGTTCTTTATCACTATAATTTTCCTGTGATTCTTATCGGAATCCATTAATTGCTATCTTATCTTGTTTTTGGCCGCACTCATGAATAACATTATTTATTCTGCTGCGTTCAATAGACACTGTTATAATTCAAATGTAATGAAGCTATTAATGCTTGAGGAAAACGACGTTAACCTTTGGAGACCAGACTTATTCAATGCACTGGCTAAACGAAACGTCGAAAAATTGGAAATTTCTCTAAACTCAATTCTTCCTACGACAGATGCTGCTGAAATGACAGTTGGATATACATGACAAACATAGGATGCTACGTGTGAGTTAAGTGACTAAATCTATGCTTATCCAATCTTAACAAGATAAGCCGCTACTGGAAAGTCTGTCAGGTTGTTCAACTATAGACAATTATTCATGTGATATTATTTTGATATTGCTTTTTGCGACCACCATACTTAAATTATGTAAAATTTAAGTCTAAATCTGAACACTAATGAAATAATTGCTTGCTAATAGAATAGTGGATCTACATCGGACATGCATGCAAGTGAAACATTCAAATTTTGTACGTCTGTCAAGGCTACTTGTGAGTTTGAATTTTTAGAACAGAATTTAGTCTATTTAGAGGGTTCACATGTACATACTCACATCCACTTGGGACTATGCATCCATGATTCGTCTGCATATGCGCATATATGCGTGCATGCATACCTTTACAGAACTGTTTGATGATGGATATTTATCATAATGCTGCATACTTTGCTTCAGCCTCATTCTAGCTAGTTAAAAGCTTTGTAGTATGCAGAGTATACGGCCCAAAGTAATTTAAGCATTGGAAAGAAACTAAAGGCATTGATGAGATACTTCTTTGAACAGCCGAGATCACGGGATAGGTAAGAATGTCCTGAAACCAGGAAGAAAATAGGAATGCAGAACAGAATGTTGATGAATCTGAAACTTGAAAGGATTGTTTTTCATTCTGTCCGGTAACGAGGACTTGTAGTGTTACCCGACTTGAGCCAAACTGATCACCTTGCAATGCATCTGCATACGGTTCGTATACCAAGGTCTGATCGGTTCGGAAATGCACTGCTATTTTGGGATTGAAATCGTCAGCAGAAACAAGACTGAACATGCTATTGAAATCATCGAACTTTGCCATCAACTTGCTTGCTTTTGCTAATTGATGCTGATATTCGTGATAATGATGAATTCACATCGATTAAAATTAGGAGGTGATGTGGTCTTGAGCCACAATATTCGCTCTACACTTGAGGGATTGTGCTTCAAATCAAATCTAAGACATTCATGATAGAGACCTGCGTTCGTGACACGAGCACGATCATGTTTCATGTCGTGCTGAGCCTAATCATTCGTGTCGTGTCTCTCAGCCTTCTTATCTAAGTAACGAGCTTGATATGTTGTTAAGCCTATAAGAGAAAATAATTTTCCGTAGGCCTACGCTGGCCAGGCCTTGATAATTTTGATTGCATCTTGTAGACCTCTCTTGATTAATGATTCTGAAAGATTAAATATTGGCTTCATCAGCATTTTTGGTGATTTGCTACTGTTGTGAAACCGGCTATGCCTGGAGGTTGTCGACCTCCGGACCGCACCGGCTCGAAAATCTCGACTAGTTGCCGGCCGCCGGACCCGCCCGAAAATCTCGGCTGTTTTCCATCTCTCATATGCATGCATGTACTACACAGTCAATTTTCTTGATGAATCTATGAGATGCGGTGCTTATTAAAAAGTTGACCTCTCAGACGGTACATTTGTTAGAGGGTGTCGTTTATTATGGGGAATATGGTTTGTGCAGCTGAATGGCAATTGTCATTAACTCCTGGTCATGGTCACCTTTACAATATTAACCTATCAGCATCATTTGCTTAATTTTTCCAAAACCCAAATGTAGTTATATTAATCAAGACATGTTTTGAATAAATTGGTTGCAGATCTTTGATTTTTGTCCTGTCGCTTCATATTGTAGCCTTCGCTAGCATTATTTAATAAATGGAAAAAACTCTTTCACAATTTCTCAAAAGAGAATTCTCTTCAAATTTTAAATAAAGTTGAATTATTGTCTACTTGATTAGGTGCCTCAATCCATTCCATTTATTTCCAGAGCATTTGAAAAAGCCGCTGGAAGACTACACAAACAAGCTTGGGAAGGTGCGGATAGTTCGCTCCAAGCGAAGAGAAGGTTTGATTCGTGCTCGCCTGATTGGAGCTTCTCAAGCCGTTGGTACTGTGCTCACCTTTCTGGACTCTCATGTCGAATGTGCTGAAGGTACGTAACAGTAGAGGTTGTAAAAAAGCACCTGTGGATGAATGATGAAATTATAGATCAAGCGAAATGCAATCGATACTTGCAAAGGGTTTCTAGTAGAAATGTGCAACTTCATTAAAGCCGACACAGCGTAGCGAATTAAAATGAGATGATTAGAGCATAAACAGCCGTATGAGAGCAAAAGATGCACTTGATTATAAAATTAAGCTTTAATGCCACTACCACCCCCCCCCCAAGCTGGAGGTTTGAACGGTGCTGGCACAGACGAGTGGTACTTTCACAGAGATGAATTCGTCTGTCGCTGTTACCGTAGACTAGAGGTGACGCGGTTCTATCTCAGCCATTATATGTGATGGTAGAGAGAGGTGGAAATATCCGTCTCCCTTTGCCTTGCATTATTGGCCAAGCGCACGCAATGCGCAAGGAAAATTGTATTAGGGAACACACGTCCTTGTGACGAGCTTTCGTTATCACATTGAAGACTGAACAACTGCTAAGTAATCATCACTCATCACCTATCTTTAAACTCAATGTTTCTCCTCATCAAATGGAAATATTATTCACATCGTTAGACTCCTCACGGCATGTAAAACAAAATTTCATAAACAATAGTTTTCAGTCAATTGCTAAATGCTGCAATGACGATATCAGAAAACAAGAAAATATAAGCGAATTCCAGAGTATTCTAATCGATAATGGTTATAATAAAAATGACTGCCGAGGGGCAAAACCTAAGAATAAGCAACAAAAACCAAAACCACATAAGATAGTTAATTTCAAATTGCCATTCGTAAACGACAGATGCAATCGCAAAGTAAATAAATTAATTCATAAATACAAATTCCCCATAAAAGTCACAAACGAATACGGTATGAAATCGGCATCATTTTTAAGCACAAAAGTAATAACCAAAATTGTAATTGCGAGATTTGCCTTGAATGTAAAAGTAATATTTGCCGGAAAAAGTTTATTGTGTACAAATACACCTGTAGAATGTGTAATGAATTCTACGTCGGCAAAACAGCGCGAATGTTTAAGACGAGGCATCAAGAACATAAGCGAGCTATTAAAAACAAAAGTACATCGAGCGCCCTTTATCAACATTTAACAGAAAAACATAATGGCGCTGGCGACATCGGGACTTTTCAGGTCGGGTCTCATTAGCAAACTGACCAACACCATGCTTCCATGCTTCGAAGCCGGCTCACGTAAAGTTTCAATATCTTATATACCGATCGATTGTTATCGCTATCGTATTGTCGAACACACTTGTTTTGTATCTTGCGATCGCGGGTTCCACCGGAAAAGACTTTGTTGCCGCGACCCGTGTACTCAACAAATTTCCCATGGTCGTCTTCTGAAAACGTGAATTGCTCCAGTTGCATCTGGCGATGCTCGTCGCACGCTCTGAGCCCGAAAACTTTACAGTTGTAGAAGTAAACGGCCCGCAATAGTCCATTTCCATCATGTAAGGAAAATGCATTGGTATCCCGTAGTTTCGCCTCACTATCCTCTGATATCGGATCAGCTCTCTTGTGATGGGATCCGATGCCCCGAGAAGTGAGATTTCTCATGCAGGCATCTAAAGCACGGACAAATTGCACAAATTGAAATCCTCCTTATCCATTTTATTGCAGTCGGGTCTTTCTTCTCGGATAAATCGGGCCAATCCGCAAACAATATTTGTAAAATAGTATTGGGAGGATACTCGGTTCCATTACTGTCGTCGGAATCTCGAAGTATAAATGTTTCAAGGCTCTTGAAATGTCAGCCTTTGGAGCACGTCCACAAATCTGTTAGTTGGGGGGAACCAAGTAATCATTTTCTTGTGTCCCCTGTGGTTGTGGAAGATTGTTGGTTTCTCCAAGTGGCCCAATCTTCATATAACTTTGTGCACAGGAACTATTTCTAACGGTGTTCTTTGACCGTGAACATGAAACAACGCCCCCCCCCCCCCCCCCCCCCCCCCAGATCAATGTCCTGAGACGACGGCATTCAATGGAAAATCGACTAGCGTCTCAAAGCTGTGGTCTGCCATTGTGATCAGATGTGCTTAGGGTAAAATTCAGAAATCCTATTTATATATTAAGTTGATGAGAATTATTAACAATGTCAATCATTAAAAGAATAGATTTCATATCAAATACAATCAGCAACTGCTTTATCAAAAGAAGACCACTTATGAAAGAGTAACCAATACAAACGCTTTTGAATTTGTATGGGCATTCATTCTGTCTATACTTTCTTCGCCACACGCACACCCCCATTAATACAAAAAGGGGGGGGGTGGGGGGGGGGGGGGGGGTTTTATTTTTTTTTTTTATTTATTTTTTTTTTTTATTTTTTTTTTGTTTTTTTTGATTTTTTTTTTTATTTTTTTTTTTGGGGTGGGGGGTTGGTTTTTGTTTTGGGTGGGGGTTGGGGGGGGGGGTTTTTGTTGTTGGTTGGTGGGGTTTTTGTTTTGTGGTTTTTTTTTTTTTGTTTTTGTTGGTGTTTTGTTTTTTTGGTTTTGTGATAATATGATTGGTATGAATGTATTGAGGATTGTTGATTATTAATTAGTATAATGGTATATTAGATTTTAAGTGATGTAAGATATATGGATGGTATTGAAGATATTTTGGTTATTAATGTATATTAGTATGAGTGATTTTGTTTTTAAGGATTATGAAAATTAGTTTATTAATTTTATAATGATGTTAAGAGTTAATAATTTATGTTTTATATATTTATTTATTAAAATTGAAAAAATTAATAATAAAATATAATTAATAACACATCAATGATTTAGAACTTCATGTGATGTATTGAAATTACCTCCGTTTAATCATATGCATGGCCAGATTAAGAACTATAACAGAAGCCAAAGCAAATCACACAACTTAAGCCAGACATGAATTACCTTTTACAATCTAACTTCAAAGTTCAACAGCCAATCATCATGCAACGAGTTCTTGATATCATTCACTCTTATATATACCTTCACAAAGGCTGCAATCTGTGCCATCCCAAACAGTCGGACCCGTTAAGCGCTGTACGCCGAAGGCTGTCCTGCCATACTTTTACCGTTTAACTTGATTATATTGGCCTAAACTAAAAAGGGGAGTTTTAATTACTTTGTATAACTTTCTCAGAAAGATGATCTCCCGTCACCTGGTCAACTACAACAGACTCCTCACGATCTAAGCTTACTGTAAACATTCGAAGTGCTGTCAATGATTTAGTTTGTCAGAATTCAGGCTTGAATTTGCATGCGTAAGTGAGGATATTCTCTAGCCACATACCAAAATCTAGGAAAACGAGAAATACTTTTGAATTATACGATAATTGAAGTGCACGATGTTTGCAACTGATCTGACTTCAACGACTTCTTCGTCTGAGCAGAAAGCACTTGAGTTCACAAAGTCATATTCCCACAACCTCGTGAACTGATGATGACCAGCATATCCCAGAAGATTTCAAATAGCACTGGATGAACGAAGAGGAGAAAAGAACAATCACACACGAGTAACAAAAATGCGTCGAACAGACGAAGTCAGGATCAGGGCTGTTGACAGCGCTACACTTCACGTTATCGTCTCTAATGCAAAAAGTATTTGTTCGATCTGCAAAATTTTTGTATGGGGTAAAAAATAAATCTGATTAACGACTTACCATGAAGTTTGGTATGATTGATTCAATTTTGCAGATTTTAAGACAAATTTGAAACGGGATTGGATGACCCATAAGTACCTGCATCATAATGTTCTCCTCCCATTTGCTTGACAAAGAAACATAGCAAAAACACATTGATGATGATAAAACATCATCAATTTGATCGAAATTCGGATATTTCGGTGCACTGGCCCTAGAACCTGTCAAGCAAAGACCCGTTGCACACCGGTCACTCGCAGAGCGCCGACAGCGCCACAGCCGTTCTATGTAGCAATACAGAATAATGAGTCGGTTAAAATAGTGACCCATCATTGAATTGTGTTGTTTGTATGCTACCGGAAAATATCAATCCCAACCTAAAGTGATGCTACACACTATCACACCGGTCCAGCGGTCGAACAAAAGTTCCGTAGTGTAAGTAACCTAGTGGAAATCTGAAGACCTCAAATTGGCCGTTTAGCTCTCATGATGCGACAGCATAAAAAAATAATAGAACATATTAATAGTAATATAAAATTGACTGCTAATTTGCGTTGCGTGACTTGGTGAATGGTCGTCTGACGATCGTTGCCGCTAAACCAACATAGTTTTACGCCTGTTGATAGAAGCACGACACACACGTCATTTCCGTCTTCTAACTCAGGGACGTAATGACGATGATGAAATTTGCAGCGGAAGTTTAAATCCTCACGGAGATGAAACTGAGCAGTTTACTGAGCTATTACCAATAGTCTTTCGTCACTTGATTAGATGAAGTTTGAAATTGGAAAAAAACCGACCTCTCTATAAATCACGTGCTCCATCCTTTAATCAAGTTGTTCTCATATTTTCCCTCAAGAGTATTGAGCAGCCCGATGGAACTCGATATAAAATCCAGACTTTTCTGATTGATGTCAATTAAATGATAATCATCATAGCACGAGCGTTGTTTAATAACGAACTGGTTATGTTGTTAGTCAAAATTATCGCCAATGCGCAATGAAGACGCACAAAGTGTAATGGTAGAGCCTTGTCATCCGTGTTAGTTCTCGTCTTTTGATAATAATAGTCGTGTTTTGTATTTCGTACTGACAAGGATTCAGTCCGAGATTATAAATCGAGATAAATTGATAACCTGAGCTGTTCCTAAGCTTAAGACAAGATATCTAGTCCACGAAGTAAAAAAGGGGAAAAATAATAAACAAGATAACTGATAGCTATTGCTAGTAATACTTAATAATACCGCACACTGAATCTGGTGTAATCTCCTCCCAATGATACTAAGAGATGGACTATTACTATTTTTGTATTTTTGCATGTACTCATGTTCTTTTCATGAATGGAGCTTTTACGTCACTACTCCCCATACTTGGGACTCCGGACCGGTGCTGACATAGTCAACTTATGACGTTGTAGTACTATTTAAGTCGGATGCCCTTCCTGCCGACTTCCAATGACACCTTCGGGGCTCGACCTCTGAACCAAAAGATCGCTAGCCCAGCAATTAACCACTGTGCCACGGGAGACCACAGGTTGCGACCACAGTTTGTCTACTACCAATAAATCTTTGTCGTTCATTTTCGTTTTAAGGTAGGAGTTGTGTTTGTGTTTTGTCTGGGTCATTTCTGCGTTTCAGGACAAATTTTTCCGACGAACGCACGAGCTCTAGTAAGTGTGCCAAATCCGACTCTGTAATATAAAGGAATAGACCGGACATTACATTGAAAACAATATCAGTCGTCGATAGCTTTGGCATACATCGTACTAAATATGGCGCTCGCAGTGCTGACAAACGCAGAGATTCCGCAACTGCGCTTCTTAAATATTCACGATTACTTGTAACGGAAGCATTTTGTACAGTAGCGCAGAAATGTCGTCTTATGCCACGAACTGCAACTGTTAGCATGCTTCATCAGTTATATATCTTCTTTTGTTCTAGCAATCTGCGCCTCGTCGGAGGAACTGACAATTAGCACCAAAAAGGATTCATCTGCGATAAACAAAATATTTAATTCTGTGGACGAAGGCATTAAGTAGCACTTTGGGTCATTTTTCAGATAAATGGCCAATTCGATTTTGAAAATACAAAAATAAAGTACTCAAAATTTCTCGTCCGATCAATATCTGATAAATACATGGTATGAAGGCGTCCAATCTGCAAAAAAATAGAACTAGGAATTTCTCTAGTTAAATTTTACAGCAGTTGAAAATAACTAGAAAAACATTAGGTAATATTAGTAAAAAAAAAACAATGGTGAGATTCGAATGAATAGTTAATAATATTCCGATTGACGTATTAGTTTCCATCTTAATTGTCAGTAAGAGGTACTGAATACGTCAGAAGTTGTTTGATAACCTCAAGTGTTATTGCACCCCTTTTCGTTTGAAGAAATATCATATATATTAAATGATTTTGACGGCACACTTATGTGTATTATATAAATTTCTAGTTATATTAAAGATTAATACTCAACAAAGGCATAAAAAGCACTTTTTAGCTACCATACAACAAAATAAACAACAAAATTTGGTTCGTACAATTGGGCAATTCCCTCATAAATCAACTGAAGTCCTCGATAGGGCTTCAACTTGAACTTGACGAATGTTACACGATTTGTTACCTTATAATATTAGCCCAAATTTTAAGCATATCTTTTGTCAGAATCATTTTATGGTATTACACTACTAAGATTACATGTCTTTAAGTAAAAACAGATTCGTATTGCAGTGAATAAAAAATCTATACTCTACATGCAAAACATCAAAAGGTAATACAAAATACTGAAGTATTCATAATCGAATTCTTTTACAAGCCATTATGATCAAGCTTCAACACTGTTTTAATATTGAAGACATTAGTCCGCTCTTATTACGATACGAGTTTTGTCATTGAATTACCATAAGCATATGAAAGCATTTTTGAAAATCTCATTGGTCTTGCGACCATATATTGATCGATATTTTTCATTATTCTACCGAAAGAATCCTACCTACAAATGATCCTTTCTTAGTACGATTCCATTGAACGACGTCTCTTTGGATTTCAGATACTACTGCTCAATTGAAAACTAAAGTTTTTTATCATTTTGGTGGCAAAGATGATGTCGATAAAGCCGGGCACTTGAACACATTTAATTTGTCTTACGGTGAAGAAGTGTAACTTGTGATCCAACCCAACCAAAATCAGTTTCCGTCACACTTGCTTTTTTTGTGATACTTTTAATCGAGTTCTCTCAAGATGCTTCTTTGTTTTTATTATACTCTGCTCAATCGAACCGTTTTTTGTTCGAAAATATTCTGATTTTTTCCTTCCAGCACGTGAATTGGCAAGTGAAATTCTCTTCTTGGCTCATACTTCCTCTAAGATCCTCGACCTCCTGAAAAAAATAAAAAAAATCGAATTAACTCAGACAAAAATATTAGAATATGCATTTAAATTCTTACCGAGCTGATTCTTCTTACAATTTTTTACCTGGCGATACTTTTGTACACGTGATCAACTTTTCTCCTTTGTTTGGAGCTTCCGAAAACCTAGAACACGAACAGGAACGTAGTTTCGTTTGGTCTCTCGCGATTTTTTTCTTTATATCTAAATCAAGTTTCTTTTGTTCTCATATCATTTTGAACGTTCAACAGCGGCAGGCATCTGAAAATGAGAAAAATTATTAGTTATATCTACAATAAAAAACAATACAGTTAAGAAAGATTAACTAGATTCTCTGATATTGTAACATTCGTCCCACGTGACGAATGTTAACCGTGACGAATGTTAACATTTTTATATTTTTCCCCTAAGATTGTGAAAAAAACTTAAAACAGTTCAGTCCGTTCAAAAAGTTCTATTACAAGATGTCATAAAATCAATGTTTTACGAAAATATGGATCATTCTTACATAACCTATCTATGTCAAATCCCGTGACGAATGTTACATCTTAACGAATCTACCTACTTACCCTAAAAACAAGTACGTTTGTCTGGTTTTTCACTAATGTCTAGTCAAAAATAGATAGATTTTATTTCTACACGTTGCTGGACGTCAGATAAAGTACAAAGATTATTTCTAACACGAGTTATAAACATGTTGAATTGAATTAATTGTTATGTGAACGAATTTCACCAAAGTTGGTGACATGTACCTATGACGATTTTCAATGAAAGTGGATATCTGATATCAACTTAATCACTTAAATCAATCTACGATAATTTAAAGAAAGTTTGTACATCACAGAAACTCCTAACCTCAACTATCTCGTCAGTTGGCCCGAAATGCAAACAATAGCTGTGACATCACTTTTCATGCAAATTGACGTCCGACATTGACTACAGCTCAATAAACGAACGCTAAGCGAATTCTTCCCTAACGTCGGAAGTGGGTGAGGTGGTTGTCTGACATTGACAGTAGAAGAAACAGAATCGATAGTTAATCTAATGAATAAAGTACTGGTGACACGATTTTCACGAATTGGCCCATTTATCTGAAAATGACCCTGTTGTCTATTCATGGAAATAGCCGGATTTTAGATCTTCATGTAATGTATTCATCTTAGCCAAACCAATTCTCATCAGATGAAGAAATAGCATTCATGAACAATAAGCTTCTTATCCACAGCTGAAAATGAGCTCCATGAACAGTCACGTAAGTACTTACGAAGTCTTTTTACTTAGTTTTCTAGAAAAAGTCGCAGGGTATCTCGGTGCAATTCGTTGAATGCTTCCCTGATTTTGTCCTTCGAATCATCCATTCAATGAGGTCTTGCTTCATAAACCCTACTTTTGATTGCTCCCCAAACAAAAAATCACATGGACTTCGGTCTAGACTTCCGGATGACCTCGAGAGAAGGTTCGCTCAAGGAAAGATATTTTTGACAGTGATGGCTCTTATTGTTTACATTTTACATCTTTTGTATGTATATAGATATTCATGTTCAGTAAGTAATGATGTCAATATTCCATTTGAAATTTCCATTGTAATTTCTTCATCTGATAGCGAGAGCTGGCTTGGTTAAGATTAATACATTAGTAAAAGAATGAGATAAATTTAAAATCTGGCTATTTCCGTGAATCACCCGTACTAGTACTAGTCCCATTAACCTCGGCAAAGTGAAAAGTTTGATTTACATGGGTGCATGCAATTGAGTTGGAAATGGATCGGACAGAGAGAAAAAATATAGTTATCACGCCACCACCCCTTTTCCCATCAGCAGGGGCTTGGGCGGTGCTCAGAAATGAAAAGGGCAACAACATGGACAGCCTTGCATTTATCATCCTTCTGATGAATCCTGTGGTTTTCAGATGTCATGCATGGACACTGGACAGTGCTCCTACCCGACGTTAGCTCTATTCAAGCTAGCATTGGGAACTGATCTGTCGGGGTATGACATGTATACTTGGCAGTACTCGACAGAACTCCCTTCGAGATAGGATCCGTGGCTGAATATGCTGAATATGCACGGGTGACATTATACTGGGATCATTGAAGGTATTCGATGCTGCCGACATTTCAGCAGAAAGTACATATACACACTTCACATACAAGACTTCTTCGTATCTTTCCTTCTCCATCTCACTGGCTTATTCGCATGCTTTAGGAGTGTCTGGATGAGTATCCAGAGCTACAGCTAAAAATTGTAAAGGTCAACACTACAGAAGATTCCATTCTTTTTAGAGCACAAATCACCGATTTCTATATAATTTATTATTTCAAATATTGTCCACGAGCCCTTCTCCGAAAGAGAAGTTAGCCGTCTATTTTATCAAGTGAACATTAAGTTCAGAAAATATTGAGGATTTTATAGTAGCTACATCACACAAGTTTCAAAAAAGAAGCTTTATCGGAAGAATCTATTTATGAACGAATATCTAGGAAACTACATCCTTTGGAATTATCGAGGAAAGAAGGTATTGACATATTTGGTTTTGAGAAAGAGGATTGGCTGCTTGTAGATTCTCGGCTTCCAGAATAATTCGACGCTGACCTTCAATCCACAGTACAGTTCAATTATTAGGTAGGATAAGGCCACATGACGAGCCGCGCTTTAAAGCTAGCAGCGACGTATAGCCTTGTCAAGCTTTGAACTGTGAGAGTTACGCGTCCACATAATCAGCCGTACAGCTCGATTACCGCTCTCTACTCGTCAGACTTGTTGGTTTGCTACGTTAGTTCTAAAAATAGATCATCCCATAACTCTGGCTTTGAGCTGTGATAATTGAGAGAGGAATTACCAAAGCTCGAAGCTATATGTGACAAGCTGCGACAGCGCAGCTGGAGCTACTAGTGTGGCCGCTCCGATTGAAACACATACAAACATTTTCATAGCGCGGCTACAGGGGCAGCTCAAGAGCTCGTCATGTGGCCTTGCATGCGTTCAATTCATTTCGTTATTTGAATCCACTTAATTAATTAACTACCCGCATTTGGATCTTAAATAAGAAAAGTTCGTCTTGCGCGTGTTCAATACTACTGCTAAAGAAGTATCAATTAAGTAGTTTGAAAAAGAAGTGCTCGTAGCTACAAAACTGGTAAAATATTGTTTGAAATTTGAAATGATTCTTCTGCTTGATGATAAATCTAGTTACTCAAAGAATTCTTCGACTTCAATGTACTTTTGTCGAATATAATACTCTATTCTATGATTTTATTACATTCATAAATTCCAGTCTATTTCTGGGATGCCACTCTACTCTAAGTCTACTTTAAGGTCTGATGCCGTCTACTTCTAAAGTTGATGGCATCAGAATCTGTAAAAGCGTCATGCGATTGACATGAAGTTAATTATAAGCGGAAACGTAACTTAAGATAATAGTGAGAAAATTGTCCGCTTCACCGGTTTCAGCAAATTTGGAGATTTCTCTTCATTGTTGCTGCTTTGTTTGAGTTATACAAAGTAAATGCTGAGTGAAGGTGAAGATTTGATGTTGTCAGGGTAACCGTGTGGTCAATGCTGTCTTTTGTGTAGCTCTTTCAGACTTGTTTTTGATATCTAATTGTTAATCTGCAATGTGTCAAAGGAAATGAAGGACTTCGGCATCGCTGACAATGGAATCGAAGTAAGACAATAGTTTACTATTGCAAACTCAGTGTCTTTCGTCAATCAAAGGCAGTATTGAATCAGAATTAACTACACAGGCAGAGTTTTGATTTAAATAATGAAATGTAATTCATCGATACAAATTCAAATGCTTCGAAAATGGTTCAGGTATCTCATATTGATGGAATATATACATTTGCAATATAGACTGATGAATTCAAAATGCTTCCAAAATTCATAGAGGCTAGAATATAGGATTCTGGAAACTACATTACAGATGAGGTGAGGTTTGAACTGCTCGTACATGCACATGCAACATAAGTTGTCAGTACTCATTTTTTAACTGTTTAAAGAACAGTTCGCAATATTTATGTCAAACATACGGGTAGATACTCTCAAAGTACAGTATGTTATATTCACATGCTCTTAATGTTGTAAGCAATATATTCTAGACTGATACATTTGTTCAAGTTTGGCCATTCTTGGAAAATTGCATAATTCAATAATTGCCTCTCGCTTCTCAAGAATAAGACGATTTTGATGTCCGATATTTTGTATTTCTTTGTCAAAGGATCAAATAACAATGAAATGTTGATGCAGATCACATGAGATAACACGTAGACATTTCATAGTGTTCATCGTGTCATCTCATGTAATCTGCATCAACATTTCATTGTTATTTGATCCTTTGACAAAGAAATACGAAATATCGGACATCAAAACTCGTCTTATTCTTGAGAAACCAGAGGCAATTATTGAACTATATTCTAGACTGAATGTCGTCATCGGTCGACAAATTGAACACAGGCCGGCCGGTCTTCAAAATTTGCGACCGGGCCGGCTGAAGGTTCCAACCTTGATGCATTGAGCATGTATGGTCATAACATAGAATCTTATGGGACAAAGACTACGAAAAATAGAAAATTTACTTCAGTTTGAAGTCAAGAAATTCGGAAATTTTAGAAGGTTAATGTCTTATAAGATTTGCAGCTTCATGGAATTAAATTGGCAGAAATCTACATAAATGATCAGATTGTTAACCCTAGTTGAAATTGCAAGTAAATTACACGCTCCATCTAGTTTAGTGAAAATTAAAGGCAATACTTGCATGTAGTTTGCGTCTCGAAATCAAAATGTAGCTTTTAACTTTCATTGAAACATAGCTGAACTGAAGGGAGCGTGTAATTTTGCCTGTATATAAAGTAAGAAAGGCCTCTCGTCGGAAACAATTAAGTGTGTGAACCCTAGAACGAAGGTTAGAACCCATTAGTACCCAAACTTTTCAGAAGAAACAAAAAAAACTGTAGATTACGCGATGCTTATCGAAAATAAGAACCATCTTAGCATGTGCCTTTTGACATCCTTCTACTGTCGACAAGATATTTTCAAATATAAATTGAATCCAAGAAGGGGCTGCAATTGAGTGTAATCCATGTTATGAAAGCACATATGCGATATTACTTGCTAGCAGTTTAGGGCCGAGCTTTGAAGTGACTTTACCTAGATTTAGGCTGCAATAGTCGCTGAATTTTTGTCGCAGGATCTGGATAAGTATTTATTATCATAACTTTTACGCAAAAAACGAAAACCGCCGTCCATATAATGCACATACGCCGTATTGTCGCAACGACGTCATGCATCATAATTATACAGGGATAATCATGTATTGAAACAAGTGAATGTGCCTATAACGGAGCGTTAAATAGAACTTTAAAAGTTGTCATTAAAGTATTCTAATGTAGAGATACTAAATAAGTTAATTACCAGTTATTTCCTGATTGGAATCCTGAAAGCGATCAGTTGTGAATAAGATGCATGTTTAGTAAACTCAGTGTCTAAATACATCACCGAAGGTAGAATAGTTTCCCAAGATGGTGAGAGGTGACGGTATCATCAGTAAGACTGTCAATTATAAATACGTTCCCCACCACAACACCACCAATCGTACTTATGGGCTATCTCCCCCAACACAGGTTTTCAAATTCGTCTAAAATCTGCAAAAATGAATCAATCATCACCAAACTTCAGGTAGACGTTTTTAAGTATACTTTTTACCCACGTACGAAAATTTATGCAGATCGAACAAGTAATTTTTGCATTAGAGACGATAGCGTGAAGAGTAGCGATGTCAAAAGCCTGATCTGACTTGTTACTCGTGTGTGCATTGTTCTCTCTCCCTCTTCGTCTCATCCACTGCTACTTGAAGTCTTCCTACGACCTTGTCACACCTTTTTTTAAGTTAAAAATGTTGGTGTAAGAGATGTGGCCTGGTCATCATCATTTCACGAGTTGTCAGGAAATTAATTTGTTGACCTCAAGTGCTTTCTGCTCTGACGATGAGGTCAGAAGAAGTCAAATCAAGTTGAAGACATCGGTGCACTTCAAGTTATCGCCCCTATTCAAAGAGTACTTCTCCGATTTGCTGAGATTTTGGTATGTGGCTAGAGAATATCCTCACTTACGTGTGTTTAAAGTTTTGTGACGATTGATTCATTTCTACGAATTTCAGACAAATTTGAAAACGTGGGGAGGGGGAGATAGCCCTTAAGTACCCACCAATCAATCAATTAATTAAATTTTTTTGATATTAGCAATCAATTGATGGCGTACACTGTTAATTGATATCCCCTGTTCCACAGTATCCTTAGTACTCAAGAACACGGCCGACTGCTTGCTCGACAGCTTTTCAGTCTGTCCAGTTATTGCACATGCAACAATGCAAGTTCAATATCAAGGTGGGGCGGAAAATCTTAATTGAGTAATTGTATAAGAGTTTAAAATGAGAAATTATTATGTGTAGGATTGTCTCAAGACGCTTATTTGAGAGACATATAATTGTTTCCAAACAATGACATGCCGACTGTCACGATGCATGAAGATGCAGTCTATCGGAAGAATTATGCAAATTATATCAGTGAGATCTAAGGTCATGGCATTGTGAACATGAAAGATGTATCAAAGTTAGTGATGTTGAAAGTGCAATGATCTGTCCATGTGCGTGTGTGTATTGATCAGGTGTATTGATGTGGTAGCAGCTTGGTAACCAGCTGGTAAAAGTTTTGAATTTTTGTCAAATTGATCTATCTACACAGGTGATTCATCCTCCTTACTGCAATTAGACTTTTCAAAGTGCATGTGTTCGTAGATGAACCCAGCACCCATTCGGGAGGTTTCAAAATTGGCATCTGAAGACTAATATCGGCGCTGCAGTTAAAAAATGAACATCTCAACTATTTTCTCAAATTTTTGTTGTCTTACTAAACTCACTACTTAAGGATTTCCTACACTAGAGCACTTTGCCGTTTAGTTTCTAGCTTAACCATTGTGTACTGAACGTGGTAAAACTTTATTGGGACGGAGAGTGAAGTTTACTTTCGGATAGATTTCTCATAAAGCGGTCCATGGATTGCTTATCAGGTATGCACACGTGTGTATGCATACTGCAGTTATGTATGTGCATGCTATGTAGTTCAAGCTCATATTGAGGCTGCTTTAAAGTACCAATAATTTGACGATGAATAAATATAAGTCAAACTGCAATTATAGTTTAACTTAGATATTGTGGTTTTGAATGCATATATTTTCGCTGTAAAAAGACTCTGTCAAATGTGAGTTTTCATGGAAAAGGATTAATGACACTAATAAATTGACTCCTTAAACCATAGATGTAGATGGTTGCTGTCTTTGGTGAAATTGACAGAGATATAAAAGACTTTGGGATATCTTTGTAAATGTTCAGATATTTGTAGTATATTTATGATTTTTGTTTAGTGATCATTTATCCTACGCGTTACGGATACCGGTGATACTCTTCTTACTTTCCCTGCATTCATTTGCAAAAGCAGTTACAATTTTTGGAAGTTGACTCCTAGTTTCCGTGTCATTCAATTTCCCCTCTTTATCTTAAAAATGTTGTTGAACAAAATTCAAGCTGATGATGCAACTACAATGCTGAGATATCGGGTCTTATGACTTCTAGAAGACCTTGATAAGTTTGCACTTACATCTCTAGTACTCTAAGATTTCGGGCCGTATGCTGAAAGTCACCCTTCACTTTCCCTTTAGTTTCACTTTGTCTTCACCTAAGATCACTTCAAAGATGTCGATCACTATGGATTCTCGAAGAATCTGTTTGCCTGTCTTTTTCCGAGGAGAAATTAAGCTACAGCGCTCTTCTAATATTCTTTTTCCGGTCAGCAATTTAGGTAGGAGGGGTTGGCGAGGGGGAAGAAGATCATAACATCGGTATCTTGTCGGCATCTATCCTTTAATGCAAAAGCATTTGGGTAAAAATAACTTGCACTATGATATCTCACAGCAAGGACCTGCTGTGTTGCAACCATTGCATGTTTCACTCATTTGAGTTTTCTTTAGATCTTGCAACTTAGATCGATGTCCAAACGAGCAGTTGACATGACCACCAACTTTTGACAAAGCGAAAGGTCGGATATGCAAGGTTGAAACCATCTTCATGTCGGTCACCGTAGTACAGTGGTTAAGTGTTTGGCCTATCGATCTTTCGGTCCAGAGGTCGAGCCCCGAAAGTGTCATTGGACACGAAAAGGAAGGCATCCCGATTAAAAGATCACAACGCTCCAGAGTAAAAGTCTGACTGTGTCAACACCGTCCAAGCCCCCAGTAGGGGGAGTATTGACGTTAAATCATTATTTTTTAATGGTGGTTTATATATCAACAATGAAATACTACAAAACACTATTCATGGAACAAATAGACATTGAAATTGCATCTTCCACCACAGCGCAGTTCATCAAGTTTATTTTACTTCCAATTTATTTTTGTTTTAACTCAATGAAGAGAAGAGCTCTGCTCTGACATTGAACTCTGCTGTGAGGTCTAGCTGCGTTCGATGGAATGGAATTTAGAACAATATGGAGTGAATTTGATCTATGACCGGGTAATAATTTCTTGTGACATCCAATTTTCTTTTATTGAATAGCTCATGGTGGCCTGATAATTTCACAATTTTTGTGACCAATTGTTATGCAAATTCTGCAATGCAGTTTCCCAGAAAATTTATTGTTCTCTTTAAATGTGTTGATCAGAAGAGGTGAAGAGTTAATTTATTTAGATACACACATTGTAAAGAATTCTAAGCAATGGTGAGAAGAAAAACAGTCACAAATGACGGCAAATTGCGCTTCTGTGAGGCCACTTCAATTCATAACACCCCATCAAGTCCATCTCATTGTCAACTAGAGAGTGTAAGTATCCGTTCTCGAGAGGAATAATATGAAATTTGATATTGAAAATGAATTGATTTAAAAAATGGTTTTGTATTAGGAAATGAATGAATGCTGAATGAAATTGACATGCAGAAGATGGGGGGTTCGATACAACGGTTGGAAAAATTCATTGCAATTATAATTGGTTTCATTTTTGTTAGCAATCAATTTTATCCCATTTGCAAACAATTAATTGACAATTAATTGCAGTTATTTCTATCACTGCCAAGTCTGTAGATTGATAATCTTTCAATCCGATTATTTTATGCAAAATGATTGCATGATTGACATATGACTGATAAGTACTTCAGAAAGTTCAATTCATAATGCGTGCATACGTAGCGTATCGGTCTACAAAGATGCATTAAAGCACTTGCAGAGCTTGAATTTACCCATAATAACAAATAAGTAGAGAGCTGATCACAAAAACATGCAGCGACAAAGATAATTATCATTTAATATTCTCCCCTCTTTGTAGCTCAAATAGTCAAACTCAACCACCTTCCGACCATCGCGGTGATGTGTGTTCCATTAGGTTTAGCAAAATTAGATTTAATTTAAGATCATTCAAATATGTGAAACATGCGCCTAGTTGGATACTTATGTGTTAAAATTTAAATGAGTGATATAATCTAAGTGTTATTCTTCTTAAAAAACGAGGAGAAATATTATGTCATCCACTGATCACCTTATACAATAATCTTTTTTTACTTCTCAGTAAATGGAATTAATTGGAATAATTGGTGCCTGATCCAATCAATTAATTGAATTGAAGAAAGTCCATCAACTAATTAGTTGCAATTAATTTTCAATCAATCAATTTTTCCAGCTCCTAGGCTCAAATCTGTAAGCACCACTGCCAACGGCGGATGAGTTCCGCACACTTGACAGGATGATCTACAGGTCCCATGCTGTGAGCGTTGTGTGTGTGTGTGTGTGTGTGCGAGAGAAGAGGAGTTTTGTATTGTGCGGCAGTGATTTACAGAGGGTACAGAGGGTTTCTGTTGTGCAAGTATTCTTTAAGAAGGGTGGTCTGCAAGTACGGAGTTGTGCCTGTGTTATGCTTGTGCATCTGTCGAGTCTTTGTTTCGATTTGTGAACTTAGGAGGGATTGCGTGATTGATTTTGTTGCTTTGCATGTGTTTAGTGTGTCGAAGGTAGTGACATAGTTATCATGTAGTAACTTTCTCGGGTAATTCTTGTTTTCTTTGACAAGAGGTTTATTTACTCTCTTACCTACTCAGTAAGTTAGCAGAAGTTGTTTTAATGCAAATGTCACCAACTATGACAACATTAATAGGAATGGGATTATTATACACGTACCTGATGTACTCGCATGAATACCTGTGCACATACCGTAGGTCAAGCCGATGTCATCAACCATTGGCAGTGGACACTCCAGTGATTTTACTTCCCGCATGTGAATTGATTTTTTCGGCTAAACTTAGGGAGCTTCTCTTGACTTAGCATGACTTAATTAAACCGATATATTGTTCATTTGATATGATCAGTTAGCACTTCTCTGCAAAGACAGCTCAACTATTCAGTGTTCAAAAAAAGTGCTGCCTCTTTGCTCCACCTTGTATTAGATTTTATACCCGCGTTCATGCTCACTGAGTAATATCCGTGCACTTCAGAAATTGGAATTTTGACCTCCGTTGGAAGAACTAAGCAGTCATTATTCCTGATCTCTGGAAGGATCCTACGGTTCTGATAGGTATTTCCACAGAGGTGAATTGCTTTGTTTGCGTGCTTGGCTCTCAAGATGACTTTCTTCAATACTGATGGTCAATGCCAGAACTAGTGTGCGAGGCAAGAAGATTAATTTTCCATTGAATATAATGCAAATTCAGGCCTGAATTCTGACGAATTAGAACATTGACATCACATTAGGCCGGAGGCACACAGAATAAACGATAAGCCATAACAGGGTTGGAACCGGGACCGGCTGACCGGTTGGGATGGGTTGCCGATAGGTTTGTGTCGGTGTAACTCCACCGGTCGGTCAATCAATTGGCAGTAGTTATTGAGATTGATCGATAAGACAAGCATTGTAATATACTGCATACACAGTTTATCTATGGCTAACTTAACTTATTTAAACTGTCCCCGATACATAATTCCGTGGCATATTTTTAAGATCGACACTAAGATTGCTTTGAAAATGTCATCAATACCCAAACGTTTTGTAATCTTGTTTACTCACATGCTTCCGCATCTCAAAATTCATGTCTGATGAGTCTATGTTAACTTAGACGAATTAAAAGTTGTAAGGCCTACTAATTCATTTATATTGAAATTATTCATAAGTAGATAAAGCGTATTCGTGTCATATAGAGATAATCTTATCTAATACAGGATATAATACTATAAGTTAGCCCGTGAATACTGATCCACACCCTTGCTAATTAAGAGATCATCCACTGACACAAATTAAAATCAACAGACTAGCATCCCCTCCTATAAAATTATATGAGAATATGAGAAAAAGACGTAGTTTACTGTAAATCATATATGCTAAATCTGTTCACCACAATCCGTTATTCATTGCTTATTTCAGAACGACTAACGTCTGAATAGGCCTAATTCACTCATCTAAGAAACACATGTGAGATAGCACTCGTCGCTTAATAAACGATTTAGAAAAGATATCTTGGCTCATTTATTTTATTATATTTTGATAAAGAATGTTTGCAATCAAATAATTTCAAAACCATTTTAGTTTTAAATGATAGCCAGATTTTCAAATGAGTGGATTCAATGAATATAATAGGTAGCGCATAACTCCCTAGGAAAAGTATTGAAAAACTTATTGATATCACAAATTTCAATAGGGACGAGGCCAGTGACCTTCAAATTACAGACCGAAGAACCCTTTGTCGCATCTATTTGAATGACAAAGTGTTAATTAATAAAAGATTATCACAACCATCCGGCTGGGTTTGGTCGGTCAACCGGCCAGTTAGGTTGACGTCGTCTTGCCGGTTACCGGTTGGGTTGGGTCTGAAAATTTAATAAACAATAATGGTGTAAATAATATTTCCATTTGACGAATTTACCACAGAGAAAAATTGAATCAAAGAAGTGTACTTTAAATGTACTTGTGAAGATTGTGCATGTGTCTTTTCACTTCACATGCCTGTCTGTAATTTGACCATTGAAGTTCGTGGGTTCACGCAAGCCAAAGAGAGACTAATATATATGTCAGTTTTTATCGCTAGCTATCATTGCATACAATGGCTGGGATTATGTCCGCTCTAGACTAGCCCAAACGCAAGCGAATCTACACTGCATTAATGCAGCGACTATGAGGCATCCCTCTCAAGTAATGGTTTCTGCATAAGAGCAAAGTTTGTGATCGGATTTGTGATGTTATTCAAGAACAATGAAATGATCATCAATCTGAGGTTTCTATTTTGACACTGTGTACTTGTTGATCTATGAAATTTATGTTCATGATGAGTTGAATTGAACTTAATACGCTTGACACTGCAATTGCTTGAACATCATTTTTATTATGATGAATGGAAAGTGCAAGTAAGAGAACTTTCACTTTGCAGCAACAAAATCATTGTTACAAGCAAAATATCAAAGGCAACTTGCCGGATTATTAAGTATTCACTTCACAACTTATTGTGACATTTTACCTGTAGCTCTCGAGGGGATGAGAAAAGGACTGAATGCTCTTTAACGAGATTGAAAATTGCAATTTCGAAGATGAAGAGTCTGCGACAGCCGGAAAATTCTTTATGTACATTTTGAAACTGAAAATGCTGTGAATCCATGTGCATGTTTTGCATCAGAGTTTTGTTGAAATTCCTTCAGTGGTGAATCTAAGGGTGCTACGGGGACTATTTCTCCCCTCCCCCAGGAAAACTGCATTGTATATATTCGTCTTTGAGACACAAAGCAATGAGACAATAAGATCATGTCACAGCTCAGCTTCCTGAAATGCAAAAAATGTGAGAAAATGTAGATTTTGTAGCCCTTTCTTTTAATCAAAACACTGAATTCAATTAACAAGTTTTCCACGATTTTCAATCGAAACTCCACTTGCTGTAGAGAAGTTAGCGAAGCGATGCCGAAACAGAGACGTGTGCAGATATACATCTCTGACTCAATAGGTGGTAGAAGTTGCTACAGTCTTCTCTGTACATGAAGTTATAAGTAATATGTTTGTATCGTTGACAAGATCAGATGTGACTTAGGCTCAATCTGAGGGAGTAGAGCTGCGATCTACCTACTTGTCCCCGTGAAATTCATAGTTGCATTGGTAATTAAAGTAGCAAAGTAAGCTTTCTTCTACAGGTTCTTCTGCAGAAAGGAATGTTATATTCACTGTAAGGCATTTTTATCCATTATATTCATAGTTTTCTTTTGTTTTTCGTGTTTTTCTATGCATCGAATTATACTTGACAATGAAAAAGACTCACGACCAGAAAAGCTTTTATTTACATCAATTAAAAGAAAGAAGGAATCTCAGCTCTTTTCATCGGAACCGAGTTTGGTGCGGTTTGATCAATTTGTTAACCGTGACCAACCGCAGTCAACCATAACCGCTGCATTGTTAGACGCTATCGCCCGTTAACCGCAGAAATATATCCGACTGTTAATCGTATGACGAATGGACTCACAGAATTGATACCTTAAATCAATAGCCCAGTGGTTATCGTAGTAGGCTACAGCTTGCAATATAATCTTGCATGAAAATACTCACTGACAAATAGCCTAATAGAGCTAGACCAGTATCTGCAGTTGCAGGCTACACATACGCATTATGAAGATGCATTGTGTTATAGCATTCGTTACTGCATGAGAGGATCTACAGCTACCACGGATACCTAACTGTGATTACATAAGAACGATGAGGCCTATGCTCCTTACCATGGATTGTACATGCAGTCTAAACTTATATATCCGATTAAAGTGACCTGAATAAGATATAATAATCCTCTTGGTTAATAGAAAGCCAAGATACCGATATCAAGCGTTAAAGTTCGAAATGTCATTAACTTTGATGTTATGTACATGTGCGCATTAAAGATTAGAACATGTATTCAGCTATTTATGCAGCGATCGAACAGAGCTGTTAATTTTGCGTAGAACCCGTGCATAGTGTGTCTGCGCATAACTACCGACGCTGTAGAATACAATGAGAGAATTGCAATTAAAGATTCTTATACGTTTAGCTTGCAATGAGAAGGATAGCGTAGATTAAAATGGATTCTTCTCAAGTATGTTTCCAGAATTTTTTTATTTTTAGACAGAATGTTTAGACTTGTGTTTTGTCAAATTTTTTGTTGGACTATGCACACATTGAGGAATCGACCATCCACGTATTTGAATAAAGAATAGATTTTTCGGCGAGGTTGGCACACAAAAACAATTATGCTTCAGAATCCTCATCATCAGCCGCACAAACGTATGAGCAAATACCGAAGTCATAAAACAACATCATAAAAATCAAATCAGATCGTAAACAGATAAGCATGAAGCCATTCGATATCAAAGTACATCGAAGACTGCCAATATGCAGACACCAGTTCAAAGTTCTGGAGTCATTCCTCAATGTCCTTCTCAATAGATAAAAGGTCAGGAATGCTCTCAATCACAGTCTGCTCAAACACGAAACTCGTGATTGGAGACATCTTTGAATCAGAAGTTACTTGCATATTTTTAAAGGATGTGAACGTTAAGAGGCCTGACTTATTCATGGAATTGATTACAGACTGACTATAAATCATATCCTCCTCTTATTCTTATCACGGCCATATATTATATGTATATTATGTGCATTAAGAAATTTTCCGGAAAATTGTATATAGGGATTACGTATATTCCTTTCGCAATCTGTTTGTTAAAAAATATCTGCCGATCTGATATTCATTCAAATGAGTGCTAGCACCGTATTTTCTTTCGTATGAGCCGCACCGAGGAAAATTTCATAAAGTAGCAAGATAAAAGCTGCAAAAAGGCAGTAAAAATGTCTTGCTTTGAGACAACCTTCATCTACAGACAGCACATGTCACCAATTCTCAGATTTTTTATCTGAACTCAGGAAAGATTTCGCTGAGTGGGCAATCGAAGTTCTGAATATTACCTGCCATAAACCTATGATAAGCAAAAGAAGTGCTCATTTCTCTAAACAGCAATACTCTCTGCTTCTACTTCAACTAATGAGTAACTATAACCAGCAGTGAAATTATGACATTTAGTGTTTGGAGTGTTAAGCAAAAGAAGATTTTTCGTTTGAAAGTGTCGCAGATGGTGAACCTATGAAACGAATAGAATAATATAGTTTTTGAATGGGTTAACTCAGTTATTTGATCAGCCGTGCATATCATGTATGGGACATAATCATAATGTCGATCCGCTAAATCTGTATATCAATGAATAATTTCAATCGTCAATCGATGGAATGTTTCGTTGTCTCGAAGTCTGTCAATAGAATTCATTTGGGAGTTTATGAATTATCTCACTGCAAGCTGATGTGCTAGCTAGGCCACAGGAAACTTTAATCTAGATTCCTCTGAACGGTGATTATGGATGTATTTTTCGTCATATCCGTTTATAAATACGACGCTACTATTCGAAGAATGTAATTGCTGCACAGTTTCTGCTGTTTCTGCGTACAATATGATCAGTGGATAATGATCTTGCAAACTGACGCAGTAGAAGTAGCGGACACAATGAGAAATGGTCGAAGTATTCAAGCAAGCCATTTCATTTTTTGCTCATGGTGCACGATAATAAATTAATTTTTGCATGTTAATGAATAGTTCTATTCTTATTTTGTGGTTAAGAAGCGGAAAGCTTTTGGCGAAAATGAAAGCTCAATTTTTCATTCATTTTTATTTGAATCAGCAATAAGGATCATGAAGAATACAAAATCCTAAATTCCTCATTGCGTCCTATTTTAACGAACTGTGAGTTCTTGCTTTTTAAACTGTTAACAGAAGGAAATCATACTTTTATATGTCATCACTCATCAGTCACATAATTTTTGTATGACTAATGATTTACAAGGAAATTAGCAATTTTTGATTCCATGTTTTTTTAATTCTCACGCTTAATTCCTGTACTCTTGTCTTAACAGAAAAGTTCTCAATTGTGTATCCATATTCCATGTTTAGTTTCATGTAAGTAGTTAAACAACTGCGAACGACGGATCGATTGATGATGCTAATGATACAATTGCGAGCATATGATGTTTGCGTCTATATTATTATATCATTATGCATCCTTTTGCTTTAAATATGCGGCACGCTTTACAGCGGTCACTTATATTTGACCCTAAATCTCCTATCTCTGTGACCAGTATGTCTGCTAAGACTTAAAGAATCTATGCATTGCTCTATCTCTTCTGTGTCTATGATTCTATGCATGCAAAGTTTTTTAATCCTTGTACCGTTTGAATTTTATATATTTTTGTATGTCTTTCTATTCCCGATGAATGATAAGAGCGGTTGTTCCACTCCTATCCGAAGCCGGTAGAATAAACATTTAATAATATCATCTTCGAGATCGACGTTCTCGCAAACATCATATGCTCGCAATCATATTCCATATTCAGATGTTGCTACTTAAAGGAAAAGTAACTTCTCCGTAGACATTGAATTTTTCAATTGAGGACTGGTAAAAATGTTAGAGCTTTCAGCACTGTTTCAAATATAATGCAAACACAAAATGTAACACAAGAATTATTGTCGCATTCAGAAGTCTGTAGACTGTAACATAAAAAGGACACAGTGTACTATCGTAACCAAAAATGACGTTCTTCATCCTCGAGAAAACCTTCAAAATGTTCATTTAAATCTTCGTCTTCCTCATCGACTTCTTCGTACTCTCTGATCCTCGTCACTGTTTTCAAAGCACCATATAACCGCACTGGAAGTTTTCCCATGCGGAAGATCTTCAAAAACGCTGATTACAAATATACGTAGCCCTGGCATTAGTGTATTGGCACATTCTTTATAGAGTTCTCTATTACAAATATCTTATGTAGTTATTAGAAGATTTTGTCTGTTATTACAGTTTGCTTGTGCTTCTCAACTTACATTCAATCCTATTGTTGAAGAAGTAACCTTTCCAGCTCATTGTTTAATGAATAGTCTTTTCCACATTTCCAGATTTAACTGAAGACACGATGCGATTGATACTTCCCAAACACTTATTATTAGGCATAAATGCATTGCATGATGATTTATTATGAAGTCATCAAAACCAATTTATTCAGATCGTTAAATTGCCAAATAAGAGGTGACCTGAATGCTGTGACAGCAGATACTGTGTATCCTTAGCCGCAGAATTACATCATTTTTAAGAAAAATTTGATAAATGACATATCCCAGGCTTTCTTATTCTCTGAATTGATGGTTTGCGAAACATGTTTTACAGTTTCTCACGATTGAAGTAAATAATAAGTGATAATTGACGCCCCCCACCGAAAATTTTATCTAGCTCCTGAACTAGGGGAAATACGAACTCCAAAGTTTAGGCAACATATTTTGTACGTATTCCACAGGTTTCCACCTATTCTGAATAAAATCGGCTCAATAAGTTCCTTACAATGAGATTTCAAAAATTTGAATCTACGACACATTTGATGAAATTTGCACTATTTTCGCTTTGAAAGTTTTCGGGTGTCCTTATTAATGTCAACACTATTCGACTTTATAACAGAAAGTGTTCTTGTGTTGATTTGAACAGAATGAAAGTTCCCTTGTAGATTCTATTTAGACTTCGACGTTTTGAATTCAAAATTTGAAATTGCTCTGAGATAGGGCAAGAAATAATATCCACAGGAAAAAAATCATCTTTAGACCTTTGACCTTGCATTTGACCCCCACAGTGGCCTTGAATATCAAAGCGATGTATTCTGACTCACCATGATGTAAGCTTTCATTTAGTGTCTTTTGCTTTGAATTTGGACCTTTGGTTTCGGAAATAAGTAGGGGCACTGAGGGCCCTCCTCCAACAAGGCGCGTTAGTCAAAACACGCCAGTGTGGCGAGGGTTAAGTATTGTAAATGTCTAAGCAAGAAAAGCAAGCTACTTTGCAACAGCACTGGAGAAAATTCACAGGGTCAAAAATTCTAGTAAAGAGGAAGTCAATTGGTCTCCGTGGCACAGTGGATTAGTGCTTGTCCTACCGGTCTTTCGGTCCAGAAGTCGAGCCCGAAAGTGTCATTGGAAGTCGGCAGGAAGGGCATCCGGAATAAAAGATAACAGCTCTCTAGACTAAAGTCTGACTATGTCAGCACCGTCCAAGCCACCAGTATGGGGAATAGTGATTTAAAACCATCATTTTTATTATTAATGATTAAATGGTGAATACTAGTAGCAGGGTAGATGACAGATTGAAATGCTGATTTTATGAAGTTATAGAGCATGAAGTATGCAAGTTGTAACATTGATATTTTCAGGATGGTTGGAGCCGCTCCTCTCCCGTATTGCACTGAATGAGTCGAATGTCGTTTGTCCTGTCATCGACGTGATCGATGAGAATACATTCCGCTTCAATGCAGCTTCCGCGAAGCACACATCTTTGGGAGGCTTCGACTGGAATCTTCAATTCAATTGGCATGCAATTCCGGACCATCTGAAGCGTGTTGGTCGGCGTGATATCGATCCCTTACCGTGAGTATTTGATCTGTTCTCAGTCTCTTCCTCTCCTTCACATATTATATACCTTATTGACGGTTTCACATTTATGGTGAACCATTTGCTGGGCTTTTTCTGTCCTATCAAACGTTGTATCCCAGTTGTTTCAACACAAATTTTGTGTTACGTTTCCAAAATTGGAAAATTGTCAGCAAATTAAACGATCAAGTTTATTTGTGGTGGTTAAGATTCGGTCTTGAAGATCATGAAGTCTCAAATTAAGCCTTATTCCTTCGCTCACACTAATTTGCTAGAGCTCGCACTTGTGTATGAATGTGTTTTGGAATTTTCCGTCATTTTCTCTATCACCATTTACTGGCCCTGAATTTAATGCACATGGATCAAGCTGGAATTCAGACAGAATGATGCGATTGATCGATTGATGCTTATTAAATTATGGTGCACAAGACATAATGATCTTTCGTCTTTGTTCTTGGTTTTTTCTGGTCACTTATTTTCTGATGGAGCACCTTAGTGGCGCATCACACCTATCAAGCTGTGAGGAGTTTTTGCTACCTTGTTGACATGGAATCCGGTGTTGGTTCAGGGGCTGCATTATCTTTACCAGTTCTATCTGGTTGGCGAAAGTTTCGTGAGTTGTCGCCATTTCGAACACCGAGGGCGACTCCGCCATGGATGAAAGGCCAAGTGTATGACGCGTTGGGAGCAGGTGCGTGATATGCGCCAAAGTCGAAGATCAGCAAAGAATGGTGATAGCAGAACACAGAATGATCCGTTGCATGATGGTCGTATCTTTGAAGGACAGGTTCATTTCTTGCATTCTTCTCCAGCTTCTTGGAATACAAGACATTAAGGTCATCTTGAAAATAAACCGTCTTAGATGTTTCGGGCATGTCCTCCGGAAGCGTGTAGCATGGACCTACTGTGGCCAACACCGAGATGCCGCCCTAAGATGACGTGAAGAGAAGCGGCTGTTTGCCGTCCTCCCCTAAGAAGAATGGATAATGGACGTAAAACAAAAAAGTAATAAGTACCTCAAGCGTCGAAACTTGGTTTATACGATGTTAGGACAGCTGTTTGCGCAAGTACGTGCGCAGCATTTTGCGTTGGATTAACTAGAGCAGTTCAAATGTTCAGTTTACTGTAAAGCGCGAAAAGCTGAAATCGAACAATTTAGGTGATATTAGTCATGACATTTATTTAGGTTCCATTATTATCGATGGATCACATTAAAGAATCTTGGGCGCTTCTTGGGACTCAAAATCATTTTAAATACTTCAATGAAACAAATCGGCACAGCCTCACTTCAGTTTAAAAAGACCTGCTACGACTACCTCAATGCGAAACGCAAATGAATAATTACTGTTTTATGTTCCTTTATTAAAGCCATGAGTTTTTATTTTCGCCGATTATTTTTTCCGAAATCGCGAAAGTCGCGCCAAATCGGCGTATAGGGTTTTGATTTTGAGGAATACGCCTGTTTATTCGATCTCAGATTCTTGATCGCATTCAGAATATAATATTGAAATATTATCAGCGTCTTTATCTTGAACAATTTGTTTCACTTCATTGGATGCCTTGAGATGAAAGTCTGTGCCGTGCAAAGCATCTATGTATCATGTTAGTGATTGTCTTTGCATGATTTCGTCGTTAAAGGATGCAGAGAATTTTTCTGTGATTTGTTTTTCAATTTGTGAAGGCTTGGTGTTTAGTAGTATCCTACATTTCTGTTACGTGGACAGCGTGTCCATGTGTTGCTCACTAATTATGCTGTCACGAGATAGAGCGGATTGAAAGGTCTCTACCAAACTCTGCTGCATGGGAGTGAGTCACTTAGATATTTCTTTGTCTCTCCTTTTCTCTTTTCATTTTTTTCTTCCCAACATTCTCTTTCCATATTCTTCTATCTCTCATGATGAGATTCCAATATTGCAACCGTTGATGGATGTGTTTACATTATTTACATAGTTAACTATTTCCGTAGAATTGTGTTGAGTTTGAATTTGGTATGAAATTTATTATCACTATGGTCCGGTATGAGGCGTAGAACAAACTGTGGTGAACCAATTCCATTTGAATTTTGAAAGAAAACAACGGTATACTTTGTGGCCAGATGCTGATGTTTATTCGTTAGAATTCGCTGTTTCCGATATGTGATTTCTAACAGCTCTGTTGGAAACAGAAGTGACAATAAAATTCTACGCGCTTTAGTAAATTTATTTGGGAAATGAAACGGCATTGAATCAAAGAGCGCGAGTTAGTAGCGTCTGGCGGTCGTTTGTTTGAAATTTGATAGCCATTTAGTTTAGGATGTTGATGATATAGTAGAGTTTACAGTGGAATTTTATAGAGGATAGGAAGAGTTGAATTTGTCGAATTGGTCGGAAGTTTTTAGTTTATTTCTGGGAATGGTCAGCTCTCTATTTATTGAAGAAACATGATAACGTTGAAGTCAATATTGGGTAGGTCAATTTAGTGGTCAATAGTGCGAATGATGATTTCATGTGGAGATAATGTCGTGTTGCGTCATGAACAATCATTGTTGTTGTGACTCTAAGATTTTCTAAAATGACAGGTGCATGTACATTTGTGATAAACCGAAAATTTCAACCATGATCTCTCGTTGCGTGTGTGAAGTCGGCAGAACCATTATCTATTACAGCGAAATTCTATTCGAAACAACTTCCACTTATCAATTTCAGCCTCCTGATCACAAATCTGTGCTCAGACTCGACAAATTCGCAGTCGTTATTGAGAAATTCAAGTGTAAAGATAAAAGTGGTTCCGTTGTGCAGTTAGCGGAACCAACTTCTTAGCTTCGCTGATAGGCACAGCAAATCAGTATTATTTCGTCACTACATGATCCAATTTGATGCCCTTATCACAGATGTATGCTTCATTTTTCACAACAAGGCAGTCGAAAACGGTAATATATCGCAACTCATTCATGTAAGGGTGTGAAGTCAGCAGAGCTACTCAGCGGAACCATTTTTTATTACAGCGTGATTCTATTCGTAGCAGAACAAGGCTCAGATTCTGCGAATTCGCAGTCGGTATTGGGAAATTCAAGTTTGAAGATAAAAGTAGTTCCGCTAACTTCACACATGCGCTAAGGAAGCCATATGGACACTTTAATGAAAATGTAAATGTGCATCCTAAATGCTAATTATCACAATTACTCTCAGCTGGTCTTCACCACGTCAAGGTCAAGGATCGCCCTCGATTTGTGCAACATCGATCATCCTCTATTGGTCATCCCTTCGAAGTTATAATAATATAACAACTTGCCCGAGACATTCAAGACTCCTCCTTGGGATGCCTCCGATTCCATCTAAAACTAAGCCTTAGTTGTCATTATTTGAGATCACAGAATTAGATTGTTTAATCGTATCACTTTGGTAGAAGTGCAAACTGATTCAAACAGATGGCACATGCAGGAACTTAATAAGTGGGCAAAAAAGAAATTTTTAATACCTTGCAGAGATAGGAAAAAAAAGTCGTGCGTCGCTTGGGGATTGCTCCGAATTCCTTCAAAATGCTCCGATCGCCACGACTCCTTCAGATTCGAAGAATTCAGATCATTGCGCAAAAGTTTCTCGATAATGTTGGGTCCTCCGATCATTTTAAAAAAAGTTAGCAGGCGCACGAAAAAACGTTTACAAACTTCTCTGTAGAACTTGACATCGACTAGTGTCTCTTTGCTGTGTGATTCGGTTGATAAGTCACTGAAACTTTGCACAATTTGGCGTGTTTAATGTTGAACTGGCTGCTCATTGTTCGATTGCTATGGTATTACGTCAGCAGATTGTGCCATTTCATTTACGTTACATGTTCCAATGTTTCCCTTCTAGTCAAACGGAAGAAGAGACCACCTGTCTAATTCTGTGGCTGACATAATACAATAGCAATCGAACAATGAGCAACCAGCTCAACATTAAACACGCCAAATTGTGCGAAGTTTCAATGACCGTTATCAATCGGATCACACGATAAAGAGACACAGACGATGTCAGTTCTACAGAGAAGTTTGTAAACGTTTTTTCGTGCGTCTGCTACCTTTTTTCTGTGTTTAATTACCTTAATTCTGTGTTTGAGATGCAATCTTGAAGAGACGTATTATGTACGACTTAAACGACGGCCTCTGCAGATGGATCTGACTTGTGTGATTATTAAGCATGGAATAATGCATTAAATGTTAAATCATCACTACAGCACATTGTATGAGCGTATTTGTAATCAAAGTGCCTACAAGCAAGCTGCAAGTCACATACTGTAATAGACATCTATGACCCATCATAACGCGATAACTTGCATGTCAAGACGCCACTCATTCAACGCGTCACCTCATGTCATTTACTTCAAGTCACTTCAATGATTCACTTTTCAAGATGCTGGATTAGCCATCGTGTAGCATCCTGTTCGTGATGGAAACATCGCAAACCACTTTATGTGGTATATCTTCATTGTTCTCAAAGTCGGTGCCTTCCCTGTCAGGAAACGGGAGTTCTCGAGCCTGTCTCTGCTACTTCGGGCACGAGCTTGCCCTTCTGTGACAGTACCTGGTGAGTCCCTTCCCAACGGGTTAGCAAAGTTTTATTGTCGCTTGCAGGAGTTTGTCGTTGACTGCAAAATGAGCGCTGTCTGAATCATAATGTCGGTGGAAGTTCATTGTCACGATCCAGAAAACACATGTGGTTGCCTACACGCTCAGACACATTGCGGTATCGCCTGTGTGTTAATCTATTTCCGATGTGGCTCTAACACCACTTGATAAGACGTTCAGAGGTTGATGCTGACGTCGGGAGAATGTAGCATTGAACAGTCACCCACTGATTGCAGTCAACCAGTCATGATGCTACTGCCATGCTATTAGCAGTAGTTGTAAAGTGTTATCAAAAGTACACAGTAAATTTTGGTTTTTAAGACTATTATCTTTATAATCCATGAGTCGGAAATCAAAAACTTCAGATGCTTTCATATGGCCACGCTTTTTCTCTGGGTATGTACAACAAGTGAATGATGTCCAACGCTAAAAGATAAATACAGCTCTGTGCATAGGTTCAATGTCATAACAGTCACATGCTTGATCACGTCATGCACTTAGCACTTTAAGCTTTGATGACACATAGAAACTGGACGATCATAGACACTACTAACAAATAGATGACAGTAAAGTTCTACGTTAATAAAATAGATAGAGAGAATAAATCAGAAGAACTAATGATAAAAGTTAACAAAGACGAAGGAAAAAAAGCGTTGGACATCATTCACTTGTACATACCCAGAGAACCAGCGTGGCCATATGGAAGCATCTGAAGTTTTGATTTTAAAGTTCACTATTATCTTTAATTGGCTTGTTGAAGTTGAAGTTTGAATTGGTGTGTCAGACTGAAGATGTAGACGATAAAGACTTGAATAAGACTTAATTCAAATTCCATGTACACAATATGTGCAACGAACCACAATGTGCTAAAGTAGCTTCCATGTATCTACACGCACATGTTGGGAAGGATTCAGTATGACCGACAGACAAAAAGTGATTTTCAATTTTTATCAATAGGAGAATTGTACTAAAAATTTGGAAAATGAAAAATGATATTGGAATATCGATAGCGGAATTCCAAATTGCAGTCTATCAGGAAACAGCGTTGCCCGCCTCTGTGAAATACGATTCCTAATAGAGTAAATTGAAAAGCACAAAAATGAAATGATGACAATAGAAGGACGACATAGATGTATATATGAAACATAGTAAAATGCTAATAAAGACTGAAGAAACATTCGCTTCATGAATTCCATTGGAATTTCAGTATTTTTGCAATGGGAATGGAATTTCTTCGATAATTTCTCGAGAGAAACACTTATGCAGTTGGCATTGTATTGAAATGTCAGTAAACCGACGCTCAAGCTACTTGAAAGCATCTCCGTCAAGCATTTCTTGTCTTTTTCACCATGATGTCTGTAATTTGTGACGGAAATTTCGAAATTGATTTTCTGAATGACCTGTATGACGTACATAAAAGGATTCGGAGCCTGATGATGGCATTGGATATAAAGTCGCATTATATATGTTAATTATACAATTTTACTTGCGATCACAGGCCTTGGCTTTCCCAAAACATTAATTTGAAATGATGAATTTCTTAAAAACTGCAGCTAATTTTGTTAAATTTCGAGCCTCCAAATAGTTAAGAAGTTTTGAAATGAAATAACCTCTTTCCGTGGAAGAGCGTTGACTGAAAACTTCATTTGAATAATGTTGAATAGTTTAGTGGCCGCAGATGTGCACGACTTGATTATTTTCAAATAGTTGGATATTCCAATAGATTTCTTGCCATTAAACTACGTAGTTGCAAATCACAGCTGTCAGAGATGATTTTTTAAATGGATTAGACCTCTCCATTTGATATCTACCTCTTCAGGCTGCACTCGTATTGCTTCGCGGTCATTCCAAGTCCATTTGAGTGGTAGACAGAGTTCTCCGTATTTCCAATTCCCTCCCTGAGCTGCTGGTGCACACGGATCCTTAACCCCGCCCTTACTTGCCAATTCGCACCACGCTACCAGCCACAATGAAGCGGTTAATGAGATAATGCGTCCATCTTCCGGTACTGACAAATTTGTGGCTGATTTGTCTGCCTTTTCTGCCGAGGATGGAAACGTTATCTCTGTGTGTTGATGATGTGATGTGGATAAACAAGGGAGTGTCGCGTATCGGCCGGGTAAATAGA
This sequence comes from Prostheceraeus crozeri, assembly GCA_907163375.1. NCBI lineage: Eukaryota > Metazoa > Platyhelminthes > Polycladida > Euryleptidae > Prostheceraeus > Prostheceraeus crozeri. The sequence goes on from CAJQUW010009290.1 coordinate 999,714, forward strand.
TAGAGGAGTGAGGAAGGAATGACCGGCCCATAGCGTGCCTCGGAGATTAACGCTTTCAATGTGCCATTTAGAAGATATTCATCTTTACACAGGGCGTGGTGGCTGCAGGGTGTGTGCGCAAAGTGAGTGAGAGTGTCGCAGTAACAAAATGCGCTGTCGTGCTCTACCAATACTGCTGAAATGACATTTGGTGGTACTTTTCTCTTTAGATAGGGCGTCCACTCACCTGCGCAAGCATATGTAGTGGGGGTAATGGAATTGTCACTTACATCAGTTGATAAAATGATACATAAGCAGTTTTATGCGGTCTTAATAACGCTATCGTGTTCTTTAGATAGTGAAACATACGTTGATTTTTAATCATCTTGTTCCTGAAGGTACACGCGAATAAAACTTGATTTTTTCTGCCAATAAGTTGCACACCTTGTGTTGAAAGTGAGATCATTAGCCGAGTCTGTGTAACTGTTGGCCTCAACTTCAATGTGATAATTTTGATCAATCCTTGGCACAATCGTCGATCCTGTGGAGGGGAGAGAATGGGAAAGTGGGACGTTCGCCTGTTTGGGAAAACGTTAAGAGGCGAAGCTATCAGAATTTCATCCGGTCTGCATACACATAAACGTTATTTACATGTCCAACTACATTGTTGGTGATGGCAACCATTCACTCGACAAAAAAGTAGCAATTCGATTCATCCGAAACATTTTCCAATTCATCTTTGAGAGCAATTCGCCTGTTGTATGTCGAACCGTCGTATGAGGAAAATCGCAGTTTTGAGAAATCAGCGATTGAAGATTTGATCGTTTTTAAGCTGACAGTGTGCTCATTATGATAGGTCGATTGTCAAGATTTTGTATGACAAGAAACTACAGGAAATTATCTCTCCTGTAGTTATTTCATTTTACTTCAATTCATCATTTTCATTGCGTAATATGGTTTTTCGTAAAACAATAACTCATACGACACTTTGACAGACAGAAATCATTTACTGAATCTGATACTACACTCATACGACACTTCGACAGACAGAAATCATTCACTGAATCTGATACTACACTCATACGACACCTCGACAGACAGAGACATCTCATACTGCATGTACAATCTTACGACTGTGAATATCATTCAAGCTTCCTGTTTAACTCTCAGCCCAGTAGGCCTGCACCAGTACTTTACTCTATGGCCTACACGTGTAGGAAAATAAAACAAAATGCTTAATCCAACTTGATGAAATTTTATATTATCATTGCATAAACTATCTCAGGCAGGACTCCGAAAAATCTCTAACAGAATCCTCAGGACGAATGAGGCAGGCTAGAGTAAAAGTTTCTGTGATCCGGATGACGAATGACAGGAATGTCTCCGCTGCACAGAGACATCAAATCTTGATGCTTCGCTGACGTCATCACTGGTGGCTGGTTTCGTGATGGACTGGGCAAGTCGAAAGGAACTCACTGTGATCGACGATTCTTGCTGAGGTCGATAACGTCGAAATCTTCTGACAGATGCGAGGTCTTGAAGAACAGCTTTCGCTCTTCGCCTTTCCTCACTTCTATCTGGGCCATTCTTTTCCAGTTCACTTGCTCCCCCAGCTCACTGGTCCAAATGCGCAGAACTCCTATCTCCTGTGAAAGCCTCTGCCAGTCCAGCACCATCTCGGTTGTTATCTCAATGACATGCAGTGGTTGTCTTCTGGAGCATCGGATGATGGAAACCAACTGCGCAGGAACTGACAGCTCTCCAGCTCGTCTAAGTGCACGCTCAACACATGAATGGATGAAGTCATTCTCATTTTGGCTGTGATGCGGCACCATGATTGTCAGACAAATTCTTTTTTATGTTCTCCGCTTTCTGTATGACGTATAGCATCATGGCCGGTAAAATTGAGTCTTTGTTTTGGTCTGAGCACCCGTCACAAAACATATCCACCGTCTCCGTCCCACAAGAATCGAGCTGTGACAGATATTGATGAACACGTGAAGCGATCTCGTTCGCGCCTCGTCCGGCAACACATTCATGCTAAACAAAGGCCCAAGCATCCTTTGAATGGAGATTGTAGGTGGTAAAGTTGTAATTGCTCAATCTGCGTTTGTAGAAAATCTCTGATCGATTAGACTGAGGGAGAAAAATCACCTGTTCCAAATCAAATGCGAATGCTGCATGGCTATCATTTACACTGGCTTCCAATTTGCTCGCTTCCTTGTCAGATCTTGTCTTTTCCTTCAGTGCTATGTGGTCCTCATACTTTTCTCGAAGCGCGTCACTGACACCTGGAACTTCTCTGACAGTGAGACACAATCCACATTCATCTTTCTTCGGCAGAAAAAAGCTCAAATTTTGAGTCTTGAAAATTCTGAAGTATTTTCGTACGATGCCACGTCCGTCTCCTCATTCTCTGCTTTGTACATGAGATACATTTTTGTCACAGACAAGTCAGGAGAAAGAAAATTTCGGGTGGTGTCCTTTCTCTTATAATGAGACTCAATTCGAGGAATCGATTGATGTGGGCCAAAATGCGATCTGTTCCTTTAACTGCGGCTATCGCTCTGATTCCCAGAAATCCTCCTCTACCTTCGCCTTCTACCACTCCTTCAGAATCCCTCTTCTTGAACAATGTGTTGACCTGCCGTTCAGAGATTCCTAAGGTTGAAAGGAACATCTTCTTGCAGACTGCTTTTCGACGTCCATCAGCAGTCAGAAAGTACCGATTCGTATGTACTCTTCGCATGCCCGTACGATTTTCACAATCCTCCTGTGTGATATTCAGGTTTAAGTAGTTTCGCTTTGCGTCCAAATTTGGTAGTGAGTAATAGGCATTGAATATTGCCTGACGCTGTTCACTAGTAACATCCCTGCATTGGAGATTTCTCGATGTACACCTTGAATTCTCTGAACATGGTGCATCGATGCTGGCCGCCAGCTTCACATTCCTTGTCTTCTCTTACTCATATTGCTTGCCTGCATTTCTTTTCCTCTTTATTACTGTTCCTTTTCTGTTCGAAGTATTCGAAGAGGGAGGCTCAAACGGTGATTCTTCAGGTGGGGGAGCGTCAAGATGAAAATATTCTGGAACAAGTTGACTCGTTGGAGTCAAAGAGCCGTTTTCTGCATCATGTGGGTTCGTTGCAGTAGGTGTATTTTCTGGATCCTGTTGGTCCGTCGAAGTTTCAGCATAATTCGAGACAAGTGCCAACGCTGTTGTGACAAAGGACGGGACATCAGCATCTGGGAAGCTTTCCAGCTCAATGGATTTTGACTGCACTTCAAGGGAATGAGACGTGAAGACGATGTCTTCCATTGGCCCCAATAGCTGCGTGAAGGAATCCTGCAGTGAATTTGAGAGAAAGTCTGCTCCTTGAAATTCAGATACGTCATCAAAAAGAGGGAATTCCGTTTGGACTTTTAATAGACTTATTGAGACACTATGAACTTAGTCTGCATTGCTATGCTGTCTCTATGACGTCTTAACTTCTCGAGCACTATGTACACTAGAGTATAAAGCAAAATAATGGCCCTTATGAATAAAAACCCGATGTCCATGGCAAAAATCCAGTTCATGAAATATCGATCAGAAAATCTTCACCGAGCAATCTATGCATCTACAACTTGAGGTCTTCATGAAGTCGGCCATAGACAAAAAAGCTAAGTTGTTGATTCCTTTGGTTGATTGCACAGAATTTCAGTGGATATGGTTACAAATGTGGGAATCCGGAATAACGACTGTAAGGAAGTTTCTCTGTGCAATATACATGTACAAATGAATTCACTCATTGGAGGAAGGAAACATAGAGAACTACGCAATCTAGGGATTGAAGAAAAAACAGCGTTCATGCTTTTCCAACTATTGATCATTGAACTGGCTGGATAGCTGTTCAACAAAGAAGGCTATGACTGACTTCATGATATTCCACACCTCAAGTTGTAAAATCATAGATTCTGCTGCAAGTTCTTCGAGTCATTTTTCAAGTGAAACACTTCCGGTACACTTTGATACGCTTTTTATTCATACGGGCCATTATGTTGCAGTGACAGAATAACAATAGAATTTTTCGCGTATGGTAAACTAAAGTAGATTTTTGCAAAGCAAACGCAGAAGGCGAAGATGAAATTTCATAAAAAATTATAATATACTTTTGTGCTGCAGCAGATTGCTGTAACAAGATAATAAAAATTATGAAGTTTTTTAAGGAAAATTATAAAATATGCTAAATATGCATCCAAGATGTTGTAGCCTAATCGTGCGAGCCCTCTCCTGTACCCGTACATGAAACAGTGAAAGAGAACGATGTATTTCTGTTGCATCATTTTGTATTATCATTTATATTGAATGGAGCGAAATGGAAGTGAATAGGAGAATTAAAGCAGGGGTCGGAGCCGATCAGAAAGTGGCAGGAGTGTTGGGAGACAGAAGGATCAGCAAAGATATCAGACGGAAAGTGTTAGAGGTGTGTGTAATTCCAGCAGTCACATATGGTCTGGAAGCAATGGCGCTCACCAAAGATCAGCAAGATAGACTGCAAGTGTGCGAGAACAATTGGCTGAGGAGGTTGTGTGGAGTGAAGTTGGTTGACAGAAGAAAACTTGCAGAAATGAGACTCGAAGTCGGACTGAAACGAACGATGACTCAGAAGATTGTGGGAAAGAGACTATCTTGGGCCGGACATGTGGCAAGAATGAATGAGAAGAGGCTACCCAGGCGAATGGAGCAAGAAATGAGTGTGCGAAGAAGAGGAAAACCGAGAATTCGTTGGAGTGACTGTGTCAAAAGAGATTTCCAGAAGGCGAAGGAAGATTGGAGAAGTTGGAGAAGCGACGCAGAAGACAGAGTCGTATGGCGGAGAACTGTGTACAAGGTGGTTGAAGTATGGAGCGGCTGACATTTTACTTGACTGTGTTTCCTGATATCGTTTCATGTGGTGTTACCCTGATGGTTTGTGGACTGTAGCTAGTTTGTGTTTCCATGAATTTTATGATGTATATGAACTGTCTCCTTTTTATAATGTTTGTATGAATCCCCCCTACCCCATTTATATGGGAGAAAGGGGTTGTTAAAATAAAAAAATAAAAAATAAATTTACAGCTGACCTGTTGTACCATTTATGCTACATATGAAAATAATTGGCATAATTACTTAAACCCTAACCCCCTATTCCAATACCAAGACTGTGATAGGGAAAATAAGGTTAGACTTATCGCTGTCCCTAAACAATAAAATAAAGGTACGTATCACACATGACTGATCTTGTTGATTATAGTTACCCTTTCCCTAACACAGTCTAGACGCGGGGAAAGTAATACTGAAACTTTGAAGTAACTGAATAACCTACGTACATGTACTTCTCGTGGTAATACTTAGATATAGTCCAAAACACGAATGTTAGGCTACTGACGAAGGATACACACAAGCGAATCTGTAGGCAGCGCGAATCAAACGTCGATTATAATCGGCAGTGTTTCTGAAAATAAAATGCACGATGAACAGAGATTGGATTCCTGTGGATTATGCGGATGTCACTCGGCATTAACTACACACATTCTTCGACGATATTGAGCAGCACTGCTGCTCTCGAATGACTCTGATCGTTGTAACTGAATTCGATGGCCGCACGGTGTGTGTTCATTGATCACAATGAGTCAGCATGACGCATTGTATTCAATGATGATCATCTGAGTCATCATCACACAATGAAAGCGGGAAAAGCTGAATATTGGTTGATGAAAAGATGGCAAAAACGCAGAAATACTGCAAACGTTTGTTCAGCTCATGGCACTCGCGTCATGAATAGAACGAATTAGGATGGATTGATCAGCAACCTATAAGTGATTTTATTTTCAGGTGATCCAACAGACATGTTCACTACTGTATTTTTTATGCAATATTTCAGTAAATAACGTGGGTCTATTGATATCTTATAATAAACAGCAGTATTCAATATCATTATACATTACATCCCCACTAGGTTGCAAAACGGCGTCGTATCATTGTTCAAACACACAATATATTTCTGTCGAACTGTCGTATCAGTTATACGACACTCAATAATGCGAAAATCTGTCTGTCGAAGTGTCGTATAAGTTATACGTCGGTTCGACAGACAGAATTTGTCTCTCAACAGTTATACGACGATATTGATGTGGCCATGCCGTCGAAACGGCTGAAAATTCAAACTCGACATCTTGAAATTCAGAAAATTCACGAAATTTTGGTCAAGATGATGTAAAAATCTCAAAATCGAAATTTTGGTCATACGACGGTTCGACAGACAACAGGCGAATTGGAATGAATAGTTGCATTTGCATCATCAGTTCAAAATAGGAGCAGGCCTGAATAGCTGCCATTTCGTTCGGTATCAACAATCATCAGCAGACCTAATTCACATATCTCATGGCAATTCCATATTTAATTATGCCGTCATACCCGAAGTAGGTTTGAAATGAGCAATTTGCATAATCAGCTAATTTCAGTGGGTATTAATCAAATACTACATTTAGCACACCACTGATAAGTCTAAGTAAGTGCACCCATAATGACCAATAAATATGATTTTTGTAGAGCAGAAATTAACAAAAAGAGGAGCATTTTAGCAAACACAATTTAAATTAACAATAAGAATGAAATGAGATATCGATGCATTAAACTGCCATGCAAAGGACGTGCGCTTTTAGGACTCGAACCTGCGACTGAATGTCATCAAGGCCTATAACAGGGGTCGCAATTTTCCGTTTTTTTCGTTTTTTACGAAATTACTCTAATGTATATACTTTAGATTTATGCATTCAAACCCTATTTTCCCGATTTTCCGTTTTTTCCTGGATGAATTGCGATCCCAGGGTACGAAGGTTGCAGTCGCTCGTGCCCAAACTTTGTTTGGCAGTGCTCCTCACGTATGAAGAGCACCCATTTCACCGCAGAGCTGACAGGAAGGGTGCCCTCCTTTTAGTAGGACTAACGCTGGAAAGGAATTTTAGAATGTACCTCTTCACATCTAGAAAAGTCTAGAAACATACAGCATTAGTAGGGAGATGAGCGACTTCTTCATGCCGACTTCATGTATTCCAAATGAGTCATCCCAACATCAGTGAAAAGCTAGACATGTATTTGTTGAAATTCCTTAAAAATAAGGAAGCAAGGCTTCAGATTTTGATTGTCCAAGACCTGTGCGGTACCCCCGGGGTCCTCTTTACATGACGCCACTGTGCGGTATATCTTGAGTATTCATCAGCAAACCTGCCAAAATCATGATATTGCACAGAGTTCTCAGTTATGTTCTTTGGTGTAAAGGCTTGAAAAGATGACCCTTTTTCTTGGTTATTTATTAGAATTGCGAGTGTTGATAGGAACATTCAATATCCCTTCTCCTTTGAATGCTGCGAATGATTCGTGAATGAAATTAAAGCAATAAATCAAATGATGTTGAACACTATTCTCTGCGCTAAGTGTTCCAACGACTCATGTTCATTTCAGAAGTAGTGGCATTGATAGGTAAGAATTTAGTGAATCAGAGAAAGAAGAATTTTAAGATGATTTTCATAGTACGTGCATGAATTTCACAAGTGTGGTCTATTAAGTTCAAAGACATTTTTTAACATTCAGGTTCGAAGTCCACATAATTAGTTTGAGGAGTTTGACAAACAAATTCCCGGAATTTTCGATACGAAATTCCTGTTCCGAAATTTGGCACTTGAAAACATTTGGGAACTCACGGAGCCGAATTTCCCGAAGCGAAACCTTATTCCTGTCACTTCCCTGTGCAGCTGATCCTGGTGATCATTTTCATTTGGCTTAAGACCGTCAATAATGCGCGAGAATGGAATTATGTTACTTAAATGACAGGAAACCCAAATTTATTTGTATTTTATATGAATAGACCACCTGAAATCCGATTAATATTAATTATTGTACTATAGACACTATTTATTGCTATTAGTTGATGGATACTTGGCCGATATTGCATCCGTCTGTTTCAATGCTGCGTCTCAGTTTTAGAATGTAATTCCTCTTCTCCCAAATTGGTTGTTTTCATGCAATGCGTAAAGTGAAATTGTTTTGAACTGAATTTATTGAATAATCTGCAACCGAATCCTGCTTGTGTTTTCCTTCAGCTCAGTTTACAAATAAATTGTTCATCATTGAAGTATCGAGCAGCCGTGGAGGCTTTTCTAATTATCAAATAATTGCTGCCGTTACCAAAACAACGTCAATTATGAAGGGTCTGTCACTTCCTTCAACTTATTTGTATTTCGTAGAATATCGGATTAACAAACTCAATAACGGATGTAACATGTGTAAAGTGTGAGATTTTGCTACTTCACTTCATCATGGAAATTGCAATGAGATTAGATAGATACATGTCACAAATTTCGGACTATTTGCTGATGATAGTCTGTATTTATTTGTGCATGAGAGAGCACCACTGCAGTGATACTGAAATAAGGAGAACTTTTCTATTTTTCTGAAGGAGCTCTGTGAAAATTCGACGGCACTTCTCTCATCTTTATCTTAGCCCGTCGATGTGATTGTCGAAGTCTTAATTTGTTGACAAATTTTAAATATTTGGCGCTGAAAAATTCTTAAAATGATACTACTTGTTTGACAGTTCAACCAAAAAGCTATAAAATACCGATGCTGTTTGAAATAATTATATCTTCAAACAACATCGTTGTTACAAAAATCTTCTATGGGGCTCACGATTGTTTGCGAGAAGAATCAGGAATTTCCGGCCCTTAATGTTGCCAATTTTGTTTTATTATTTTTTTAATAGTCAATCGGCATGATGTTGTCAGTTCAATATTTTTGTTACTATTTTACTATGGAAATCCGACACTCAAGGACTAGGACGGACTTGCACTTTGTAAATGATATTCCACCACTGACACGCGTTGCTATGACAACAGTATCCAAATCAGTGTGTTTTGTAAGAATTCAAGATTGAATTCTTTAAGACAGCATTTTTGTTTTACAGCGATTTCTTTGTATTACTAAATGAAACAATGAAAATTTCAAATATGCTGACGTTGTTTTAGAAGTTGCAAATAAAATGACTCAATTTTATTGAAGGATTTTCGTCACAGGCCTCTTCAGCAATTAGAGAACAAGTAGAGGACTTTCATAAAAAATTCAAAAGTTTTAAAAATGTCCAGACAGTCCCTGGTTTAAGGTACCTCATTGATTGAAGTGTGCTGTAAGTATGCCACAAAATGTGCATATACACTGTAATTTAATGTTAATGCAATCGGAAAATTGGCTGTTTCGATGCACCTTATTACTTCCTGTGCGAAGTGGGTGCATGCGAGATGCAGCAAAATGAAGGGAAACCTGAGCAGTGCTATCAACTTCGTGTGCCGAGCATGCGTATCAGGCCAAACATGGATGTTGAATCGACTGCGGAGTGTGTCGACATGGAAGGAGTTCGCCTTGAGTGTGTGGACAGTTTCTCCTATCTTGAGGACGTTCTCGATAGCTCTGGAAGTGTTGAGTCTGCAGTAGTGTCAAGAATAAGATGTGGATGGCTAAATTCCGTGAACTGCAATCCTTCTTGACGTCCAAAGGGGCATCTTTGAGAGCCAAGTGACAAGTATATAGCCTGTGTGTGACAAGTCATGCTTTATGGTTGCAAGTCATGGCCGTTGCTTTCATCCCATCAGAACATGCTTGAGCGTGTGGAGATGCGAATGCTAAGGTGGATGTGTGGTGTCAGACTATCGGACAGGAAATCGAATGACAGCATCAGAAAAGCAACGGGTCTTGAGAACATCATATACGTCGCGAGAAGGCAAAGTCTACGTTGGTTTGACCACGTGGTAAGAAGGGATGAGACAGACCGGATCAGAAAAGTTATGTGGATGGAAGTAGATGGCAAAAGAGGAACAGGAAGACAAAAGCAGACCTAGGAACAAGTGGTGAAAGGTGACCTCAAACGTGTTGGAGTCCAGGAAGCGGACGCCTGTGATCGACCGAAATGGAAGTTTATACTCAAGCAGGGAGCGTCTAACCCAGCATCTTCTGGAAGCAAACGACGCAAAAAGGGATGAGTGAGTGAGTGAACTGCCATGATGACGAGGACAAGCATCCGAACCTGTCAATCACGACAATACTTGGCTGAGCATGCCTCTCGGATGACGTAATGTCTAAATACACCTCCTGTCACCTAAACTTTAACTGTGTGTCAGATGAATTTGGTTTGAGCATGTTCGCTTATTTCGAAGTTTCAAAAGACATGTTCATGAGCTACGACGGTCCGAGACTGCATTATGTTTGAGTAACATATTTGTTCGCACTGGAGACAGCTTTTGTTTACTTAGTCTCAAGCTGTTGGAAGACAAGAATATGATCCAACGGTCTGTTGTGTGTTAATAATCTCGCTTTGTAAAAAGAGAATGACATAATGAAACAGATGTCAGAACTGTTTCAATGGTTCCCAACGCGTGGCTCACTGACACATGTTAGTTTGCCTTCGGGTTACATGTGTTTCACGGCAGTTTCAAGGCATGAAGAGGTCCGTGGAAATTTCCCATGCATAAGTGACCCTCCTTCCCTACCTTTTTGGCCACTACTGTATCCGACGCTGAAGTAGCATGAAATGATGAGTGATTGTTGGGCCCAGAGTTCTCAACTTCAGACGACTGGAGCCGGTGTAGCGGCATGCAAGGTTTAAAAAGATATTATCTGGTTATTTTCTTATTTACCTAATTTCGGATATGCTCTTGTAATTTACACGATTAGAAATGACAACGATGCAAGTGTTCGATGCAGATGCCCATGTAATCAAAAATGCACTACATGGCTGATGCTTTTAAATAAGTTGCATCAGTGTACATGTAGACGACACAAGATCATTCCAATAAAAACATTGAGCGCTATGTGTAGAATAGACTTCAGTCACATTTGGGACCGGCCATGATTTTAAAGCATGTGCTTTGTGTCTAAATTTAATCACGACGGCTTGTCGCTGCGACCGTACGTCACTGCTCAAAACATGTATTTGGCTGCAGACAAGACAATGCAAATATTTTATTTGTCATTAGATTTTCATGAAGAAAATTCGACAAACCGCAGTGGCAAATTGGTTCAATTTCTACGACTGTGCATGATGGAACGAGATAAACGTGCCATCTTCACGCACTTTTGTGACAATCTAGCGGTGAATTTCGTTCAGACGTCTGAATGTTGGACATTTGGCATGCCGTGTAACCAACCAATGCGTTGATGATTGAGTGCATCAGTGTTGCGCGAGAGACTGAGGATAAGGTTTACACAAACTTTTCATCACTAAGTTCTTCTCGGATTTATTGATGGGAGACAGAATATTTAATTTTCAAGTAATAATAGGTGTCGAAATAGGTGTTGGTTGAAGAAGCGCATTTTGCATTGTATCAGAAGTAAGAAATTCGACATTCGATCAAAAGATATTACCAGATTTTTGTTGCTAAATTTTCATGGTAAAAATGATCATAACAGTTGTTGATGAAGTTGTTTTACAGCAAGAAATGACAAAGATTCGAATTTATTTCATGAAGTTGACGCGAAATGGCAACATTTCTCTACCTCTCTCACTGCATGGCAACCACCATCTGTGCACCTAGCTGAGTTGCATAAAAGTAGTAAAACATTCGTTGCTCATGAAACTGAAATTTGAAGCAAATTTACTCACGTGTGTATTCTACTGCGAGCAGGTGCTCATACAGACATCGGACAAAGGCTCAGAATTAATGGTGTTGTTCATCCTACTTATTGAAGATCTAAGTAGTAACAGCGAATTTACACAGTATTTTCTTCATAATGTGAAAAGGTATTTCAAGTCGTCGATATTTTTCCAATAAAAGCTTGGAATGTACTGAATCTCACCAAATAATGCCTTAAATACATAGTGGACATTTTAGTTATTCTGCAATTAGCGCACATACCTTGTATAGTGTGTTTAAGATCAAATCGTATCGTATTAAGGAAGTGAGGTTCAGTTTCTATTAAAAGTTGAACAACCAGTTACGTTTTTTTGACAGTAGCATCTGTCATTTATTGAGGTAATTAATCTGCTCGACCTGAGGTTGCCACGCTTCAGTGAGCATTTCAATTTCAGAGCAATTACCTTTCTGGCTCTTTCACGTCTACTCCCTCGCCAAGTCTGATTTTCAAGCATATGATCGGTTGCAGGCAGGGCTGCGGAAGCGATTGATTTTTATTCGCTTCCGCTTCCAATTATTGGGAAGCGGACAGGGGCTGCACACCTCCCTATTTCAATCCCTTTTTCTTCATTTTCCACATTTTTACGAATTATGGGTTCTGACGTCAACACTTCGCAGTCTCCACGAACGCTCTGTCGTAAACCCTAGCTGACTTCTATGCGTTTTTTTGACTTGTCAAAAGGTCAAATATTTTTCAAATTTACTGAAAATTTTGACCTTTGGGAAATATTGAAATAAAAACGTAATATTTTCCAAGCACGTGTGTAGTAAAAAAACAAATTAAGCGACCAAGAGAGTGTTTGAGAATGCTACAATAAAATTGCCTCAAGACACACCAATCCGCATTGTGTAACGTTGTCATTGATAAGATGATACTGAGTTTTTCTGATTTCGAATGCCAGTGTTCTGAGATAATACACAACACTTTCGTTTTCATCATAATGAGAAAATTAGAAGTAGTTACATTTAGTAATACAGGTGTCGATTTGTAATTGTATAGGGCAAGCACCAAATATGACAGCTTAACTCATATGAAGATTTAAGGTCAAGAGACAGAAGTGCCTCGCCTCGCCCTGACACGCGAATTGCTATCACGTCACTTGTTTTGGTTGATGTGGAGATTTCCCTTCCATAAAAAACTACACATCAAGCATCATGTCAAGATATTTGTAAAGTTTGTTAAGATATGAACTTCTATTTTTGATAATTTTGTTTCTGCAATATTATGCTAACACCACTGTGTGTATGTTTTATGTTCGAGATAGAGATTAGCGCCGGTCTGACCACAATTCATTACTTTTAAATTCCGATGTGGGATGTTGCTTTCATCAGATTATTAATCTCTTTGTACTCACACTCCGTGTAGTCAACTTCGCCTCCCGGCTGCGGTACTGACTCATTACTGGTTGATTTCTAGCAACTTATGTACATCAACTTCAATTTATCGTTGGCCTGATATTATTCTTCATAGTGAGCGTTCTGTTTATTTATCGCTACGTTGATAATGCCAGTCTCATAAAGTCAATACAGACAATCACCTCTCTTGATGAAATGATGTAAATCTCATCTATCATGTACGTGCATCTCAATTATCATCTGTCATTCTCTTAAAACATCATTTGTTGATCAGACCGGCGTAAGGTTTTCTCTCCATTTATTTGATAATAATATGCTAGACGGTGAGATACTTTGATGACTACTAGGTCTGAAAATTGGAGACTATTATTAGTCAGCTCATGCTGCTTCGAAATTATAATCTTCAGCATGAGAAAGATCTTTCCACGGCTGCAACGACTTAGTGCTTGGTCGTATCCATTTGTACAACACCTGAGGTGACACTGTGGTTTTACTCAATCCATTGTCAAGTTCGCTTTTCCTTTCACTAAGGAGTTGTGATGTAAGGATTTTGATTGTGACAAAGAAGGATTGTGACAAAATGACAATCAAGAAATAAATACTTATAAAAAGATGATGAAGCTTATCCAAATTGATATAAGGAAAAGTTAACTTAGTGCTACTTAACAATATTAGAGATTGTAACTTGGCTCGGACCTCAGTGGCGAAGAGTCTTGGTGAGTCAGGATGCTATAAAGTCGAAACATGAGAGAAGCGGTCAACCGGTTTCTGAAATACTTGTGTAACAGCAGATGATGCAAACATGATCCTCAATTCGAGGGAGAGGTACATAATTAGACATACTGACCTCATATCTTATTAGAAATGCAGAATTAGCATCTTCGGATGTGAATAATTCCTACTATTTAGTGATGATATCTGGTTCCAAATCCTCATCCGGATTATCCTGTTCCAGGTATCAAGAGAATTCGGACAATAATCAGCATGGAAACTTTCTGAACTAAGTCAGGTCGCTTAAATATAGACAGATTATTATCCACTGTCATTCATTTGAACAATTCAACGTAGCAAAGTGCGTCAAGGTAACAAAGTTAAAAAAAAACAAGCTAATGACTAGTTAATTTTCAATAGGTACAAAATATGATTTAAAAGAAAATTTTTATATCCTAAAATGTCTAAAAATTTTAAAAATACTTATTAGAAGGACAAACAACGCTTCTCCTCTCCTCACGTGTATTGAATTGGCGAGTAAGTCGTTCTGTTCTAAATTATGTTTATCACTTATATATTGAAAAGATCCTATTTAACATTCTACCCATTCAGATGATAAGAGGACAGGTCTGTTTCCTATCAGAATACCAGATCTAGCTAACACAGAGGGATTACGCTATCTAAATCTACCAAGTGTGTAAGAGAATTAATATTATTTCCTTAAGCTAAAACGTGAAATAGAATTCTACAAAATATGCATACAAATTATTTGACTATTTTTAATGAGGTCATCAACAGGAACTTGGTCAGGACGATCGCGTTTCGACCGCTTAATCCTGGACGCTCAAACCCGACCAAGCGCGGTCCTGTACATTAAATATGCACAGCCTCAAAAATTGAATTAATAGTAGAGAAAGATTAGCATCTATCAAAAAAAAAAAATAGTCACTTGACTGAAATGTACCTCAGGCATTTGAAAGAAGGACAGAGTCCAGCCAGTAGAGGTCAAGAGGCGGGGACATAATCCACCTTCAACTCAATACGTGCTGCAAAAACAATTCAACGTACCAAAGTGCGTCAAGGTAACAAAGTTAAAAAAAACAAGCTATTGACTTGTTACTTTTCAATCGGTACAAAGTATGATTTAAAAGAAATTTTTTATCAAGGTACTCTAAATGCAATGTACCCATTCTTGTAGTTAGAAGGATATTCAACGCCAATCTGAATAATAATAGAAATATGGAATTTTCTTGTTGCATTGATTTAATGAAAATTTGATTCTTGCGAATTGAAACAAGAGTACTTCTATTCTTCCCCCCCCCTCCACATTTGACACCAGTAAGTGTTGCATCGTCAACTATCTTGCTCCTACTTGTTCTCACTAACGTGGCATGGCGTTGAGTGTGTAAAACTCCTCTTATCTAACCTGTAGAACATTTAGAGCCTCAGAATTAGACAACTGCTCGTCATTTGTCTGTAGACAACAATCACATGAAGTTCATGATCACAGCTGTACCTTGTATTCTAACTGAGTATCCAAGGGACCAATCCTTCATCTCAGGGTTCAAGTAAGACTTCTCAGTCGTGCTGTAGTGTCACTCAGTGACAGATCAAGTCTATTCTAAACCCAATGTGGTTAACTGTGGCGAAATTTGATGATTTTGGAAAACTTGAAAAATGTGGTGGGGGGAAAGAATAGAAGTATCGAAACAAGTATCTCCATGCATGTTGTATGTTAGTTGACAGCAATTGCGAAGCAGATTATCAAATTGAACACGAGATAATATTTAAGCACGAAGAAATTATGCGGTACCGGTATTATATATAATATCATCCAGCATTATCCCTGCGAACGTGGATACGATGGAATTTCGAATGTTCTGTTTAGGGTTTGCAATCCCGGGATCTCGGATCCCGGGATCTCGACCCTATTTCCGACATTAAAAATCCCGGGATTACGTCTTCGAGATCTCGAGGTATTTCGAGATATTTGAAAGATTGGCCCTGAGTTCCTTCTAAGTGACATAGTTAAGAGAGTCAATGGCTTTTTTGAAAATGCATCTAAATTTTTTATGTTCCAAGTTTGATAAATTGCTAATGTGCTGTATTTGCCGAGCTGGCTGGTTAAGCCTCGTTCACATGATGACATTAGTGCCGAGGAGCAGCGCGAAATCTGGGCTAAATCAATGCCGTGACACAAACCGTTCAGACGCTTAGCCTTAATAAACAGTGTTGTGACACTGCTACTAGTATTGCTTCTGTAAACTGAAAATACTTCGTAAATTGATAGCTGAAAGACAAATCACAACGATTTAAAATAACGACTAAAGGCCCGTTCAAGGCTCGTTCAGACAGAGCTAGATTTGCGGTTTGCGGTCTTTGAGGGAAAAACCGTCGAAGAAACCGTCATTCAACCCAGTGAGTCTCCCGAATTCGCTCTATTGACAGGTCACCGGACTGCTACTGCAGCTGCGGTGTGGTTGGTGTTTCACACATCGACAACGAATTGTGTCTCGGTGATTAATTGACGGTGAAAGACAATTTGAAAAAAATCATCAGTTATCGACAAAATGACATTGCAGTTGTATTCATCTTGTTGTTGTGATGAAGACAATGTTTCGTTCATCAAAATCGACCCAGTGGTTCAGAAGTTATGTCAAAAAATGCATTTGCTCTCTAAGTGAATGTAGGCCTATGCTCAACTGATAAGTGAGTACCGTTGACAGAAAGTCTTCGAAACACAAAATTGGCGATAGCTCAGCTAATATTACATCAAATTTAACAAAATAGACTTCATTTTACTTGTCATTTCATGATTGTGAAGATGGTGCAGACAGTTGCTTACACAGATATAGAAAATCTTTTGCCTATACTCATTATCACATCAGTTGACAAGCACGTATCGTCTTTTGAAATATTTCTTGAAACTTAATGATTAAAAACATATACAGTATACATAAATCTCGATCGAGATCCCGGGATCCCGGGATTGCGATTAGCCAGTCTCGAAAATCCCGGGATTGAGAAAACGGCTCGAGATTGTAAACCTTAGTTCTGTTTCAATTTTCCGACTCCGGATGCAATTGGAAAGGCTACTTGCAATATTTTTGCAATGCTCGCAAGTCAAGAATGATGAAGTCACCTACGTCACCTTCTTAGAAACCGCCGTAATTGAAGCCTTTACAATATTACCAATATCTGCAACTCTTCACAAATACTGCGTTTGAGAAAAGTAAATTCTCATTGGCGACAGCTATGTTATTCATCTAAATTAATGAAATAGAATTGTCTCTTGAAAAGTATGAGGCAGAGTCATGAATATTTGTAGTGTACAGAACATTCGAAATTTGTTTTCCTTCAGTTGATGATGAATGACGCAAAATCGAATTTTCTTTTCGCTAATTTGATTGCTTTGTGAGACGGTTTGGCTTATACAAACTACAGGTTTATAATGCATCTCTCTGAAATTGGCAAACGTTGCCTTACATTAATCTCAATATTCTGCAAACATGGTAACTAAGCACACACAATGAACGTCTTTAGGATGTAATTTCTCTGATGTGTCGATGAGAATAATATACTGTAATTACGAGGATTATTGTGGGTGATCTTTCATTTGGATAATGTTCTACCTGAAGATAAATGTTCCAATGGCAAAGTTTGTTAATCAGGAAATGGACGATTGTAATAAGTAAAAATAAAGATAATTCAGTGAAATGATAGTTTGTCGTTGGTGTACCTTCAGATATTGTTATTCATTGAAGAAAAGCATTAGTTTGAAGAGATCAATCGAAACCAAATTTTCGGGCCAAGCCCTAAGGTTAACAGAACAGTCTTCCGAAATTTCTACAGATCAAAAGTGAAGATTAAGTCGTATGTTCTACAAGTCTTTGAAATCATAGGGCGAGAGCGGCCGAAGACAAATTGATTTGGGCTGTCATGGGACTGGGTGTCTCTTCATCATCTTTTGCAGAGTGGTCTCCGTGGCACAGTGGTTAAGTGCTTGGCCTAGCGATCTTTCGGTGCAGAGGTCGAGCCCCGAAGGGGTTCTTGGACATAGTTAGGAAGGGCATCCGGACTAAAAGGTCACAACGCTCGAGATTAAAGTCTAAGTCAGCACCGTCCAAGGCCCCAGTGTGTGGGAGTATCCCAAGGCCAGTGTGGGACAGTAGTAACGTTAAACCATAATTTGGCATGAAGACGAAACTGATTTAGTTGGTTGAATATTTTAAGCATGCATATATGTTTTCATGATAGAATGCAGAAGGAGGGACTGTTAACAGCGACTTTTGTTCTACAGTGGAAGTGCAATGGAATGCTCAGCATCACATACATCCTGTAGTTAATATATAGTGAGTTATAAGATGCAAGAACAATGCAAGTTGGTTCTGTGAGAAGTTTCTAAAAAGTAGCGGTGACTCATAAAGTAAAGTACGTTTGTGAGTTGTAGTCGCCAGTAAAGTGGTTAAATAGTTGGGCTTGCTAGATTTTCTGACGAGTGCTAAATCAGCATTTGATATTTGGATGTAGCATCGCATCCAAGTGTCAGAATCAGCATACGAAACAGATAAAGTGAAAACACGATTACAGTTGTAAAATAAATAATGAATAAAAAATACTGACTTTCGCACACAGAGCGGCATGTTACTCTTGCTGGTACATCGGTTGATGCAGTTTGTTTATATTCAAACCTATTTCAATGATCTGAGTTTTTGTGATCAATCAATGTCTGACTGTAGTGATAGACAATATTTTGCGGCAGCAGGAACAGATGTTTTCAAATGGCAGTTGGCCGAGCTTGGTCTGATAATGTGACGAGAAAATTATGTGAAGCGATCCGTCATGGAGAAGACAATTTCAACTGCTGTTTTCGTTACTATTCGAAATGTTCGACGACTTTGAATTGACTGACAAACCCATTATCTTTCTGGCGGGAGAATTTGATGCTAGCCGGTTCTAACTTTGCATGGTTCTAATTCTCAACCCGTAAATATCCGCAGTTTCATAATAGATTATCCTTTGCATCATTCTGTCCCGGTTATCTATATTGCCTAGATAGGTAAGTTCGAGTGATTTCCCGTATCCGGACAACAAGTTAGTAAAAGCAACGAGGATTCTTCGACGGATACCAGACTGCTATACAGATAAGTGCTGCTAATACAGTCTGGTATCCGTCGAAGAATCCTCGTTGCTTTTACTATATTGCGTAGCTTTTTACGTATTTGTTAAATGAATCGAACCCATTGTCAGAGGCATTGAATTAGCTAATCTATTCTTCTGGAAGTGGTTTCTTTTGTTATTAATTAAACATGCGGAGAACTTCAGATGGTGTGTGTGTTTATAGAAGTGATTGTTCATGTCACAATCATGACTCTTATTCGTTGCTAGCTTTGGTGGTAGTGGGTTCTCAACCGTTCAACTATACGATTAGTAGGAGTTGCTGTCAGTTTTAGGCCACAAACAGTGATATGGGCCCATGCATGAAATGGACGTGCTGTTATTTTTTCTGCTCAATATGTGGCTGAGATGGTAACTGGCTGGATTACCTGACCCCGTCCTGCGGATAGGGGCGTGGCGGGGCTCCACGAAGGCCGAGGATGCGGGCAACCCCCCACGGGTGATGCCACAGATCAAAAACAGATCCCGAGGACCCAAAGACAGCCGGTTGCATAGAAGAAAGGGAGGGATAAGAGCACATTAAGTGGGGGACATTTGCACCACAGGGCAGTCAGGAGAAGTGGACCTGCCAATCCTATGAAGACAAGAATTTAGAAGGAGGCTGTGGCCGTTGCAACGAAGACGTGAGAGCTCACAACGGACAGTGCGAGGGAGGGACAGCTCCCCAGTTGCTACGTTTGGGACTTGCAGTGAAATCAAAGACGAACGAACTGAAGTCGTCCAGGAGTTGAATAGGGAAGTGACGATGGAAGGACTTCATAGGAGACAGACACTGAGGAGCTGCAGAGGGGAGAGAAGTGCCACTTTTGGCAAGCGCCTCTGCAGTGTCATTGCCGCTGATATTCAAGTGACCAGGAAACCGCTGCAATGACACTGAGATCGAGGAAGAGCAGAGGGACGACAAAGGGGACCAGTCAGAGTGGACAAGAGGGGCGATGGGGGTAAGAGAGCACGGTCAGAGCCGTGAGAGAGAGAGAGAGAGAGAGAGTCGGACGGGGGAAGAAGAGAGGAAAAGAGACACGAGGGAAGCGGAATAAGGGGTGGATCCACCACTGATACGCTCTTCTACCTGTACCTGCCCATCCTTTTGTTCTCCTTTTAGCCTGTCGGAACTCACCACAGCTATCAGCTCTCTCTCCTCGTCGACTGCAGCCGGTTCTGACCACACCTCTACTCCAAAATGGTTCAATAGCATCAATTTTGGAAGAAAGGCTCCATGCCTAATGTGCTTCCGAGTTCATCTATTGGAGGTTAATTTATTTCATTTTTAAATTATCTTGAAAAAAGTGGAATTCAAATTGTAGCAACAAGATGACCGACCACCATTAGGGCGAGTCTACAGCAATTGTGTTGAGCTGTAATTTTGGGAGCGATTGAACCCTGTGAACATCAAATTTGAAGGGGAGGGGCAAGAACGTGTGTGAAGTTAGCACCGCCACTCAGCACCGCCATCTTGAAAATGGAATGTGCCACTCAAATAAACCTAACAGATCCATGCATTTGGTGTGTGCCAGCATGTGCCACCCATTATTTTTAAAGAATTCCTCCTAGTTTAGGAGAAATCGCTGGTTGAAAGTTCGACATGGCGGTGATGTGAAGTTAGCACCGCCACTAAAATTTTTTTTCCAAAATACACAATCAAAACATACGAAACACGCACAACAGATAGAAGACCATCAAAAACATTGTGCCAGCAAGTTTCTTCTCCTAAGACGCCGTACTTGTGGAGAAATTAGCCCCCGAAAGCTCAATACGTCTGGCGGTGATGTGAAGTTGGCACCGCCATCATGAAAAATGCATGTGCCAGTCAAACCAACGATCAAAATCGATCTAGATGGAGTGTGACAGCATGTGCCACTCACTATTATGAAAGAATTCCGCTTAGTTTAGGAAAAATCGATGCTCGAAAGTTCGACATGGCGGTGATGTGAAGTTAGCACCGCCACTAAAATTTTTTTCCAAAATACACAATCAAAACATACGAAACACGCACAACAGATAGAAGACCATCAAAGACATTGTGCCAGCAAGTTTCAGCACCTAACTCCCCGTACTTCCGGAGAAATCAGTCCCCGAAACCACAAAATGGCGGTGATGTGAAGTTAGCACCGCCACAAAAATTTTTTTTCCAAAATACACAATCAAAACATACGAAACACACACAACAGATAGAAAACCATCAAAAACATTGTGCCAGCAAGTTTCTTCTCCTAAGACGCCGTACTTGTGGAGAAATTAGCCCCCGAAAGCTCAATACGTCTGGCGGTGATGTGAAGTTGGCAGAACCATCTTGAAAAATGCATGTGCCAGTCAAACCAACGATCAGAATCGATCTAGATGGAGTGTGCCAGCATGTGCCACTTATTTCTTTCACGAAAATACCACCAGATCCGGTGGAATACCAACCCGAAAGCTCAATGGCGGTGATGTGAAGTTGGCACCGCCATTTTGTGGTTTCGGGTACTGATTTCTCCGGAAGTACGGGGAGTTAGGTGCTGAAACTTGCTGGTACAATGTTTTTGATGATTTTCTATCTGTTGTGCGTGTTTCGTATGTTTTGATTGTGTATTTTGGAAAAAAAATTTTAGTGGCGGTGCTAACTTCACATCACCGCCATGTCGAACTTTCAACCAGCGATTTCTCCTAAACTAGGAGGAATTCTTTAAAAATAATGGGTGGCACATGCTGGCACACACCAAATGCATGGATCTGTTAGGTTTATTTGAGTGGCACATTCCATTTTCAAGATGGCGGTGCTGAGTGGCGGTGCTAACTTCACACACGTGGGGCAAGACCTAAACATTTCTCAGATAAAATTAAGTTTAGATCACTCGGGTTGAGTCTCAGCTGGCAAATCATTTTCCTTGTTTTATCACGAACAAGGCGCAGGAACTGAACTTCGTGAAAGCTGGAGTATGAATTCGTTTTATGTAGGGTCTGATATGAAGTAGTCCGACAAACGAGCAAGCAAATCAGTGATGGAGGAGGTGTTGCTAGGATGAATTCAATGATGACATATCGCATTAAACATTGATTTGTTCTAGAAATCCCCACATTATCTTTTAAATTCATCTTATTTTGCCATGTTATTTATGTTTTTAGCTGCTTCTTTATTCTATTTTTAATAATGTGTTGCTTACAGTGCTATCAGTTCAATTTTTTCTTGCTTCTTTCACTAGCACGTGTCCCACTCCGGACGGAAATCAGATTAAAACATGCCTGATGTGTGGCAGACTTCATACATGACAACTTTCGCACCAAGTGACGGTTGGCAGCTTCTATTTATAGATGTAGTACTCTCAGGGAGGAAAGACTTTGACAGTCCTTTGAGTTGAACGACATGCAACCGTGCTTACAACCACTCTGCCACTGAATCATCTGCTCATCGCGGAAGTTAGCTGATGATATACTCGTGCTGCATTGTTTTGAAAAACAAGTGAATGGTGGATTGTTTTAGCAGGCTCTGTATACTCTTTCGAAACTAATAATCTGCTGCGTTTGTTGGGGAATGTTGAGAACCATGATTTTCAAAGTTAAACTCGTTTTGCCCTATTTTCGTTTGTCGACTTTCCTCATGTAGTGTTAAGCCCAGTAAAGAATCTACGGGGGTGCTTTGGGGGGGAATACCCCCCCCCCCCCATCATTCGCAACCCCCCGGAGAAAATATCACATTTTGCCACAAATGATCTCTTAGCAAGAAATCTCAAGAAATTGTTCCTATTTTTGTCTTGTTTCAATCTTGGTGTGATGTGCATGTGTTTTTTGAAGTGATGCATTGTGTTTTATTGAGATATATTCTATTCGAGAATATATATGGTGTGACAAACCCAAACATTTAAAATAAGTACTTATTTGTTGATAAGACAACCACGGGTTTGAAGTGGTTCCTAAAAGTACTTATAGTGCTATGATAAGGACAATTCACGGGGTTGTGTGATAGGGAATGAATTTGCATTTGTTGATTGTTGCGCTGATCGTGCTCGGGCCAATTCAACGAAAGCGGAAGTGACAAGAATGTTTCTGTGTGAGTTCCTCCATTACTGGTTAGCTCCACAGATTGATATTTGAGCGCTCGTCTCGCTCTAACCAAAGAATTTTCTTTCTGTTGGGAGGTTTCACAAAAAATTGGAGCAAAACCAACCGGAAAACTAAGGTTGACAATCGGGGGGGCTCTAAAACCAAATGCCTTTTCCCCCCAAGGAAAAAGAAAAAGAAAGGGAGAAGAAAATTGGTTTGTTGTACAGGAAAATATTAATTTTTTCCATAAGAAATATTATACAAGGGGGGGGGCACTTTTGTTGGAAATTCGAGCGATCCTCCGTGGCAATCGGGGGAAAAATGTTACGCAATGAATGCCAGATGTTGGTAAGAATATTCTTCATGTAGAATATTAATCATTCCATTGTTTAATTGTGAGGGACTCTACTTTGCCTGCGAGTTGTTCCACCTCCCTTCCTGCCTCTTTGTGTCCCTGTTTACGGCAATGGCCTGTCGAGAGATGTCCATTTCTATGTGAGGGTAAAGATAGTTCGCAAAGGGCAATTTACATAGCCCAGAATCCGGCGGAACCTAAAATAAACTAGGCTTCGTTTTTTCCTCCTTCCTTGCGAGAAGAATCGGGCATCAAATCACTGCGTCTGGACACCTGTTAAGGCACAGCTTCTCAATCCCTGTCTCGCGCGACAGTGTTTGATATAGTTTTTGAAGAACCAGAGCCCTGATGTACATGAAAAACAACGATTCGAGAACCATCCAGTTTCAAAGAGCATTCGGAAAGATTCGGGGGCTGGCGTGGACCGGTCTCCGGAGAGTGGGCTGGGACAACAACCCAACACAGAACTTTATAAATCGGCCTTAACGTCAAATTCGGACCAATCGACTTTATCACCGACCACGGTCCCCTGATGTAGTTATTTATAATAACCCCAGAAAAAACCAGAGGCCAAGAATTATAGGAGCATTCTACAGATCGTAAATAATTAACGCATGTGGATATAATTGAGATGCGTTCTGGAATTTTTTATTTTGCTTGTGGCCTGGGACCCTGGAGAAAGAAGCTGGTAATCATTTATGGGAATGTTTTTTAGTGCGATAGGTAACCATTTAAACGCAAAAAGATTATAAGTAATCTTTCCGATGTCATGTCATGTACAATTTATCGATTACATACTAACAATAAGATGTCATTCTCAAGTATTTCTTGTGCTATTTCTGTAAACTTACTAACATGTGGTACTTTGTACTTGAATTTAAGAACATTTGCCGTGGTAAGAGTAATGCACAATGTATAACCTGACCAGAGTATGATTAGTACATGATCGTGACATGAATGATGAATGAAATAAAAAATCAGTATCATTAATCAAATGGGAATATAATAAAATAAAATATAAACACGATCAAATCAAATGATGGAACCCATATCATACCACGTTTATTTAATTATTTACGAAATGAAATCCTGGCTACGCCACTGACCGGAAACCAAACGAACAACAACTTGAGATGTACTGGTAAGTGTATGATGCAACCAAACGAATTAACATCTAAAAGCATTTCTCACAGGGTCCTTTCAACAACGGAGATTGAAATGCAAATATGCTAATATTTAGCACAACTAGCTTTTTTTTCATGATACATCGTACATAGGCCAATGTTGCATGCATGATTGTAATTGAAAGTCGGATGCAGACCGATGTCCACATTTTTTATAGTGTGAA
This sequence comes from Prostheceraeus crozeri, assembly GCA_907163375.1. Lineage (NCBI taxonomy): Eukaryota > Metazoa > Platyhelminthes > Polycladida > Euryleptidae > Prostheceraeus > Prostheceraeus crozeri. The sequence goes on from CAJQUW010009290.1 coordinate 1,024,361, forward strand.
AATGATGCAACACTAATAATATTAAGATATGCATTTATATTTTTCATTATCACCAAAAAAGTATCGGACATTGCATCAGATTCGGAAATATTGAGGATGATTTGCATTTAATATTCCTGAAATATTAGATCTACTGTTGAGCTCTAGTAAGAGTAACCGAGCAGTAATCAAAACTCCAGAAACACCTAACTTACACGTGCATACTTTGAAGCTAATATGGATGCGGTGATTTTGTGCGTGATTGTGAGGTTGTGGCTATTAGTTCGTAGAAAGAAGTCAACCATCTTCCACAACTGGAAGCAGTAGATGCAATTACTAAATGCTATATCATCAATTGACGCCATTTTAGAGACTTGACGTATATCTGCAACTAACATCAAATACTTCGTTCAGTCAACGAAAACTCATCTGTCTCTGACAGAGTTGTCTGACATAGTGCTTCATGGCGTGATCAAGCCCGGATTCCTATATGATAAGCTTCAATGAGTTGTACACATTGGTTGATGATGATACTAGTGAATGAGCGCCAACCATCAAAAGGACTACATAAAAAGTTTACATAAAAAGTTCATCAGAAGTTTAATACATTGCAAGCATTTTCATGCGAAGTGCGGCGTATTAAAGTGCCTTAGAACATGTGCGGCTCGATGACATTCAGACATCTGTAAAAATATTGGGCGTCCATTTCCCCACATAGGGCGTGAGAATTTAGATCGTTTTAGATCAATTTAGATCGAGGCTTTCACTACTTTTGCTCAATGTCAAATCCAAGTAATTACCGGATGGAAGCCAATACCATGACTTAGCTCACTAGGGATCTGTGATATCCTCTCCTGCAGCCCTGAGCTGCTGCATTGGAATGCACTCCATCTACCACTGCTAGTGTCGACGTCATTTAGTGCCTTAATCGCATTTTTATTTCCACATCAAATTGCGGAACAATTATCTCCTGTGTCCCTTAATCATTTAATGATGGTGTCAATAAGAATGGTGTTCAATTGAAGTGACGAAAACAACTTAACAGAGATATGCGATCATGATCATCGCAGAAGTGTCGCAGAATAAAACTTTTTTGATTTGAATATACTTACATTTTTTGAACGCATCAGTTTTTATTTCACTTATATTCATATACATGTCTAAGCTGATCACTAGTTCAGTAGTGTCAGATCTCTTTCTTAACCGTGTCTAGTCGGTAAAATATAGCAGATTTGCCTGCCCCCGCAGCTCTCTTTCTTAACCCCCCGGAATTCATATCCAAGAGCAGATTTTGGTTAAGCCTTTCATTGACTGGAGTCATGTGACATGGCATTTCGAACTGGAAGGTTAATCCTGGTTATGTCATTGAAAATCCATAAAACGTGAGATCTTGCTTAGATTAATTTATGTAGAGCAGTTAACCTTTGACCTTCTCAATATTATTTCAACCTTTGTTCTCGATACGCTCAAAATGTTTATTCTTGCATTCTGTTTCTTCAACGGCATGACATGTTCACACTGTGAAGTTAAAGCCTTCTAATCTTCAAATGAAGCAACAAGTCTTGACTGATCTTTATTATCACATAGTATAACATGTGTCGAGAGAAATACTTGTACGTGATCAGCATTTCTATCATGCGCTTCAAACTAGTCAGGAGCGAACAGTCAATTTATCCGATTCATCGCAAAGCTCTCTTTGACGCATTACATCGATGCTTCATGAGATTTTCTGAAGTTTTATCTTCTTGATGGCTGTACGAGTTACATCATCAATCAACTGGTTATTGCAAAGAAACGTGGTCTCCGAAATTAAACATCTCTTTTATTTTTCAACATTCTGTTTCTATATAATTATGAACTTTTAGTTCAAGTCTTCCAATAACTTTCTTCCTGTCTTATTGCAGATCACCAACGATGGCGGGTGGATTGTTCAGCATCAACCGGGCATATTTTCTTCACCTGGGCTCTTATGATCCCGGGATGGACATTTGGGGCGGTGAGAATTTAGAGCTGTCTTTCAGGGTAAGTTGGTGCATTGAACTGATGTTATAAAATCGATAAGGAAGTCTGATGTGTTCCTGTCCGGTCGTTTAGTCCCATAGAGCAGTATTTACGAGGCGTGTTCAAATGAAATCCGTTCGACTTATCTTAGCGGGTTCATGCATGACCAATTAATCAAAGCAGACCTGTGGAGTACTATTCAGTGCTTTATAACAGCGTGACAATGTGTTTGTTCATCAAGTGTATCTGTTGTTCACGGTTAATGACGAGTGAAATGTCGTTCGTGGTAGAAAGTCCGTCGAAAGAAGACCAGAGAGCGGTTATTCAATTCCTGACCGCAGACGGATGCATGCCAGCAGAGATCCATCGTAGAATGGCATCAGTATACAGAGATCGAGCTGTTTCAAAGACCACAGTGACAGAGTGGTCAAGGAAGTTTCGAGAGGGGCGAACTGAAACATCTGATTTGCCACGTCCTGGACAGGCGCACAAAGTGGTGACTGAAAGTCTGACTGAGACCATCGATACCGCAGTCAGAGCCGATCGTCGACGAAGCATTCGAGATCTGGCAGATGACTTCAATGTCTCAATTGGCTCAATGCATACCATCGTGAAGGAAAAGTTGCAGTATCACAAAGTTTGCTCTCAATGGGTGCCTCGAATGCTTACTGAAGACCAACAGGAAAGACGGAGAACACTCAGTTTGGAACACCTGACTCGCTTCAATACCGAGAATGAGCAGTTCTTGTGTGGCATTGTGGCTGGAGACGAGATGTGGTGCCATAATTTCGAGCCGGAAGGGAAGCAGAGCAGCATGCAGTGGAAGCATCCAGGTTCACCCAAGCCGAAGAAGTTCCGAGTGCAACAATCTGCAGGGAAGGTGATGCTCACGGTGTTCTTCGATATTCAGGGCCCGCTGCTCCTCGAGTTTCTTGAACCCAACGAAACAACCAATTCGCAGCGGTATATCCAGACTTTGGACAAGCTTCACCAAGCGATAAAGAGCAAGCGACCGGGCATGTTGTCTTCAGGTGTCATTCTTCTTCACGAAAACGCAAGACCACACGTTTCGAAGGCGACATCTGACGCATTGACAAGGAAGCGTTGGGAAGTTTTGGAATACCCTACATACAGTCCTGACCTGTCACCTTGTGATTTTCACATTTTTGGTCCCCTGAAGAAGTTTCTCAAGGGACAACGATTCCGATCAGACGAAGAAGTGAAGACAGCTGTTAGGGATTGGTTCAAAGGACAGCCGAAGTCTTTCTTTGCCGACGGAATTCAACGCCTACCCAAGCAATGGGACAAGTGCCGGGAAGTCAACGGAGACTTTTTTTGATTGTTGCTTCTATTTTTATGTTCATAATACACAGTTGTTACTAATACAGTATAGCGAACGGGTTTCATTTGAACACGCCTCATAGCTGCAACTAAGAGATACAGAAAAGTCCTCTTTGGAGACTACGGAGAAAGTGAGGACTCGATGGTATAGGGAGTGGCTAAGTGAGGTCTTGCGATCTTTTTGTCATAAGGTCGAATCTCGATAGTTTCATTGAAAGTTGACATTAAGGAAGAATCCCAGTGACTAATGCAGTACCGTTAAGGTTTCATTGATAAGAATACATCATTTCTGTCGGATTATGTCACAGATTTTGATTGAAATCTGTTATGAATGGAGAATCGTCAAAAATGACTTGATTGCTTTCACCATGCGAATCCCCCTTTTGCATTTTCACTGTGGACCTTAAAATCTACAAGTACACTGTGGAAATAAGGCTCTCGCGGCATTTGGTTGCAATATGTTTCAAGGTCTCTCTGAATGGCGTCATGCAGGGATTGTGAAAAATTAATAGAATTTCAATTAATTGATTGCTCTTGAATTCAATTTCAATTAGTGATTACTTAAATTGCAAGCAAGTTTTGTTAATCCCTGGTCTGCACCCATGAGGAGCCCCTTAAGACTACTTTACAGTGGCAGTCATTGCAGTTGCAGCAAACGAGTGACACCTTCGTCATGTGATTCAAACGCAACATGACATTGCAATGCTGGAACAGAACTACATGTGCAGCACCTATTGTACATTTCGAAAAGCAAGACAGCAAATCAGCTACTGCACTGTCCAGGCAAAGTGACACATGGAACGAAGAATCAGAGAAAATTAACCAATCCGATGACCCTATCATTGCAGCAGGCTGCAAAGAGATACTGCAATCCACAGAATTAGATTGTTTAAGCGTGTCACTTTGCTAGAAGTGCAAACTGATACAAAACGATGGCACATGAAGGAACTTATTAAGTGAGCAAAAAGAAATTTTTAGTATCTTACAGAGATAGGAAAAAAGTCGTGCGCCGCTTGCGGATTGCTGTGAATTCCTTCAAAATGCTCCGATCGCCACGACTCCTTCAGATTCGAAGAATTCAGATAATTGCGCAAAAGTTTTCTCAATAATGTTGGGTCCTCCGATCATTATTAAAAAAAAGTTAGCAGGCGCACGAAAAAACGTTCACAAACTTCTCTGTATAACTTGACATCGTCTGTGTCTCTTTGCTGTGTGATTCGATTGATAACAGTCACTGGAAATCGCACAATTTGGCGTGTTTAATGTTGAACTGGCTGCTCATTGTTCGATTGCTATGGTATTTAGTCACCAGATTGTGCCACTTCATAGGCATTACATGTTCCAATGCTTCATTTCTAGTCAAATAGAAGAAGAGACGACCTGTATAGTTCTGTGCTTCGATCCCATCGCTGCACTGCACCTGAATGACCACTTCAGCAATGACGTCATGTTGTGTGTCATAAGAAATTACGATAAGCGTCACAACGAGGTCATCTTCGTCATCTGCTGCACACCACATGAACTGCCAGTGTAAAGCAGGCCTTACTGTCTGCATGTCTACGTGTACTACATAGTAAGCCCACCTGGATACATAGTGATGTCACAACTCATACTTTACTTATACTTAAGGCCCTATGTTCGTTTAGTGTCCCATTCTACACCTCTGTTGGGTTGGATGATTTTTCATCATGGAAAATGTGGGTGTTCCACATCATCATACTGTAGGCGTATATCATGAGTCCTGATGTAGGCCTATAGGTACATTTATAATGGATTAACAATATCATAATGATAGAATAACATTGATTGTTCAGCACTTCCAAATTCAATAATTTGCTTATTTTGACTTCAATTTTAATCAATCGATTGAAAAGAGCCATTAAATTGCAATCAATTTTTAATCATCCCTGCCGCTATGCTTACACAGAGAAGTCCATTCAAAGTCTCTTCGTGACCTCTTCTAAATTCTTCAATCAGTGAATTAAAGTGACATGGTCTTTGTTTTGACCGCTTCGTTATTGAAGGAGCTTCAGATGCTCACATTAGCAGAGGTGTCACATTTTTCTTTGACTTTGTCGTTAAGACAGTGGTGCCGACAATACCGCGATCCCCCATTCAACGTACGCGTATACAACTTTCTACAAAGTGTGGAATGCACCAGATTATACAATATCTTGAAATGATCATGGTGCCTTTCATCGCACTTTATCAACAGTAACGTTCATCGACTGATACTCTTTATCGACATTATCGACAGTACTTTCTGCAGAGTGTATAACCGAATTTGATTGATTTTGTTTCTTTTACACCGTACATGTATATAACATCCCCAGTAGGTGATGTACGTTGGGCAAGTGCATTAATCACACTGTTGACTGTTTATTGTATTATCAAATAAAAGTAAGATTTGTACTGTAATAACTTTTTCGTGCATAGAATTCAAGCTATTACTATGGCATCACCCCATGAAACTTGCTATGGTTCAGACATTGATTATGTAATTATGATGATAAATTATTATTCCAAATATTTAAGATGTAGACTGTTAACAATATTTCGATGAAGTGCACGTCACCCTTGAAATGTCTAATTCCAAAGCCATCAAAACAGAAAAATCACGATTATTTCAAAGGGGTGGGAGTTTCTCCCGGCAACTGAAGCTACACTATCACCTTTTGTGCTGCTTTTCTGTGCAAGTGAATCGTGGTTTCATATCGCAATATGACTCAGTCTATTTGAGTGCATGAGGAAAGTTCGTTGAGTTTCTTTCAGAAGTATTCATTGTGCTCAAGTTTGAAGAGAAAAAGAATTCAGATTGCTTAGCTAGCGAGTGATTGATTAATGTTTCAATGCCTTCAACATGCCCAATATTTAATCATGAAAACACATTTAAGAAGTAAACAGCACTTAGATATTTAATGATAAAATTTTTGCGCAGTGTTCGCAAATTATTTACCCAATTGGGATTCTTCTGTTTCATAGCTGTTACTGAATATATGAAACGGTAAACAATAGTAATAATAATAATGTGATTATTCAATAAATGAGAATCGCAGGAAGTGACAGAGTAAATCACAGACATGTAAAGCATGCAGAAGTAATAAATTTTGCAATATTTTGTACAGAAACAAACATTCAAATTAAAGAGACGGCATGCATAGAATGGAAATGTCGGAAATGTCCAGAGTTCGGCAGGCGAGGTGGAAGAATAGCATGCAAAGGATGATGAGAAAATGAGGATAGTAAAAACCCGCTGTTCATAAGTCTTCAATTCATTTATACATAAACTGAAGCTTTAGGAAAGATTTTTCAGAATTTTTAATTGAAGTACACTCTCCTCCAGATGAGCTCAAGCTCTAACTTTATTGGAGAACTGTGACACCTTCAGTTCACATGCTCATCTGGTCGACTTCAATGACATTCGTGTGGTCAGACTCTACCGCACGGCCATAGGATCAAAAGACTAAACCACCAAATCCAACTGAGCTGATGCCACAAATATGGCAGAATACGTGTGAACATCTGCTTATTTGTTGGACTGTGACGCATAAGGCTCATTGGATTGTCATCATCAGTCATGTGAAGTGGATCGAATTTCGGCACCTACCTGAGACGAGCGAGAATTCATGGTAATAAGAGGCACTGCAAATACATCCATTATTCTAGCTGTGGTATTTTACTTAAACTGCTCGCTCTTGCTTTTTTGTCAGCTGTGCAACTTCATCTTATGTTTCTGGTTTGAGAATGAGAATCTATTCATCTATTCGTATCATCGTATCGACAATCTCGACATGAGAAATAGCCAGTGTAAGCTATTAAATGTGAAGGCAAAACTGACGAATTCCATCGTTTTTGTAGTGAAAAATATTTTTTTCATAAATTAGGTCTTAGGAAAGTCAACTAATTACTGATGGACATGATTATTGGCTGCACAAGAATTCTTAGAATTTTTTTTATTTGCATCAAATATCCAGTGCATGCAGTTATCCTAGAGCTGGCATTTACAAAACATATACTTCAAGATTATACCCAAGAAAAGCATTAAATTGTTGTAGATGAGAAAACAGTTCATGCTGAGTATTATGTATGACCTACTTGTGGACCTGCATAAGCGTTTTCAAGTGTAGCGTAAAACGTGCAGCTCACAGCCCACAAGTAGCATTCAACTGCGCAAATGCTGTTTGGAGTAGTCTCATGCATTGACAATATCCCATCAAGCTACGTAGCGACTACTTAGCACTTGTTGCATGCAGTAGGTAGCGTGTTTGTGCTACGGAACTGCAAGGTAGCATTTTCTTCGGTAGCGAAAGCAAGGTAGTGAAAGGTGCCAGCTTCATAAATGCGGCAAAACTGAAATAAATTTAGAGGATTTTTGATGTCACTGTGTAGTTCATAAAAGATGAATGTGAAAATGTGAATAGACTGAATACCTCCTCCGTTTCTCTGTGTGATTACGATTGAACAAGACTATTTTCCACAAAATGAATTTAATTAATTGCTTTTCTCTTTACAGGTGTGGATGTGTGGAGGACGGCTAGAAATCGTTCCCTGTTCTCATGTCGGTCATATCTTCCGCAAGCGTTCGCCCTATTCTTGGGGTAGCTCTCAGAATGTAGTTAGAAAGAATTCTGTGCGCCTGGCGGAAGTGTGGCTTGACGATTACAAGAAGTTTTATTATCAGAGATTCAACTATGATTTGGTGAGTATTTGATTTCTGCTCAGTTCTTCCTCCCTCACATCCCATATCATCTGCTGGATTTATGATAGAAGGCTGTGAATGGATAGAAGTTGATGATTGACATCAATTTCAGCAAAGAAATATTGCGGATAATTGTTTCAATTGACTATATCCTAGGGTGAATTTGAAAATTGTCATCTCTTCTAGTCTGCTATTCCTGGTGGAAGATATTTGAAGTCAATACAGAGTATTTCACCTCAGTCATTTCAAAGGATTCATCACAGATGAACATCTCACCTATGTGGTTGAAGATGGTTGAACCCAAGGTTTAATATATTCCCGAATTTCGCAGAACAGGTTCCGGCACCGACGTTATGAGGCTAGGAAATAATGTGTCAGATTTCGCAGTAAATTATTTTTCGCACTGGACTGTCCAGTTGTTAACGGCGTAGGTATTGAGAGCGCGATTGTCTACAAATTGCATTATTATTCTAAAATTACATCGAATGAAAAATAATTTTCCATGAAATCATAATAATCAGCAGAACCTCACAAACTATCGGAAGAGGACTCACAAATAATCGATGCAGTCACCACTCACATGAAGTTTAGTTGAGAACACAGGCAATGATCGATCACATGGTCTTGATCTTATCTTTTGACAGGAATTACTAGCCGTCCATATTTCACCGAGATAGGCTTTATGGTCAGTCATGATTTCTGAGGAAATTACCCTAGATTAGAAGAGTCCAATTTCAGTGGCGCATCACACCTGTCAAGCTGTGAGCAGTTTTTGCTACCTTGGTGACATGGAATCCGGTGGTGGATCAGGGGCTGCATTATCTGCACGAGTTGAATCTAGTTGGCGAAAGTTTCGTGAGTTGCCACCTTTTCTAACACCGAGGGCGACTCCGTTATGGATGAGGGGCCAAGTGCATGACGCGTGTGTGAGAAGGTGTGTGATATGCGCCAGTGAAGCATGGTCCATGAAAGTCGAAGATCAGCAAAGAATGCTGACAGCAGAACGCAGAATGATCCGCTGCATGATGGGCGTATCTTTGAAGGTCAGGTTCGCTTCTTCCATGCTTCTCCAGCTTCTTGGAATACAAGACATACAGGAACCTATTAGTATTAGTAGTAAAGGTGTTCATTTTTCAAAAGAATGGAAATCATTGGACATACACATATGATATTTCCATGGATACACAAATGTAATGCATGCTCAAATTGTAATGTATGAAATTGCTCAGTATTACAGTTCGATTGATGGTCAAACATGTAATCGAGAAAATCAGATAAAAGTGGATTCTACATAGTTTATAGCAGTGATAAAGTATTACACTGAAAAGACATATTGGTCACTAAAATAGCTGTAAAAGGAAAAAAGCATCGTATCGTTTTTGAGTCCTGCAGTACGGAACACTGAAAGTTCGACTGCGATTGAATAAGTTTGGAATGATGCTGTTCAGTACGTGATTTTGTTGCAAAAAGCGTTATTGAAAAGTTCCACGTTCAAGTTTCTTCCCCTTTGGATTAGTGGAGTCCGTGCGCCTACAACATCCTTCGTCATCAAAGAAAATAATTTTATGTGCTCGCCGGTCTATTCGTTGCAACTATCGCGACGGTATCATTCAAACTGATGAAGCATTGACAGGCGTATTCTAGTAGAGATCGCATTGTCGTTGTATAGACAGTATGCAGCTCCATTTTTCCATGATGTGTTGCATTATAGAGAGACGTATCTTTGTTGGCCGAATGGGACTATTGACAGCTTCTAAGAAAGCGCTCAAATTAGAAGGTGTCTACGGTTCCGGTAATCTCGATATTTTGGCAGAGCCGGTTCCAAAGTGGTACCGGAATAAGCCCCTACGAACGTGACAAGTTGTTGAAGTGGACGCAGAGCGATAATTAGCGAATAAAATCTCACGCGCAACGAACCTAATATGAATCTTAAAGTTTGTTTCCCTATGAAAGCTCTACTAATTACGGATTGAAAATGTACTCTCTGTCTCACTTTGAATAGTTTTCACTTTTTGCATATGTATTTTATCTTGTCCGGTGAGCGCCAACTTATATAAAAAATTGAGAGGAAGGAAGTTTTCCATCACACTTGCCACGCTGCCACTTTTGTGTTTGCGGCAGAACAACTGATGCATGAAATAGCACAGCTGGTTTTCCAGATTTATAAGCGAAATCCTCTCACAGTTTCACGCCACAAATCAGAATTAGCTCTGTCATCATTAGAATTAAAAGTAATATGATGTCGGTAAGACAAAAGAAGAAAAATGAGCAGACGACGAAAAGTTGAAGTTAATTCTTTTGTAGACAAGAGCTCCGGCCGCAGCCAATAAATGGTGTCGAATTGCAGAGTGCTGCTGAACTACTGGATAATTGTAGGGCAAGGTGATGCCATAATGTGCCTCGTTGTTGACGCATTTGGGGTTTACTATGATCGTGGCCAAGTTTTGGGCACATCCATTGTCTTCTCTTTGTTAGTGTTGCGAGAATCTTTATGGATGAACCACTCAGGATGCCCATTCCGCAGGAGTTAGAAAAGCCAGCTCAGATTGCAAAGAAATTGGCAAAGCGTGTTCTGCAAGGCGGGTTTGAATAAATTGCGCACCAGGTTCGTATCCATGGTCAATGAGCCAAATACTAAATGTATAAACCTGTATGCATTCATGTAAGCTTGTGGTAAATGGGGGTAGAAACTAAACCCTGATTCATTGTCATGTTTGCATCCAAAAATGACTGCCACCATATTCATGATTTTTCAAGTTGGGATGCAAGTCATTACACTTGTCAATATTAGGAAATCGTGTTAATTTCCGTTGCAGAGGGGTCTTCCCTATAAGAATGCTATCACGCCAGGTTATTCTCAGTGATGAGATGAAGTGAAGGGGCAAAATGCACTCCCTCCGGAAGCAGAGGTTCAATGTGGCGAATGTGGCCATTGGTCTCAATCAAATTGCAGTGAGAATTATGAGCCTAGTTTTTTAATGTCACGTCTGCGATTTATGGACATTTTTAGAAACGTTGCAGACTTTGAAAAATGAAATGAAGCTTTTACGTCAGTACTCCCCATACTTGGGGCTTGGACGGTGCTGGCATAGTCAGACTTATGGAGCGTTGAAGTACTTTTAGTCCGGATGCCCTTCCTGCCGACTTCCAATGACACCTTCGGGGCTCGACCTCTGGACCAAAGGATCGCTAGGCCGAGCACTTAACCACTGTGCCACGGAGGCCACAATAAGACCACCGACTTCGTAGCTTTAACAAACTTTTTTTTCTACCCACATGCCAACCCTTATGCACGCTAGTGAAGATTGATCTTTTGGGCACTTACAAATTACTGAGATATGAATATATCTGTGTATAAATTTGTATTATATGTATGACTATGATGTCATAACTAGAGCGTTTCCAGCAATATGCCCCGCGTGCTGTAGCATGCCCTGAAAATGCCCTGAGCGGGTCAGAACAGTGCCGTTTCCTGTCTTATTTTAAAGCAGCAACGACATAGAACAGTGTCTTTCCTTTTCATACTCACAAGTAGAAAAGGCACACATCAGTGTTCATATTCAAAAAACAGGAGCGGCACAGAAGCCTCCTTAAAAAACGTAAAATCTCTGATTGAATAGCTAGTAGCAGCGCACCTAAGGCTTAGGTCGTTACGAATTCCAGCTATGAATACTGGCTGTTATACATCATGATTTGAAGGACGAATCTTTCCTTTGAGGGCATGGAAACTTGCGAACACCGCTAGTTATGTGATGTTATTCATCCAGACAGATGTTCCTCTTGACTACAAGGTTTCAAAGTTTTCCGTCTGCATTAATTGAACAAGAGCTGTGTAAAGAGCAGTGCAGCAGCATCAAAGTTTTACCTGTGAATTGACGGCAGATTAGAAATCAGCGAGTGTCACGGGAGTTGAACATCACTGATACGCTGCTGCTTACACCGTACTCGTCCGTAATCATCCACGTGAGGAACTGACTGAGGAAGAATCAATTAAAGTCTGTAACTTGTGATTGATGCGAATGAAAGGCACTTCCGTTGACTAAATCCTCATTTTCAGATGCAGATGGAAAATGATACAATTTTGCCTGAAATTATCATGGATGATTACCGGTATATAACAGCGGAAATTCCTGATCACTCGACGGATTAGGATCGATCTCAAATCGACTCACTGTTGTTATGAGACTTGTTTCACTACAAATTCCAGAATTTATCGACGAGTCGAAGTAACTTACATCTCTTTTGGAGCCGCGAGTTGAACTTTGAGCCGTTAAATGGCCTGAGTGAAGCCCTAGTAGAGAGAAGAGCAATTTCTTGATCTATTTTAAGCAAATGTGATCCACTTGCATCCAACTCAGAGCTGGACATGGTCAGTCCTGTGATTGTTAAGTAAATAGAAGAATTTCATCCAATATCAGATCAGCAGTTCACATCCCTTCCTGTAACAACACAACTCCCTCATGTAGTCTGCAGCCCGGACTAAGTTTGAGACACGCAGTGTAAGCATCTCAAATGATTCTCTAATGATCAGATGACTCTCGTGATGATAGAAATATGCAGTTTAATCTTTTGCTGACAGTACCTTAACAATAGATATCTTAAATGATTTCGAGGCCATATTTGGTGTCACATCTAAGTTACATGCAGGCCTCCCACCGCTTCTATTTCACCAGATGATGCAGATATTCGTTTAGCTGCCATTGTCTACATTCAGACATGTCTATTTCAAAAATGAGGCTTGCTGACACTCATAAGACTCAGATAATCACGTCATCTGTTCCAGGTGCTATAATATTTCGCATTGAAGTGTGCTTTAAACAGTTTCTCGCCAAAATAGTACGCCAATGAAAATTCTTGGATATTGACGAAAGAAAATTGGATCCTTTTGTTTAAAGGTGTACACGGCTCTCCCAGACGAGCCGCGAGCTGATGCTAATTGGGAATTTTTAAGCCGAGGCGAGCTTCAGAATGAAAAATTAACCTTTAATTAACGTCAGTACTCCATCACAGTCGTACTGTCATATTCCGAAGATTGAGTGGTATAATGGTTTCTGCCAAATTTCAATTACTATATTTTCGGGCAAGTCGAGGCGAGGAGCCGCGGCTCCAATCCTAACCGGAATGAAGCCTAACCCAGCCGTCAGCTGACTGTTTCAAGCCAGATTGGAGAACGAAGAGGCTAGCAGCATCCAGTTGATGTGGACTGGAATTAGATTGCTCTCGAAAGCAGAATAGAAGTTGCACTCAAATAGCTTTATCATGATCACCCAAAATCCGTGGCGCCGGAGACTATAGTTGAGACCGCGCACAGAGCTGCATAGGATCAGTTTTTGAAGCCGAGGGCGACACAGCATCAAACTGAGAAAAGAAGTTGACAATGACTTGAGCAGACTTCACTTGACTTGACTTCATCCAGAAGTTGAAACTGACTTAGTTATCTACAACATTTCCCGAATTTAGCTTTATTGTGCCTTAATTAATAATTACGCTGTTTCTCTGATTGAGACGCGATACTTTTTGTGTTTATTTTTTTCATGTTATCGACCAGAAGCTCTGCTAATTGAGCAGAAGTTTCTATCAAACAGATTTAATTTTTTTTTATTACGAAATAAAAACAAATTGTCCGTGCGTCGAAAGATAAATTAATTTCATTTCCTTTTATCAAGATTTAAGTTTCATGTTCAAATACATTCATTTTCTTTGTATTTTGAGTTCGGTTTAAATCAGGGCCATGTGCGTCTATATTGCATTTCTTTCAATTGACTGACTGACAGCCATTTAGAAGCATGACATGCATGAGGCTCTATACTTCTTTACGTCCACTGATCAAAGTCAATCTATCGCTGTGGGCTGAGGTTTTCCTTTGTCAAGACACTGGTCGCATCGAATCACAAACGTACATGTTGTCTTTAAAACACAAAGAATTCAGTAAATTCTAGAATTTTCATAGCTGACAGAAGAAGTTAGCTTTGAAAATACCTGCTCCTATTCGCCTTTATCTGTAGGTCCGATGTATGCGGAGCCCGTACTCAGCGTAGTTCTAATTTACACTACCCCTTGTTTGAACAACTTTAAATGAGGCAATGCTTCATCATTACTCTAGATTAACCTGTGTTTGAATCCAATTGAAACGGCATGCGCTCTGTATTACTTCGGATCACCGTTGTGGACTGTTTCTGCTACACGTTATTTGCCAGTGCTTATTAAATACCTTCGATTAGAAATTGCTGTAAATCACTGCTCTTTTGTCTTCAGATTCCCTAGTGATCTGATGTGCAATGCATCGAAGTACCTGGATGGTTTTTCATTGATAATCTGATAGTTTAGAGTTGTATCATCGAAGCAGCAAACATCTGATCGTTCACTTTTCAAGCATTTGATTCTACCACAACTATGATACTGTGTCCTCGACGCTTTGCTCGTTAACAGGAAAGTTGCGGTGAACTATACGAGTAGAGGAACTGTGTTGGAGATATGTTTAGACGATATCCCCGAATGCATGAGAAATTTTGAGTTATGTGCGTATTTTTAGTAGGTCGGTGCTCTTTTGTCTCCTGCTCTCTCCACGCGCAGAAGCGGTAGTTGAAAAGATGAAAGTTTGTGAATATTAAAAAGAAACTACAATTCGCGGAAGTCTAACTTGATGGTTTTGGGAAAGGTAGTGAGTAGTAATTTAGTGTATTGTCCACATGAATGCAGGTTGATTGGTTCGAGATGTGTAGATCAATTGGACTTGCCAGAGCTCGTCAACATGTCGCCCGTCAACCTGCACCGTGAGCTGTGTGTGTAGTTGGCAAATTCAGTTCATAATTCAGCCAAACAGCGTATAACTGTTCAAAATGAGAGTTTCCCACGAAAACAGAAAGACTTATGAGGTTTGTTGCACTGTATGATGATTGTGGAGTGCCTAAGTTCGAGGAGATGCTCTCTTCACGGCAATAAAGTCAACACAGAAGTGCAATACTTTCATTTCTTCACGAAGCTGTGTGATATGTGAAGAACTGAAGTTTCATTCAACTTGTGTTGATAACTTGTCTTCTCACATCAGATGCAAAACTTCAGACACTTATCACTCAGTTTGAAATTGACTGACTAAGCCTGTTGTCGAATGACGATTTTACAGGTTGTCCACGGCCTTAAATGACATTGAATTAAAGAAAACGTAGCCAATCTTGATATTCTTTCACGGTGCCATTCTGCGCCGTTTCTGCTGATGAAAATGGGAAGAAACGCAGACCTGCCAACTGTCCCGGATTTTGGAACTGTTCCAGATGTCCCGGAAAAGTTAAAATGCTGTTCCGGATTTTGAATTTATTAACCTAAGATGAATTCTAGATCGTTTAAGAACGCATATTTCAAAAATTTGCTCTGCGCGCGCAATCCTAAGATAAGGAAACATGCATGATGATGAAGTTTGCGGATTTCTTAGTGGCATTGTCTTTTCACGCTGATGTCTTTTATTAATCATTATGTAGCCCGGATGTATTTCCTTCTATTGAGTTTAAAAAGGTAGTAAGTGTTTTCCAAATTTGCATTCCAGTTTTTGAGACGAATGCTGTTAACAAGGTGGGATGTATCTTATGATCTTGCTTTCAGACTGATCTTTCTGTTGAAGAGACTTCAGACCATACTGTTGACTTGTAAACGTCGATTATGCATAGTCATGCTTACAATATTTGTCAATATTTATCAATATATCAATATTTTTGACTGACAGGATGAGGGAGTCATGAATCAGCACACACTGCGATCGTAGCAATTGAATGGAGATGACTTAACTTAATGACACCGTTTCTATAAAAAATAATGAAAATTAAGGATTAAAATTAGGATGCGTCCTATACGCAGGCACACAGTCTTTCCATCGCTTTTGGGGTCAAATATCCACTGCGTCCTATACGCGGGTAGTTACGCTAATAAAATTTGTCCCGGATTTTCATGTTTCAAGGTTGGCAGGTCTGGAAACGGTTCTTTTCTGTACCGTTCCTGCTTTTAAAAATGGCAAGAAACGGTTCTTTTCTGTACCGTTTCTACTCTTGATTATGGCAAGAATATATTTCCGATGTTCTGCGAAAGACAATGTAGTGGTGTGTGCACATTATATATGAAGACGAGATAACTTAGCGAAGAGATATTTCAGCTTGAGGTCGAAAGCAAAAGACCAAAAATGACATGGTCGCAAGTCATATCCAATGATGTTCGAGTCCAGCAATGGTCTACTATCGACATCCATCTGAAAGAACGGGAAACAGAAAATAGGCTAGTTATATTGGTCAAGATTAACTTTTCCAATGATTATTAATTGAACTGTTGCTGTCGGTTTTATTTCATCGAAAATTTAAGATTATCAAGTTATTTTCCGCCGATTCAGATGTATGTATGATGACTTACGCTTAGTGGCAACAGTGCACCCACTGTTCACATTGAACTGAATGAGTCATTGTGGCACCTAACGAAGATGAGAAACAGAGCTCGCGGGTATAATACGTGTAGATGGAATTGTATTCTTTGAGAAAATTCATCAATTGTCAAACATTTTCTCTGCAGGGCAATTTCGGCGACGTATCTGAGAGGAAGGCTCTTCGAAAGCGCCTGAAATGCAAGAGCTTTCAATGGTACCTCGATAATATCTACCCAAATCTATTCATTCCTTCCAAAGCTATCAATGCTGGTGAAGTAAGTACTTTGTATAATTGTGTTGTGCATTGATTCAGCAATCGAATCGAGTTGTGATGAATGAATGAATGAATGATAAACAAAAATCATGGGAATTATGTCGCAATGTTCCACAACCTTTGATTTGTATAAGAAATAAGGATTTAAATCATCATTTTCATGACTACTGAGTTCTACCTGCTTCATCTTATCAGAAAGGATCAAAGAAAAGCATTTTCGCTAGTCCGGCAGCCTGAACGAGTTTCTGCAGGGAACAAGGCAGAAAATGAGACTTTCAGAGAATGATGCGCACCCTATGCTTTCTACGAATCTTCGCGTCTGCCGAGCTCTAGTTAGTTTCTCCTCTTGTCAGATAGGATCAAAGAAAGACACATGTTTTTGAAAGATGTTTTCACACATATAATCAAAAAAAATCCAATGGGAGTTTTTCGCAAAAATGAAATTTTCAATGTTTTCTCTTCAACGGAAAATAGCACTAAGTCTAGAGCCATAATTTTCGGCATGATAAGTCCTTCTTATAAAATGAAGTCTGTTTGAATTCGTGGTCATGCCGTGTCGTATTAAAGCAGTGCAGTCGCATTCGTGTTTCGCCTGGAGACCTCGTGTCGAGTTGAGGGAAATATTTCGACGATTACAGACCTCTAGTTCACATGCACCATTCAAATGACTAATGCAGTAATACCTCCAGATTGATTTATGATAAGCGGATCATCCTGAAACTGAAGCAACCAAAATTCTAAAGTGAGGCTACAAAAAGCTGTTTAGCATGTATCTATGCTATATAGATGTAGGTGCAGTATATCACACACCTGGTTGGAAGCCGTTTAAGAAATGAAAAAAGTGCAGCAGTAGAGAGCAGTGAAGCTGTCTGGTGGTAGCATAACGGATCTATGATCATTGATTTCTTTCAATCCTGGATTGAAAGAAAATTTCTCAAAACTTAAAATTGGTGATTGAAGGATATATCTATGATTACAGGATGGATAGCGCTCATATCTATAGCTTCAAAGATTAACATTTTCAAATACCAGTAATCAAACATATTTGAAATATATCATTACTTTTGTCTGCACATTTTCGCTGCCCAAACATTGTTCGTTCAAATGTTCATTTACATGGCCACACAGAATAGGCCTGCCAATTATGAAAGCTCGATATCTATGAGTTTCTGGCCAGGAGGGCATGGAAGGTTTTAAGGATATAAATTGTTAGATTCCTCTGAGCAGGTATGTAAAATACTTATTATTTCCTATGGCTGCACTTTTTTTATATTGCCCACAATCCAATCAAATGTCGATTTCTGTAGTAAAATACATTATAATACATTATAATACAGTATAATATAGAATGCATGCATGTATTATGAAATTTTGATGTCTATGATTATCTGGCAAGAAGGGCATAACAGCCTCTTAAGGTATACATTTTCAAGTACCTAAGCAGGCGTAGCTAATGTGTATAGTTACTTATGGCTGCACTTTTTCACAATGCCCACACAATCCAATCAAATATTGATTTCTGGAGAAAAACAGAATACTTTCTATGAAAATTCTATATCTATGATTTTCTGGCAAGAAGGGCATAGAAGATTTTAAAGATATATATTTTCGAACACCACTAGGAAAGCAGTGTCGAACCATACCATTACTTTTGGCTTCAATTTTTCATTTCTTAAACGGCTTCCCGCCGGATGTGATCGGTGGTCTCATTATGAATTGCGGCTCTCTCGTATAGAAGGTTCTGATCATCCACGCAAGACATCTAAGTGTAGAGACCGGCTAATTATGAGACTTGTACATGTATAAGTTGTGTCTGTCTTTAACAGAAATGGCTGCGGTTTTCGATTCTTCAATATCCAAGTCAGCGATTCCACGAAGGTTGATGGAATAAGGATTGAAAAGCCGTTAGCGGTCATCTCAAGTTGAAGCATCCTATCAATATTGAAGTTCGATAAGATGGGCGATGAGTCATTGCAATAGGCGACGTCAATGGATTCGCATTGTCTGGACATATTCAGTTTCAGTTCCTGCGATAGATGATAGCGGCCGATTGATATTTTGGGCTAAATCTGAGCAGTAAATTCCGCGACATTCTCTCCATTAATTGGTCAGCAACTCATCAATAATTTGATAGAGAATCAATCCCGGGACTAGTCGGTGATGTTATCCACCTTCAGTGTAGGATCACAAACTATTACATCGCGGACTAGGTTAACAATTTATTTTGTCAATTCTATTTTTCGTCAATATCTTCCGTGGCAATTACATGTTAATAGTATTAGTTCATTTACACAAGACTATCAGACACATCAGCACTGAACCTGTTTACCTAATCAGGGTTAGAAATACATCAACTTGAAACAAATAGGCGGATGATCCAATTTTCATGAAACGCTCTGTCTATCTACCAGATCGACTGTAATGGGTGTCTTGCCTATTGATTGCAGCAATTTTTTCATCTGTTATCGGTCACTTCGATTTTATGATCTCTTTCAGATTCGCAGTAAAAACAAGCCGTTTTGCGTGGATTCACCTGCAGTTAATACAAAGCATGACACGGTGAAAGCCTGGCCGTGTCATAATCAAGGAGGCAATCAGGTAAATGATGACCTTTTCTGGAAAATTATTCCACATAGAATGTACATTCTTTTTAACGTTGTCTTCAATAATAGTCGTTCATTTCTGTTCTTAGTGGTCGTCGAACCAGGTAAAATTCTTACTTTAGACGTTACTTGTTTGCTTCAGTCGAAGATTCTTCGTTCTGTGTCGCGACGCTGACATTTTACTATTTTTTGTTCCTATTCACTGCATGTCTGATTATAGAAGACGCAGCAGTATTGTCTAGCACTAATGACAGTTTTCGCGCTGTTGGTGATGGATGTAAGAAACACAGCAATTCAGTTTCAAACATGAAGTTAGCAAATCGATTTACATGTGAAGGATCTTTTAATATTGGAATGGAAACTGACAGGCGGGAAATATATTGGATGCGCGCACTGACAATGAAATTTCAGATAGTCACACTTTATTAATGAAATTAGAAGATTTAATCTTCAATTGTCATTTGTGCTGTTTCGAGGGTGTTGTGGGCATAAACTGATATCATTCCCTCCTAATTTCAATATTGTTTTGGAGAAGTCGATATTACAACTGCTTCAAGATTCTCGACGTGTCTGAAGTTTGCGGAACTGAACCACTTTTATGTATCTATAAATTTGAATTTTTCAAAAACGACTGCGAATGTGTGGAATCTGAGCTCAGATTCATCATAAGCGAATTGTTTCGAATAGAATCAACCTGAAAATGGTTACGTTGGGTAGTTCCGCTAACTTCACACACGTACATGGATATGTTGCGATACAACCGTTTTTAACTGCATTGTTGTGAAAAATGAAATCTATATTTATAATCAGCACAACAAAGTGGATCAGGCAGTTTTTTTCATGTAAAAGGCGTTTTATTTCTTATTTCGATACACAATCCACAATTCTTAACACAATGTAATCCCTTCTGTGTATGTATAATTGCGTTTGAAAGATCAGATCTTTTTACAAATGAACTTTCGCAATACTGCTAGAGAGGGAACAGTTTGCTCGATAACAACTAGTACGTATATTACAATTACAGTGATAATCGAATCCACCGTGGCATAATTTACGTGGAATTGCGGTGCTATTGCTGATTATCATCAGCGTTACCATGGCAAGATTACTAAACTTGTGAAGTTAGCGGAATCACCCAGCGGAACTAGAATTACTTAAACTAGAATTCCTCATTTGTGGAATCTCAGCCCAGATTCATGATCAGAACGCTGAAATTGATAAGATAACAGTTGTTTCGAATAGAATCACGCTGTAATAAAAAATGGCTCCGATGGGTAGCTCCGCTAACTTCACACACGTGTGTGATGATGATGAATGGTTTGACATTCACTACTCCACCTTACTGGGGGCTTGGACGGTACTGACGTAGTCAGACTCTCATCTATAGAATTGTGATCTTTTAGTTCGGATGCCCTTCCTGCCGACTTCCAATGACACTTTCCGGGCTCGACCTCTAGACAAGAAGATCGCTATGCCAAGCACTTAACCACTCTGCCACGGACACCACGACACGTGCATGAATATGTTGCGATTACCATTTTAACTACATTGTTTTGAAAACTGAAGCATAGATTTGTAATCAGCACAACAAAGTGGATCAGGTAGTTACAAAATAAAACTGATTTACTGCGCTTATCAGCGAAACTAAGAAGTTGGTTCCGCTAACTTCATAACGGAACCACTTGAATGTGTAGACTTGAATTTCTCAAACACGACTTCAAATTTGTGGAATATGTGATCCCAGAGTCGTAATCAGGAGGCTGAAATTGATAAAGCAGACGTTTTTGGAATAGAATTTCGCTGTAATAGATAACGGCTCCGTTGACTTCACCCAAGTAGGATGTCGCATCCCCTGAAAACTCTTCTATATTGCTGAATATGGACATGTCCTTAAAGCGCTAAATTTTTTGTCACTAGTTCTAAGATCAGTAGGTTTACAATCAAAATGGTATGACTGAGGATTACCCCGAATACTTTCTTACGCGATTCAAAAGTGATAGAGGAAACACCTCTCGACTCCATTTTATGTACTTAGCATGCTAGAATTTAACCGTGAAGCCAAACTAAGATGTCCAGAAAATGACTCCTGTAAAACCCCTCCTGTAAGTATGATTCAAGTCATTGTAGTGCGTCTCAAGTGCATGTACGCTCCATAGGACCATGAGTGTCAGTGTGACTTAGAAACTCGACTTTTTCCAGTCATTATGTTGCGCATTTTTATATAGTTTCATCCCTAGCTCAGCAAGGTATCACGAATGAAGCTAAGGGTTGCTAAATGAAAGGGAGGAAATAAGTTAGAATATTTTGTGAATTAAAAGACATCCTGACTAAAAGTAGGGAGCGTCCTTAATTATCTTCTATACAGTCACTATCGTTCAATACCGTGTTGGGGGGGGGGGGAGGTGATGGTAAAGCTTCACAATGACAGTAGACTAACAGTACGCACTATGCGTAATTCTGGGGATTCTCGTGCAGGCGTTGAATCAAATTTCAGGATTAGTGACCGATTTTGAAATCTCTGACGACACCCATCTTATTGGAAAACACTGGGTCAATGTTAAGCATCCACAAGTTCTAGCCTGGATCATTCAAGATTATGCTGTCTAATGCTCAAGTTTTGTATTTTATGATATAGATCCTAGGTTATTACCCTATTTTCTATCTACATATTTGGACAGTGGTCTCCGTGGCACAATGGTTAAGTGCCTGGCCTAGCGATCTTCTGGTCTAGAGGCCGAGCCCCGAAAGGGTCATTGGAAGTCGACAGGAAGAGCATCCGAACTAAATGATCACAGCGCTCCAGATTTAAGTCTATGTCAGCACCGTCCAAGCCCCCAGTTAAGTGGAGTAGTGACTTTAAACTGGTCATATATATCATCATATACATGTATATTTACTAGCAATAACTAATAATCCGACTTTTCGATTTGTATCAGATAATGGGTCTGGAATGGACAACATCTGCTTATCGATTGTAATTTCAGCTGCTCGGGTAGGCACCGATCGATTTCAATGTTGTTAGATCTCGAAGGGAAACAAATGACTGAAACTGACATATCAAAGTAATTTTGTATTTAAAAAGAAATATTAAAGCCACAAATCTTTGTGAAGTACGCTGAAAAAGTACCGGTACATAACCATTATCAACCACAGGAAGCCGCCATCGTTTAGGTAGAATTGTCAACGTACGCCCACGATGTAGTATTGTTTGCAATGTACATGTCCGTTCTAGTCCTTTATTATTGTAGTGTCGGATTTCTGTGGTAATTAATAGCTATGGATTTGAAAGGAAATGATGATATTATTCCTTATTGTTGTCATGATGTATCCTGGATAGTAACATAATAGTAATTCCAAGAAGTCAATAAAGGTTGTCAAGGGTTATCTCCCTCACGTTTTCAAATTTGTCAAAGTATTTAACAATAAAGGAACAAAATTCACTAAATCGAGACTTTATGAATCATTTTTTCAAATGGATTAGATGCACCGTTTTCAGAGAAAGCATGAGTGTCGTATACTACTGTAGAGGTTGTGAGTAATAGTATTAAGAGAGATCTAAATATGCTTTTATCAAAAACTACTTCGTCAAATAATTCTATGAATATGTATGAATGATTTTAATCAGGGGGATTAGCTGGATTTAGTGTATATGGGTGCAATTCGCAGATCTTGTACAGTATATCACCATCAACAAAATGCTCTGATCAGTCAAACTGATTTATTATCATTCATTAATTAAAGGATTCATGATTTTATACAGTGTTGAAATGAAAATATCATTTATGTTGTTCGGCGCTTCGTCCGTTCTTTATAGAGCAATACACGGAACTGCATCGTGGCTGCAGGAAATCGCGGTCTGACAAAAGCTCACAACGACTGACCGTGACACATTGCATAGACGGATTTATAGATTATTAATTATTCTATTTTATTGTCACTGATTTATTATCCAGCAGTCAGAGTAGGAATTGAGCTGGTGTGTGTCGTAGCTCTTTGAAGCCGATTATTTCTTGATGTTCTACCTATTTGACCCGAGATGAAGCTTCAGATTTATGGGAAAATGTTGATCAATTTTGGCAACAAAAGTTAACCACTGTCTTATTGTTGGAAATATCTTTCCAAATTTACCGAATTAGAGTAATGTTTACAGTGAATTTCCCATGTGGCCTCGGTCAGTCGCTTCAGTGAAAGATAGAGTGCATCCATTTAAATCTATGATACAATTGAATTACTGACCCCTGCGCAATTGTTGCTCACATCAATTAATTGATGTGATCACTTATTCTATTGACAAGTTCATGCATGGCTTTCGTGTGTGTAATGGCGCAGTGCAGCCATGCAAACAAACACATATGTGTGTGAACATATCTTCACACTGATGGTGAAAATTTTGCTTAACTTCATCGTGGTTAATGGCATGGATTCGAATTATTTCTATATTTCACATTGTGAATTTACCACGTGGGCTCTACATCAGTGATCTAAATACGTTGTGAATCTAAATTATTCGAAAGAATGTGCATTCATTCACGTGCATGTACACAACCTAAGAAAACATGTACATAGTGATGGAAAGATTGAAAGTTAATTTCTCTGAGATTTAAATGAGTTTTGGAATTTAATTCGAAATCGTAGGCGAATGTTTCAATTTTCAATGTGAATTTAATCTTCTTAAATTTCAAATAGTAATTTTGATTGAAACAAATGCAATTAGTATGTTGGCCAAAAATATTCCTCCACCCGAAAAGGTTATTTTCCCTCTAAGTTTAGGGGCCTTTTGCGCTACGTAGCGGAATTTCAGAATTTGATCTTAAGACATTTGATCTACGCATGTAGCTCCAGGGATGGTCAATGGGATGTAACCCATAAAAGCCCCATGGATCGATCGGTCCCCTTTGGCAGAGGCTTTTTCAACATCAACTCAAATATCAATGTTTAAGATAGATTTTGAGTGTATTTTGACATTTTGAACCTTATAAAGCAACGGTCTTGCAAACTTGTCAATCGAAGCAACTAGCATCATGCTAGGATATTTACCCCCGAATACCGAAGTCTATCTTAGGATCCGCCAAACGCAACCGATCGGCACAAAGTATAATCTGTGAGTTAATGAAGATGTATCCTATCTGCAAGCCAAATTTCATTCGAATAACACAGTTTGTCCATTATTAAAGGCGATGGCATAAATGTGACCAAGTGCACATTCATCAGTTTTAGCAGGAAAATTTGTAATGTCAGGCGACGTGTCAAGTCATTTGAAAGTAGAGAATGGCAAGTTCATGATAACTTTATTAGGTGTTCAGTTCGCATTCAGAAATGATCCCCTCCCGTTCATTTCATGTTCACCGTTCCTTTTCCGTTCACTTTCCATTCATTTCAAAAGTAACTTTGAGCATTAAATATGATTTTGTGGCTTTCAGGCTTCTTCTTTGTAAGCTGTCATGCATTTTCAGTGTGAGCTGTTACAACTTAGAATATCACAATAATTGGAGAATGCCTTAACGGTGCCATTTTTTATCCTCATTGACCTAATGGCAACTGTATGAAGGACTACTTCCGTAAATCGTTAGTGCATGGCAGACAGTCACATCAATCTTCCAGCAGGCCTACCGATATTGGCGCAAAAAGTTATTTAAAATTGAATTGTCACTATTGTACTCATGGGATCTGTGCATGCACGGTATGACGGAGTCTCAAATTTGCCGCTGTTATCAACGTACTTGTAATTAAACAGTAAGCCTCCCCTCCTGATCACCTTGCGTCCAACCGTGAAAAAGAAGGTGGTAATTTGATCCCCTTACATGTGCATTGGTCATGCATATAGGCCACTTCCATATTTACACCCTTTTCATGTTTCCCATAGGTGGCCCACTGGCTTCACTGTATATTGTGTTTTCCTATATACAGTGTCCGTTTGAGTAGGAGTCACAGACCTCAAATTTAGACATTCTGGTTAATTAGAGAATTTTATTTGAGCTAATTTAATTATTTACTGTTTAGAATAGACGAGTGATGATACATACATGCAGGTCTATCCTAAGGGTTGGGAAATGGTTTTCAAAATGAACACCACCAATGCGGTTGTCGAATGCATTCGGCATCTAATCAGGAATACCTATTGAGGATTATCATCTGATTTGGGAAGAATAGTAAATCTCTTCTCTCTGTTTCCAATGCTCGTTCTGCAGGGAATTATGATGTATCATTCGTCTCCAAATACATTCATGAATTCAAATTTGTGGCTAATTGAGTATAAAAATGCACTGTTAAGGAATTTTGATATTCTGTGGTCACCACGGGTCATCAAAAATTAATGAATCTCAATTGATTGATGTCAATTAATTGATTGCGCTGAATTTCATTTATCAATCGTATTTTAGTTGACTTTGCTGTTAGGAAGGAAATATCTTCGTGTTGTTGTAACTTAAAGCTTACCTTGCGACTTTGGCCTTTGAGGGGTCCATCAGGCAATTCTCCCTTATTTTCCAAGGAATTGGCAGAAGATTCCACTTCAGAGTACGTTGCCATAAACTTCAAGACGCGAGTCTTCATCTGAAACAAGAAACAGACAAAAATATAATTCACTATAACTTTGAAAAGTGAGGATCTTTTGACCAGTCTGTTGGTTGGAGAGGTTCCATGTCCTGATGTTAGGGAAATAATCATCTTTCGTGCGCCAGGACTTCGTTGGTCACCGACCGAACATAATCATGCGAAATAATGATTCATGATTTCATACCAACGAAAGTACCCGCACATGAAAAAACGGTTTCCCGTAGCATCAGGATATGGGATCCCTCCAACCAAATGTCTTAATAATTATATTTGATACTATTCCAAAAATTCCGCATTATTTAAGAGGGGCTCGCAATTCATTGCAAGATAGTACCGGGATGGAGACCAGGGGCCGTATGCTAGAACAACCCCTAACTTAGAATTTGCCTAGTTAGGGGAAAAATCATAAGTGGTATGCTTGAACGTCATCCCTAAGTCACTTAGGAGAAAAATCCTAGGGGATCGCTGGGGTTAGTTAGGGTTAGGGGGTGTTGGTATGCTGAAACAAAGTTAGGAAAAAAATCCTAGGAGTTAAATCACAAAATCTTGACGAAATCTAGGAGAACTTAGACCCGCCCCTAAGTCAGGAAATATATATCAATTCCTCAACAAATTTTCTGCATGGACTAAATCAGTTAAACCTATTTAATAGTGGTTTAGATTCACTTTTATTTAACAGGTATATAGTGCCTATGTTCATTTCCTAGCAATTTTTTGACGCTTTACCCTGTATGCGAAGGTTTTGATTACGATGACATTCACTATCTGTCAGATAATTATTGTAGGCTATCAACGACTAATATAATATTGTAGCTCGACGACTTCCAACTCCTGAAGAAATCGTGCTGAAGAAAGAAACAAAGAAGATCAGAAATATGACCATTACGCAGGAACAGGGGTCATCAAAAATTAATTGAACCTCAATTAATTGATGTCAATTAACTGATTGCGCTGAATTTCATTTATCAATTAATTTATTGTATTCAACTCAATATCAATTAATTGATTGTTTTCAATTCCAATTATCAATTAATTGATTGCTGTATGTCCCAATATCAATTGATTGATTGATTCATAATCAATTAATTGGTTCAATTATTTTATCAAGTTTCACTCCATTGTAATATATAGCATAGCATTACAATTCAACTAAGATTTTCGCTTCTGCCTGCGCATCCACTATACAAAATTCATTCTGCTGACTCAATCTGACACCTCTCAACTCTCTGATCTACTGTATATTCTTCAACATGATTGCCCCTACTTGTCAAGCTTCGAAAGTCATTATCCATGGTATTTGAAATTATGTTGATAAAGTAGCCTAGTATTAAGCTGAGAGTTCATAAAACGATGATAATTATTGAAATCTGAATCAGTAAAATCAGTGAACATCAAAACTATGGGGATGCACAATGATCATACAATATTAATACCGGTATTTTAGCTGATTGAATCGAGTTCCAATATGAATACAATTATTC
The DNA here is from genome assembly GCA_907163375.1 of Prostheceraeus crozeri. NCBI lineage: Eukaryota > Metazoa > Platyhelminthes > Polycladida > Euryleptidae > Prostheceraeus > Prostheceraeus crozeri. The sequence continues at coordinate 1,051,695 of CAJQUW010009290.1, forward strand.
TAGGCTAACTCTATTTTACAAATGCATGTTTTTCCATTGACTAATTAACAATTATCGATCAGTTAATTGATAAATTCAGTTATCAATTAGTTGATTGGGCACATTTCAGCATCAATTAATTAATTGTCTGTAATTCCAATTACCAATTAATTGATTGCCCAGGAGTCCAATGCCAATTAATTGATTGGTCAAACTTTCAATTAAAATTAATTGATTGGTAAAAATATCGATTGCAATTAATTGATTGGACTGAGCAATTTAATTGCAATCAATTTTTGATGACCCCTGGTGGTCACGTTGTCCTGCCAGAAGGTCATTTAATCTTTATCCAACCCTCATTTGCCTCTTCTTCGCAGTTTTGGATGATGAGCGAGGGTGGAGAGATTCGTCGTGATGATGTGTGTTTGGACTATGATGGACGTTCCAAAGTGATCACGTACGGCTGTCACGGTTTGAAAGGCAATCAACATTGGGAATACGATAAGGTGAGTATTCGTCGACAATAATCTCCGCCACTGCGCACGCTTTATCGGAGAATTAAAGTTCATCTCTCGCGTTCATTAACTGGCGCCAAGCTCTCAACATGTTTTTCTATTGTGAATAGTGGGAATTACAAAAGTGCAGAGAGGGACACTGCAACTTTAATAAATGCAATCCTGCACCAGTAGCTTGGACTGAATCAAATTGTATGTTCCAAAGAACCGAAAACGGTACTTATGGGTTATCTCCCCCACGTTTTCAAATTTGTCTAAAAGCTGTAGAAATAAATCAATCGTCACAAAACTTTGAACACACGGAAGTGAGGATATTTTCTAGCCACATGTCAGATTTTGGGCAGATCGGACAAGTACTTTTTGAATTAGGAGCGACAACTTGAAGTGCAGCGATACCGGCAGCTTGATGTGACTTGTCAGCGACCTCATCGTCTGAGCAGAAGGCACTTTAGGTCAACAAAGTCATTTCCCGACAACTCGTGAAGTGATAATGACCAGGACATATGCCTTACAATAATATGCTTCTGAAAAAGGTGTGGCAAGGTAGTGGTCGTGAGAAGATTTCAAATAGCAGTGGATGAGACGAAGAGGGAGAGAGAACAATGCACACACGAGTAGCAATGATGCGTCGAACAGACGAAGTCAGATCAAACTGTTGACATCGCTACACTTCACGTCATCGCCTCTAATGCAAGACGTACGTGTCTGATCTGCATAAAATTTTGTATGTAGGTAGAAAATGTGCTAAAGTACGTGTACTCCAAGTTTGGTGACGATTGATTCATTTTTGCAGATTTTAGACAAATTTGAAAACCTGGGTGGTTGACCCATAAGTACCCCGAAAACTGCATTGTTGATGACTCTCAAAAAGTTTATAAGCTTGATAAACATCCATGGCAGCAGGGCACTCAAATCCCAGACCTTCCTGGATTCCTGCATTCGGGATTGACTCCTATAAGCCTACGAGTTATGAGTTGTACTAGTACCAGACTCAACAACAAAGACACGGGATTTTGAGATCAGGATTAGCTCCTGTAATAAGCTTGCGAGTTAGTCATGAATCATAAACTATGAAAAGAAATAATCCAAAGTAAGCTAAACTTATGTACAAAATTCAAGTTCTAAGACTCATACATGTAAAATATATTGGGAAATACATATGGGGCGGCACATAGAAATATGATCACATAAAGATGGATTGCAAGATCATAGATCCGAAAAAGCGCTCTACCAGGGGCTGGGAAAAATTAATTTATTGGAAATTAAAGCAATTAATTGTTTTATGAACCATCTTCAATTCGATTAATTCATTGGATCGGTTGCTCAATTAACATACTGATGCAGGAAATGTATGCATGTGAAAATGCATTTCCAGTTCCAACAGGTAAATTCTATTTCTGCAAGTGTTTTAATGCACCCTCGTACACCGAAGTGCTATGGTAATAGCTTTCTAAGTATTTATCAATCACATGCAATCATTTTGTGGAAAGATCTTCCTAGATTTGGTAAATGATAAGAAGTAATTGCAATTAATTGACGATTGCTCATGTGATCCAATTAAACTAATTGATTGTTAGCAAAAGATGACACCAATTAAATTGCAATTTTTTTTCCAATCCCAAGCTACAAATAGCTGATTGTCTTCAATTTTCAAGGGGTTTAAATCAGTTTACGATTGATGACTTCAAAATCTCTCCGTGTTGAGATTTAAAGTTACAGCCATTCAATCAGACGAATATCTTACCTTGTCAAAAATAATTAACTAATCTGATTCACATTTCATAATTTCAGTTTCCTATGAATACCAGAGCCTTCGGAATTCGGTGATTCCTATTAAGCTCAATTTCTAATGCGAATGATAACGTCTGCAGTAAAGAAGTTTGGCCCGCTGGGAGAGCTGATGTATAGTATTTTTCTCAATTTATTTGATCATTGATCCACATCTCACCTCATAGATGACTTTAGAATCAGAATAGAGCGGGCCTTATATTGACCAATATTGACTGAGAGCATGATTTTGCCCTCTATCTAAATTTCGAAGGCTGTCGTAAGTTGACTGTGAAACATCATGTCAATCCATGAAGCATCGCAAAAAGATAATAACATGTACCAACCGCAAGGATCTTCAGATCATAATGTCTGAGAGATGTCGGCAGAAGGGGATGTTAAGAAGATCTCAATGATGGCATGATAAAGTCTGCGCTCTCAATTCAACCGGAACCGCTTTGTCTTCCTTATTCTAGCCAACAGCGTCAGCTATCGAGCCTGGCACTCAGTTAAAAGGACACACCGCAACACTTCTCGCCATTTCTTGCGTGTTCTCAATATGTCGACCCTATTAAGTCCTCTTCCGTTAGACAATGAAAAGCATTGAATCGTAAATGTTGAATAGCGACCTTGCATGCTGTTCTCGAGCGATGCTCCATTTTCAACCGAAATCGCTCATAAGTTAAAGTGACTTTCGGTGTAAAACGAAGAAAGTTGTCAAAAGGTGGGTGATGTTCTTCTGACCTTAAATGCGTCGTTAAATGAATAAGCAAGATGTTGCTACTACGCATGTCTTCAGAGTGTTAATTGGATTTGATTTCACTTGTGAGTCACTCATCTGTACCTGATATTCCATTCAGTATGACTGTGATCCGACAGGTGGCAGGATAGCTCAGTTGGTTAAGGGCCGCGTTTCGGTGTGGTGGTGCAGAAGGTGCAGGGTTCCTATCTGACTCGAGAGGTACCGCTGTCCCTAGCAGCCCAAACCTGATGAGATTTACGAGTGTGCGAAGACAGCCCCATCCTTGTGCCTTAGGTAGAGTAGGGATAAGTCTTGAAAAATCTCCAATCTCAACAGCTCCGTGAGTCTTCATCAGGCTGATGTCTTAGCATATTATTCAGACATTATGCAAAGGGCATGGGCGACCCGTGACATTCAGGAATCACACGATTGAGTCCGTCACGAGATTAATTGAGCAGAATCGTTTAACTGCTCCCGCCACTTGTTGTGGATGGGAGGACCATTTCTTGAATTAGAAGCAAATCAAAAAGCAAAGTTCTTTCCCGAAAAATCGGTGCCACTGAAGGTAATATCAAAGTATAAAATACTGTATGGTCAATATTGTCCACAATGTGGGTGGGAGGATGCAGACTTGGTCAATATTGTCCACAATGTGGGTGGGAGGATGCAGACTTGGTCAATATTGTCCACAATGTGGTTGGGAGGATGCAGACTTGGTCAATATTGTCCACAATGTGGGTGGGAGGATGCAGACTTGGTCATTATTGTCCACAATGTGGTTGGGACGATGCAGACTTGGTCATTATTGACAGTTAATCGGACTGAAAAGTTGATCGCTATTTAATGTTCAGATTTTGTCACCTAATACAATTTTTTGCAGATAAGTTTTCGAAAGTTTTATCTGAAAAATTTCTCTTTCAGAAACAACACATTCGCCACGCAGTTCATGATATGTGCATGGAGATAACACCCGATGGCAAGAACATTTTCATGGCAGCTTGTACTGACACTAATCGACAAGAATGGATCTTTCCCGTCAATAGGGACCCTCTTTCACCTAATCACAGACAAATTGCTTCCTGATCGATTCAAATTGTTCACAGTTCTTCGTCCTCAAATTCTGATACCGTTTGTGCCAAGCCAACCTTTCTCATTGTTGTTTGTTTATTCCTGTTTTGTAAATACCAGAACCGCGAATGACTATCCGTCCTATCGTAATGGTGTGAGGGTCACATCTGCTGAAATTAAGAAATATCTGTCGATGATCACTCAAATTCATCAACAGTATCGGATAAGATTTAGTGAGAAAATAGGCATCAAACAATTGATGACCTGCCTAGATGTGAAAATCAAAGCTACAATTTAGATTAGGAACTGTTGCCAGCGCATGTTCGCAGGATGCCAGTATTTCTATTTGGTATCAAATAACAAAGCATAACTCAAAGATTTGATATTGTCTATCCCTGCATTTCATGATGACAATGGACATAACAACATTTGATTTCTCGTTTTGTCCTCGTCTAGCAGTAGGAACCATTTCTTCTTGGATTTAAGGGATATACAACTTCTAATGTTCTGGGTAAAGCCTGCTTCTGATATGACACGTATTTAGTATCAGCAAGCTGGAAATCTGTTCTTGTTTCATTAAGGTGTTTGTTAGTCTCGAGGCAAAGCGATAACATATCATTACTCTGTTTGTTGCTGAAAGTTTGTTACTGTCTTGTTGATACAGTGAATGTGAGGCATGATATCTCGAGGTGATTTTGAAGAATTGTCGCGAATGTTTGAAATACTTTCATTTCTTACGAACTCATTTTTGTATGACTTTATGAACGTTTGATTAAACTGAACATCGCCAATATTTTTCAGTTTGACCGAATTAGTCAATGCGGCATGTCCATTCACACTTTGGCATTGATTTGTCAAGTAAAGGATCCTTTTTGGTGCTTCGATTGGTGGAGAATTTTGTTCTTCTCCAATGGTTCTTCCTTGAATATAGTTTATATATAATTTGGAAGAATTCGTTTTTATTCTCTGCTATTGAGGTTGAAAGATACAATTTTTAAATTGTAGTGGGATGTAGTTTCACCGAATAGTAAAATTCTTTAATTGTTTAGAGTTATACAGTCGAACCTGTCTTATTGCCAATTCAAGGGACCGTCATAAAAATTTGCATTAACACAGGTTTTGCAATAATAGAGGTTATAGACGAAAACACCTAATTTAGAGGTTACCACGAAAACAATTAATTGATAGAAAAAAATCAGTAATCTTGGCCTGTGAAAATCTGCGACCTAAATCACATGACAGCTGCTGCTTCGAGTTCAAAAATAGTGTAGTATATATGCGAGCCTACACTGCTTGCATTACATGCACATTATGATAATGGATAGAACTGTGTGTAGAACTCATGTATGCCTGCAATTTAGGCCCACGTGTATAAAGCATTGCCGATCCAATGCACAGTAGGCCGACCGGTACGGTATAATCTTGGTCTTATTAATCCCAGGCAGTGGCGGCCCGTCCATATGGGCGCCTGGGGCGCAGCCCTCCATTAAAAATTATTTACATCAAAGAAAATTACACAGAACATTGCGCTGAAACGCAACTGATCTGATAGACTGAATTGAACTATCAATGGTTCAAGCTGTACTGCTAAACACATTCGAAACGTGGTTCAGTGACTCATTCAGACGTCACTCTCCCTCTCTTCTACCGGATGGGGCGCACAGTCTGTGCGCCTTGATTCATACATATTTTGCTGATCATACATCTGCATACATCGAAGATTTTTAGCAGCTTCGCACGCGTAAACAATGCATGGATGGGGCGCTCTCAAAAAGTCCCTCTGGCTCGCTTTCGTACATTCTGATTAGGTAACGCCGCGCGTGCGTTGGGAAGTCAGATTCTGGTCAAACTTATGTTATTCTGATGCGTGTATACAAGCCTTGGACTGGTGAAGCACTTTCAATCATAGCTGTGTCTCACTGTGTCGACTGAAAATGAATCAGATTGCATATCTTTTAATGAATTGCTTTATCTTTGAATAAATGAAAATGATAAATGAAGTCGTTTCTATATTTGATGCCGGTTTCTGTTATCAAATTCAAATTTTTTCTTTCTTTACTTAACTTGGAAGTGTTCGAGCGATGATTTTGTTTTTAAGTAGGCTTCCGAAAATAATGTCATTATGAAGGACCACAGTAGCATATTTGCAGTGAGGCTTATCATGTCATAAACAGGCATTTACATAGGCGTACATGAAATATAGCAGAGACCGTAGTAGATGATGGGCTAAGATGAAGACGTTTGTATTGCGCCCCACATGAGCAGGACTGCACGAGCCGCCACTGATCCCAGGTGAAATCACAATCTCTGCAATGACGTCATTATTGAGGTTATCAAGTTTTAATTACAAGTATATGTAGAAAAACGTAATCAGCACAGAAGTACTATGACATGATACTTTTAAAATGCGTGTTTATAAGAATGCTTATCTCACTCATGCTTATGCAACGTACACGTTTATGTGTAGGTTGCTTATAATCAGTGGCATCGCGTGCTCCCAGACCACAGGCCTTCGCTCGGCATTTTAATACTATTACTATACCAGACATTTTTTATGTTATGACATTGATTTTCATAAAAGATGAATTTTTAATAACAATTTCCCGAACAGTTTTTAATGCCAAGTCAATGTGCACATGAGAAGTTAATTTCTCATGTCGCCTAACCGCCTTACTCAAGGAGCTGAGATTACTACATCCCCTCTCGATGTCCAGATCACATTTTCTCGAGAAAAAAGGGGGAAGGGAAACAGTTTCCTGCGTTTCTCATGGCTGGTCACTGGTCAGCTACTCATGTGTTTGAACTTTGATGTATTGATGTAATTGCTTGACGACTGTCATCTTTTCAGTATATTCCTTTCGGACGAAAGGCGTGATTATGAGCTTATCTACAGTACTAAACATAGCGTCACATCAATTACGTAAAAACAAATTATGGAATTCTACAGAATCTGGGTGTTCGAGTCAGATGCATTACTCTGCATTCATTGGCGAACGCTCATCATCTGATCACAGTCTTATCTGAACGTCAGCAGCTGCTATTGTTGACGTAATGGCCTCTCCGACGAGAAACGAAGGACAGGAACAATTGGATTGCGCTTCCCTTTTTAAGTACCGAGCCTCGATCAAGAATAACAGGGAATTTCATTGTAAAAATTGGAGAAGGCAAAGCATTATGTCTATCGAGAAAGCCAATATTAGTGCGGGCGCGTGCGCTTGCTGCCTCACACGCACACAACTCTCTTTCGCTCCGTCTGAACACATGACTTAATGGAATATTGCAACGATCTGAAGGGTAATTTGATAATTACTGGATACTTTGATCTTCATTATGACTGTCCGAATTTGCCATCAGTTTCAAAAGTGATAGATATTCTGCATAATTTTGGAATGAAACAAATGGTTGACGAGCCTACTCACCAAAAGGGTCACACCCTGGATTGGATGATATGTCGCTTGGAGGAGAATTTGTTCAAAAACTGTTCAGTCATACAAAGTCATACAAAGTTTTGCTGTCATCTGCACTCTGAACGTTGAAGTCCAAAAATCTGAGGTAGTGTGGAAAACATGTCGTAACTTTTCTGGAATAAATATTCCCAATTTCAAAAACGAGCTGAGGCGGGATCTGCTCAAGTTAAATGATCCAACTTTGGAGGAACTTTACGCACTACTGCGCCGGCTGACAGATCTCTACGCACCTCTGAGGAGCAAAATGATAATAAACAAACACTCGATATCTCCGTGGTATAATGTCATTCGTTCTCAGCTGCGCCATGCAAAACAACAACGGAGGAGAACAGAAAGAAAATGGACGAAAACCAAACTCCAAGTCGATCACGAAATTTTTAAAGAAGCCAGACGCCAAGTATCGGCTTTGGTGAGAACTGCTAAAAAAGAATACATGACAAACAAGATATCCTCGTGCTCATCTTCAAGACATCAACATCATCAATGATTTGATGGATACTGGAAGCCGCTCAAGATAAAGTATGAGCGATCCTTCAATTTCACCTCAAGAGTTTAGAGATCACTTCAAGAATAAAGTGAATGCCATTCGCGAGAAGATCGACTCCATCCACATTTGCCAAACACCATCGTTCGAAGAGGAGTCTGATGGTGGGAAGCTGGAAAAATTCAAAACAGCAACACCTGAGGAGGTTAGGAATTTTGTACTCAACTGCTCACCGAAGTCATGCGAACTTGACCCAATTCCTACGTTTCTACTGCAGGACTGTCTCCAAGAACTCCTTCCATATCTAACTTTCCTCATCAATGATAGTCTTCACAGTGGTATCTTCCCAAGAAATCTGAAACACGGTATCGTCAGACCTAAACTGAAGAAAGGTTCAAGTGAGAACAAATTTCCGAAGAACCACCGACCTATAACAAATTTGCCATTTGTATCAAAACTCTTGGAGAAGATAGTATTTTCACAGCTATCTGAGCATCTGAACAAGAACACCCTTCTGAATTGCAATCAATATGCCTATCGGAAAAATCACAGTACCGAAAGCGCGATGCTAACTGTCGTGGATGAGCTCATCACAACACGGGATCAGAATTTGGTGTTAATATTGGCCAAGTTAGACCTATCGTCCGCATTCGACACAATAGACCATTCCATCCTGCTATACCGACTTCGACAAAGATTTGGTGTCAGTGGGACAGCTCTGACCTGGTTTCAATCATATTTGACCGAACGAACTTTGACAGTTTGCATCAACAGCTCCTTCTCTGAGCCATATCAGCCACAACCACAATACGGTGTTCCGCAGGGATCCGTCCTTGGACCGCTGCTGTTTGCATTATATATATCTCCCATCTCTGACATAATCCACATGCATTCTGCGCAACATGTCATTTACGCTGATGATATTCAACTATATATGTCCGATGGGTTGACCAACATCCACCGTCTCACTTAGCATATTCAAGAGTGCTTACAAAGTGTGCAGAGCTGGATGCTCCAAAACAAACTACTCCTGAATGACAGCAAAACTGAACTCCTAATGCTAAGACCTAGAAATGGGGAGAATGCAGTCTCGCTGCCGGACTCAATATTTTTGAATGGGATCAAAACTATGTTCTCTCCGGATGTTACTGACCTCGGCATTGTACTGGATGAGCAATTGAACTTCAAAAAGCACGTCTCAAGTGTGCTGAAAGTGTGTTATTTCCACATTAGACGCATAGCTTCCATTCGTCAATATCTATCCCCACGCACGACGAATATTCTAATGAATGCATTTGTACTTTCGAAGCTTGATTACTGCAACTCGGTCCTGTCTGGTTTCCCACAATCCCTTTTACAAAGACTTCAAAAAGTGCAAAATCATGCCGCAAGAATTGTCTTCAAAGTTACCAAACGCAATCGAGCATCGCCACTACTGAAGAAGCTCTATTGGCTCCCAGTAAAAAAGAGAATTCAACGGAAAGTTTCGATCTTAACATTTTCTTTTTTCACCGGTAACTGTCCTCAATATTTTGCCCGCATTTTCCGAGTATACAGACCGAGGCGAGACCTACGATCCATTGATGACCAGCGTGTTCTCAAGAAGCCTCAAGAAGCCATCCTGCAGGACGACTATAGGTATGAGAGCCTTTAGATATCAAGCCCCACTCGTCTGGAATCAAATTCCACGTGAACTAAGACACTGTCCGTCAGCACTAACTTTCAAGAAGCAGTTATCTCTGTACTTTCAGGACTTATAGATCTTCTTTTACTTCAACATCAAATGACTTTATATTGTGCAATGACTTTTTTTGTGTCTTGTCATGAACTGAATTGGTACGTTTTCGCGCCTAGCGAGCTCGCAAGAGCAGATTGGCGCTATACAAATATACCTACTTACTTACTTACTGACTAGCATGTGTGTCTAATCGTTAGAAGAAAACAACTGTGATTCGTGCACGCGCAAAACTGTACACTCTGAGGTTGAGCGTCTGATTATTAGACGGACAGCTAACACGAGAAGCTATCGAATTTGAAATAAAATATAATGAATGATGACACTTTTCATTTTTATAAATGCTGGTAAATTATTATTTAGGATGCGCCGAAGGCCTCGCACGTACAGAGAAGACGCCACTGCTTATAATTAGGCTTCGGAAATATAGCCTATGTGCGAAGAATGCCTACATAATTCATGGATCTCATTTCCTACATTATCTGACAAGATTATATTGCTATTTTATCTCAACGCCTATCGCAGATTGAGTGTTTTGGCAATACGAAGGGTAAAGTCTTTGAAAGGACCGCGAAATTTCATTGAAATAAGACAGGTTTTGCAATAACAGAGGTTGCATGGCTATGGTGAAGATAGGCAAAAATTTGGGACCGAGACATATTGTTGCAATATGACAGGTTTTGCAATAAGAGAGGTTGCATTAAGACAGGTTCGACTGTATTGTCATGTCACATGCCGGGTAATGGAGTAAAATGTCAGGTAATATCGACATCACTGTCAGTACCCAATTATTAAAAGAAAATGTGGTCAGATTTGTCATAGCGTTATCATCTTTTGATATGATAAAGAAGGCCAACACTGAAAAAAAGCATTAAATTAAAAATTTAGTAAAATCATGAGCTTTTAAACGTAGGCTACGTACGCGAGTTTGACATTATTCTAAAGATTACTCGAGGGCTCAGTGTTGATGTGTAGTCGACCTTATTCCTTGCTTGTCATTCTTGTAAATGATGCATTGAAAGAATGGCGGTTCTAAATGAACAATCTGCAGGAATAATTAGTTTGCTCCGAGAAAGATTTAAAATCAAGAATGTATTATTTAATGTATCAAGAATGCCTACATGTAGGGATTTTTTTTGATATTCTTTGTTTAAGAAGGATACTCAGCAATGCATAGTAAAAGATATTCATGCAAGTAAATAGTAATCAATAATTGATATTCAACTATCACCTAAAATCATGTTGTGAGGTTCAAAATATAAAATTAAATTGTGAGACAACTGATCGAATTTTCATTGCATGTGCATGTTTGTAGAAACTTCCCTGTTAAACATCCTACGTTGTCATCCATTTCTTTCTTTCTGATGAAGGATGCATCTCCACTGAATAAAGAAGACAGAAGAAAGCATCAAGCATAGAAGCTTTTACGTCACTACTCCCTATACTTCGGGCTTGGACGGTGCTGACATAGCCATACTTCCACTGACACCTTCGGGGCCTCGACCTCTGGACCAAAAGATCGCTAGGCCAAGCACTTAACCACTGTGCCACGGGGACCACATTGAAAAAGCATTGAAAAGTTAAAAGCACACTGCATGCAATTGCCATGATCTGCTGTGGACATTGCGTAGAGACTGATATGCCTCGGTAATTGTTGTGGTAATTCATACTGCTCAACAACAACTTCCATCCTAAACCTGAGGAGTCGTGTTGTTATATTTCGTTTGGAGAACACAATGTGAAATATGTCTGCATGCAGGCCACCCTTCTTGCGAGTGTCAAAAAGTATTTCAGCTCATCTTTCACTTTGTACAAACCCCATTCATCAGTGTGTAGAGCCCTAATGACTTTTAGGTGGAAGTCGCTTTGCAACTTTTCCAACTTTTGCATAGATAAATTTAGGAGATGACAAGAGACAAAATATTTGATGAATTCAAAACATAAGTTCATTATGGAGATGCAGTCCGCTGTTTGCTGGCGGTTGTTAACCTGATCAATATGATAGTTCAAATAAAAAACCTAAGTATGGTAAAGATGTATTCGTAAAACTATGCCAGCTTGCTATTAAAGGTAGTTTTTTATTCAACAATGATATGTATCAACAAATAGACGGAGTGTCAATGGGATCCCCATTAGCTTCTACATTGGCAAATTTATTTCTAGCTAAATTGGAACAAACTTGGATGAGCGAATCTTTTTCGCTGTTATTCTATTCTAGATACGTAGACGATTGTATGTGTGTGTTTGATAACAGTACAAATATTAGTAAATTTCATGATTTCCTAAATAAGCAACACTCTAACCTAAAATTTACAACTGAAATTGGTAACTGTAAACTCCCATTTTTAGATGCAATGATTGATACTGAAGATTCACTGCAAACATCCATTTACCGTAAGAATACGTACAATGGCTTACTACTTAATTATATAACTCCATCTGTCCTAAACAATGGAAAGATGGATTGATAAACGGCATGCTACATAGAGCATATATGGTATCAAGCAGTTGGCAGACCTTTCACAGTGAAGTAAAAAATATAATCGATATTTTTTCAAAAAATGGTTATCCTAAGTTAATAATAGAAAAAGCCGTAAATATTTTCTTGAATAAAAAAATCAAAAATACTACGTCACATGTACAAATACAGCCAAATACGAGTACACATACAAGTAATGATTCTTATGATGCTATATATACAGTCATACCGCACATTGGAAAAACGTCTCAAAAGTTTAAATGTTATCTTTCTAAAATTTACAAAAAATACGGTATCAATGCCAAAGTAGTTTTTAACACCAAAAAGGTAAAGTCGTATATCTCACTAAAATGTAAATCGAACCCCCTGTTGAAAGCGTGCGTTGTTTACGAATTCTCATGCCTGGGAGATCCAGGTAGCCAAACATACATCGGCAAAACCAAACGTCGACTTCAACAGAGGATCGAAGAACATTGTAAAACAGACACTACCATCAAACAACATATCTGTATATGTAATTACTGTACGTATGATATATAAAATCAGTTCTGCGTAAAATATAAAGGTACAAGTAACCATGAAATCAGTATTGTAGAGGCATTAATGATAAAAGAGCATCAGCCAAAAATTAATCACTGCTGAATATAAGGGAATGTCGTATTTGCTGAAGGTATTTAATTAATTTCTTTGTCTTGTGCTAAATAAATGCAAAATCACCCATAATGGTATTGAATTACGCAATTGTTTAATTAAATCAATCATGTTTTCTTACTTCAGCGTTATTGATAAGTTCATTAAGTTGAAATCACAATATCTAAATTCATTGAGGTGCAGACTTTTGTTACCGTAATTGATTGTTGGCATATTCTAATAATTCTCAGACAAAAAATTGTTATATGAGAGCAATGTCACAAAACATACTCCCAAATTGCTTCAGAAAAGGAAACTGCCTACATGTAGCCATTTTTAATTAATGTTTCACTCAGCATAATTCATAAGAACAAGAGCCATGCTTGGAAATTTATAGCTCTATTTACATGATCGCTTCATCAATGCGGAATTCACCTCATCGGTTCGTTAATAGACATAGCATCTGTAATTCAAAAAACTTGCGTAACAAAAAACATAAAATATTACCTAATCGCTAAAAACGTGAACTTTTATGATAATTAAGGTAGAAGAGTATGTCTAGGTACAATTGATTGCTATCGCATTTACTTGCTTCTTTTGTAAAAATCATCATTTCATCCTGATATGGTCTGTTCCCATTTTTCAACTGATGATGCAACTCAATATTTAGTTATAGACCACATATTTTGTTTTCTTCTCCAATCCCTATCCAAGATAAAATTTGCTATCGTGACGATGCGTCGCCCATCGTCATCAATCTTTCGCTTTAGCGTTTGTCATGTACTGTCTAGTTCTTCAATTTAGGTTTGCAAATTTTGTAGAAGAATGTATAGGCCTATGATATTCAATGCATAATAACAGTCGCTACAACTTATAAAATTACCGAAAATTTAATTACAAAAGTAGGCCTATTTAGCCTGCTTCCTGAGATTCAAAAGTTATAAAAAGGTCTTCACCCTGAGAGCTGAAATCTGAAGATATTCATTACATTCTTTAGTCATTGTATCATTGATATTATCTGGGTTGCATTTGCACCCAAAAACACCGTCTAGCTAGGAATGAAGTGGAAAACCGACGAACCGTTAATTAAAGCATGTTTGGCGCATACTGGCCGACAAAAAAGCGTTTTCTGAAACAATTGGTTTGTGAAGATTACATTTAGCACTTTCATTAAATAGCATCGCTAACATGAAGATGACAAATAGATTGTTGATCAATATTTAATTAACTTTTGATGTCACTTCCATCTATTGAGTGATTATACAACATTCCCGTATGAAACTTGGCATATATTATTTGAAATGATTTATCACTATTATTGAGTCGATGTTCATTTTGTTTTGTGGCTGTTTCAAAGATGACAGTGAATACTCCATGGTATTGAATATAAACTTTGGGCTTCTTAAAGCTGATTGCTTTTCGAGATTCATTGTCTGAATATGGAATTCAAGAGCTAGTAGCAAGACATATATTTTCTCATCAGAAAGCCGTCTAAAACAAAGCTACTATTCAACAAAGAATAACCATACTTTTTGTTAACGTTTTGGGTTGGAAAAGCATTGTCAAATTAGAAGAATTCCAAATCTGATCAAAGAATCGATGAATGGTGTGAGACTGTGAAGCAAACGGACGGTTCCTGTAGACTCCGTTCAAGTTGCTTCTATACATTCGATAGTATCCAATAAATTACTTGATCAGCAAGACATTACGAATGAGATATGAGCTCAATTGAATTTGAATCAAATTTTATGAAAAGCAAGCAATTATAAAATCTATCGAATGTTAAAACATATTGTAAACGTCATACAAATACAATATGAATATTTTTGCTTATACAAAATGTCTTCTAGACCTTGACATTTGGGAAGCAAGTCATCAGCCAGCACATTTCTCTGGAGCTGCTTTGTTTCTGTTGGAGGAAAATGTTTGGATGAATAATAAACGCTTGATTTGGCTTTCAACCTCACATTGTAGACCTAATCAATGCATATAAGCTAAACATTGAAAGCTTATCAAAGTCCATTTAAGTTCTTTGCCTTTATTGCATTTTTGGTAGGTCGATGCATGCAATTAAAAGTCTCCACAATTTTATCTTTATTCATTACTTTTGAACGCAATAGTCGTGAAATTTATATTACTACTGATTGGTGAAATTCGAGGTAGTAGATGTATCCTATTAAAATACGATGGAAGAATTGTGCGTCGAGAATTCTCTACGAAATCATAAGTTTTTACTGCAAAAAATATTCCGCAAAGAAACCTAAAAAATGTTGGTCACATTATCAAAGGATGACACTATAAGAAGCTAGATCGAATCGCAGATTTTCCGAATCGATGCAAAATGCACAAGCCGACGGGGGAGGTAGGCATAAGCATTGATTGACGAAGCGAAGCTTTAGTGAAGACCAGCTGTATTTATTCTGCGCATCGCTCCTGTCAACGTTTATTTAATCGCTGTGTGCAGATGAGCGGTGCCCGGAGCGAATTAACGGATCAGATCTCGCTTCAGCGCGCACGTCGACAATGAACCCACGCGTGTAGCTCGGGTTGAATGACGTCACCATGACAACTTGACGTGCGCGGCTCCGAAGACCGACAGATAACAGTGCAGCCACAGCAATTCTAGAGTGGACAAAAGACGAAGGCGGAACACTCATTATCTCCAGAAAACTGCATTGGGTGAGTTTTCTTTTATACTCTGCTAACGAGTAGTATCGACTTGAGCATCGATGTCTACGGTTAGAAATTACCTTAAAAATACCTTAGAAATCTTAGAAATTACCTTAAAAATATCTAATTTGTATATAACCTTCAAAATCAAACTAATCAACATTAAACTAAAGATGCGTTTAAGTGAATGTATCTTTTACTGACAGATAAAATCTGTTTTTTTAATTTTGATAAGCACTTTGTGAATGGAATCGTTGATATGAGGTGTAAATTGCGTCCTCTGATATGGTGTATCTCTTGGCTTTCGTTCATTCGTTTTTATTCCTATCATAAAATGTCGAAATTAAATCGATTCTCATGCCCTCTAATCGCGTCGCACATTTGCGTGCCATGCATCAATCGAGAGCTTACATTCTCAGATTTCAAATATGCTATGGTAAACTTGAATCCGTTCTTGCATTTTCTGAGCAGTGCTCAAATATATGGAAATCGCTCAATTTACAAATCGTAATTTATCAATAAGAAGACATGCGAGTATGATAATGAGTCGGGGACAGGTAGAACGAGCATTTTTTATATTTTTTTTACGGCATCAAAATCGATGGATCAGGAAATCGGTGATTTCATAAACTTGTCGCAAAATCATATGAATACTTCACTGAAAATGTCATATTGTCATTTTTCATCAAAAATGTTCGTGTTTTGTATCTTCAGAATCCTTGTGCTATAAGGAGTAAGAATGTGTATGTTAAATTCAAATAAGTTCAACAGTTATTTTTCAAACTACTTCAACATATTCTCTCATTACCGTTCTCCTCACCGTATTTTCCAAATGAAGCCCCACTCCCAACTTTGGTTTACACCAGAATGTGCAGCTGCAACCTGCCACCGTGACCACTTTTCCATACGTACAAGCGTGACAGTACCGCTGGCAATCTTGAATTGTACAAGAACGCACGAGGAAATTACAAGGAAACCACGCATCGGGCCAAAAGCCGTTACGCTTTGTATGCGCTGAAATCCATTGCTACCCAAAACACAGAATTAGATATTTTGTTTATTTCCTCCGGTTTGAAACCGAAGCGCGCGCAGATAAATCTAAAGCTTGGCTCGGAGACTTCTGGAGGATTTACAAAAGTGTCACCAATATGAACAAATTCTCCATCCCAGCACTTCGTCATTCCGAAGTCATCTATGGCGACAATCTCAACACACAAAGCCGAGCTTCTTTGCATGGAGTTTGCGAAGAATTCATCATTGGACGATGGAGGTAGATTTTCAGGACCAATTCCCACGGGCACTGATGAGACAGTTAGTGTTCCTTCAGTCAAAGCCCGAAACGTCAAAAAGATCATCGCAGGTTTCGATAACCCTAAGTCTATAGTGGACCAGATGGCATCCCTGTTTCGGTCTTCAAGCATCTCTCACCTGAGCTTTCTTCACTTGTATCCAAACTCTTCAGTAGATGTGTATCCACCGATGAGTTTCCCTCTTGTTGGAAAGTAGCTTCCGTGGTTCCAGTTCCAAAGAAAGGTTTTACTCATCTCTTCCGTCTAGTCACCTTCCTATCTGCCTGCTTCCAATTGCTGGCAAGATTTCTGAAGCAGTGATTAACCAACGTATTGTTAACGTCCTTGAAACTCAGAACCTTCTATCAGAGGAACAGTATGGCTTCAGGCACTCTCGATCAACTGCAGATATTCTTTCACATGTCACTGAGCATGTGAGTCGTGTTCTTGACAGACAAGTTGAGACGATGTGAGTCGCCCTGGATATTTCCAAGGCATTCGACAAAGTCTGGCATCAGGGACTTCTTAGGAAGCTAATGTCTTATGGAGTTACTGATCAACTCCACCAACTTCTTTCTTCTGTCCTTTGTGATCGTTCGATATCTATCGTCTTAGATGGCCAAAAGTCTTCCACCAAGCTTGTCAGTGCAGGAGGTCCTCAAGGGTCAATTTTGGGTCCCACTCTTTTCTGCTGTACATCAGTAACCTCCCAGACTGCCTAGTGAGGAAATTGGTGATGTATGCAGATGACACGACACTCTTCAATTCTTTAAGCTACTAGCGAAGAACATCCAGCAACGTCAGCGGTTATGCGACATTCTTAATGAAGACTTACGCAGGGTCTCAGAATGGAGCGCCAATTAGATTGTTTCCATCAATCCTTCAAAAACTCAGAGTATTCTTCACTCACGACTTAAAGGAGATGATGATGATCATAGCATTAAGATTTCAGGATCAGAGAGCAAGATTCCATCTCCTTCCTTGGATTGGCGGTTACGAAAGACTTGTCATGGAAACCGTGCATCCAGTCCATCAGTAATCAGGCAGCTCAACGCATTGGCAGTCTCTATCGTGCCAGCAGTTATCTTCCACCACAAACTGTTTGCTATCTTTACAAGTCTACTATTCGTCCTCTGATGGAGTATTGTTGTCGTCTGTGCGTCGGCGCCCCAAAAACACATCTCAATCTACTTGAATGGGTTGAGAAATGTGTCAAGAATCTCATGGGTGAAAAACTTGCTAGCAAGTTGCAGCCACTCTCCGTCAGACGGATGTTGCTTCACTCAGTCTCTTCTAAAGATACTATTTCAGGAGAAGCAGCTCTGCAGCAAATGAGTGCGCACACAAACCTAAGATCTTCTTCAGAAGCGCACGCAGAGCTAATGCACTCACATGTTATCATGTGAGCTGAAAACGCGCACGTACTGTGAGTCGCTCGAAAAGCTTCTTTGTTCACACGGCACAGCTTTGGAATCAGCTTCCTCACACCACTTTCCCTGACCAACACAATCTTGATGCTCTTTGGGGGCGTGCGAAGAGGTTTCTGATGGGGACAACTTAATCAGATTAGAAGATCTGTTGTTTTTCTTATATTTATTGAAAATAATGAAATTTATTACTTTTTCATTGAGTAGCCTCCAGCTTCGTTCGGCTCATAGCTGTGATAAGGGTGAAAATTCTGTAAAAAAACAGTCCACAAGCATGAAAGGTAAACATTCTGTATTCACAGTGAGATAATAAAGACATGCCTTCGCTAATTGTCTTGTTTTGAACCTTCGTTCACCTTACATTGTGTTTGCGTACTTTGATGAGAAAATATATTGAAGAAGTTTGAAAAGAGCATAATTCCGACCGATGAAGTTGCAGAACTTCACTGCATTTGTTAAACGTTTCTCTTTGGAAAATCATCCTGTTCACTTCCTTCTCCTAGTCAAATGAGTCTTCACATCTGCTGCGACGAAGATATAAGATAGAATGAAATAGTCATGGTCAAAATGCATGTAACACAGCGAAATATCATATTGTCGAAATTCAGACTTTCGGCGCACCGGCTAGAGAACTCGTTTATGATTATATAAGTTATTTTACACATAATATATTAAGCTATTTTTATATAATTCATAGTCATAAATAGCAACCGCCAGCGTGGCATAGCGAAGAAGACTCGTCTCCACCGCGAACTTCGGATCGATTCTTGGGTCAGGCGAGTACGGTCGGGGAATCAGGGGTGTTGGTGTCGTTTATTGATTTTATCGTTGAACACGATTGCTTTTGTGAGACGATGATAGTGAAAATTGATGTTCAACCCAAAAATGTGTTTTCTAAGATGCACAAATTTTCACAAGCCGAGTGGCAAGTATCGTCAGGTACATGCGATGAAATGCAAAATCAGACAGTCAGCGATACAGCGGAATTATGATCACATATCAACGGCCTGTAATTGGACGGAAGCAAGGCTTCACACTGGTTAATGGCAACGTCAGGACGCTTGTCTGTCCTCCATGCTTCTAAAAACAACCTTCAATCAGACTGTCGGGCCAGTATAGAAGGGTTGCTTCAGTCAATGCGACGAAAGGAATTGATGGAGTGCTCAGCAAGTGCAGACTTATTCGTTTGTAGCAAACGGCACGCAGCCCTATGCTGGGAAACACGAGACTTCAAACTATTCTTCGTCTGACCTGTATAAACACAATCACAGTCAAGACAATTAACTTGATATATAGTTCCACGAGTCAACTCAAACGAGACCGGATCTGTAGGAATGCAAAAAAATGAATTTCATTTACAAAGTGGTTTAAAATAAACTCGAATGCTAAAATCAGGCAAAATTCTATAAATGTACTCTGAAACACCGCGAACACAAGAGATCGTAATACTGCGATAAAAATTGACATGATCTAATACTGGACAAGGCAACATGCAATCACGAACGAAACGTTCATGATAGCCACTACAAAGCAGTGTATCAAAAGCAAACTACAGTTCTTGCTGCTGATCAACAACTTCAGCAGTGCACATTAAATTGACTCGGTTATCGGTATCAATTGCTGGCAAGATTTCTGAAGCAGTGATTAACCAACATATTCTCTGCAAGAGGCGGATTGTTAACTTCCTTGAAACTCAGAACCTTCTACAGAAGAACAGCGTGGCTTCAGGCACTCGATCAACTGCAGATCTTCTTTCATATATTCTTTCAGGATAGCCATTACAAAAAAGTGTATCAAAAACAAACTACAGTTCTTGCTGCTGATCAACAACTTCAGTGCACAGTAAATTGACTCGGTTAACTGAGAGTTTGTGACACAAAGGGTGATAGTAGTAGTAGTAGGCCTAGTAGTAGTAAAATGTTTTTATTTTGAAATGGAAATCACAAATTGCGGTATAATGCTCATACACAACGGAAAAATCATAAATGAAGGCAGATTAACAAACCAAAGCAAGTACTCAATTATAACACTGGTTATTTAGTAGTCGAATGCAAGTACAAATAAAAGAAGGTTGTCTTAATAGAGTGCGTGAGTAAGGAACCTCAAAAAGACCTGAACGTAGGAATTGGCTTGGCACCATGCCGTAAATTAGATTTTCACTGCTTGAAATTTTATTGAAAATTTGTAAAGCAGAAGTTTGTCTCCTGACGCTTAATGAGGGAAAGAATGAACAATCACAATCATTGCCACATATAATTCTGTGGGCTCGTCGACGCACTTTTTCGAACTTTTCAGCATTCTTTTTGTTGATTCCAACTAGAAAAGCACAGTTGAACTTAAGTGTACTAAGAACGGTTGCTTTGTACAACAAAGCAGTTCCTGTCTTGACAAGAAACGCTTCAATAGACGTTTACATATAGACGTTTACATGCTTCTAGACACAGATTGTCAACATGAACGTCCCATGACAAATTGGCAGGATAAGTTACACCAAGGATCTTCACTTGGTTCAGGAAACCAGAGCTGTTCGGAAATGAAGGGATTATACAGCAGATGCAAACATGACCTTCGTCTTTGAGCGGTTCAAGTGCAAGCCGTTATTGTCACAGCAACCTTCGACGTGGTTTATTTCATCAGAAATGCGATTCTTGCAGTCAGATGAGGGAACTGGTATAGCAATGACAATATCATCTGCGTACAGCGATATCAGTGAGTCCTCTTGGCAACTTGTAAGGGCAACTTGTTGCATGTTGATACAAAATAGGTATGGTGACAACGTACCACCCTAAGGAACGCCAGATGTGACAGGCACAACCGAGGTCACGTTTGAGTTGATTAGAGTTCTCTGGATTCTGTTTCTTTGGAAATTGCAGCACCAAATCAACTTTGGATTCAAAATTGAAACTTTGATTGGTATGACAATCTTAACATTAATTTTCACTATGATTTTATCATTGTCGTTCTCTTTGGGCATTTAATATACTACGACAAAATATTTGCTGTCAGCTTGCAAATTGTTTAACCCTCAGAGACCTGAGGGAGGGTCCAGTGGACCCTTTTAACATATTCTTAGTTTACCTGCTTAAATCGATATCAAAACATTAGGAAAGTTGATTTTGAGTAAAACAATGATGTTTGCGTGTAGCAGGTCGGTATAACGAATCCCTTGAGTGACTTTCAGCCTTCTCAGTAAACACGTGCGAAAATATGGTGTTTTTGTAAGTCAACCACATTCAGTACAGCATCATTTGTACTAGGAGGCGGCTTTACGATATTTTGTGTCACCATAAAGCCTCAGATAGTTGATTTTGATGAAATTGATTTAATTCATTCAGCTAATCCTTTCCATTTGTACATTTCTTCAAATTTATCCAAAGCTATCAGAAATAGACCTAAAATGAGTCAAAATTGCTGTACTTTTAGAACCAAAAACAGTTGTGGAGATCTCAAACTTATCATTACTGCTGTGAAAAGTTTGTCATCAATCAGTTTTTGGTGCTCAACTATGAATATAATGATAGCTTTCATTTCGGACATCGATTTATGTCGAGTTGTTCATACAGGCCAACCAGTCACGCGAGATCATGTGCGAAAGCAAAATATTCACATTTTGCGATCTTCCAACACATTGCACATCTACGAGCATGATGCAAACAATGAATAAATGACTTTCACTCTTTATATACCATCGTGGACATGTTCGAAATCATTTTTCATCTAATTACAAAAATTTTGTGATGGAATTTCTACACCCTCTGAGACCTGAGGGGGGGTCCAGTGGACCCCCTTGGCCTATCTGCCATACTTCTACTGATTCAATTGAAATGAAATAACACATGCAGATTCATTGTCAGAAATGATGATTTTGTATGGGCTTGAGTGGTTGATATATCGTCAGCGTAAAAAGCGTAAAAATGAAATAGAAAAATGTGGCTCCGGGGTGCACTGGACCCCTCTCAGGTCTCTGAGTCTCTGGCCGCGCATACTTTGGTGCCTAAAGAATGCTTCTAAAAAGGTGTTCTTTTATATGATGAAACATAGAGAAAGTACATGTATATTAGGTAGAGTGGTAACTCCGCATTTATTAAATCCCCAATGTGTATACACTTTCCATTTTATTGAATGAACTCGTGGGGGATACAGGTGGTATTGTCACCAAATGTGAGATATGAAAATTATTGCAAATTTGAAGAAATTACAACGGGATTCACTGATCATGATGGCATAATGCAGAAGGAAATGATCAGTGAATCCCGTTGTAATTTCTTCAAATTTGCAATAATTTTCATATCTCACATTTGGTGACAATACCACCTGTATCCCCCACGAGTTCATTCAATAAAATGGAAAGTGTATACACATTGGGGATTTAATAAATGCGGAGTTACCACTCTACCTAATATACATGTACAGATACTCCATGTCATGACATCCTTGGAGAAGTAATGTTTATTAAATTAGCAACTCGATGACCTGCAATTGCTTTCATGCTCAACCTCAAGAGTATTTTCTTAAGCGTGATCATATCACACGCAAACTGCCAGTGGCAGAGCAAAATCACTTAATCAAAGACAATGATTTCAATTAACTTTGAAATGTGTACATGAGTCCACATCGCTATTCAGATTCAAGAAATGAAACATGAATTAAGTGAATCATAAAATCATGCCGGTGAAAATTGAATTAAAAACTTGAAATTTAAGCCAAGAAAGCAAAATCAGATCTCGACTTTTTCATTAAGACTTCCATTACAATGCCGCTCTTGAAACCCTTGCAAATTAACTTTATTTCCGCTTAGTTAGGATGCTTATTAGCAAATATTCATTCCTTTTGATATCCAACTTGTTTCATGCTATTTATATAGGGGCGTCATCTCGGCAGTATATAAATTGGCAAATTTTGAATTTTTTTAAAGCTGCTCAAATAATTTTTTGGACCACGGGAACGTAATCTCCACAAAAAACTGAATCTTTTGATATAAAAATTTTCACTACAGATATCTTTTTTTGGGTCGACACTCTACCTAAATATCCCTACTCTATGTGATGAAATGCGATAGTTACTAAGATATTATGGATTTTATTGTCTCAGCTTAGATACTCAAATTTTCAATGAAATTTTCCTGCATACAATAATGATTTTGATAACAATGCTGCAGCGCGTAGAAATATTGTTTCCATGAATAATAACCCTGCAGATTTACTTTCAACCTCGGAATCGTGCTTGTTTTCGTCTGACTTCTCTGTGTTATCATAGTTACCTCGCCAGTGTCCTTCCTTCCCATCTCTTGTTTCTCTCCCTATACTCAGGAAGATGAACTCACCTATGGCGCCAAACTGCCGCCTACGGATGTGTCTTTGCTGTCTCCTGCCCCTTTTCTTCCTCCCCACCGTCGCTTGCCAACCAAGGCCCTTCAAATTCATCAGCGCACGTCAAAATGCTTCTAGATGAACTGTCTTACTCAAATGTTTCAGCTCCGGGATGCGAGTGAGGTTGCCGAATTTGAGCAGCACTGCTACAGGTGGACCGATCTGGCAAACGGAGACCAGCCCACATTCCTTGGCAGAGAAATATCCGAATCCTTCCATTCATCAAGGTGATTTCCTTTATCATTCTCTGCCTCCTATTGCAAGTTTTAAGCCCAAGACATCAGCCTATATCTCCCGACTGCCTATCACGACTGTACAAATTACTGGTGAGTTTCTCCATCCTTCATCACCGTTATTTCAGACAGATTAATGCCAAGACTAGCGTTAGAATGAATTAAAAATTGAAAATATTGAGCCCATACATGTGGACTTTTATGCAGCTATCAATGGAAGATTCGAAGGTACTTATGGGCTATCTCCCCCCAGGCTTTCAAATTTGTCTAAAATCCGTAAAAATGAATCAATCGTCGCAAAACATCAGATGCACGATTTTGAGTATATTTTCTACCCACATACAAAAATTAGGCAAATCTGACAAGTACTTTTTGAATTAGAGACGATAGCGTAAAGTGTAGCGATGTCAGCAGTCAGTAGCTTGATTTGACTTCGTCTGTTCGACACATCATTGCTACTCGTCTGTGCATTGTTCTCTCTCCCTCTTCTTTTCATCCGCTGCTATTTGAAATCTTCCCACGATCACTACCCCACCACACCTTTCTTCAGTTAAGCACATTAATGGAAAGAATGTGGTCTGGGTCATTATCACTTCAAGAGTTGTCGCGACATGACTTTATTGACCTAGTGCCTTCTGCTCAGACGATGAGGTCAGGCGAAGTCAGATCAAGCTGATGGCATCACTACACTTCACGTCATTGTCTCTAATTCAAAAAATACTTGTCTGATTTGGATAAAATTCTGCATGTGGGTAGAAAATATACTCAAATACGTGCGTCTGAAGTTTTGTGATCATTGATTCATTTCTACAGATTGTGGACAAATTTGAAAACGTGGGGAGGGGAGATAACTCATAAGTACCGATCCGCTGACTCACGCACAGGGATTAAAAATAAGTACAAAATATTACACATCAATCATTTTCAACTGAATGATTGAATTCAATTAATTTAGATTTGAACATAAAATACAATTTTCAATTAAATTTGATTGGGTCAATAAATTTCAACTGATTAAATTAATTACAATGGCCACAATTAATTGGCAAGAAATTAAACTGAATTAAGAAAAGGAAACGAGGTTGATCATTATGCAACATAGAAGAAGCAAAAAATTTCCAAACAATTTTTGTATTTTCAGGGCCAATTCATGATCCATTTGATAAACCATGTCGTCGAAGCAAAACGAGGAGAGGCTATTTGGAAAGTGGAGTTGGAGCTATGGACGAAATTTCAAATTATCAGCAGGAATATACACAAAAGATTGCTGGTGAGTTACTGGAGAAGGCAGTGTGGAAGCAGCAGCACAGAACTTTCACAAAAATGCGCCTCTTACATCGTATAGCAAATGCAGTAACAAACAATTTTTGAAATTCTGATTACTTTGATTCAATCAAAATGGTCTCACTAACACTGTTGCATGCTGTTACGATATTTTGACCGCGATCAAGGTCACGGTCATTCGCAAAAAAATGACCGCCATCACGTCATGAACGCAGAATTTTCAAAAATGAACGCGATCACGGAATTTTTAGCGGTCATCATGAAATAAACACATGAATTAAACGGTCAACCGAAAGCGAAAAGTTTTGGAGATTCGACAGGTTATTTGTATTTAACTTTCCTAAATCTGCCCATAAACAATTTACTTAGTGAAACCGTAAAGTGAATAAATAGGCATCAGGCGCATCTGATGTCAATGTGCTAGTTAGCGCGCTGACAAAATAACCGATCACTGAAGGGTAATTTATTGTGTGAAAAATCGCCTGGTTACTTACTGTCATTCGGCTACAAATTTCTATAATTTTGTATAATATAACCAAACATGATCAAGATGAATTGTAGCAGAAGATTTGAGTTTTCATACGAAGCAGGAACCCGCGTCCTTTTTCTGGTCTAATTCTCGCAGTACTATGTAAATACAAGAGAACATGTATAGACCAGGAATGTAATGCTTTTTATGCATTCATTTTTATGTAATTCATAACCACCATCGGCAGCAAAATGTATTCATTTTCACACATTGTTTACCTGAGTTGATTATTTTTCACATTACCGCTAAAATGACCGCAGAAGATTTGCGTTCATGGTCATAAATTTTGAAAATCATCGCGCTCATGGCTGCGGTCATAAAAAATGACTGCGATCATACAACACTGCTCACTAACTTCGTAATCAGATTGCAGAAAGTATAACATTTGGATTTCCGGTTAATAGCTGCACTGCCATGAAAAATTAGGCATGTATTTGTGATAAGTGCAATAAATTGACAAAGCAAAATTGATTTGCTGTGCCTTTCAACCAGTTTAAGAAATTAGTTTCGCTAACCACTTTTTTATTCAAACTTGAAATTCTCTTAAACGACTGCAAATCGGTGCAATCTGAGCCAAGACTCAAGATCAGGAGACTGAAATTGATGCAATAAAAGTTGTTTCAAATTGAATCACGCTTCAATGAAAAATGGCTCCGCTGGGTGATTCCACACACGTGGAATTGAACCATGTTCTACGATGTTCACCAAACAAATCCAAAGCGATGTCCAGCCGCCAGCATGAGTTTTTGCAACGAGCAAGGCTGAATATGAGAATTTCACAGAATGATGTCATTTTCCGAGCTTTACCCCGCTTATTCTTCATGTCAGACAGGATCAAAGAAAAATATATGTAGGCTAGCTAAATCCAATGTAAAGCAGACAAAAAGCAGCGTGAGAAGCATCAGGTTTAAAATCATAATTTTTGTCACGGAATATGTACAGGTCACACTATCATGTGTTCACATAGCCTAGTCTACCGTATGAAGCTAAACATATTCAGATATAATAGCAGTTGTGTCTACGCCACCCCAGAGAATTCAGTGCCTCTGGCTTTTCACGAGGTCGAAAAGATATTCTACGCGCCCTGTTCCCACGATCGTGGACGGAATAGAAATAGATTGTTTATCTGAAGTTGACTAGAATGGAAATTGACTCAAGGTGAAGCCACATCCGGGGGAACTACGTTGGGACGTGAGTGACCAATGACAAGCTTGGAATTCCACATGTGACTCAACTCAATGATTCAGCCGTTGACAGGTGTATCTAAATGAAAATGCGTGCAACCTTTCTGCTACTATTATAAATTGCATGAAGCTTAACTTCCACTCTAGAGGCTTTATTGCTATTAATTTCTATGGTAGAAGGTGTGCTTCGCTATAGTCTTGGTGATCTTCGTGCCGCGTCAGCATTTCAAGGACTGGGTTCGATTTCCAGCTGGCAAGACATTTTTCATGGTGCCGCCACTGCCAGGAACAGGGCTCATAGAACTGTCTGTTCGACCTCGTGAATAGCCAGAGGCACTGAATTGCGTAATATTCAGATATAGAAAGTCTCCTAATCTCCGACTAGCCCCATGTTCGCCACATTTAACCACATTCTCATAGGCTATACGTGATCGACGATGAGCATGATAAAGCACATACATGTACATAATGGAAGATGACCTGAATACATTCCATGGCAAAATTCATAGCTGTATACTTAGTAATTTTCACTAAATCAGAGAAAACAATGAAATCTCTTTTATACCAAAATTTCCAATCGGCTTCCCATTGGATTCACATATGCTTTTCGTTAATCATGTCTGAGAAGAAGAGGAGAAGCGGCAGAACTCGGCAGACGCGCAGATTCACAGTAGCCGACGGGCGCACATAATTATGCGAGAGTTTCATTTTCATCTCGTTCGTTGTAGAAGCTCGTTCGGGCGTTCGGGCAAATACCCGTGTGGTATTCCTAAAATATCGCATACGCGATTGCTGAGATGTTATGACACCGTTTTTGACAGTTCATCGATGGTATAAATCATGCATATCTTCATATTAAAGATATAATACAATTGCATGATCTCTACAGCATTGAATGTTTTTGAATAGTCATGAACTATGATTTAGTCTCTTGCAATTTCCGACAGATGAAGCATAGAGGTAACTTAACCGCATTAACTTAGACGTCCATTTTGGTTGTTCTTGCTTGTATTAGTCTCTGCCACAGAGATGGATTCGTCTGTCGCTGTCACTCTACATGTAGAGGTGAAGCGATTCTATCTCAGCCATCGTATGCTGTGGTAATGAGATGGTGAAAGAGCAGTCTCCCTTTGGCTTACGTGATTGGTAGACAGCGACATCTTAGGTGAATAATTTTACAAATTTAGGTTGTTTATTTAGGTGAATCAAAAATCCATCAAAATATCTAGATTCATTGAGAGCAATGGTAGTTTTTGTTTATTTCCATGAATTGTGTTTTTTCGGTAACCATTTTGTAAAAAAATATCGCGACAATAATCTATGTATAAGTTCAAAAAAAAGAATAGAAAGGATAATGACAAGTAAAGCCTAGATTTAATGGCGATTCGTAACGAATTTATTCAAGCTACAACAACTGCACAGATGAAACGTGTAGTAACATAGCAACTAAGTATATATGTTTCAAAAGGTATATTGACAATTCAATTGTAAAATTGTGTATGCGTCAAACAGATCAAAATTACTCGTATTTCAGATGCAATATAAACTCTATAAATGTATATAAAAAAATTAGAAACTGTGACCAGAAACATGTGGCACTGCCCAGAGTCACTCATCGATGTCTTCATTATTCCGATTTTAAAAGTAATTCGTTACAACGATTTTCTCAATGTTTTCCAATGTGAGTATATGTAGATGAGTTAATCAAATTTCACGTTTTTGTCGCAATGACAATATTTAGGTGATTTAGGTGTTTTTTACAAAATATCCAGAAATTAGGTAAAAAATTCATTTTAGGTGATTCACCTAAATTGTCGCTGTCTAGTGATTGGCTAAGTGCGTGCAATGCGTAAGGAAAGTTGTATCTGCGAACACTCCAGCTGTCGTTGTCACATTGAAGACTGAAAAATCAGCCAAGTGAATAGAACCTACCTTTGACTGAATGTTTCTCCGTGATAAATTCATCAAATGCAAATATTATTCATCGTTCGACTCCTCACGATATAAATTTACTGACTGTGTGCGTTCAATGCGGTGTCCATGATTCAGTTCGTCAGAATTCAGGCTTGAATTTGCATGACATTCAATGGAAAATTGATCTTGCTGCCCCTCGGGACTAGTTCATGGCGTGACCGTCAGTATTAAAAAATGACATCTCTAGACCAAACGGCGCAGACAAATCAATTTATCTCTGTGGGTCTGAGTACAGACAGACAATCTCCATAGTAATAAAGTAGATAAATAAATCTTCTAATTAATAATTAATCTACTAAATTAATCGTTTAGTAATTAGAACAGTCAATCGTTCTCCCTGGATGACTTTCATAATCTTACAACGTTGTCAGATAATTGTAGTGGTATCATGAGATATCGGAAAGCAGTTTTCAAAATCTACTTAATATAGACTGAAATTATAAATTTTAGAATTGAACAAACTAATTCACTGATGAGCATCAATGAGTTTGCCACCATTTCCTTCATATAATGACACCAACTAAAAGTACAGATGGTCCTCATCAACTGCTACGTCTGACTGCATAATTAACAATTGCAATAGAACAACGTTGATTAAAATAATTGAAATATAAAAGAAAATTTGAATATTGAAAAGAAGCAGATTCAACGCTGTAGGTATACATACGTGTGTTTACCTGGTTTTGTCGTTATATAGCATGCGATAAAATCATACGACCGGTACTAAAGTCAACATTTTCATCCTTTCATCTTCAGTCAATGATGTTTGTTTTGTGCAGCGTCAATCTAGATGTACACAACTAATGCATGAACTAATGTGATATTAGACTCAATCTCTGTCTAATACTCTAAGTGATTAGAGAAAGCTAACTTGCATTTCAAGTTGGTTTTACTGCAACGTTAAACTTCATTACTGCTTAAGCTTATGGTAATCACCCAGTCATGCGTAGTTCGTCGTTATGATACTTTAAGTTGGTCACCAAATAGTCGGTCTGGTCAATTACATAATTACAGCGCAAAATTGAAGGTTCATATACACTATTCATTGCGACGTAATTAAGGAATAGTACTGCAAACCAGTGTTTCGCAGGCGTGGTCCAGCTGGCTCCGTCTCTGTCTTCGGCTACGACTCCGACCCAAGACCCATCGACATTGAATGAGGCTTTCACAGAATGATGTACACTCTATGTCTACCACGAAACTGCAGATATGTCGAGGTCTACCCGGTACCTCCTCTTGTCAAGATCAAAGAAAACACATATATATCCAATGGGAAGCAGTCTGAGGTTTTCGAAGAAGCTAGATTTGTCTGCATTATCTGTGATTAAGTGAGAAGTACCATGGTAAGTGTAGAGCCATCTCTACGTCATACAGCTCATGTATATATGCCACTGTTCAAGAAGCTAAACACATTTCCATTTATCAAATCGTTTTTGCCGTCAAACACAGCATCTTGATTAAATTTTGGCTGAAACTTACCGTCATATGCATATACATCTTCGCATACATCACCGATCGGAGGCATGAACACATACAGGATAGAAAATAATCTGAAGATCTCCATGCTGAAAATTGTGACTTATGAGTTAGATGCTTCATCCCGCTTAGACTTATTGTGTATAAATAAATGGAAAATAGATAGCTATTTTCGAGACCCACACACCGAACGATCCAAAGACGACTTTTAAATTGAAAATAACGAGTATTGGAAGACCGGTTTCGATATAATACGCCTTGACGATTCCAACATGCACAGACAAAGTCAATACAACAACTGAATTTACAAAAGTACAACAATCATGTGTCATTTCTTAACAGAGTTCTTAAATTTAGATGGGTTGTGTATGATGCCATCACCTTGTTGCCTTTTGTTAACGTCTGACACAACCGTGTGATGCGCTGAAAATGCTCCATGCTGAAAATTGTGACTTATGACTTAGATGCTTCATCCCGCTTAAACTTATTATGTAGCATGATTTGCAGAGGAAGCCATGAAAAACTTCTCTATGTTTAGGGGACTTATTTTAGTCCCTACCACGACCGCTCTTAGCATTTAATCAGAGACGAGTACAAATATTTCAATCTTCCATAGTGAGGCATTATTTTATTGAGCATGCACCCTTTGATGCATAAATTATTTTCAAAATTAAAGTTTTTTTGAAAAAAATTTCTTAAAATACAATTTGCGGGCGTTCTAGGGATTGTAAGAAGTCGGGAGAGGTGCTATTAAAAGCGCTTTGATCTCCTCTTCTTTTGGTTGCCAATTTTTGCCGCTTTGGGGTTGACCCAAAAGATGTGGGTCAAAATGTTCTCAAGACAGTACAATATGCATGAAAGGTTCACAGAGAAGTGAAAGGATTTTGAAGAGCTTCAATCCACATCAACTTAGATTTACATGTATATCTTTTATCCTGTCTGATAAATACAGGAACCGGGTAGAACTCGGCAGACGCACAGATTCGTTGCAGCCAGGGATACGGTGTACTGCATGCTCCAAAAGTTCAGCTTCCAGCATCGTTTCCTGCTGAAACTCGTGCTGCCGATCGGACGAGATAATTCATTCAATTAGCTGTCAAGCCTTTTAACAATAATCATAAATGTTGTACGTGTGTATTTGAAGAAATTACAGTGTCAATAATTAAATCGTAAGATAATCAAAATGTAAATCAAGCAAAGTAATCAAGTGAAAAAATGAACTTTAACGATGCACTGAAAGTTACACAGAGCCACTATTTGCAAGTTTGCACAGACTTGGAAACAAAGATCTT
Organism: Prostheceraeus crozeri; assembly: GCA_907163375.1. Classification (NCBI taxonomy): domain Eukaryota; kingdom Metazoa; phylum Platyhelminthes; order Polycladida; family Euryleptidae; genus Prostheceraeus; species Prostheceraeus crozeri. The sequence goes on from CAJQUW010009290.1 coordinate 1,083,288, forward strand.
TGTCTTAAGGCGAAATCACACTTTGGTGCACGAAATTTGCTAGAAAAAGGGAGCACATCTGGTTTGAAATGATGGAGTGGATGTTCAGGATCACTAAGTAGCTGCAAGAATAATCGAAGTGCCAGGATACTTTGCCGACAGTTTAGAGGCAGAAAATTGTCACATAATAATAATAATAATAATAGTGTATATTGAAGTAATTGAAAATCATAATGTACACATAGAAATAGAACAGTCATCGCAGCATGTAGACATGTGCATATACATTGATATGAATACAATTATCATTTGAAGTCATAAGTCAAGGTAGCTTTTTGTAAAAATCACTGTGCAGCAATCTCGCAACATGCGGAAAGAAGGAGTAACAACTTGGGGTACCACATATAGTTCTATGCGCTCGTCTTTGTATCTTATACCAATCAAGTGAAACAATTGGATATTTCCAAATTGATCTATAATAGCTTTTATATCAAATCACTTCTTCAGAAGTATTTCATTACTTTTTCTAAGTATTTCTAAGTGTATTTTATCGAAAATGATGCCTTATAAAATAGCCATGCACTTTAAGGGAAGAATCATTAGGAACCAAAATTGCTCTTGAATAATAAGTGCACTAAATTCTAGGCGAGAGTACATGTATGTGTTATTCGTTAAGAGCTTTTCGCTCGACAATTTGCGTTTTCGGCTGCAAATACAATCTTGAGGAAATTCGCGATTTCCTTTAAAATCTTTATAAATTATTTGCAGTATGCATTGAGAGGAGATGAAGGCCAGGAGATTTTGGGAAGTCTATAACGACTTGTATTCGTTTCCACTACACTGTCAAATATCACTTTCTCACAAAGTGACTGAATTCAAATACATATAAAGCTTCAGGCCGGAGCCGGAGCCGTGGTATTTCATGTCTACTCCGGCTTCGGCTCCGAAACCTTGCTGCAAATTCATGAAATCCAATGATCAAATGAAAAGCTTCTCTGTATATAATCCCTTATGCATGTGCATATATAAAGTGTGCGAATTTCTACCAAAGACAGTGGAATTTTCCTATGGAGATGCATGAATCACATCATACCCAACAAAGTAGCACAATTTTCGTAAGCATACTTTACATTGGCGTCGTTCATTTTTTATGTAGATGTCGGTATTTGAATATAGATGCAGTTCTTCACCAATTTGAAAATTTTTCGATTCAATCATCAAGAAATTCATAATCCACTCGCAAATTCGAGAATTCTAAGATTAATCATTGTCGTTGAAAAGACTGTTTTTAGCTTTCTTCAAAAATGCAGTGTATGTGAATATCGGGAATTGTGTGATGGGGGGAGGGTAAAGAAAGAGTTGTTGAGCAGCACCACAGTGTTGTTGCAGGGATGCGGAGTCCTATCATTTTGATAGGACTTCGACTCCGGGTGACAAGTATATAAAGTCTAGTTTTTTTAAATATACTTGTAACCTACATCATAGATAACTATAGGCTTACTTGAACCTATATTTAGTGATCACTGTATCAATTAATTATCAATCATTTTCGATGAAAGTTTATCAAATGTTGCTTTTAGTTGGATGTATTCGACTCGGCTCCTCCCATCTTGTTGATGTGTGCTGAACACGGTTTTTTCCAGTCTCTACCAGACAGGAAAATCCCCAATATTTCTCCAAAAAATATGAGTACAATTTCGATTTTCATATTCGCTTTGGAGGAGAGATCACCACACGATTAACGTGAGGATAAGAAGTAAGGTTCTCAAACAAACTAGTATTTCATTTTTGTCTCTGACGTGACCTTTGGTGCGCTGGTGTGATCGAGGATATGAAGGTTTGTCTTCTCTACTAAATCACCGATTGAAAAGACAATCCTTTTTCATTATCACGGTTCAGTCCCTCAACTATATTACAAGCTTTGCATGCATTGCTGTCTCTGTACTGTTGTTTGATGGAGAAAGTTGACATCAAGACAATGACAGCTATGCACGAGGATAAATAATTTGTTTGTATTATATTTTGGGTCTAGTTATAGGCCTGAGTCCGGAGTCCTATCATTTGATAGGACTCCGACTCCGCATCCCTGCGTTGAACCTGAGTCCAGGCAACACATGCAGATTTTTCCTCATCTTCAAAATAACTTTAAAAATCAAAATTTCATTTCCGTGCGCGTTGATGCTATGCAATATCATGCATGCGTCTTTAGCAATTGATTTTGATTTTTATAATTTTACTGCTTGCGACGAATAAATTAATTAAGACATTATATATTTCATGCAGCCGTTCAGCGCCTTCCCGGTCCCGGCTACAATTGTTTTGAAGATGACCCTCACCTCACCGACCGGCTGGTTGTTTTAAATTAACCCTATGTCTACCGATGGAGTCATTCATTCCAGAATTACCTCATTCTGATTTACCGACACATATGCCTACGTGGAGCAACAGTTTCTCTCAAATGCATCAAGACAAGACGATACGTTCAAATAAAATATGAGTAATATTCGTGAATGTAAACTGATGCTCACAAAGAAATCATCATTTTGGTGGAGTGTGAATCAAGCCTCACCGTTAAAATGTTCATTCTCCTTAATAAGTGTCCGCGCACTGTACATTGTGCAAGTACAACGTGAGATAGTCAAGAAATATGAAAATACCAGTTTCACGCGACGTGTCGGATCCACAGAATTAGACAGGTCGTCTCTTCTTCCGTTTGACTAGAAGGGAAGCATTGGAACGTGCAACGTTATTGAAATGGCACAATCTGCTGACTAAATACCATAGCAATCGAACAATGAGAAGCCAGTTCAGCATTAAAAACGACAAATTGTACAAAGTTTCTGTGACTGTTATCAACCGGATCACACAGCAAAGAGACACAGTCGATGTCAAGTTCTACAGAGAAGTTTGTGAACGTTTTTTCATGCGCCTGCTAACTTTTTTTAAAATGATCGGAGGGCCCAACATTATCGAGAAAACTTTTGCGCAATGATCTGAATTCTTCGAATCTGAAGGAATCGTGGCGATCGGAGCATTTTGAAGGAATTTAGAGCAATCCGCAAGCGACGCACGACTATTTTTCCTATCTCTGCAAGGTATTAAAAATTTCTTTTTGCCCACTTATTAAGTTCCTGCATGTGCCATTTGTTTGAATCAGTTTGCACTTCTAGCAAAGTGACACAGATAAACAATCTAATTCTGTGGTCGGATCATTTCAATCATGCTGGTTCATTTGGTTTACTAGTCAGTTTGCGCTTGACTGAGCCAAGAAAGCTTTAATTTAATATCAGCAGACAAGTGATCATTTAAGAAAAATAATGCAGTCTCAATTGTTCCTCCATTTAATTGATTATCATGATTCTCACTCAATTTCGCTAATTTACACGTGCACGAAGCCGCGTTTGTCCGCCATCTTATTAACAGGATACCGCATCGATTGTCTTGAATCCTATATAACTTCATCGCACGAGTCACATTTATATTTATACACGACACCGCCACTACTTGCGATCAGGGGTTATTTATTTGGCTTTCTACTATTCAGTTTGCAAACACAGGCAGAATATTGATGCAGCGAATATGACGTCGGACATATTTAAATGACAGTTCATCTTTATATGGAACAATAAAAGGAATTTGTTTTTGCTTATCGGGAGGGCCATTTTCATCTGAGTTCACAAATTTATTCAATACAGAGAATATGTTCTGCTGAAATAGGTGAAGAAGACAGTGCAGATTTTCACACTCTTCATGAAAATTTCACCAATTTGATGTTAACCTGCATGCTCGAGTCAGATTAAACGCGCAGACTTGCATCGACTGTCCACATGTATCTAGATAATAATAAATGATAAATCTTTATTGTATCAGTGCAAATAGCGTTATATTACATCTAATCGTATGTATCTTTATGATGTTCGATAGAATATAAGCGAAACGTTGAAAAATTCATTGTCGGTTTTATTTTACCAAAAGTGATATCAAAAATACTATTTATTATATTTTGATTACCAATTCCAATTAATGAATTTATTGGATTCCTCATTATAGTTCACTATGCGCATAGTGAATGCATGCTTTTTTCTAATTCTCGATGCCTTTTGATTCAACGCTATTTCATCATAGTTCGATTTTTTAATTCATGAAAAATTGATTGTTTTGACAGATTTCAATAAATTGTTTGAAAAATGCACAATCAAGGAACTGATGATTGAGAATTAAGTATTACATCATATTAAAGTGAATGTTTCGATGATAGCAAAACAAGTGTAACTTCTTGTGTGAGAAAGCTTTTCCTTCACTAGTTAGATGCATTAGTCGACTTAATTGTGTATTATTCAACGTAATGCAACATTGTTCAAATATTTGCTTTTAAAAACGTGTGACCGTCGTTGATGTTTTCATAAGTTCATCACGTATTCATTTGCTCTTGTAAATGAAATGGATTTTTATACAAGCAGCAATATTGACTATGGACCGTATTTATCAAGTAGTCGTCTTAATTTCTTTGAAGTATTTGCAATATTTTTGTTCTTTCTAATTTTTGCGGATCATGATAATTCATCAAACACCTAATTTGACTGAAAACAGAAAACACAATAATATTTTGTCATATCTTTAAGGTATTTGACCTTTGTGTACATGTAGTTGTTTCACATTATAATGAGCATGTTCGTCAACTCAAATCACCCAATCGCTACTAGACTTGTGCAAAATTTCAATGTGGACTTTTTTTAGATAAGAAGTCGGTCATGACCACTGAACTAAGTAATAAGAACTAGGTCATGAACAGTAATCTTGGTGACATGATTGATGATTGTCCGATCTCTTCCATTCCATCAGCAGTGATCAAGGTGCGCAGATTGCCACCGAAACGTCTGCAAATAATCAGAGATATTTTAAAAGAACAGTTGGTGTTTTCCGCAAACCATTATATTTTTTTAATAAGAAGTCGAGTTTCATTCGTATCGGTCTATCGGTTTTGGGATCGGCTAAAATTCTCCTAGCTAAATAACTGCACCATTAACAATTTAATGTACCGGAATACAGTCGGTGTAATTAAGTAAATTAAGTTGATGTTGTTTCCTCGCCACATTGTCACTGTGTTCCAAGGATTGTATATTGATCACACAGCAATAATCAAATGGAATCAGACTTCTGCACCAGCTTTTAAGATTGGGAAGGGTGTTCGTCAGGGATGTTTCGTCTCGCCACGCCTGTTCACTTTATACACGGAACAGGTGATGAGGGAGGCAGAGCTTGAAGAATTCGGAGTCCACACGGTAGGACGAACAGTCATGGACATGCGCTACGCTGACGATGCAGTGTTAATAGTTGACGGCAGCCAAGATCCATCTGATGCCTTAAAGAAATTAGACGATGCAGGCCGTAGCAGGCATCTGATACTTAACAGCAGTAAAACGAAGGCGATGTTCACAGGCAATCCTCCGAACACTGTTGTGGAGCTGAATGGGGAACGCATTGACTCGGTGTCGCAGTTCAGATACCTTGGATCCATCAAAACGGTGAATGGTAACTGTATGTAGTGCAGACATTAAGTGCCGCATCGCCATGGCAAAGAAATGAGTAATCGATTTTGTTCCTATCTAGAAAGATTGTGGCACCCACATAGATGTAAAGCTTCGCATTGTTCATGCTCTAGTGTGGTCGGTATTAACGTATGAAGCGGAAGCATGGACATAAAAGCAATAGACGTCAAGCGGATTGAAGCTGTAGAGATGTGGGTCTATCGTAGGATTCTTAGAGTGACTTGGTATCAAAGAAGAAGCAACACGAGCATTCTATCAGAGCTCGGAACAACAAGAGAACTGTTGGCGATGGTGAAGAAACGGAAACTGGTATACTTTGGCCACGCGTGTCGCGGAGAATGTCTATCTCGTGATATGATGTTCGGATTTCATCCTGGGAATCGCAGACGCGGGGACCTCGCCGTAAATATACGACATCAAGGAGTGGACATGAGAATCAATGGCAGAAGCATTACGAGCAGCAAACAGGACCGAATGGAGGACTCTAGCGAAACGCTCATCTGAAGGAGGGCCATCCTCGAACTCGGGGCCGCCCTGAGTGAGCGAAGTTGATTTGTTATCTTGTTGCACATGCATCATTTTGATGGCCCGAAACTCTTGAAATTGTACAGGTTTTGGATTTGAATAAGGACAGTCCGAGAATCATCGAGAACTCAACAGTTCATGAAAGACATATAGTCCTGCAGCCAGAACGAGTTTCTGCAGAGAACGAGGCCGAAAATGAGACTTTCACAGAATGATGTGCACCGTATGCTTACTACGAATCGGCACGTCTGCCGAGTTCTAGTGAGTTCCTCTTCTTGTCAAACAAGATCAAAGAAAAACACATGTAAATCCAATGAGACGCAGATTGCAGTTTTTGGCTAAAATGAACTTTCGTATGTTTTCTCTGATTAAACGAAGCCCAGAGAACTAAATACTAAATACTAAAACCCAGAGTCATAATTTTTAGCATGGAATGTCTTCAGGTAATTTCCCTTCATGTTCATGCACCCCTGTCTATAAAGCTAGACACACTTAGATTTGGCGAGCCTCTTAATGTCGGCAAACACAAACATTTTGAGCAACTTAATTCACATTCAACCACATTCTCACATACATTGCCGATTAGATGCATGATTAAAGCACATGCGCATCAAAGGAAATGACCTGAAGACATTCCATGCCAAAAATTATGATTCTGTGCTTAGTACCTTTTGTTTAATCAGAGAAAACATATAAAAGTTTATTTTAGCCAAAAACTGCAATCTGCGTCCCATTGGATTTACATGTGTTTTTCTTTGATCTTGCTTGACAAGAAGAGGAACTCACTAGAACTCGGCAGACGTGGAGATTCGTAGTAGGCATATGGTGTACATCATTCTGTGAAAGTCTCACTTTCGGCCTCGTTCTCTGCAGATATTCGTTCTGGCTGCCGGACTAATAGCGCAGAAGTTATCGACAATGTGAAATCATGAAAGACAAAGAGACTTTCAATCACATCAATGTGATATCTTGGACAGATGCTATGCATTACCTTGAACTCCGCTTTTCCTCATTTGAAGTCACAATGTCACTAATGAAATTCAATATCATTATTGAAATTACTATTTCATTTAGCCAAATCTTGGATATCATTCTTTCAAGATTTCAAAAATTCAAAGCATTTTTTAAATTAATTTAGGTTGATATGCATAATGGAGTTATAGTGACCTAATGCAGACTGTGTCGGAAGTTTGTGAATGAAATGTTGCATAGTTACCAGTGGCATCTTCTCCGTACCTGCGAGGCCTTCGGCGCATCCTCAAAAATTATTTTCCATCAATTATAAAAATGAAAAGTGTCATCATTCATTTAAATTCGATAGCTTCTCGTGATAACTGTGCACAGCTTTCCGTCTCAAAATCAGATGCTTAATCTCAGAGCTAGCAGTTTTTGCAGCACGTTCTCGAATCACAGCTGTTTTCTTCGAACAATTAGACACACAACATCTGACTCGAACACCCAGATTCGGTAGAATTCCATAATTTTTTTTACGTGATTGATGTGACGCTATGTTAAGTACTGCAGATGAGATCATAATCACGCCTTTCGTCCCAAGGGAATATACTGAAAAGATGACAGTCGTCAAGCAAGGTAGGCCAACACCTGATATAAAATTGAAAGTACTCACAGAGAAAGAAATAAGAAATACACAAGACATTTTAATGCATCAAAATTTCAAGCATGTAAGTGGCTGACTGGCCGCGAGAAACATAAGAAACTGTTGGCCTTGCCTCCATTTTTCTCTAGAAAATGTGGTCTGGACAGAGAGGGGATATGGTTATCTCAGCTCCTTGAGTAAGGCGGTTAAGCGACATGAGCAATCACTTCTCACGTGCACTTTCACTTGACCTTAAAAAATGTTCGGGAAATTGTTATTAAAAATTCATCTTTCATGAAAATTAATGTTGTAATATAAAAGTGTTTGGTGTAGAAATAGTATTCCAATGCCGAGTGAAGGCCTATGGTCATGGAGCACGCGACGCCACTGATAGTTACACATGCTACATAGTCCTCAAGTGCTACCGAAGATTCGCTCTCATGCGACAAGAATCAATAAATTTAAGGAATGAATAAACGTAAGCTTCGACATTAGAAGTAACTGGTTTTGAAAGTCATTCAATGGAAAGCTATATGTAGATGATCACATTTTCATGGGTTGGAAGCACAGAGATAGATTCATTTGCGTGTGGACTAGTCTAGCGCGTACATTGTCCAATCCCAGCCATTGTATTCAATTTTAAAGTGATGTGATATGCTGAGTCAGTGTGTGGTGTGTTCGCTGTCACGTGATTCGATGTAGTCTGCACGGCTTGTTGCAGTAGCAGACAGATCACAACAAGCGGTTACGACGTGAGTAAAGGTTGCATTCAAGATTGCTGTTTTATCTGGTAGCAGAGCGTGGTTTGATGATGGATGGCATTCCAAAGATAAGTGATTTTTCAACGGCTACAGACTTCATAACGGCGTTTGAGCTACACATGGATTGTTTTTTAATGACAAAGTCCTTTGATGAATCAGAACATGACAGTATTCGTGTGAAATTCTTGAAATTTGCGATGAGCAAATCACCTGGCTTCAATGCTCTTGGTGTTGATGGAAGAGCTACTTACGAATCGTTGAAGCGGAAGGTTTCCTTGATTCTTCAGCCCACAAGTACGCCTCTGAAGAGTTTCTTTGAATTGGATTGTTGCAATTTCAAATCGGCAACAGATTACATTGTTGAAAGCAAGAAGTTATTGAGTTGTTTTATTGATGATGAAACGATCATGGAACTACTGATTAAACAACGATTGGTGGAACTATTACCTTCTGATGCTGGACTCATGTTGGGAAATGCTTCTAATTTTACAGAATTCATGAAGCAGTTGTCGTTTATGTGGAATTTGCTATCTTCGTCACCACAATCGTGTTTGTCAATTTCAAAGAATGTGTCTCAGAAACGACGATTTATTCCCAATTCAAAGGCGATGACACTGACCGTTGCTATGCTTGTGACGGTTATGGGCATTATGCGCGAGATTGTCCGAATAATCGTAATCGTAATCGACAACCAAGAGATGCCTTGAAGTCTGCCAAATCTGATTTTCCGAAGGCCTGGTCTCGTCGTTCGGTCACTGACATCACTGATCCTGATTCAAAAAACTCGACAGAGTAATGGGTGTCGCTCGGCCTGTTACTTACAGAGATTCAGAGGGCGATGATTATGTGGTGACTGGAACTATCATTGACAATAACGTGCGGTTGCGAATATTATTGGATTCTGGTTCGACATCTTCATTTGTTAGAGACGAGTGTCTGGACAACTTGAGTAGTTTCATTTACAAGAGCAAAAACGATTTCCGCTCTTACTCCGGCAAATTTTCCGCTGATTCATGTATTGACTTGTCTGTTCGGATTTTTCAAACGGAATTTCGACATTCATTTTATTGTGATGACCACTATCTCTATTATTTTCCTTATGATATGATAGTTGGTCGTGATGTACTGAATGCGCTTGGAGTGAAATTGCAGTGGCCGGATCGAATGTGTTTGAACGTCGAAGAAGAAGAACCCATCGATCTTCATAATGATGATATCTATTTGCCGTTGCAACCAAGTGCTATGGAGTCAGTGAATCTTGGTAACTGTCCTAATCAAATAAAGCATATATTGCTGCAGTACTCGAGTGTTTTCTCAGATAATTCCGGAATTATGCCTGATCGATTCAAGTTTGATGTCCAGTTAGATACCACAAATGCATTACGCATACCAGCAAGGAGGGTTCCGATTCATTTCGAAAGTGAAGTCCAACGGCAGATGTGTGATTTAGAAGAGAGAGGAATCATTACAAGGACTACATCCCCTTTTCCTTTCCGATTGTTATTGCCAAAAAGAAAACTGGAGATATCCGCCTGTGTGTTGATTTCAGGCAACTTAACAAACATACTGTGAAATTGTCGTGCGATATTCCACAATTTGAGGAAATCCGAAATAAAGTGCATGGTAGGAGAGTATTCTCTACATTGGATCTATCTCACGGATATTGGCATATTCCACTAACTGACAGTGCAAAAGAAAAGTTGTGTTTTTCTCCTGGTCCCAGTATGGGAAATTGGAGCTTCAATGTCATGCCATTTGGACCGAAGAATGCACCTGGTCATTTCCAGCGCTGCATGCAGGATATCCTTGGTGATCTCGATTTTGTCTTTATTTACATAGACGATATTTTGATTTTTTCTCGCGATGTGACAGACCATTGCAAGCATCTAGACATTGTGTTCGATCGTCTTCAGCAAAATAACTTAGGATAGAACTACGACGTGAGGCATACTCCATTAGACTTCGAAAGTCAAGTCATTTTGGATATAGACTTCCAGATCGTGAACAAACGGTGGTCTCCGTGCGACTGCTTGATAGTTTGTCATAAGCTTTTGAAAGATCAAAACACAGAACTATGGATTGTCGTAGATGCATTCGGCTTGAATACCACTGGAGCTCATCCTGCAGGTGCGAACATCCAAGCCATTTGTTCAGCTAATGAAACAAAGACTTTTAAAGTCTGTAGACCACATGCACAAAGTCTATCTGCCCTCATGAACTTACAGGATCTCCCGCAACAACTGTTCCAATGTCCTTGCATTTGAAAGCAGCAAAATGTCACTTTGCAAAAGACAGCGCTGAATATTTGGGTCATGTTTTGAGAGGTGACTCTTATACATTCAATGATAAAGCAAGGCATGTTTTAAGAGATTATCCTCTTCCAACTTCCTATAAAGAGCTGGAGAGCTTTATTGGACTGATAAACTATTACAGAAAGTTTGTCAAAAATTTCGCTGCAGTCACAAAGCAATTATTTGACTTCAAAATGGCTTGCTACAAGTCTACAAAGGAACTGAAATGGACTTCCGAATTGATTGATTCGTTTAATAATATCTGTTACTTGATCATTAAAGCCACCCCTTTGGCGATTCCTGACCCCAAATCTCTGTTCAAGATAGAGACTGATGCTTCAGATGTAGCTATTGGAGCCACTTTGATCCAAAATAATAGGCCTATTCAATATTCAAGTCGCTTGTTGAAGAAGGCCGAGTTGCAATATTCGACATACGAAAAGGAACTGCTCGCGATTATATTTGGATTAAAGCAGTATTATGATTGCTTGATTGGAAAGAAATTTATTCTGAGGTGTGACCACACCCTTTGATTTGGATTAAAGATCAGAAGCTCAAAGGTCGCATTGGAAGATGGATTCTCACATTACAGGAATTTGACTTTGATATAGAGCATGTCGCTGGAGCTTCAAATGCAGTTGCTGATGCATTGAGTCGGCGAACTTTAGCTGTGATTCCCGACGTCAAGTGCATTGATTGGAGAAAATTGCAGGAACCGTTGTTGTCCGATGGTGTCATTTCCACATATTTGGATGCATACAAGAAGCATGTCAATATTGAAGATGGTCTGGTGAAATTCAAGAGCAGGATTGTTGTGCCCAACTCAGTTATTATGGATTTACTAAAGAAGACACATGAGCTTTTGGGACACCCTGGTGTGCGGAGGATGCAAGACTTTATTAGAAGTCGCTACTTTTGGCCTAAAATGTTTTCTCACATCAGAAACTTTGTGAAGCAGTGTGATTCATGTTCATTTTCCAAATCATACTCTTATTTTCGGAATGAGAAATACCAATATCATGGAAATTTTCCTTTTGAGAAAGTGTCTATCGATTTGAAAGGCCCAGTCCACTTGGCTAGAGGTGGCTACCAATATATTGTGGTTGTAAAGGATTCTTTTAGTGGATACAGCTGTTTCTATCCATTGATGTCCAAAGACAGTCAGACGGTATTGAACAAATTGTTGGATTTCATGTGTGTCTATGGCAAACCAACCGTCTTCTTATCGGATGGTGGTCTTGAATTCTCTGCATTAAAGAAGTTTTGTGAACGCTTTAACATTCTACATCAAACAACCTCAGCTTTCCTTCATGGTAATGGTTCAGTGGAGAGGACTATCCGTTGGCTGGAAGAGAAATTAATTCAAAATCCAACAGGCTGGCCTGATAAACTGCTGTATTGGCAATTTATTTACAATTATCAGCGAAGTGCAACTACTGGCCTCACACCTAATGATGTTATTTTCTCATACAAAACTCGTCATATGTCCGATTTTGATCACCCGAAATATCCCCTGGACACTCGGCCAAACACTCATAAGCGTTTGAATGTCGGCGATCTTGTTTTAGTAAAGAACTCATTACGCAAGAAGGGATCTCCTTATTATTTGGATGATGTATTTGAAGTGGTGCAAATCAAGGGACAATCAATAACTGTGAAATCTGGACGGAAAACTTTGCAGAGACATATAACATTTTTGAAACCGTATTCTCCTGTTGATCCTTCATTTTGATGCGTTTTGAATTTTAAATAGGGAGGAGTGATGTGATATGCTGAGTCAGTGTGTGGTGTGTTCGCTGTCACGTGATTCGATGTAGTCTGCACGGCTTGTTGCAGTAGCAGACAGATCACAACAAGCGGTTACGACGTGAGTAAAGGTTGCATTCAAGATTGCTGTTTTATCTTTTAACAAGCGATATAAATTGACATAGATATCCGTCCCTCTCTGGTTTGTGTGATTGGTCAAGCGCACGTTGCAGAATTATCTCGTATCAGTGAACCTACAAACTTCAACTGTCAGACTGTAAACAGGCCTGTGAAGTGAAAGGTGTTCATCCTTGACTGAATTTTTTTTGTGACAAATTCGTCAAATGGAAATATTATTCACAATAAATTCACAATCTAAATTTACTGACTGTGTACGTTTAGTGTGGTGTTAATATTCTGGTTCGTCAAAATTCAGGCTTGAATTTGCATTACGTTCAATGGAAAATTGATGTTCTTGCCTTTCGAGACTAGTTCTGGCCGTAATCACCAGCATTGAGGAAATTCATCTTTAGTCATCAATGTTTTATAGTCCGTTCACCTTTGTTGAATTGATGAGGCAAATGTGTACTATAATTATATAAATGTCTATGTCACTAAAACACTACTGTATTATGTTACTGAAACAAATGAAATCAGGAAAGGCGGATCAAAAAAATGTATATTTAAATAAAGGTGTCAATCGGCTTGCCGGTTCAAGCAGTCTTATAATTACTAAATGAGAAAAAAAAGCTTCCAAGTATTTCAAAAAACCAATCTCGGTATTCGAACTTCATCAGATGCGATCCTTTGAGAGCTTCTATCAGAAAAAAGCAGCAATCACAATGCCAAGAGGGTCAAGGGTAAAATTCTATTCGAAAACGAGATACCGGATGACAAAAGAATATTCATGTGCTTTGTACTAAAATTAAAAGGTATACATACTACTATAAAATAGAATAGTAACACTACGTAATTCAATGTGGAATTAGGAAAATAAAAGTTGTTAAAGTAAGAAAGTAGAATACTGAGAAGGCAAATCTTCCATTTTTGATCCACCAAATATTCCTTATCACAACTGACTTATTCATTAGTTATTATGATTCTTTGATGATTCTCCTTCTCCATTTTTTGCTCGATATCAATAACCCGGAAACTTTGGAAATTATGCCAGTGATTCGCTGCATGACACTGGTCAATGATTGCTGATATGAGCCAAATATCTCGGATGTCCATTTCATGTTCTTTCTTTCTATTATTGATTCTTATTCCTGTCTGCCCGATGTGCAGAGTCCGCACACTCTTGCCTACAGCTACAACGCACCACCTCGATATAATCCAATATGTCAACCTTTTTCCTGTTGAGATTCTCAAGCTTTCTCTAAGACAATGAGAACCAGCAGTGCAAAGCATGCAAGTCGAAAAATGTTAGTTTGATAACGTCTCTGTCTTCTTGCCCTCCCCCATTTTTTCTCTTTCATCCCAACTTATCACAATTGTTGTGAAAATTAATATGTAGGAGTATTTATGTTTTTGTTATTCTTTTGTTGTTGTTCTAGAAAATGGGATGCACAAGGAACCTCAGTAACCTCAAACATCATTAATTTGCAAAATTTTTCTTCGGATGTTCATCAGATGCCTCTGCATTATGGATAGTTGAGTAATGGAGGCACAGAAGTGGCATTGTGAGCATATTTCAGCTGGCAACCTTGCCGGAATCCTGAGATGATCGGAAAAGAATCGGAGAGACCTCCCTCTGCTCGAACTCTGCTAATGTTGACGGTGTACAGGTCACGTAAAATGTCTATGTACTTTGAAGGTGTACCTATTCCTTTAAGAGGGAGCCGAGAGGACGTCTCTGTCAACCGAGTCGAAGGCTGCCTTTAGATCCACACAAACAGAAAGTTGTATAAACAAAAATTCCCTTCATTGCGTTGACTCATCCTTGTAGCTGACCTTAGGTTGCAATTTTCTGATGACGACACCCTTTAGTCTGATGCGCTCTGTATAGTGCTCATATGGTATGATTCCTGTGCTGATGTTATGTTCCTTGCATTGCTTTGTATGTTGAAAAATTTCAGACGATTTTGTGCTTGTGCTCCTTTATTCTGATGTGCGGGGTTGTGAGTATGCTACCGATGTTTGGGGCATTTGGAAAGGTGACTCAGTAGATGACGTTTTTCTTCAAGCAAATATCGCCTTTGTTCATTGTTCAATCTCCTAGTTTGCATATCTTTTCACATTTACTTATTTTTAAAGACTGTTTGGAGTGTTCTTGACTTTTGCGCGAGGTCCTGGTTCAATTTTTCCTTTTCGAATAGCCATTTAATGTTTTGCTGGCCCGATCGGAGATGAAGGATTTCCTCTCGATTCTGATGGTGGCCAGCTTTCTTGTTGATGAACTATTTGGATTGAAATTGATTGGGACGCCATTTTTCTTAGCTGGTTTCTTGTACAATTCAAATTCAGGTTTATTTGCATTCGTTGTTGAGAGAAGTTTACTTTGTTTTGGCAGTTCTGTGTCGAATTGAATATTTTATATCTTTTTCTCCTGGCGCAGCTTAAGGAGCGAAATATCGGGAATACTAAAATTTCATCTACTAATAACATATACTTCACATTACATTTCATCTACTAAATTTCATCATACTAAATAACATTGTCCTTTTCTATTTAAGATGAATGATGTCAATACAGTAAAAGCTTTCCAGAATGTTATAATATCTTACATTCATATTTGTTTGAATAAACTCTGCCATGATCATGATCCAAGTTGTGGAGCAAGGGTAACCAGATGTTTGGTTATGAAAAAACACAATGCATTTCGCTTGCCACTGGTGAGCATGGTCACGTTCTGAATTCACAAAATCATATCAGAATCTAAAGAAATGAAAGAAATTTAGTTCAGACATGATCTATAAATTAACAATAGTCCATAAGCATTCGAAATCTCTATGAAAAGTGCAGAAATTAGATTTACAACTATTGAAATAGAAAGCTATATTTTTTTATAACTTTTCAGTGTCTCTCAACCCCCGGTCTGCGAAGTTATTGTGAAATAAAGATTGCTTTTGGTATAAAACGCTAAATGAACGGCGGATTTGGTCCAATGACGTCTTCCACTGTCTTTGATTTGGTGTTAATGGGATGACGCTGTCTCAGAGTCGAGGAAGCAGACTATTTCTTCAAAATGATTAGTATATAGAAAGCATTTACAGATCATGTACCTTCATATGAGGCTACGCTGACACAGCTGCGTACGTGTTAATGATAGCGCTACTTTACCGCAAATTGCGAGCACACGATTAAGTCATTATCAACTATCCACCGCTACGGTGACGCACTGTTTTTGTCGATTTTTCACGGTTGCCTAAAGAATGCGTTATTCCAATTGGTTCGCTCAGATGACGTGCTTCTATATTATCTACTGTTGTTGTATAGGCCATATAAATAATATTTTTTTGTTTCTCTAGATGCTTCGCAATTACTAGCAATATCTGACTCGCGATCATTCTTTATATAGGACTTTCGGGACATCATCTGTAGAAACTGAATTTGAGACAAAAACGCTTAATTATGTTACAGGGCGATTACATAGACGCCGTTACGTAAGATAGATCCGCATTTATATTTGAGTAAGTCCCCGGTCCACCTAGTTCACTTGGGGCGAGCGTTTGGTCCACAATGGGTAAAGGTTGAGAAGCACTACTTTAGATAATAGTAAATATATATTTTCTTCCTAAATTCGCGCACGAGCTTCTTATTATTTTTTATTCGTAATTGTCATCCAACATCAGTAAAACGACAATTCTTAAGTTGTGATTCCAGTCGTCTTGCAAGTTATGGAGGGTCAAAGATCACTTGCTTATGTAGATCCATGTACTTCCGAGTTCAATGAACTCAATAACGGAATGATCCAACATTCACTTAAAACTCAAAATGAGATTTGTCATTTTTATGATTATCATTCCACTTTTAGGGCACAATTCTCCAACAGCAGGCGGAAATACGACATCAACAATCTGTAAACAATAACATCGGTTGTCATGACGTTTTCATTATTTTTAACAGCATTTCGGCCAAGCTACCGGTTACGAAGAATGTCGTATTTCCGCCTGCTGTTGGAGAATTGTGCCCTAAAAGTGGAATCACAATCATGAAAATGACAAACCTCATTTTGAGCTTTAAGTGAATGCTGGATCATTACGTTATTGAGTGCATCAAACTCGTAAGTACATGGATCTACATAAACAAATGATCTATGAACCTTTATAACTTGCAGGACGACTGGAATCACAACTAAAGCATTGTTGTTTTACTGATGTTGGGTGACAATCTACGAATTAAAAATACAGTCGAATCTCTACATAGTGAATTTGAAGGGACCAGATGAAACATTCACTATGAGAAGAGTTCACTATAAGGAGGTTTTCTGAAATTGGATGTAACATTGGTTTTAAAGAAAGCATATAAAGTCAAAACAATCATACAAAATAATAAAAACTAACACATGTATTTAGAAAGCAAATTTATAGGGGTAATTGCCAGTAATACTGTATTGTATCACAATCTTATATTAAATGATAATGCAAACTCAAGATGCAAAATGTAAATGCTATAGAATAATCAGTACTGTGTACAGTATAAGCTACATACGTCATTAATTATGAACGATGGAATTAATTGCCAATAGGCCTACGAGTCTGCACAGTACGTCTCTCGTCAACAGAAGCAATCATGTTTTCTACTCGATCGAAAGATTGTTGATCAAGATTCAAGGTCACTTTTCCTTTCAAGGAGTTCCCTGGTCTGACTGAACAGTCGGTGCGCTTGAAAGCAGAAAAAAGCGCACGTTAACTTGAAATTATTAGCTACATTATCTATTGATTTGTATCTAAATTTAGATTGTAGACTCATAGACTTTAATAACTTAGGAAACGTTGGAGTAATGAGCATCATCGAACTGATCGCCTCAATAAAGGCAGTACACGTTCATGGTGTGGGTATTAATTGCAAAGCATAATTAAAAATCAATACATACTTGATGTAAAATATTCATTATGTATAGGTTGGTACAACAAAGGGACTAAATAATATATTCACTATGAAGGGGCTCACTATGTAGAGATATGTAACAAGCGCAAAGTATGCCATTTTTGATGGGATCATAGAGTAAGTATGTTAGGTAGAGTGGTAACTCCGCATTTATTAAATCCCCAATGTGTATACACCTTCGAATTTATTAAATGAACTCAAGGGAGATACATCTGAATTGCTTCAAAATGTGAGATATACATATTTATGCAGTTTTGAAGAAATTACAACGGAATTGATTGATCATGATGGCAAAGCAGAAGGAAATGATATTATTTTACGGATTGTCCGTGTCATGACAGCCTTAGAGAGGAAATATTTGTTAAATTGGCAACTCGATGACCTGCTATTGCTTTCATGAATTAGAAATATGAAATTTCAGCCAAGAAATCACAATAAGATGTCGACTATTTCATGAAGTCTTCCATTATAAAACGGATCATGAAATTCCCTTGATAATCAGCTTAATTTCCGCTTAGTTAGTATGTTTATTAGCAAATATTCATTCCTTTTGATATCCAACTTGTTGCATACTACTTACATAGAGGAGTCATCTCGGTAGTATATAAATAAGCAAAATTTTGACATTTTTAAAACTGCTCAAATAATTTTTTGGACCACGGGAACGCAATCTCCGCACAAAACTGAATCTTTTGATATAAAAATTTTCACTGTATGCAGATATTTTTTTGAGTCGACACTCTACCTATATATCCCTACTCTATGGATGGGATCAAAAATTTAATTCACTATGAGGAGAGATTCACTTTGCAGAGGTTCCCTATACAGAGGTTCGACTGTAATAATAAGCTCGTGCACCAGGTTTGGAAGAAAATGTCAGTAGCTCTCACACTATTAGATTGATTTTGTGAATTTAGAACCGAACATCTGGTTTACCCTGGCTCTACAACTTGGATCGCATTCATCACCAGTTGTTTACATATATCAAATTGATTGTTGCAGATCGATCGGTGAACTACAAGCCCGTAGAAGTGGCGATGAAAACGGATGAACCCTTCGTTGCTAGCTCGCTCTATCGCACGCAATTTAAACGTTGGGATCCTGCGCCTTTATCTGCTCCGCAGCTATCAACTCACTCTCGTCAACGCCACTCGATTCAATCAGTGCAACGAGAGAGAAGTTCAAAGCGTCCACATAATCTCAGGCCATTCATGGGCGAAACAAGTTATTCCACTGCCTACAAGCAACCAAATAATACTCCTTCAGTACATACTCAGCACTCTGTACGACATTGGACTGGTCCTGTTCCTGGTGATGACCAGGATGTAAATCGTGTTCAACCTAAGGGACCATTCTCGGGAGTCAGTGTCTATCGAGAAGACTTTATACCGAAATCCTCTGATCCTCCAACGGTGCTACAGAACTTGTCAGCGTTGACTTATGATAGCAGCCATCGTCCTCCGAGTCGTGTACAGCCATTTGTGGAACACGCAGAGCATGTGTTCTACAACACTTAGATTGTGGCTAACAATCAATTGTAAAGACTATTTGGTACTAATGGATCATCTGCACCCTCCACGTATTCAAATTTGTCTGAAATCGGCAAAATCAAAGGTTACGAAACGTCAGGTACACATACTTCTACCTCTCTCTACCCATACTTTCTACCCATATGTAAAAATTTAGAGACAAGTGGTTTTGAATTAGAGACGATATTGTGAAATGTAGTGATGCCACCTGCTTGATCTGACTGTTCGACGCATTATTGTCTCTCGTGTGTGCGTTGTTCTCTCTCCCTCTTCATCTCATCCGCTGCTTTTTGAAATCTTCCCACGACCACTATCCTGTCATACCTTTTTGAGTCAAGTATATTGGTGCAATGGATGTGGCATGGTCACATCACTTCACGAGTGGTCGCGGAATGACTTCGTTGATTTCAACTGCTTTCGGCTCAGGCGATTAGGTCACACGAAGTCAGATCAATCTGCTGGCATCGGTACAGTCCAAGTTGTCCCTAATTCGAAAACTACCTCTCCGATTTGCATCAATTTTTGTGTGTGGGTAGAAAATATCCTCACCTACATGCATTTGAAGTTTTGTGAGGATTGATTAATTTCTGCGGATTTTAGACAGATTTGAAAACGTGGGGGGGAGATAACCCACAGTTATGCCGACTATTTTTGTATGTTCAGATAATATATCACAAGAGTTCTCAACTTTATCATGATGTATCAGCAACATTTTTTAGCTTTTAATGTGAGCTTTACAAAGTTTCAGTTTTCATGCTTGTGGAGTACTTCGTTGATTTTTCACATAAAGTCGTATTCTGACTTTTGGCGATTTTAGGAAAATTCCTCGTAATCGTAAAAGTGTTCCACTACTGTTAGTTGTTTGATGACCTGTATTGTTTTGAGTGCAAATATCTGGATAACGAAATCTGAAAAGTCGACAATAGTCGATCAATTATATTGAACTCAAGTTAAATATCTATTTAATATTTATATACTTGATAATAATGCAGATACTTGTATGTAAGAAAAAAAGTAATTTACAAATCCTCCATGTCATGACGACCTTGGAGAGGTAATATGGTAATAAAGCAATTCGATGGACTGCAATTACTTTAATGCTCTTCCATTATTACAATAAGAGTATATTCTCAGGCGTGATCATATCACAAACTACACACTGCCACTGAAAGTACAAAACATCAAGATTAGATTTCAAGAATTAAGGCTCATACGCTGACATTGACAAACAACGATTCAAGGAAGCCAATAACAATTATCAAAAACAATTATACGAATACTTTCAAGAAAAGGGAATTATTCTTTTTTGTCTACAGTAGAGAAAAGTAAAAATATAATTTCATTTTTGGATGTTGAAATTGACGAAAGTGATGGCCTATCCACATAGATTTTTAGGAAAAATACATGTACGGGTCTACTAATGAATTATAATGCTACTTGCCCTATCGAATTGAAGCGTACCCTTGTGATAGGAATGTTGCATAGAGTGTATAATGTATGCTCAAGCTGGAAATTGACTGACTCAGAGATTAAAGATATTACAAAAATTTATTAAGCACCTCACATCCCATTGACTTCATAAACTCGCTAATAACTAGTTCCAGGAAATAAAATATAATACGCATAAAAAAGCAACGAAGAAAGATGAATGGGTGGATACCAAGTTTTTGATACGTTTGTAGGTAAAATATCCACAAAACTTCGACGCAAACGTGTTAAAATATTTAGGAAATTGGACCATGATGTTAAAATAATATCTAACACGTGTAAAGCAGGACAGTACTTTGGTCTGAAAGATAAAACAAACAAGCTGATGCGATCATGCGTTGCTTACAATTTTGAATGACGGATTGATCCTGATACCCAATACTTGGGACGAACGAAACGCAGATTGCATCAAAGAATAAAAGAATCAAAGAGCATACAAGAGGTAACTCAGCCGTAAGTAGCCATCAGAACATATGTCCAAACTGTAGTAATGACATTAACAATTGTTTTTCTATTAAATACAAAGGACGTAGTGAATTTGAAACTCGTATAGTTATCAAGCAATAGTCGCAAGCGTTGTTAATAAATGATAAAACTCCTAAATTAAATCAAATAATTAGGTCATAATGGTAAATCCCTTTTCTTAAAAGTATTCGAATAAATCTTTTTGACAATTGTTATTGTTTTCCGTGAATCGTTGTTTGTCATTGTCAGCGTATTAGCTTATCATGTCAATTCATTGGTTGCAGCTGCGGAAACATAATTCACATTCAAGAAATACCGCTTTCCGAATCATAAAATTATGCCGCTGAAAACTGAATTAAAAACATGACAACTTTTCCCTGAAGACTTGCAGAGACTTGCACTATAATGCAGTTCATGACATTTCCTTGATCATCAGCTTAATTTCCGCTTAATTAGGTGCTTGTTGAAATATTCATTCATTTGGTATCTAACTTGTTTCACCACCTACAAAATGGCTTCATGTCGGTGATTTGTAAACACGGGAATATTTGGCAAAAATTTAGATTTTTAAAAACTGTTCAAATATTTTTTTGCACCACAGGAACGTTATCTACACAAAAAGGTGAATCTTTTCATATAAAAATTTTCACTGTATACAGATACTTTTTTAGGTCGTAACTCTATCTACTAGGCTATATAGCCTATAATAATAATAAAGACGTTTATTCAAGATACTGGCCCCAATAATGGAAATCGTGGGGCCAACAAAGAAATACAACATGCATGCATAAATGATCAACATAAGACACTGTTCTTAACAATTAGAAGAAACGCAAAAAGTTCAAAAAAGTCAGTCTGGAGAAAAAAAGGAACGAGCGTTCACAGGAAACCATAATAATTGAATAATAACTGAATAATTTCGACATAGAAATGATGAAGCTTCTAGATTGCAGAGAAGACCTCAAAACTGGAAGTTGATATTTCCTTGAATGTCTCAAAATAGGTAACTCAAGATGGTGGAGAGGGTGAGTGGCGTCGTGAATTAACGTCTGAAAAAGGCGATAACCGATGAATTTTCTGCGGTATGAAAGAGGCACAAATTTAACACAATCGCAATGCAACTTTCTGCAGATGATGGAATGAGCACGGCGTTGAATCTTTTCGATTTTTTCTGATAGACCAACGTTCAATTCAACAAGCAATGGAGCCGCATATTCCATCATGCTCCTCACGCAGCTTTCATATATTAAAACCATTATCTCTTTTTCAAGAAAATCGCGGAGTTGGCGCAAGACGAACATTTTGGAACTTGCCCTCTTACACATGGTATGTACATGAGTACTCCAAGTAAGCCTTTCATCAAAAACCACACCAAGTACAGTCATGCAAGTCACTACAGGAACATTAGGAATCTGAAACGAAGTCCTGTCGAATGATTTGGAGAACGTTATAAACAGTTGCTTACTCTTGTCTTTCTTGATTGTCTTTCTTGAAGGCATGTCTTTGCTCTCTGACGGTGACTGCAGCTTGTCTAGCTTGTATGTCTGTGTAGTTTAGCGGTAGTGAAAAAAAATGTTGAAGAAGTTTGAAAAAGAACTATTGAACTTGTCTGAATGAAACTGAATTATTCGCGCAAGCCTCACATCTGAAGATTTCTGAAGACACCAAACATGAACATTTTTGATGAAATATTGAGAATACAACATTTACTGTCAAAAGAGTCATGATTTTGTGACAACTTCACGATATCACTATTTTTTACTAGTTCACCGATTTTGATGATCAATGTATCAAGGGAGAGCTAAGAAAATGCTCGCTCTTACCGTGCCTGATTCATTATCATATTCACAAATTTTCTTATTGAAAAATTGCAATTTGCAAATTGAGAGATTTTCATATTTTGAGCAAATATGAATGTTCTCAGCAAATACTCGTATAATAACGGATACAAGTTTGTCATAGCTCACTCACTTTAAAGCTGATAATGTATGCTTTCGAATGATGCGTGGCACGTTGATGTGCGACAAGATTGGAAGACATGAGAATTGATTGAATTTCAGCGAAATTTAGGTATCCGTTTTTTGTGATCAGTATAGTAGCACCTATTTAATACATAGAATGCTTCTCGGCTAATTTGGACAGTACAATTTCAACCTTATTTTCTTTTAATCTTTTAATTAAGAATGATTTTACTACTAATGAATATTGCGACTAGAGTATTTCAGTAAATAGCTGCCGCAATTTGATGGTTTTAAGCTCATCAGAAAATGATTTTATATATAAGTTATTTTTATTATAAACATATATTGTTGTAGGGTCCTGAAACTGAACTATACAAGGTGTTTCAAAAGTAGGCTAACAGTTGATTTTTCCCTAGGAAATCTATGTTGACCGTTCTATTGGCGATTTACACCTGAATCAGTCGATGGATATCCATGATCAGTCCAACATGAGCTATAGACTTCGAAGTAATTGCTACTATCATTTAGAAGTCTATGCAGTAGCATTCCATTGGCAAAGGAATTTTGAAATCTATCATGGACAAGATATAGCACCAATCTGACATTACGTACATGGATATGTTCAATTAATTTGATTTGAATCAAACACTGTTAGTTTGACTTGAAGTGAATTAAACAAGCTTGAAGCTTTTTTGAATTTGCTGCTTCTGTCATGTCAGGTCATCTAAAAGATGATCAGAGAAAATGGATTTTGAAATCCTTTTGGAAAAACAAGAATGCTGAAAAGGTGCGAATGGAATGGAGAGATGCTTTTCACAGCAATCCTCCATCAAGATTTGCTATTTATCGCATTCGAGATAAATTTGAAAAGACCGGTTCGGTAGAGAATGCACCGAAGTCAGGACGCCCTCGATCAGTTTCAATAACATCAAACGAGGAGCTAGTGGCCCAAACATTTGTTCAAAGTCCGAAGAAGTCAACAAGAAGAGCCTCATTGGAGTTGGACATTTCTCTAAGCTCTACTTGGAGACTGATGAGGAAAGTTGAGTTGAAACCATACCGACCCAGACTGTTGCAGCACCTTCTACCGGATGATGCTGAACGACGCTTGCAGTTTGCTGTGCTCATGTTGTCGGAAATTCGGGAGAACCCAGATTTGCTTGACAAGATAGTTTGGTCTGACGAAGCCAGTTTCAAACTATCAGGTCACGTAAATAGACATAACTGTGTCTACTGGTTCCCTGAAAATCCGCACATGGTATCAACAAATGAGCTGAACCAGCCTGGCTTAACCGTCTGGGCCGGTATGTCAAGCAACGGTGTGATTGGGCCAGTATTTTTTGAAAGAACTGTGACGGCTGAGGTGTACCTTCAAATGCTCCAATCCTTTGCGATTCCTGAGATGCAGTCATTGAACAACTTCAATGAGCTGTACTTTCAGCAGGATGGTGCACCAGCGCATTTTGCAGTGAGTGTCAGAAGCTATCTGAATGACACTTTTCCAGGAAAGTGGATCGGGAGATGTGGTAGCATCCTTTGGCCTCCTCGCTCTCCCGATCTAACTCCGATGGACTTTTTCTTTTGGGGCGTTGTAAAGGAGAAAGTGTACGGACGAAAACCTCACACACTTTCTCAACTCCGCTCCTACATCACAGATGCCTGTCAAGAGATCAGTGATGACAGAAACTTATGCAGAACTGTGTGCCACAGTGTGGCCGAAAGACTACAAGAATGTGCCGATGTCCATGGTGGACATTTTGAGCATTTGCGTTCGTGAATTTTTGCAACTTTAAGTTGATTAATTTTTTGATATGTTGAATAGGCCTTGGTTATTCATTTGATCATTTTTTTGTTAGGAAACCAAGCAAACAAAATGGTAGTTGTTTTAATGTTAATACCTTTATTAATTTCAGCCTCCTCTAGGCCATCGTCAGAAGCTTCTGACGATGGTCTAAGAGGAGGCTGGAATTAACAAAGATGAAGGACATTCGAATGTCAGCTGTTCTTCCTTCTCCGCAGTAACACTGAAACAACTACTATCTTGTTTACATGGTTTCCTAATAATTTTTTTTTGATAGATGTTGGATAGTTATTCGACTTCTCATGATCGGTATAGATTCAAATTGGGTTGTAGTGAAATATGTAGGCATGAAAACACTGGAGATCATGAGATATTTTAATATGATTTACGCGATGTCAAAGAGTATTGAATTTTTGCCCCTTACGAATACAAGGCATATTAGCTATCTGTGGCATCGTGAAAAAGATTATTATGACATAGCTTATTAATCTATAGCATTAAGACATAGCTTTTCAAGGCCAATTTCTACTGTTAGCCTACTTTTGAAACACCTTGTATAGTTGAAGTACGCAGATATGTAGTAGTTATACCAGAGACAAATGTGTTGCATGGAGATTTATTTTCATAGCTTCAAAACATGACTATTCTGCATAGATCACGTGCTTTAGCGAGTTATCTATGCAGAATGCGAGTGTTTTGAAACTATGTAAATCTCCATGCATCACATTTTTCTATGGTACAGCTATTTTGTATCAGCACAAGACAATGATAAATCATAGCCTAGCTCTATGATTTTGACCTTCCAATTTAAAAGTCAGTTGCTTTCACAACCTTTAATTCAGCCATAGAAGCAGCTAGTTCATGATGCAATTCTGCTGTGTTCAATTACATAATTGTACATTGACGTATGAATGACGGAAATTAACATGGCCAAAGCACAATAGAACACTAGGCCTAATTGAAGACTTAACTACACACCATGGAGATGAAAGAGATCGAGGAAAGGTGTTGCGTGATGCGCCAGCATCAATTCAATTTTCGTATCTCAACATGTACGATGAATGTTTAGATCAGGAGAAATTTCAATGAAGAAGACCGTATACTAGAATCGTTTCCGAATTTATAAGAAACACGAATGAAGCAATCAATGACCTGCAAATATGATAATGTTTAACAAATGGAGCCGTATTGAGCAAGAAAACTGCTACAAAATTGTTCAATTGTATTCTAAAATTGACTCTAGCAAAATTTGCTTTTGAAAGGCATCCTTTGTGGTTTATTTAACGGACTCTTCCAACAATTTAAAAAATGTAATATATTTCTCAAGCGAACAGTCAGAAGTAATAAGCTATCTAAGATAAAAACAATAACACAAATTAGCAAGTTAAGTTGAATTAATTAGACAATTTGATGTTCAGATCCGAAAAGCCTGATGCTGACTACTTCTAAGGGCAGATCGATGAATAGTGAAAAAGTGTTGGCAAGCAAATGAAATCCAAATGGAGCAAGGAAATGCATTCTATCGTGATATCAACGCTACGCTATAATATGTCATAATCAGTGGCGTTGTCTCCGTGCCTGCGAGGCCTTCGCCGCATACCCAAAAATAATTATTAACGTTCATAAAACAAAAGTTCAAACAGTTTTAATTTTTTGTGTGTGAGAGCATGTTTACGTTTACAACTTTACATACACTTTACAGTTTCAAGTCACTTCAAATACGTTCCGAGCGCCAGCACTCAGCTGTTAACTGCAGGGATCTTCAAGCAATCACACAATGCGCTGGCGATGTGTTCATACCAAATCACAGAGATTTGTGTGTTTGTGTAATATGTGGAGCGTGTGCGCTTAGCTCGATAGTCAGACTCGTCTTCTCCCGATAGAAACGCAGAAGCAAATAAATTGAAACAATGCAAGAAAAGATCTATTTATAAATTCTTAGATTCAGATAGAGGCGCAAATTTTCCATGCTCGTGACTTCGCCAAATTTTGGAGAAGATGATGACGAGTTGAATCGTCGTGTCTGCGTTCATCAATGACTGAATGTCGGATCGGAAGGTGAGAAGCCGCTGAGAGATAAAGCGATAAAGTTTCTATAATTTGATGTTTGATTCGGGCGATTGTTTATGGCGGCGATTTCAACAGTGGTTATTTTCTACACCGGCCAGTCGTCCGAGGGATTATGCAGAAAGAAGAACCATCGTGCACGAACTTCATGCCATTGAAATAAAAACTAAACCACTATCAAGAGATAGAATATGAGAAGGATCACAAAAAACATTTTAGCATCCCTAAATTTGAAACATGTAAGTGATTGACAGGCTATAATGAACACAATAGAGTCTTGCGTTGGCGAGAGCTTCCTTGAGAGTGAATGTTCTGTATAGTCATCTCGCCAAGGCGATCAAGCGTCATGTGAAAAATCAACACCATTTCATTGTCATTTGACGTTTAAAATCTTGGGAAAACAAGAGTCGCGTTGACGAACAATCAGCTTGGGATTGCATGCTCATGAGACTGTTCAGAAACAGAGGCTGTCACATAGGACTCACAGTTAATCACAATTCACGTGCAGTATAGTCAAATATATGGTAGTCTGTAGACTTCAGTGTAACTTTCATTTAAATATCAGTCTACTTCTCACATCATTTTATTTCATTCTGCAGTCATGGATGCCAGCATGACTTGAATGTTCATGTACTTCTACAAGTGTTCGAAAATTCACTGAAATTAAGATTGCGTCAAATTAATTATTTTATGCAGTTCATGCTGTCTGCTGCATTAATCCACTATGGAGCGAAGCAGTGGCGGATCCAGAAGGGGGGGTCCTGGGGGTCCGGACCCCCCCGTTTGGTATGTACTGGCGCCCTTTTCATAGGATAGGCGCCTTGTTTTTTTATATTATGTGTTTGTGGATAAAAGAAATATTATAAGTGCCTTGAAATTCCCTACTTGGACATTCTGGCGTTTCTAGCGCCCCAGTTACTGTTTAATCCACCCTCTCTAGGGCGCCCCAGTTTCTGTCTCAGTCACTCTCTCTCTAGGGCGGCCTAGTTACTGTTTCATCAACTCTCTGCAGGGCGCCCCAGCCACTGTTTCATCTACCCTCTCTAGGGCGCCCCAGCTACTGCTTCATCAACTCTCTCTAGGGCGCCCCAGCTACTGTTTCATCTACTCTCTCTAGGGCGCCCCAGCTACTGTTTAATCTACCCTCTCTAGGGCGCCCCAGCTACTGTTTCATCAACTCTCTAGGGCGCCCCAGCTACTGTTTCATCTACCCTCTCTAGGGCGCCCCAGCTACTGTTTCATCTACCCTCTCTAGGGCGCCCCAGCTACTGTTTCATCTACCCTCTCTAGGGCGCCCCAGCTACTGTTTCATCTACCCTCTCTAGGGCGCCCCAGCTACTGTTTCATCTACCCTCTCTAGGGCGCCCCAGCTACTGTTTCATCTACTCTCTCTAGGGCGCCCCAGCTACTGTTTCATCAACTCTCTCTAGGGCGCCCCAGCTACTGTTTCATCAACTCTCTCTAGGGCGCCCCAGCTACTGTTTCATCAACTCTCTAGGGCGCTCCAGCTACTGTTTCATCAACTCTCTCTACGGCGCCCCAGCTACTGTTTCATCTACTCTCTCTAGGGCGCCCCAGCTACTGCTTCATCTACCCTCTCTAGGGCGCCCCAGCTACTGTTTCATCAACTCTCTCTAGGGCGCCCCAGCTACTGTTTCATCAACTCTCTCTAGGGCGCCCCAGCTACTGTTTCATCAACTCTCTCTAGGGCGCCCCAGCTACTGTTTCATCAACTCTCTCTAAGGCGCCCCAGCTACTGTTTCATCTACCCTCTCTAGGGCGCCCCAGCTACTGTTTCATCTACTCTCTCTAGGGCGCCCCAGCTACTGTTTCATCTACCCTCTCTAGGGCGCCCCAGCTACTGTTTCATCTACCCTCTCTAGGGCGCCCCAGCTACTGTTTCATCTACCCTCTCTAGGGCGCCCCAGCTACTGTTTCATCTACCCTCTCTAGGGCGCCCCAGCTACTGTTTCATCAACTCTCTCTAGGGCGCCCCAGCTACTGTTTCATCTACCCTCTCTAGGGCGCCCTAGTTACTGTTTCATCCACCCTCTCTAGGGCGCCCCAGCTTTTGTTTCATCTACCCTCTCTAGGGCGCCCCAGCTACTGTTTCATCTACCCTCTCTAGGGCGCCCCAGCTACTGTTTCATCAACTCTCTCTAGGGCGCCCCAGCTACTGTTTCATCAACTCTCTCTAGGGCGCCCCAGCTACTGTTTCATCAACTCTCTAGGGCGCTCCAGCTACTGTTTCATCAACTCTCTCTAGGGCGCCCCAGCTACTGTTTCATCTACCCTCTCTAGGGCGCCCCAGCTACTGTTTCATCTACTCTCTCTAGGGCGCCCCAGCTACTGTTTCATCCACCCTCTCTAGGGCGCCCCAGCTACTTTTTCATCTACCCTCTCTAGGGCGCCCCAGCTACTGTTTCATCTACCCTCTCTAGGGCGCCCCAGCTACTGTTTCATCTACCCTCTCTAGGGCGCCCTAGTTACTGTTTCATCCACCCTCTCTAGGGCGCCCCAGCTTTTGTTTCATCTACCCTCTCTAGGGCGCCCCAGCTACTGTTTCATCTACCCTCTCTAGGGCGCCCCAGCTACTGTTTCATCAACTCTCTCTAGGGCGCCCCAGCTACTGTTTCATCTACCCTCTCTAGGGCGCCCCAGCTACTGTTTCATCCACCCTCTCGCGGGCGCCCCAGCTACTGTTTCATCTACCCTATCTAGGGCGCCCCAGCTACTGTTTCATCTACCCTCTCTAGGGCGCCCCAGCTACTGTTTCATCTACCCTCTCTAGGGCGCCCCAGCTACTGTTTCATCAACTCTCTAGGGCGCTCCAGCTACTGTTTCATCAACTCTCTCTAGGGCGCCCAAGCTACTGTTTCATCTACTCTCTCTAGGGCGCCCCAGCTACTGCTTCATCTACCCTCTCTACGGCGCCCCAGCTACTGTTTCATCAACTCTCTCTAGGGCGCCCCAGCTACTGTTTCATCAACTCTCTCTAGGGCGCCCCAGCTACTGTTTCATCTACCCTCTCTAGGGCGCCCCAGCTACTGTTTCATCAACTGTCTAGGGCGCCCCAGCTACTGTTTCATCTACCCTCTCTAGGGCGCCCCAGCTACTGTTTCATCTACCCTCTCTAGGGCGCCCTAGCTACTGTTTCATCTACCCTCTCTAGGGCGCCCCAGCTACTGTTTCATCTACCCTCTCTAGGGCGCCCCAGCTACTGTTTCATCTACTCTCTCTAGGGCGCCCCAGCTACTGTTTCATCTACCCTCTCTAGGGCGCCCCAGCTACTGTTTCATCTACCCTCTCTAGGGCGCCCCAGCTACTGTTTCATCTACCCTCTCTAGGGCGCCCAGCTACTGTTTCATCTACCCTCTCTAGGGCGCCCCAGCTACTGTTTCATCTACCCTCTCTAGGGCGCCCCAGCTACTGTTTCATCTACTCTCTCTAGGGCGCCCCAGCTACTGTTTCATCAACTCTCTCTAGGGCGCCCCAGCTACTGTTTCATCAACTCTCTCTAGGGCGCCCCAGCTACTGTTTCATCTACCCTCTCTAGGGCGCCTCAGCTACTGTTTCATCTACCCTCTCTAGGGCGCCCCAGCTACTGTTTCATCTACCCTCTCTAGGGCGCCCCAGCTACTGTTTCATCTACCCTCTCTAGGGCGCCCCAGCTACTGTTTCATCAACTCTCTAGGGCGCCCCAGCTACTGTTTCATCTACCCTCTCTAGGGCGCCCCAGCTACTGTTTCATCTACCGTCTCTAGGGCGCCCCAGCTGCTGTTTCATCAACTCTCTAGGGCGCCCCAGCTACTGTTTCATCTACCCTCTCTAGGGCGCCCCAGCTACTGTTTCATCTACCCTCTCTAGGGCGCCCCAGCTACTGTTTCATCTACCCTCTCTAGGGCGCCCCAGCTATTGTTTCATCTACCCTCTCTAGGGCGCCCCAGCTACTGTTTCATCTACCCTCTCTAGGGCGCCCCAGCTACTGTTTCATCTACCCTCTCTAGGGCGCCCCAGCTACTGTTTCATCTACTCTCTCTAGGGCGCCCCAGCTACTGTTTCATCAACTCTCTCTAGGGCGCCCCAGCTACTGTTTCATCAACTCTCTAGGGCGCCCCAGCTACTGTTTCATCTACCCTCTCTAGGGCGCCCCAGCTACTGTTTCATCTACCCTCTCTAGGGCGCCCCAGCTACTGTTTCATCTACCCTCTCTAGGGCGCCCCAGCTACTGTTTCATCAACTCTCTCTAGGGCGCCCCAGCTACTGTTTCATCTACCCTCTCTAGGGCGCCCCAGCTACTGTTTCATCAACTCTCTCTAGGGCGCCCCAGCTACTGTTTCATCTACTCTCTCTAGGGCGCCCCAGCTACTGTTTCATCTACCCTCTCTAGGGCGCCCCAGCTACTGTTTCATCAACTCTCTCTAGGGCGCCCCAGCTACTGTTTCATCTACCCTCTCTAGGGCGCCCCAGCTACTGTTTCATCTACCCTCTCTAGGGCGCCCCAGCTACTGTTTCATCTACCCTCTCTAGGGCGCCCCAGCTACTGTTTCATCCACCCTCTCTAGGGCGCCCCAGCTACTGTTTCATCTACTCTCTCTAGGGCGCCCCAGCTACTGTTTCATCTACCCTCTCTAGGGCGCCCCAGCTACTGTTTCATCTACTCTCTCTAGGGCGCCCCAGCTACTGTTTCATCTACTCTCTCTAGGGCGCCCCAGCTACTGTTTCATCTACCCTCTCTAGGGCGCCCCAGCTACTGTTTCATCAACTCTCTCTAGGGCGCCCCAGCTACTGTTTCATCAACTCTCTCTAGGGCGCCCCAGCTACTGTTTCATCTACCCTCTCTAGGGCGCCCCAGCTACTGTTTCATCAACTCTCTAGGGCGCCCCAGCTACTGTTTCATCTACCCTCTCTAGGGCGCCCCAGCTACTGTTTCATCTACCCTCTCTAGGGCGCCCCAGCTACTGTTTCATCTACCCTCTCTAGGGCGCCCCAGCTACTGTTTCATCTACCCTCTCTAGGGCGCCCCAGCTACTGTTTCATCAACTCTCTAGGGCGCCCCAGCTACTGTTTCATCTACCCTCTCTAGGGCGCCCCAGCTACTGTTTCATCTACCCTCTCTAGGGCGCCCCAGCTACTGTTTCATCTACCCTCTCTAGGGCGCCCCAGCTACTGTTTCATCTACCCTCTCTAGGGCGCCCCAGCTACTGTTTCATCTACCCTCTCTAGGGCGCCCCAGCTACTGTTTCATCTACTCTCTCTAGGGCGCCCCAGCTACTGTTTCATCAACTCTCTCTAGGGCGCCCCAGCTACTGTTTCATCAACTCTCTCTAGGGCGCCCCAGCTACTGTTTCATCTACCCTCTCTAGGGCGCCCCAGCTACTGTTTCATCTACCCTCTCTAGGGCGCCCCAGCTACTGTTTCATCTACCCTCTCTAGGGCGCCCCAGCTACTGTTTCATCTACCCTCTCTAGGGCGCCCCAGCTACTGTTTCATCAACTCTCTAGGGCGCCCCAGCTACTGTTTCATCTACCCTCTCTAGGGCGCCCCAGCTACTGTTTCATCTACCCTCTCTAGGGCGCCCCAGCTACTGTTTCATCAACTCTCTAGGGCGCCCCAGCTACTGTTTCATCTACCCTCTCTAGGGCGCCCCAGCTACTGTTTCATCTACCCTCTCTAGGGCGCCCCAGCTACTGTTTCATCTACCCTCTCTAGGGCGCCCCAGCTACTGTTTCATCTACCCTCTCTAGGGCGCCCCAGCTACTGTTTCATCTACCCTCTCTAGGGCGCCCCAGCTACTGTTTCATCTACCCTCTCTAGGGCGCCCCAGCTACTGTTTCATCTACTCTCTCTAGGGCGCCCCAGCTACTGTTTCATCAACTCTCTCTAGGGCGCCCCAGCTACTGTTTCATCAACTCTCTAGGGCGCCCCAGCTACTGTTTCATCTACCCTCTCTAGGGCGCCCCAGCTACTGTTTCATCTACCCTCTCTAGGGCGCCCCAGCTACTGTTTCATCTACCCTCTCTAGGGCGCCCCAGCTACTGTTTCATCTACCCTCTCTAGGGCGCCCCAGCTACTGTTTCATCTACCCTCTCTAGGGCGCCCCAGCTACTGTTTCATCTACCCTCTCTAGGGCGCCCCAGCTACTGTTTCATCTACCCTCTCTAGGGCGCCCCAGCTACTGTTTCATCTACCCTCTCTAGGGCGCCCCAGCTACTGTTTCATCTACCCTCTCTAGGGCGCCCCAGCTACTGTTTCATCTACCCTCTCTAGGGCGCCCCAGCTACTGTTTCATCTACCCTCTCTAGGGCGCCCCAGCTACTGTTTCATCTACCCTCTCTAGGGCGCCCCAGCTACTGTTTCATCTACCCTCTCTAGGGCGCCCCAGCTACTGTTTCATCTACCCTCTCTAGGGCGCCCCAGCTACTGTTTCATCTACCCTCTCTAGGGCGCCCCAGCTACTGTTTCATCTACCCTCTCTAGGGCGCCCCAGCTACTGTTTCATCTACCCTCTCTAGGGCGCCCCAGCTACTGTTTCATCAACTCTCTCTAGGGCGCTCCAGCTACTGTTTCATCAACTCTCTAGGGCGCTCCAGCTACTGTTTCATCTACCCTCTCTAGGGCGCCCCAGCTACTGTTTCATCAACTCTCTCTAGGGCGCCCCAGCTACTGTTTCATCTACCCTCTCTAGGGCGCCCCAGCTACTGTTTCATCTACCCTCTCTAGGGCGCCCCAGCTACTGTTTCATCTACCCTCTCTAGGGCGCCCCAGCTACTGTTTCATCTACCCTCTCTAGGGCGCCCCAGCTACTGTTTCATCTACCCTCTCTAGGGCGCCCCAGCTACTGTTTCATCAACTCTCTAGGGCGCTCCAGCTACTGTTTCATCAACTCTCTAGGGCGCTCCAGCTACTGTTTCATCAACTCTCTCTAGGGCGCCCCAGCTACTGTTTCATCAACTCTCTCTAGGGCGCCCCAGCTACTGTTTCATCAACTCTCTCTAGGGCGCCCCAGCTACTGTTTCATCAACTCTCTCTAGGGCGCCCCAGCTACTGTTTCATCTACCCTCTCTAGGGCGCCCCAGCTACTGTTTCATCAACTCTCTCTAGGGCGCCCCAGCTACTGTTTCATCAACCCTCTCTAGGGCGCCCCAGCTACTGTTTCATCTACCCTCTCTAGGGCGCCCCAGCTACTGTTTCATCTACCCTCTCTAGGGCGCCCCAGCTACTGTTTCATCAACCCTCTCTAGGGCGCCCCAGCTACTGTTTCATCTACACTCTCTAGGGCGCTCCAGCTACTGTTTCATCTACCTCTCTAGGGCGCCCCAGCTACTGTTTCATCAACTCTCTCTAGGGCGCCCCAGCTACTGTTTCATCTACCCTCTCTAGGGCGCCCCAGCTACTGTTTCATCAACTCTCTCTAGGGCGCCCCAGCTACTGTTTCATCAACTCTCTCTAGGGCGCCCCAGCTACTGTTTCATCAACTCTCTCTAGGGCGCCCCAGCTACTGTTTCATCTACCCTCTCTAGGGCGCCCCAGCT
The DNA here is from genome assembly GCA_907163375.1 of Prostheceraeus crozeri. Classification (NCBI taxonomy): domain Eukaryota; kingdom Metazoa; phylum Platyhelminthes; order Polycladida; family Euryleptidae; genus Prostheceraeus; species Prostheceraeus crozeri. The sequence continues at coordinate 1,117,634 of CAJQUW010009290.1, forward strand.
ACTGTTTCATCTACTCTCTCTAGGGCGCCCCAGCTACTGTTTCATCTACTCTCTCTAGGGCGCCCCAGCTACTGTTTCATCTACTCTCTCTAGGGCGCCCCAGCTACTGTTTCATCTACTCTCTCTAGGGCGCCCCAGCTACTGTTTCATCTACCCTCTCTAGGGCGCCCCAGCTACTGTTTCATCAACTCTCTCTAGGGCGCCCCAGCTACTGTTTCATCAACTCTCTCTAGGGCGCCCCAGCTACTGTTTCATCAACCCTCTCTAGGGCGCCCCAGCTACTGTTTCATCTACCCTCTCTAGGGCGCCCCAGCTACTGTTTCATCTACCCTCTCTAGGGCGCCCCAGCTACTGTTTCATCTACCCTCTCTAGGGCGCCCCAGCTACTGTTTCATCTACCCTCTCTAGGGCGCCCCAGCTACTGTTTCATCTACCCTCTCTAGGGCGCCCCAGCTACTGTTTCATCTACCCTCTCTAGGGCGCCCCAGCTACTGTTTCATCTACCCTCTCTAGGGCGCCCCAGCTACTGTTTCATCTACCCTCTCTAGGGCGCCCCAGCTACTGTTTCATCTACCCTCTCTAGGGCGCCCCAGCTACTGTTTCATCTACCCTCTCTAGGGCGCCCCAGCTACTGTTTCATCAACTCTCTCTAGGGCGCCCCAGCTACTGTTTCATCAACTCTCTAGGGCGCCCCAGCTACTGTTTCATCTACCCTCTCTAGGGCGCCCCAGCTACTGTTTCATCAACTCTCTCTAGGGCGCCCCAGCTACTGTTTCATCAACTCTCTAGGGCGCTCCAGCTACTGTTTCATCTACCCTCTCGAGGGCGCCCCAGCTACTGTTTCATCTACCCTCTCTAGGGCGCCCCAGCTACTGTTTCATCTACCCTCTCTAGGGCGCCCCAGCTACTGTTTCATCTACCCTCTCTAGGGCGCCCCAGCTACTGTTTCATCAACTCTCTAGGGCGCTCCAGCTACTGTTTCATCTACCCTCTCTAGGGCGCCCCAGCTACTGTTTCATCTACCCTCTCTAGGGCGCCCCAGCTACTGTTTCATCTACCCTCTCTAGGGCGCCCCAGCTACTGTTTCATCTACTCTCTCTAGGGCGCCCCAGCTACTGTTTCATCAACTCTCTCTAGGGCGCCCCAGCTACTGTTTCATCAACTCTCTCTAGGGCGCCCCAGCTACTGCCTCATCTACCCTCTCTAGGGCGCCCCAGCTACTGTTTCATCAACTCTCTCTAGGGCGCCCCAGCTACTGTTTCATCTACTCTCTCTAGGGCGCCCCAGCTACTGTTTCATCAACTCTCTCTAGGGCGCCCCAGCTACTGTTTCATCTACTCTCTCTAGGGCGCCCCAATTACTGCTTCATCTACCCTCTCTAGGGCGCCCCAGCTACTGTTTCATCAACTCTCTCTAGGGCGCCCCAGCTACTGTTTCATCAACTCTCTAGGGCGCCCCAGCTACTGTTTCATCAACTCTCTCTAGGGCGCCCCAGCTACTGTTTCATCTACCCTCTCTAGGGCGCTCCAGCTACTGTTTCATCTACCCTCTCTAGGGCGCCCCAGCTACTGTTTCATCTACTCTCTCTAGGGCGCCCCAGCTACTGTTTCATCTATCCTCTATAGGGCGCCCCAGCTACTGTTTCATCTACCCTCTCTAGGGCGCCCCAGCTACTGTTTCATCTACCCTCTCTAGGGCGCCCCAGCTACTGTTTCATCTACCCTCTCTAGGGCGCCCCAGCTACTGTTTCATCCACCCTCTCTAGGGCGCTCCAGCTACTGTTTCATCAACTCTCTTTAGGGCGCCCCAGCTACTGTTTCATCAACTCTCTCTAGGGCGCCCCAGCTACTGTTTCATCTACCCTCTCTAGGGCGCCCCAGCTACTGTTTCATCAACTCTCTCTAGGGCGCCCCAGCTACTGTTTCATCTACCCTCTCTAGGGCGCCCCAGCTACTGTTTCATCTACTCTCTCTAGGGCGCCCCAGCTACTGTTTTATCAACCCTCTCTAGGGCGCCCCAGCTACTGTTTCATCCACCCTCTCTAGGGCGCCCCAGCTACTGTTTCATCTACTCTCTCTAGGGCGCCCCAGCTACTGTTTCATCTACCGTCTCTAGGGCGCCCCAGCTACTGTTTCATCTACTCTCTCTAGGGCGCCCCAGCTACTGTTTCATCTACTCTCTCTAGGGCGCCCCAGCTACTGTTTCATCTACCCTCTCTAGGGCGCCCCAGCTACTGTTTCATCTACCCTCTCTAGGGCGCCCCAGCTACTGTTTCATCCACCCTCTCTAGGGCGCCCTAGTTACTGTTTCGCAGGGTTGCCAACTCACACAGTTGACTTGTGTGTCACACGGTTTGGCCCCGCTGCACACGGTCACACGAATGAAACTATCAATACACACGGCAACTCCCCTTTACTTCAATTACATGTACACACGAAATTGTCATTAATTTTAAGCGATTTTTGTTTTAAGTTTGGCCCTGCAAAAGTGATTTACCACAAACCTTTTTTAAATCTGTCACCTTGTTTAAGTGATGTGTTCATTATAGCAAAGTCTTGCCTTGCGGTACTGGCCGATGCGCCTCTATGGATATATGTGTGCGCCCCCCCGATGTTTGGACCCCTCCCTTTCGAAAATTCGGGATCCGCTCCTGCGAAGGTCTATGGTTTGGGAGCACGCGACGCCACTGGTCATAATTGAGGTAACATTAACTATTCTCGTGTGGTATATATCACCTTTTTTCTAGTAAATGAATCGAACCAGAAGTGACATTGTTATATAGCATGCTCTACCATCAATTGTGAAAATAGTTGAACTATTCTTACAAATGAACATTTCAATTATTTTCACTGTTTTCAATTATTTTCACACTTTTATATTAAAGCTAAGAAATTATAGTAATTTATTCTTTTCTGTCCTACGAAAGAATAGCTCATTACTATGGTACAAAGTAGGCATATGCCTGCACGCAATAACACTCCTGATCCAGAAAAAAATGATCTGAATATATTTATATTTCATAAAAAGCACAATTATCAAACACAAATGTTTGTTTACAATTATAGATCATAGAAACCATATGAAATGCTTAGGCTATATGCATTTTCATGGATGTCAATCAATTCTGACTTAGAAAAGCCTAGATCTACACTCCTCAGTATACAATCATAAATGCACAAACTCAGCACGTAAATTATCAAAATTTCAACGAGATAACATTTCCATCACTTTTTTTAGCGTTAAATGCACAGAAAAAAGTTCCAACAGTACATTTGCCACAATCTTTGTGCTCCCATCGCTTGCAATCCATGCATTGAAGCCACTCATCCTCAGTCGTATCGTCTTTACAGCGAACCCCGCAAGGTTGGCATGTGTTTTCATCAATTACTGAAGTAGAGAATGTGTGAACAGGCCTACATCCAACAGGTGCTTTTGATCTTGCTATAGGTGCATTGTGACCGATTAATGGTCCTCGCATCCTACAAAATACATCCAACGCAGCCGTTCTATTCGAATGCAAAGGCGGAACTAAACTCTCCTCAGGTATATCTAGAGTGTCTAATTGAAGAGAAGTAGAGAGTGCATAGCTACCAATGCGTTGGTATGCATGACCATCGGCTGTCGTGATTATTTCATCGTAATGGTTGCTGGTAGTGATACCATCTTCTTGTTCTTGAAGAGCACATGAGGATGCTTCACTCCCACATTTTGCACAGCACATACAAACAGACAAAGACACATTGTTTTCATCACTTTCGGGAGAGAAGTTGATTCCTCATTAACTTCAATCTGGTTGGAGTCTAGAAGTTCTTTGGAAATAAGAAAACTATCATTTGTGTTGCGATTGTATTGTTCATTGCATTCTATTGTTTGCCAGTCTTGTCAGCTATCGGCTGATGAGCTGTCATTACTGCGCTGCGATGTCCGTGATCATGCCATGTAGATGACACAACAATTTCTGCTGCAATACAAGCTGGTCTTACGAACTTGGCTCTTTAATTCATATGCAACAATTTGATAATGCGTCAAATGATGACGGAAATGATCCAGTCTTCCGGAAGCCTGATACAGCATTTTATTTTTTACACGCAGTTTTCCAGGTTCCCGAGAGCAACTCATAGAAAGAAGTCTTCGAAATTATTATAAGTTATATATATTTTTTGCTATGTGCCTTAAAGTTGTACATACGAGAGACGTACGAATGAGGACGAATTTGCATCGGGTCTCCTATGTAAAATATACCAATAACTCGTATTTCATTGTAAAACAGCCAATCACAGATAGAATAGTTCGTATCGCTACATACCAATCACATACGAAAGTAAGTGAGCTTTCGAATGAATAACATACCAGATCTCTGTAAACATACGAGAATCTCGTATCAAATGTTAGTTTCAAGTTGTATGTGAATTTGGCATATGTTTGTATGTAATTTTCGTATCCAGCGATTTACAGTGTACAAATAAAACTATTTGCAAATTTTAGAAAAATAGGGCACTTTTTAAAGCCTGGGCTCCAACATTCAGGTGATCACTTAATAAAGGAAAAAACTTTCCTTACACTGTCACGAATTTTGCTGCATGAGTTGAGTACCCTTGAGCTTGCCAAAAAGGTTGAACAGTTTTTCGTCTGGGTTAAGTCGTTATATAAAGCGCTATGTGAGAAACAACGGTACAGTTGGCCATACAAAATACAAAAGATTTTTGAATACATATTGGGGATGCTAAGAATCAGGTGCAAGTAAAAGATGTTTGTCAATGTGCTTGAAAAAAGTTCGATGAAAAATACGATCATAGTTCTTATACAACTGCAAATCCAAAAATGTTAACTCAGAAAAACTATGATTCACTGTAACTTTAATACAATCATGAAAGCTGTTAACACGATCGTGAACAAGAAGTAAATCGGAAACAGAGCATGACCAAAGACTAAGAATGTCATCAATTTAACGGAGCCAAATAACAGGATTTTGGGAATTAGAGTTATTATATTCCCATTCCATGAGGAAAATATTGGCAAATGAAGCACCAAAGGGTCATCAACCCATGGCAACGCCGTGATTTTGCCTAAAACAGTCACTATTAAATACAAATGTAATGTATTCAAAATTTTTTAACATAGTCAGCAAGCTTAGATCAGACCGCTTCGGATTCCGATACTTCAAAAAAGCGCGGTTTAGCGGTGCAATACCCTCATCAATGGGTATTTTAGTATATAAGGATAATATGTCCATTGAAAAGAATACAGTTTGATTACAAACCTTTACATTTTCTATGCGGGAAATGAAATGTAGTGAGTCTCTAACAAAAGTAGGCAACTTCTTTTCTATAGGAGCATGAAAATAATTTATAAAAGTAGAACAAAATTTGTTGACACTTTGGGAGTCTGAAATGATTGGTCTGCCTGGAGGCATAATAGTGCAATACCAGACATTCTTATGTGCTTTAGGGAGCAAATGAAAAAGGCGCGAATTGCAATCGTCTCCAGGCAGCAAAAATGACAATTCACGATTGTTAATAAAACTTTCTTTCTTTATGTAATACAACAATTTACAAAGTTGAGAAGCTACACTATTAGTACAATTTTCATTAATACAAGAATAAATATTTTCAACAGAAAGTTGGCGGTAAAACTCCGCATTGTAATGCTCCGTAGGTACAATCATCCATGCATTGAGAAATCGGTTGGAGCCAGGGAAAAAACCAAGGTGTTCGACTCACGTTTTCTTAAAAAAGACACGATGCATTTCGTGCACCTCCGGCGCACATGTTCACGCGAATAATGAAGACATTGCACAGTTGGTGAAAGACGCTCAGACGATGACATCATAGCGCGGATGATGTGTAACTACAGTGCTAAAATAGATATTGTACTCAGACGAATACTACTGAAATTAAAAAACAAAAGTAGAAAGACAAAGTCAGAAAAAAGGAAAAAGAGAATTGAAAGTCGAGTATCATAGTACCTCACTCCACACAGACCCAACGTTGCATTCCACCTTGTTGACACTGTTGAACTTCTTGGACCACAACGATTCTTTGATGACACGTCTTCGGTATATGGGATCGCTGTCAACTGTACCACAATTGTCCCAATCAATGTCGTGGCCACTGTCAAGCGTATGGTTGGCAACTTCCGAGGACGTGGAGAAGTTCCTGACATTTCTCTTATGCTCTTTGAGCCGCTCCGGTGAAGTTCTCGAGCTTTGGCCGACGTATGACCACTGGCAATCGACATCCTTGCACTTAAGATGATAAACGACACCGAGAGGCTGAGGTTTTGCGGGTCTCTTCTTGACTGATAGGGACTTCAGCGTATGCATGGACCAAAGTGTTTACTTTGGCATGGACCTGTAGTGTGTCCGGATATTCGCGTGAACATGTGCGCCGGAGGTGCACGAAATGCATCGTGTCTTTTTTAAGAAAACGTGAGCCGAACACCTTGGTTTTCCCCTGGCACCAACCGATTTCTCAATATAATGCAGGGACTATTCAAGCACCATCCATGCATTGCTCTTATCGACCGTGGAAATTTTAACAGTGGTGTCCTCAGATAAACGATTCAGCTCGACACGTTCAGCGGTACTCAAATTATCCGGAGGATAGCAACTGGAGCAGTGTCTACACGTCTCTTCCAAGTCAAACATCAAACATTTTCATTAAGAAATATGTCATCGCACTTACTTTTGACCATTAAACTACATGTACATTCAATGTGTTCATGATCGATAGTTGAGCTCTTCATCACGGGATCTCTTTATCTCTTTAGCAATTTTATAAGGGTCCAATGCGGATGCCAGTGATGCCAGTGCAACTCTTTTTCTCTCTGCTGAGTTGTGACATATTTCAGTGACAAAATTGAACAATGATTTCCGGCTGTAGATCGACTCTAATTCATTGATGTAGGAGTTAACAGGATAGCGGACTTCCCTAAATTTCTCGCTGCCGAGGTGAAGCCTGAAAATTCTGACCGCCTGCGCGAGACGGGGGATAGGATATCCCACGACCAGCCTGCAAATCATCAAATTTTGACAATTGATGAGACGTTAATTCTAATCTGACTGATAACGATCTAAGAAAGAGCCTCTCTGAACTCAGCTGGGATGTCACTTTAAGGTGTGAATGATAATTGTTTGCACATTAGATCAGATAAGCATCAGAAACTTAAGAAAATTGCTGCGCATTTGACGAATTTAAAGTCATTCACTTGAGGCATTAAATTGATGAGGATAGATAAAGATGGTGCATTATTCAGAGAGTACCTACACTGTAAATCGCTCAATACCAATCACATACGAAGGACGCATACCAAAGTATTTTTTTGGTATATTTCTGCATTCTCTTCGCATATATTTGTATGCTTTTCGTATGTTATTTCAAATGTGGTATGCTTTACATACTAAAGCCATACCAGCACAATGTTAAAAGAAAGCATCAATCATTTCCCAAGTATGTTGATTTAAGGCCTTTTGTCAATAAAGATCACACTAATGCTACTACTGTTTTGCAAGTAGTGAGATAATGACATTCGACAGTAAAACTTCCAGTACTGAATTCGATTTTAATACACGTAAATCTAAGGCATTTCATGACTAACCAATAAGTATTCAGCCATCAACAATTATGCATTATGTAATTTTGAAATTAAGCAAAATATCAATCCAAAATAAAAACACATTATAATTCATGAACGCAAAAGTAGTTATGTTTCAGATATATAAGTCAACATGGTTACACTAAAGATATCGTTTGAATGAATTGATGTTTATCTGCGTGGTTCATAAAGTAGAACTAACTAAACGTCCTGTTAACGTTGCTAGACAAATAGCAACGACGTCAATCTCGAGGAGCATGAATTACACAATAAATCTAATCTACTTAAGTAACACACTATCAAAAAATATATATTCATGAATGGTATTACTGAAAAATGTTATTTGACAGTAGTATGTAATATATGCTTATTTTTTGCTATGTCACTTAAAGCTGCTCATACGAAAGACATACCAATTTGCATCGGGTCTCGTATGTAAAACATACCAACAACTCGTATTTCAGTGTAAAACAGCCAATCACAGATAGAATAGCTCGTATCGATACATACCAATCACATACGAACGTAAGTGAGGTGTGGTATGAAAAAGATACCAGATTTCTGTAAGCATACCAGAATCTCGTATCAGATGTTAGTTTCAAATTGTATGTAATTTTAGTATATGTTTGTATGTAATTTTCGTATCCAGCGATTTACAGTGTAGACAATCGGCTCAGACAATCAGTCAATCAGTTGATGATGCCATTGATTTTTTGAGAGAGAGAGAGAGTGGTGTAAAAAGTTTTGAAGGCAGTAAGCACACAACAGAATTTATTCGTTTGACGAATTGTTTAACCGCCTAAACAGTAAAACTCCATACCAAGCTGGAATTAAGGCACCGCTATCAGAGAAGAGTTTTCATGAATGGACTGCTTTTTTTGATTACGCCTCTGACTTCTTTCGAAGCCTGTGTACATCTAGCGGTGTTTCAATTTTAAATACCGGAAGGAAAACAGGTGCAATTTTTCATATTTTTTGACATATAGGGCATCTCAAGATCATATAGAAATGTGTATATCACGGCCATTTCATTAAATACAAATAACATATCCACAATAAATTATTAATTCATCATGCCTTGGTAGCGTAGATTGTAATCTAAATGAGTGTCAAACAGTCCTTTCATTAACGGCCACGCGTACCCCGTCTCGTGCTCGCCTGTCTGAGAGAGTTTACACAAGTTTTTTACCCTTCACAAGTTTAGGGAAGTCCGCTATCCTGTTTATTCCTGCATCAATGCTCTAATTACTTCTCATTCTAAATTTGAAATTCTATTCTTGTGTAAAATTCATAAATCATAATATGCAAGTTATATTGTTTTCTAAAAGCCACATGATGCTATAGATATTGATTTTTATATGAAAATATCTTCCAGAAAGATATTTTGATTCAGCAAATCGATCGCTTGATGTGCCTACAAACAAGCTTATTCAGGATTGCATGATTGAAATAAAAGTTGTTTGGTCATCTGCAACAATGGTGAAGGACTTTGCCATGATCAATACCATCTAAGTAAAAAATTGGAAGTAGCAAATAAAAATGTTTGGGGCTTGACTTGGAAGAAATAAAACCGAAAAATACGACGTTTCTAGCGTTCGGTTGCATGGCGTTTCTGCTGAAGGTTGCCGCAGTCATCACCCAATTGATGCTGTGTGATTATCTGACGCAGAAAGACTTCGCCATGATAATTATCGTTTACGTGAAGAATTGGAAGCAAGCTTGCTTCTTCACTCAATCGTTGTTCTTTTCATCTAGTTTCTTGGCTTTTGAGTTCTTCTGCTTTGCATGAACATTATGCTCTCATCCTTAAATGCAATCATTTCAATGCTGATTTTGTTAATAAAGTTGTTCATTGGCTTCAAAATGAGGCCTTATTTATTAACTTCTGTTGGATAATTAGAAAGTTGACAACAAAGGTCTGTCGTAGTTCATTGAATATCGAAAGAGAATGACAGCTATTAAGTCAATACAAGACACCAACACCCTTGATTCCCCGACCGCACTCCCCCGACCGCACTCCCCCGACCTAGGAATCGAACCGAAGTCCGCGGTGGAGACGAGCTCGCACCTTCTTCACTAGGCCACGCTGACGGTTCAAAAGGATTGCGAGTGAAGGCAGAAGTCATCTCTAAGCATAGAAATAAACTGTTTATCTGAAGTTGACTAGAATGGAAATTGACTCAAGGTCGCGGCACATCCGGGGAACTAAGTTGGGGCATGAACCACCAATGAAGAGCTTCGATTTAAACATGAGACTGATTCTGACCCAATCATACAGACGTTGGCAGGTGCATCTAAGTGAAAATGCGTGCGATTTATGTGCCGCTATTGTGCATTGCATGAAGCTTAATTTCCATTCTAGAGGTTTTATTGTTGTCTATTTCTGTGTCTCTAAGTGATATCGACAGAATATTGTCTTATTATTATTGACAGAACGCTAACAGTGTTCATATTGTAGCGAGACAGCATATCAGCATGTCATACGACTACGCCACAGTGTAGATTGGTTATTAGAAAGTTATGCTACATTAAAATTTATTCACTTGTGCTGCACCCTTTTGAAGCACAAAAGAATTGTAAGCAGTAGCTAGACACGCATGATTGACTGCAAACCGAAGAATTTCCTCCGTTGAGGCATAATTGAACATCAGATTTCGGTTAATCGGTGCTATTCTGTTGAGGTTACGGGTTGGTGTGCTTGTTTTCTGCTGTTGATTTCTGTTGATCTTCTTTGTTATTACTCTTAAATGAATATCAGTAGTATCGACTCCGACTCTCAACCAGTAATGGTAACCGACTAATCTGGATTTCTATGGCGATGTGACCTGTCGATGAACATGACTTTATTTTCCTGATGTCATCCATTGTGCATGTGCTATTTGTCTGACTATAATTCAGGTGCCATATAAATGCATTGTGACCGACGAATAAAGTGCGTTTTCGTCCTGCAGCAAGTTGTTTTGACATCAAATATTCATTGTTGAAAGAAAATCCTGTGACCAGTTATGAAAAGTCAATTCTTCCTTACGCAATCATCCGCCGCAGACATTTGACACGCCTTTGCTGTAACAGAAGCCAATAAGACATTCATACAGCTGATGCAGCCAACGAAGAGTCGGTCTGTCTTCAGTTCCTATCACCAATGCAGTGTACGTGGCGCAATGTGCTCCTAGGAGCATGTCTTTGTCTTTTCCATCTTCTATCAGTTTATGGAATTGTACCGCGAGTCTGCTCTCAAAATGCAACGAAGTTACCAGGAATTTGTTGTCCTGTGCCTGAAGGTTTCAAAAATCGGTGTGGATTTCCTGGGCGTGGCGTTTGCAGACGTGTACAGCCCTACAGTCCCCCTCCAGAGAAAAGGTTCGAACATCTGCTAGAACGGGATGTGAAGCACCGATGGCCGATGAGAGTGTTTCAATATACTTGTGAATGTCGAGAAAGATTCATGGGGGTTGGATGTGAGGAATGCTGGTATGGTTATCATGGTAAAAATTGTGATGAGAGAAAACTACTTGTTAGAAGGTGAGTTGATAAATAACAGGAATTAATGACAGGGATATAGTCTTTCGTCTGTAAAATCCTTAGCTTTGAACCAATTTTCATAATTTTTTTTCATCCTAATCCTTGGGATCTCCTCTTTTCGGACATCATAAATTCAAATCAATCTAACAAAGTTTTCTTCATGAAAATTTCAGATCGAGGCAGAAAAGTACCAAAAAAAGCTGTCCCAAAGCACAGGTACTCTATCTTCAGAAAGAAATTTTGTTGTGATCCACATAAATGATACATGCAAAGTTATGTATCATGAGAAAGCGCGTGAACCGTTCTTTCAACCAGATTCAGTATTGCATTTACGTTGATTTGGGAAATTTTTCAATTAGTTTATGTCCCGCAAAAATTGTCTTATGACCCATAGAGTAGGGATATATATACTCATTGACAAAATTTTTGAAACATTTACTTCTTTAACTTCTTTCATTTTTGACTGGTATATATACATGCATGTATGATACCTTGATAGTTTAGTCACAATCTCCACCAAGTCACTAGCACAGAAAAACAACGCATGTAGGAGATTCAACTTTAATAGCGCGTGTGCCCCCTTCTAGCTCCAATACATTCAGTAATCCGAGATGGCATGGATTCACAAAGTTTCTGAATAAAGGATGTTTCAAGGAGAAGCCACAGCTCTGTCAGTCTTTCAGAGAGAATCTTCAGGGACACTGGTGGAAGTGAATAGCCGTCTCTCACTCGCCGCCCAAGCTCGTCCCAGACTTGTTCAATGGGTGACAAGTCAGGTGAGCGTGCAGGCCAGTCAAGGGTTTGAATGTTCAATCTCCTAACAGTGGCAATGACAGCCGAGGAGCGATGTGGTCTTGCGTTGTCTTGGAAGACGAGATCCTCCACCCTGACCACTGGGGAAACAACAGGAAACAAAATTTCATTGAGATACCTCTCTCCAGTCAACGTGCCATTGATGATGATTGCTGTCGTTCGTCCGCCATGCCAAATGCCACCCCACAGCATAACACTTCCACCACCACATCTGTCGTGTTCTTTAATACAGCATGGGGCAAAGCGTTCACCTGGAAGACGATGCACTCTGACACGACCGTCATTGAAATCCAGAGTGGATCTCGATTCATCGGTCCACAAGACTTTCTGCCAGTGATGGTCATTCCATGAGCGATGGGCATCACACCAGGCAACTCGTCTTCTGCGGTGCTCAAAACTCTGGAATTAGGACAGCTGGTCGTCGCGATTGAATTCCATCTTCTCGCAATCTTCGGTAAGCCGTTCGAACGCTACAGTCTACATTTGAGGCACTCTTCCAGTGTACGACTAGCATTGGGACTGACACAAATCTATTCCTCTTTTGCAGCTAAAACTAGACGTGCGTCTGTCCTTCCTGCAGACTTTCTTGGTCGACCAGATCCCTTCTTCTTTTTAACATCTCCTTCTGCTTTCCATCGACACCGCCACCTCCAAACAACGACTCTCGATAGTTGCAGCTCTTCGGCAACACTCGCACAATTTCTACCACAACGAATCATTCCAATAGCCATACCTCTGGTAAACTGATCGTGTGCCATTTTATTTTACAAAAGCTGGATTTCAGTTCACGGTTATGTTCAATTTGTAAAAGCAATTGTGACAGTTGTATCGATATCAAAATTTGAAATTTGACCACCATAGATCTTTCTCCATTCTCTAATGTGTTAAATGGTAATACATAGAAAGCGAGATACTGCATCATACCTTAGAAAAAATGAAACAAACTTCACTTCAAGCCAATGATAGTTTGTTTCATTAATTATGTCAATGAGTATAGGTAGAGTGTCGATTCAAAAAAAGTATCTGTATATAGTGACAATTTTTTAATCAAAAGTTTCAGATTTTAGCGGAGATTGCATTCCCGTGGTCCAAAAATTTATTTGAGCAGCTTTAAAAAAGTCAAAATTTGCCAATTTACTACCGAGATGACTCCCTGTTGTATGTAGTATAAAGCAAGTTGGATATCAAAAGGAATGAATATTTGCTAGTAATCATCCCAACCAAGAGGAAATCCAGCTGATTATCAACAGAATTTCATGCTCCGTATTGTAATGGAAGTCTTCATGAAGAAGTCGCGATATTTTTCGTGCTTTCTTGGCTGAAATGTCAAGTTTTTAATTCAATTTTCACCGGCTTGATTTTATGATTCACTATAAAGTCATGTTTCATTTCATGAATCAGAATAGTGATGTGGACCCATTTACATCGTTTAAAGTTAAATGAGATCATTGTCTTTGATCGTGTTATTTTGCCGTGCCAGTGGCAGGTTGCAGCTGTGATATGATCACGTTCAAGAAAACACTCTTGAGGTTGAGCATGAAAGTAGTAGGAACCCATCGAATTGCTAATTTAGCAAGCATTAAATTTCCAGGGCTGTCATGACACTGAGAATCTGTAAAATACCATCATTCCTCCTGCATTACAATCATGATCACTCAGTTCCGTGGCAATTTCTTCAAAACTGCAAAAATTTGCATATTTCACACTTGGTAGCAATTACCAAGTACATCCCCTTGAGTTCATTTAATAAAATCGAAAGTGTATACACATTGGGGATTTAATAAATGCGGAGTTACCACTCTACCTAATATACCTACTCTATGCATTCAGCGTTGAATGATCAACTTGAGAGCAACAATGCAGAGAGTTAAAAATGTAATTGTAACACTTCCACCAAATCGAAATTTACATTACCAAATAAATTATGAGATGACGGAATCTGCGCAATTTCTCTGAATTCTGGTTTGGAAAATTTGCGCACTCATTTAAGCTGCGTGGCCCTCCGACTAGCCTATTGCATCGAGACACAGTTATTGAAGGACGATGACATAAATATCATGTAATTTCACTTGCACCTTCAATAATATTCCATAAATGCTTCACATTCATGAAAATATAGTCAATTTCACTCAATGACATTTCCGAAACGATAAAATCATTAAAGAAATATCATTACTATGCTCTTGATATTTGTAGCAGCAGAAATATCATTAAAAATATCATGAACAGTATCATTAAAATATCATTAACTTTCACCAAATGATATTTGCATCATTAATAATATCATAAACCCATATTTATGTCATGGCATCATGATATTTTTGATGATACATTTCCGTAAGGGGTTGTCTAGTTCTGAGGCTGTAAATGTTCTACAAGCTCATTTTACACACTAAACGCTTTTGCGACAGTAGTGAGACTGCCCTTAGGAGCAAGAGATGATCGTGCATCGAGAGACGATGCAACACTCTTGGGTGTCAACTAGAAAAATGTGGGGTGGGGATAGAATAGAAGTACCAAAATTAATGAGCATGAAACGTACTTTCAACCAGACTATAATTCATTATTGCATTTTCAATGATTTGGGAATTTTTTTCAATTAGCCTTGTCCCCCAAAAATTGTCTTTTGACCTATGCACATTTCTCAACTTAGAAATCATGTTTTTATTTTATTTATACAACGAAATATACATCATTTGTGTGTCTAGTTATTGAACCAAAAGGAAAAAATCAACTATGGATCATCACAATTTATAGCAATTATGAATTTTAAGAATGTCCTGTATTTTCGACCAGATTTTTTTGATTTTTCTCAAAGTTTCAATTTGATACTGACGTCACATTTTTAATCCGAATTTCATCAAAACTCACGGAATTATCAAGAGCTATACTGTTATCATACATGCGAATTTTCATTTCATTGGACAATAATTATCATTTATCATTTTCAAAATCTCGCAAAACAGCTAACCATCTGACCGAGACTACAAAATTATCAGTCAGAAGACACAAGATGCATGTGATACAAATACTATAACTTGTACAAGTACTCATTTTTTACAAAATAACTAACAACAAACTGCTTTACGGGAATAATCTGCAACTACTTCATGTTTCAGTATTTGATACTTCTAAATATCTAGCAGCATTGACCTAGATCGGTGCCTAAATGATCGGCTGAAATAACCACCAACAAACCTCCATGGTCGCAGAGTAGCATCGATTCTGTTCTATGCACCTGAAGAAAGATTAAATCCAGAAAGCGCTTGTGCAAGAAAGAATTGTTTTTTAGTCGTTCGATTTTCAAATCAAAAGCAATTTCTTTTATATTATTACCAAACACTGTGTTACTATTTTGATTGTTTATTATATATATATATATCCGTCAGATGCTGCTGATATCTAGTAGAAAAGTTTGTGGATTGCGATTGACTAAAGGGCAAATAATTACGGACACATTCTAATCGATCAATTTGTATCATGGAAATTCATTCTCTCCATCATAAAAATTGTAATTAAAAGTCAATATAATTAAAAAATTGCAATTATCTCGCAGATCGGCTATCTAATAAACTTCATCTTGATAGGCCATCACAACAAATTGGTTGCGCACGAAGATCTCATTCGCACTCCTCCGATCAAGATTGCTTTGCGTGAGAGGCTCCCGAAAACTATGGTCCAAGACACTATCAGTTGAGCCGACAGATATCGATTTGTCTGAAGCCCGCTCTTTGGTGCCGGTGTGCCAGTCAATTTTTACTCCCGCCAAAATTTACTCCCCAGTAAATTTTTCCTAGGATATTTTTACTCCCCAGTAAATTTTGCCTAGGAAGTTTTTACTCCCTCAGTAAATTTTTCCTAGGATATTTTTACTCCCCCCTGACAAAATTTACTCCCCTCGATTATTCCCCTCGATTTTCAGCGGAACCAATCTGACGACTTTGGAGTTAGATATCTCTGATATGAGATAGAATTTCACAATTCTGATTGCAGATTCGTTCTTAGGAACCTCAAATTGATGGGACTAGCATGAATTGAAGAAAACAGTAGTTAGTAACAAAAAATGGTTCCGCTAACTTCACAAACTGACTTCCAAAAAAGTAAAATCGCATTTACTGAGCAAAAACTGGGTTTTTGTGGGATAACAATGACAGATTTGAAATCAGCGAGTCAAACTGCATCGGATAGGCTAAATTTACTAGGGAGTAGAATATTCTAGGCCAAATTTACTGGGGGAGTAAATTTTGTCAGGGGGGAGTAAATATTTCCTAGGCAAATTTTACTGGGGGAGTAAAAATTTCCTAGAAAAAATTTACTGGGGAGTAAATTTTGTCAGGGAGTAAAAATAAATTGTTACACCTGGCCAATCCCATGAGTAGCTTCGTTTCTGTTTTTTTGAACTTTTATAGACTAGTATGAACATGCCTGGCTTTTGTAGGGTTTTATCTTTATCTTGCCTAGGTTTGTAAGGCGTTTGCACTAAGTTTCAGACTAAAAGTTATTTGGGAATAAAATTAAAAGTCAATCATGACTCAACTCAACAGAGACTTGTACCATTGATATTAGTTAGTCTTTCATAGGACAGAAAATAATAAATTTCTTTAATTTCACAGTTTTACAATGAAAGTATGAAAACCATTTCCTTGAGAAAGGAAATATCAACTTTTCCTTCTGCAGCTATGTTGTACAACCCGAGCGCAGAGAGAGATGGACAGATAGCTAAGGGAGGAAACGTTTATTTCCTCTCGAAAGAATGTAGCTCTTCATTTTGTGACTTTTAGATGTCTATTGCTCATTGTATTTCACTCTCGATGGCTTTGGAGGTTATAGAAATGATTGAAATTAGTTTGAAATGCATTATTGCCCGGCATTGGAGGGTATATAATGCACCATTGTATACCATGTATATAAGACTGATATCTTTGATAATGCCCAGAAATTCATTAACGGCCCGGAAAATTCATGGCCTGGAAATGAAACCATAGAAATATTTCGCAACATGGCATACAATGATTATGACATCTACATTTTTCGGGCTGTCAATGGCAAATTGTCGGGCCGCTAACGCGGTCCTCTAATTTGCCATTGACGCCCTCAAAACATAGCTGTCATCATATCATTAATGAATGAATTAGTAAACTGATATTTCAAATCATTTTTAGATAGAAATCTGAATTTCAAATCTATTCACATTTGCACACATTCATAGACTTTCAAACTTTTCATGAATCAAAATCTATTGAGAGAGCATACTTTCATAGATTTCAATAAAAGTCAATCAAAGATTTCTTCATCCTCCCATCATCTGTGACTAACAGCGATCAGGAATTGCAATATTCATAGACTTCTCAAGAGTTACATACAATAGCATTATATCATGGATTTTACGGGCAGAAATATCAGACAGTCTCGGCTGCTAACGCAGCCTCGTCTATGTCTGATATTACTGCCCTAAAAATCCATGATATAATGCTACATTGTGTTTAGGTTCGTATATCTTCCTTAGTTAAAATATTGAACCACTATATGCCGGTTTGGAATATTGCAGTTCAGGATAAAAAACGTAGATATATGAAAAAAATTTAATTTGAGCATCATTCATTTCTACCACTAGGACAAGATCATGACTAGATATTCAAAATAGATATCTGGGAAGCATTCGGCCCTATAGAGTTACCAAATATATACAGCGAAACTGAATACTAAGCGGATTTAATACATCCACGAATTAACAGCTATAATGATGCAAGTAAGTCAGTTGTAACCATGAACTCCAAACATTCCTAACCTTAATTTGTGTGAAACGTGTAATGTTGAATTTGGAAAGAGCAATTGGAAAATGTCGGATTGACAAGAAATTGTGACTCTTTTCTTATTTCTTTGTTTGTTATATGCTGTTGTACTTTCTGGTTGCTGATTACACATGATGCATTGGGAATTTCGTTTATTTCATTTCTGGTTTCATTTGTTTTTTTGGTGGCTGTTGAAGTCGCAGCTAAAGAAGATGTCAAACCTGTGCTCATTGCGCATTTATCCTCCCATCTATTTACATTTCGCATGTATCTTTTGAGACTTTCGGGGTTTTTATGCCCAGTCACTCGCGATATTTGTGTCTTTGTGAATCCCTTTCTTTTCAGTTGATTTATCACTGTTGGCCGAATACAGTGATTCGTGTATATCATTGACAAGTTTGCCCTCACAGATAAGTCTTTTACAAATGTTCCCAACTTCGCTTTTCCGACAGGAACTCTCAGATATCATTTCCCATCTGTCTCCCAGTTTGAATTGCACTTCGGAAAAAGAAAGTCACACTCTTGTGGTATCAAAGCCAGGTACGTTTCAAACGCTTTTAGCGGACACACATCAGGGTTACTGTCTTCAATCATTATTGAGTCTTTCATTGAACAGCTTTCGTTTGAATTCAGAGATGGTTTCACCGTCTTCTCCTTCGTTGCGGCCGACAGACTGAAGAATTTTTTGTTGTTTGTTTCTTCGTTTCCTTGATTTATTATGTATGATGATCTTGAGAATGTTCTTATTGCCTCTCGTCCTCGGTATCCAAAGTGATACAAAAGTGAATAAAATACTTCACTTTGCAAAGCTATGGGAGATTGTCGCGAGAAGTACAACCGCAATTTGCTCAGATCTCCGTTGTTTATTTCTAGGTATCGTGTATCACATTTGGATTTTGCATAGCCAGAATCTTGGTAGCATCCAACCATTGTGATTAGCATGTTATTTGTTGACTTGAACATCGGATTATCAATTATATCGATGACACGGTTTACTGGAGCGGAAGTCAAATATCGTTGGATCCCAGCTCTGAAGCAGATAAGTGAGGCTAGAGCATATAATTTGCCATCTTTCTTTTTTAACGATGAGTAGAAGTATCGAAGATACAATGCCAGTTTCTCAGCCTCCACTGTCTCAATGGCAGTTTCTAAGTTTTTTGATCTCAGAAAATCTTTGAGCTTTTTTGCATGGTGCATCATTTGATATTTGGATGATTTTGGTTTTTGTGATGACTCTAACTCATCCATTTCATTAATTGATTCTTGTGATAAATAATTTTCTTCGTCGACAGTTTCAGCATCATTCGGCAGCTTTATAGAGTTCTCTGATTCAGATAATGTGGTAGGCAAGTATGATGCGATCATGTCTCTAATTTCTTCTTCTGATAAGCCACTTATCATTCCACGTGGAACAAACGAAAAATCTAGTGTGCCCCAAGACATTTGCAGTGCTCATGAAATGTATCGTAAACAGTAAATGTTGATGATTTATAGAATCATTCCATTTAAGTCCAAATTTGAATTAGAATTCTATGATGTTGAACAGCAATATGCTTCGTGGGTATATTGCGGCTCAGTTACATAGAAAACCGAAACACAATGATATTACAATTTAGACATCTGAACCGCAATAAGCTATGGTTTCGGGCCTAACGGCCCTCAGTCTCATAGAATATTCGGTTCAGCTGTCTAAACTGCAATATTACATTATAAAATTTATGGCTGCATCGCGAAATCTATGAATGAGTAAGGCAAGGGACAATATGGATATCTTGGCAGTCTCTGGCTAATCACAATTTGTTTATAGACTTCTACGATTTGTCCTTCAGATGCGGCCCATCTATCATTGATCAGCCTTTTGGTTATAGGGGTAAGCCATTCCTTATCATCAGAATTCATTGCAACAAAGTGCTAGGGAATGTGTTGATCAACCAAAGAAGAGAGTGAATGAAGACAGCTCCATTTGTCATTGACATTATTCAAATATTCTATTTGAGACCAATCATAATCATTTACATCTCCATTTAAATTGTTGAGAATGGATTCACGAAGATCATAGATTTTACGAATCGAATAAGTTTTGGCAACTTTGGTATCTGTAGTAGATTTGGGATGACACGTAGCAAATGCATGGTCTGCATTGCCAATTGGTGAACCATAAGAAACTTCATTAGCAACATAGTGCTGTAATTATATTGGATAAGTCATTTGCAATAATGATGTGGCCCAAAATGTTCTCCTTAGGTGTTGGTTTGACAATAATATCATTAACATTTAAATCAATACATAATATTTTTCAATCAAAATGATTCATGTCACCTGAAATGATAAAATTGTGATTGGGTTTAATGATAAAAGATAGTCAAAAGTGATGCAAATAAAATCATAGACTTCACTAAGCTCGCTTGAAGAACAAGATGGAGCTATGTAAATTCACATCAAATACAAATGCACAAAGATATAGGCATAGGCCTATTCAACAGATGCTAACACTGTTTTCTTCAAAAGCGTCGGAAAACACTCGCCTCATTGGCTTGAATGGCTCCATTCTCGCTATTTCTTTTGCTTGATCCAATTCCGTTCTATTTCTATTTTGCTGTTGTTAGGCTCATGGTCATGACTTTCATCCGTCTTGATCAAAATATTCTCCTCAGCAGCAGCCGTCACACAACATTGCCGAACTGGACATCTGTAGTGATAGCGATTATCATATTTTCTGTTGAAGGATAACAAATATCCATTCAATTTGAGAAGTTTTCCTCCGCGTTGAGATGATACGAAACTAACATGCGCGTTTAAAGATATCATTGGTGAATTTTTCACCAATTTATCGTGTCTGCGTTAAAGCAGTGCCTTCCTGGCTAATTCACGCTCTCAACAGATGGTCCGGTGGCCTTGTGGTTAGAGGGTATGCTTGCACGTCCTCTAGCTCCAACGTCGCTGGTTCAAACCTACCCACGACTGATGAGGCCCAACAGGCCGAAACATGTCTCGTGGTGGTTACATCTGTTGAGATTTGATAAATTTATCAATTGCCAGGTTACTTGTCTAAACATATCATTGGTGATTGCACCAGGCATGCGGAGTCCTATCATTTTGACATTTTGATAGGACTCCGAATCCCGGTCGTAAGTATATATATAGCCTATCTTTTTTTAAAAAGCTGGTAACCTACATCATAGATCTTAGGTTCATAGACCTGAACCTATCTTTAGTGATCATTGCTGTATCAATTATCAATCATTTTCGATGAAAGTTTATCAAATGTCGCTTTAATTTGGATACATGCGACTCGGCTCCTTCCATCTTATGTGTGCTTCATACAGTTTTTCTCCAGTCTCTTCCAGAGAGGCAAATCCCCCATCCTTCTTCAAAAAAATATGAGTACACTTTCGATTTTAATATTCGCTTTGGAGGAGAGATCACGCACATGATTAACGTGAGGGTAAGAGGTAATGTTCTCGAACAAACTAGTATTTCACTTTTGTCTCTGATGTGACCTTTGGTGCGTAGGTGTGATCGAGGCTAAAGGCTTGTCTTCTCTACTAAAACCGAGTGGGAAGACAATCCTTTTTCATTATCACGGTTCATTCCCTCAACTACTACAAGCTTTGCATGCATTGCTGTCTCTGTACTGTTGTTTGACGGAGAAAGTTGACATCAAGGCAATGACAGCTATGCACGAGGATAAATAATTTGTTTGTATTATATTTTGGGTCTAGTTATAGGCCGGAGTCTGGAGTCCTATCATTTGATAAGACTCCGACTCCGCATCCCTGGATTGGACTGGCCAACTGGAATATCTATCATGTATTAAATTCTTCTATTCATCCCATCGATATGAGAAAAACATGTTTCTTTAATAAAGATAGAATCACAATACAATGCAATACAAATGCACAAGGACAGAATACAATGCAAATGTAGAACCAAACACAGTTTTATACGAATTGATCCACCTATGGTATGCGATTCGCGGTGCTTATGGGCCATCCCCCCCAGGTTTTCACATTTGTCTCAAATCTGACAAAATCAATCAATCGCCACCAAACTTCAGGTAAATGTACTTAGGAAACTTTTCTACCCACATACGAAATTTTATCCAGATCAGACAAGTACCTTTTGCATGAGAGACGATCACGTGAAGTGTAGCGAAGTGTGCAGCTGGATCTGACTTCGTCTGGTCGACGCATTATTGTTGCTCGTGTGCATTGTTCTCTCTCCCTCTTCGTTTCATCCACTGCTATTTGAAATCTTCCTGCCTTCTGCTCCGACGGTGAGGTCATAAGAAGTCATATCAAGCTGTCGGTATCGCTGCACTTCAAGTTATCGCTCCTAATTCAAAAAGTACTTCTCCGATTTGCCTAACTTTTTTCATGTGGGTAGAGAATAACCTCACTTGCTTGTGCTTAAAGTTTTGTGACGATTGATTTATTTCTACGGATTTTAGACAAACTTGAAAACGTTGGGAGGGAGGAGATAACCCATAAGTACCCGATTCACAACAAAGTTTGGAAGTTGCGCAACAGGAAAACGGAAAATGGACAACAAAGAGTTATACAAATTGAAATAATGCGATATGATACGAAGTCGTATAAACTGGACAGCGATTTCCAGAGAGAGAGAGAGAGAGAGAGAGAGAGAGAGAGAGAGAGAGAGAGAGAGAGAGAGAGAGAGAGAGAGGAGAGAGAGAGAGAGAGAGAGAGAGAGAGAGAGAGAGAGAGAGAGAGAGAGAGAGAGAGAGAGAGAGAGAGAGAGAGAGAGAGAGAGAGAGAGAGAGAGAGAGAGAGAGAGAGAGAGAGAGAAGAGAGAGAGAGAGAGAGAGAGAGGAGAGAGAGAGAGAGAGAGAGAGAGAGGAGAGAGAGAGAGAGAGAGAGAGAGAGAGAGAGAGAGAGATGAGAGAGAGAGAGAGAGAGAGAGAGAGAGAGAGAGAGAGAGAGAGAGAGAGAGAGAGAGAGAGAGAGAGAGAGAGAGAGAGAGAGAGAGAGAGAGAGAGAGAGAGAGAGAGAGAGAGAGAGAGAGAGAGAGAGAGAGAGAGAGAGAGAGAGAGAGAGAGAGAGAGAGAGAGAGAGAGAGAGAGAGAGAGAGAGAGAGAGAGAGAGAGAAGAGAGAGAAGAGAGAGAGAAGAGAGAGAAGAGAGAGAGAGAGAGAGAGAGAGAGAGAGAGAGAGAGAGAGAGAGAGAGAGAGAGAGAGAGAGAGAGAGAGAGAGAGAGAGAGAGAGAGAGAGAGAGAGAGAGAGAGAGAGAGAGAGAGAGAGAGAGAGAGGAGAGAGAGAGAGAGAGAGAGAGAGAGAGAGAGAGAGAGAGAGAGAGAGAGAGAGAGAGAGAGAGAGAGAGAGAGAGAGAGAGAGAGACTACAGACTACATCGGAGGTCGGAGACAAAACTGATTTGCTGTTAACTTGTAACTTTTCAACTACTTTCCAGAATGACTTCGGCAGCTCCTGTGACTTCTCAACCCATATCCCCAAATCATCCCATTCCTTCATCTGCATCCTCATCATCTCAATCCCAAGAAGGTTTCATCACCTCGCACGTCAGCTGCAAACTTTGCAAACAGGATATAGAAGATCAGCTTTTCCTTTCGTGCAAAAGATGTGAAATCCAACTACATTACGGTTGCACTGATCTGGGTATCTACGAACTAGTCAAGTATCACAAGGAAAATCTGTACAAAAGGAAATACACGTGTGACGAATGTGTCAAGAAAGTTCATGAAAATGAATATGCTTTCATCAAGGAAAATATAAAGAAATACGATGGAAATAAACAGCTCGTGGAAGAATACAAAAGGCGCAACAGCATCAAGGAAAGAGAAATGAGTGATTTGAAGCAGACTATCCGCCAAATAAGCTTGAAGCGAGATGCAGTAACCGACGAATTCGAAGCTTACAAGGAGGAAGTGAAGATCGTGCAAAGGAAGAATGACGACCTGCTACTGACATTAGCGACTTATGAAGCAAAACTTAGCGAGTACGAAGAAAGAGAAAAGAAGAACCAAACTACCAATGGTACGGAAGAGAACAATCAAATGACGACAAACCAACCTAGCAACAACACTGACCTGAGAAGACTGATTGACGACCAACGGGAGAATACTGAGACTGAATTGACTGTTATATAAATTAAATTTAATTAATAATTTAAATAAGCTCGGCCACATGGAAGAAAGGCGTAAAGTGCTTCCGAGCATAAACAAGGTTATTCATTTGTTTTATTTTTTGGGACACTACCAAAAAATGCATGTAAGATTGTTCAGTTTTTTTGTTCGAATAGGAGTTAAATCATTGAAACTAAGACATTGCTTGGCATCCGGGTTCATTCAAAGTACAAGGGTTCAATAGAATTTGGGTTCCCTAGATTTGACTGCAGCTATTCGTCTGCTGCAATGAGAAACACTGGAAGCTGTGAGAATGCACACAGAAAAGAACAGATTTGATGGAAGTTATCTTCCATACTTAGATGTAATGAACTCGTGTGCTTGTTTATATTGAACATACATTTGGATTTGATGGCAAGCTTGCTTTCCTATACGTTATCATAAATTGAAACCCTTCAGACAGTCTTCTGGCGCCAACCCAGAATTTTCATAGTCTTGCACTGTTGCTTTTGATTGGCTGAACAATGTTTAAATTAATGTCGTGTTGTAATCATCGTTCGACACAATCCTGGCTAATGTACCAACATGAAGTAGTCAAACCAGGAAAATAATTATCTGCTCCTTGGAACTTATTAAGCTATGGGAACAGAAAGCTTTACAATGACATGCATTACTTCAAATTGCTCAATAATTTTTATCATTCATTTACTATGATCGCTATGAAGTGCGTCCAGATCAGGGCTGTAACCGGTTAACCAAATATATTTTAACCGTCAAAATCGGTTAAATCAGGATTCCCGGTATTTATTTGGTTGTCGAGGTTAATCAACAACTGCGGACCTTGTCAATTTGGGTTTCGACCGAATTCCTCCTTTGATTTCATTGCATGACTACTTTACCTCACGTTTAGTTCAATTCATGCTGTTGCAAGTCGCCTTTGCATCACTGGTATTCATCTGAAAATGCTTCCAAATCCATGATCGCGGCATATTGAGATATCGGTATCAAAAGGATGTTCGTGCTACAACTTGCGCAAAACGCCGAACCAATGCCGCACTAATGGGTGACGCAGTTTGCATGATGAAAGTTGAAAGCTATGCTTCAGTTCTCCCTGGATGTCCCAAGATTTTAATGTTAAGATGACGTTTTCTGAAATGCTGCATTTCGATTGGCAGAGATAACTCAGAAAACCCGATAGGCCTATCACTAGCCAATAGAAACAAATAATTGGATTTTGCGCCTTCACATCAGTCCCCACTAAAGTTAAGTGTAGGGAAATAGCACGACAAAAGGATTGCAAATTGCCATGAATGAATTTGATTGGATTGTGAAACGGAGACTAGTTAACTGCACGACATGAAACCAGTGTAATCTATAGTTCGACCGGATTCCATTATAACAAGATAAATCTAATCAAACGTTGTAACCGATTTTAACCGATCAAGAGAAAATTTAACCGGTTTAACGAGAAGATTAACCGGTTAACCGATCCCAGCCCTGGTCCAGATGTGAAGGAAATCTGGGAATCAAAAGTATATGGTAGAAATCCTAGCTTAAATGCGATTCTCATCAAAATCCCACCAAGTGACAATGAAGGCTATAATTTTATTTTAAAGTCCTTCTCACAAGTATCTAAGAATTATCTTTCGTCTCGCCGTCATCTCTTGATAATTATGCCTGCAAATGCCTGTGAATATTTGTGAGAATTTTTCAAATGTTTACGAATGCCTTATGTTCATCACGTCAGATCCTTTTGATTCAACAACTTGAACTACTACTAGAATTGATCAATAATTAGGGGAAGTCAGTGCAGGATGGGACAGCGAGGCAGGATGGGACAGTGCAGTTCTCGCTTATCTTGAGTGATTCAGCAGATTGCTATCTATCCATATGAACCACACCTGGCTGTTACTACCAGCCAATAGGAAGCACTCGGTTCATCACGTGTTATGCCGGAGATACAATGAGATTGTAAAAACGACCATGTTCAAACTCTATGTCGTCAATTGATGCTTGCATGATCCTCTCACTGTTACACCAACTTCTGTATCTGATTTCTTCACCGATCCCGAGGTAAGTGAAACCATTTATCACATGCACAAGCATTAGCAAAAGTAATCACGACTAGATGTCCTCAACTTTGAGTTTTTTCATTGATAACTGATGGGGCAGGTCGGGACAGTTATGTCACATCTTGCCCCATATAGAAATGTACCGAAAACTTCATGCTTTTGTTTCATATGCATTACAAGCTCAATGCTTAGAATACAGCTTATTAAGATATTTTTTGGCAGACTAGAACTAATGTGTCTCTAATGAGGGCTTTCATGCTTCGGCCTTCTTCATTTTTCAAAAGAGGCTTATTTTAAATTATTTCACTTTCAGGTTGCAAGATGGCTCGAAGCTACAGAAGAAAATCCAATCGATTCCAGTGGTCAAATGAAGATCTAAAAAGAGCGAAGGATGCCGTGGAGTCTGGATCTCTGTCCATAAGAAAAGCGGCTGTTCAATATTCCATCCCCAAGTCAACTCTCCAGAGAGCTCTAAAAGGCAAAGTCGAAAGTGGTTGACGCAGAAGGTTTTCAACTGTCTTTTCGGAGGATCAAGAGCAGGAGATTGAGGATCACTGAAAGAGACTGGCAAGTTTCATGCATGGATTAACTCCGCAGAAACTAAGGTCATTAGTTTGTGATTATGTTGTCGTCAACAAAATTCAACACCCGTTCTCCAACATCAAGCGTGAGGCAGGGAGGGATTGGCTGGTAGGATTTTTAAAGCGACATCCCACGCTCTCCCTGCGAACAGCGGAGAACACTAGTTTGACTAGAATAACCGGCTTTAATAGACAGAAAGTGGACGAATTTTTCAAAAATTTGGAAGCCGTCATGCAGAAGCACAAATTTATGCCTACTGAAATTTACAACATGGATGAATGTGGAATATCAAACGTTCCACAAAAAAATTCAATGGTCATAGTCTCAAAAGGAACTAGGCAGGTCGGCATTGCAACCTCGGCCGAAAAGGGAAAAAACCACGACAATGGTCTGTGCAATGAGCGCCGCTGGGTACTTCATTCCTCCAACAATCATTTTCAAGAGGAAAAATAAGTCGGATAAGCTCATGCGAGGAGCGCCATCAGCCTCTATACAGCTTGTTTCTGACAACGGTTGGATGACGGTAGATTTGTTCACGCAATGGCTTCAACACTTTGCAAACTCAACTGGTGCCTCGACCTCATCTAAAAGGCTTTTAGTCATGGACAGTCATGTGAGCCATGTATCACTACAAGCTGTTTCTAGAGCCGAAGAACTAGGAATAGTTCTTTTAACCATTCCCCCTCATACAAGCCATAAGTTGCAGCCTCTCGACCGCAGCTTCTTCGGACCTCTGAAGGCTCAGTGCGAAAAAGTTTACATTGAGTGGTAATTGACTCATCCTGGAAGGAGAATCTCTCAAGACAATATTGCAGAACTATTTGGTAAAGCATTCGTGAAGGCTGCTTCGATTGAAAAGGCCATTAATGGATTTAGAGCAACAGGGATATCGCCTCTAGACTCGCAAGTTTTCACCGATGATGATTTTGCGCCATCCACGATCACCGAAAGGTCACACGTCGAGTCAGATGGGCCTACTCAATTGGACTCCACAGCTGCAGTAGCAAATCATCATCCGAACTCAACCGCTCAAACATGCCTCCTCTTCGGGACTCCACTGACTCAGCCATGCCTCTTGGTCAGGACTCTGTCACAGTCAGGCCTCCAGTTCAAGACTCAACCACTTCAACCACACCTCTTCGGGACTCCACTGACTCAGCCATGCCTCTTGGTCAGGACTCTGTCACAGTCAGGCCTCCAGTTCAAGACTCAACCACTTCAACCACACCTCTTCGGGACTCCACTGCCTCAGCCATGCCTCTTGGTCAGGACTCTGTCACAGTCAGGCCTCCAGTTCAAGACTCAACCACTTCAACCACACCTCTTCGGGACTCCACTGCCTCAGCCATGCCTCTTGGTCAGTACTGCACCTCTTCAGCCATGCCTCTTGATCAGGACTCTGCCACTTCGGCAAGGACTCTTAATTGAGAATTTGCAGGTCCAGACTTGGTCCAGACTGAATCAGACACTCTGCGACAGAAGTCCTCCACTTCAACCATCTATCCTCAACGCAAATTAGTGCCAATATCAGCACTATCAAAGATACCGATAGTAGACCGATCGACTTCGTCTAATGGACGAAAGCGAAAAGCTGGAAAATCGATGATATTAACATCCAGCCCAGTTAAGAGAGCTCTTCTGGAGAAACAAACACACACTGGCAAACGGAGGAGACCAAAGAAATCAGCCAAGAACTCTAAAAAAGCAGGACCAACAAAGAGCAAAAGTGACTGGCATGAAAAGGAGAATTTGAACATGAAGTATTTTTGTCTATTTTGTAGTGAAGAATTTATCAATCCGCCAACTGAAGACTGGATAATGTGCCAACTCTGCCGAGGATGGTGTCATGAGGCCTGCTCAAATGGCCAACCAAGTTCCGGTGACTTTATATGTGATTTTTGCCACTGAAGCTCTTTGATTAATAGATTTGATGATTCAATCAATTTTAATGCACCATGTAATTTTCTAAACCACTTGTTGTCGTTTTGACATAGTCTGACTAGAAAAAAGAGTCATATTGTGTTCATAACTGAAGTTCCCTCTTTTTTATTACAGTCTGAGCATGTCAATCATTTTAGATTAGCTTAAGCTGGCTCTACATTCTCTTTTGCGTCAATTCGATTTCTTTTTGAAGTCATTCTATATTGGATATCATTCAAAGAGCAACAGTTGTTTTTACTATTGACATTATTTAAAAAAATTGTCTGACCCATCCTGCCCCAACCGTTGGGGCAGGATGAACCACTCGAACATATTTTTTGATTCCTTCTAGCGAGATAAAAAATCGGTAAACTAGGCTACAACTTCTCAAAACACTTCCTCTAACATAAAGATAGTAAAATATCTCTAAAATGCGGGAAGAATCGCTTGTTTGCAGTGGTTTCTATGGCATCTTTGAAATGAGGCCCATCCTGCCCCGACTTCCCCTATGCTTTAGCTAAACTGTACGCAATATTTGCATTTTAAGGACTGTTTGCTTATCACGATGAAAAAGGCCTTCACTTATCCATTATTCAATTGTTGTGCTTCATATATTTGCTTTTTGTCATCTGTTACATTGTGCTTTACAGAGACGTTCGAAGTTACTCAGCAGCTGATAAGAAGCTTTTCATCGATGTTCATCGGAAAGTGCGACAGACAACATCTATCTTTGATCATCCTTTAAGAGAGGAAGACGAGACTCATCTAACTGGAAAATTCCAAGTTCCCTTAGATCCGATTGAAGATGTTGCGTTGACGCATTGGTATTCGTTGTCACCACTCATAACGCATGATGTAAAAAAATGCAAAAAATTGTGGGACACCCATTGGGATCATGGTCACATGGATGTTGGCTTCACTCTTTATCATCGCTACATGTTATTGAGATGGGAAAGAATGTTTCAGAAAGTGGCTGAAACTCATTTCGGAGTGACGAATTTTACATTTCCATACTGGGACTGGGTTGATGACACCGAGTGTCCGATGTGCACCGAAGATTTCATTGGAAAAGCATCGAACATCTACGACAAACCTACGAAAGGAAATTTCATCGATAACAGCAGTTATTTCGGAAGTCAGGAATATCCGACGTATTGTCAAGGTCAGTATGAATCTGATGAAACCGAATTGCATAAATTACATGCATATTTAGAATGTTTTTCATGCATTTATTGATGCAGTAGTCTTCAAATAATTGCCCT
Source organism: Prostheceraeus crozeri (assembly GCA_907163375.1). NCBI lineage: Eukaryota > Metazoa > Platyhelminthes > Polycladida > Euryleptidae > Prostheceraeus > Prostheceraeus crozeri. Next base: position 1,147,289 of record CAJQUW010009290.1, read on the forward strand.
TATGATCAATCAATATACCAACCATGAAGTAAGTATATAGTTGGTGGAGTGTCAATTCAATGAAGTATCTGCATACATCAAAGATTCAGTTTTTACGGAGATTAGGTTCCTGCGGTCCAAAAATTTATTTAAGCAGTTTTTAAAAGCTAAGTTTTTGCAAATTATCCCGGTGTTTATATACTATTGACGTGATACCTAATACATAAGTGATATGAAAAATGTTGGATATCAAAAGGAATGAATATTTTTAATACGCAGCTTAATTTAGCAGAAACTAAGCTGATTATCAAGGAAATTTATTAACTGCATTATAATCCAAGTCTTCATGAAAAAGTTGAGATCTTATTGTGATTGCTCTATTATTGCTTTCTTGACTGAAATTTCAAGTTTGTCATTCAATTTTCATCGGCATGATTTTATGAATCGCTAAATTTATGTTTCATTTCTTGAAGCTGAATAGTAAGGTGGACCCCTTTAGTGTTCATCTTACAGAATTAGATTCATCAGCGTGCGCTTCTGTTTCCCAGAAAGGAAGGGTTATATGTAACCTTAATGTTGAAATGGCACATCACAGAATTAGACAACTTGCTCCTCAAATGGATAATTTATGTATCGCTTGCTATTGGAAATGGCAAACAATAAGCTCTCAGCAGAGGAAACCAGAACCAGTGACAGATGCGTGCGTACTGTGATATCCACAGAATTAGACAGGTCGTCTCTTCTTCCGTTTGACTAGAAGGGAAGCATTGGAACATGTAACGTTATTGAAATGGCACAATCTCCTGTCTAAATACCATGGCAATCGAACAATGAGCAGCCAGTTCAACATTAAACACGCCAAATTGTGCAAAGTTTCAGTGACTGTTATCAACCGGATCACACAGCAAAGAGACACAGTCGATGTCAAGTTCTACAGAAAAGTTTGTGAACGTTTTTTCGTGCGCCTGTTAACTTTTTTTAAAATGATAGGAGGACCCAACATAATCGAGAAAACTTTTGCGCAATGATCTGAATTCTTAGAATTTGAAGGAATCGTGGCGATCGGAGCTTTTTGAGGGAATTCAGAGCAATCCGCAAGCGAAGCACGACTATTTTTCATATCCCTGAAGGTATTAAAAATTTATTTTTGCCCACTTAGTAAGTTCCTGCATGTGCCATCTGTTTGAATCAGTTTGCATTTCTAGCAAAGTGATACGATTAAACAATCTAATTCTGTGGTGATATCACTTCTTCGCACATACAAAAAACACATCGCTTTCTTGGCTACCATTCGATACAGTGTATGCAGTGAGAAATGTCGAGGAGAGGATGTGAAAACTTCAAGTGAACTAATTATCGCACGCCTGCTACTTTTTTTTAATGATGATCGGAGGCCGGGGCCAGCATTATGGAGAAAACTTGTGCGTAATGATCTGAATTCTTCGAATCTGAAGGAATTTTGGCAATCGAAGCAGTTTGCTGGAACTCACATTAATCCGCAAGCGACGCACGACTTTTTCCCTATCTCTGTAAGGTATTAGGAATTCCTTTTTGCCCACTTAAAAAGGTTCGTCGACGTGCCGGCGATTTCGTATTAATCGCACTTCTAGCAAACCGAAGCAGATAAACAAAATATTTAATTCTGTGGCTCATCTTTTAAAGTTAATTGTGATCATTGCCTTTCATTATGTTGTTTTGCTCTACCAGTGGCAGTTTGCTTGTGATATGATCGCACTTAAGAAAATACTCATGAGATTGAGCATGAAAGTAATAGCAACCTATTGAATAGCTAATTTAACAAACATTGCCTCTCCAAGGCGGTCATGACACGGAGGATGTTTTAAATACTATTATTAATTAATCCATTATTGAACCATCGCCCCGTAAAAACCTGTCAAGGTCTGTAAGACCGAATCCGGATGCTCTTATTTTTTTATAAAATTTGGTTTGTGATTTTATAGAAATGATGATTGAGGCTATTTACTTGCTTTATACTAAGTCTTTGTGTTGTATTTCAAAGCAATTTCAAATAATTTTTTCGACCACACCGTTCGGATTGATGAAATGTAGAACATGTAGAATATAATTTCGGGCGAAAACATTTCTGGCTTTATATTGCATATGCCTATAAATCTATTACGCCGCAAAAAATCAAATTCTAGGCATTTCAATATTCTGGTTGACTTTGCCCTGCCTGGCATGGTTCTCCTTCTTTTTCAACCAACCTGTAATAATAATAATGATAATAATAATGACGTTTATATTTATCAACAAAGCCTCAGTACTGTGAATCGTGAGGCTGGTACATATAAGGAAGTTACGATCACAATGATTAACAGAAATAAAGAAAGTCAAGTGATAGATAAAATCAAAAGCCACTGTTTGATAGTCATATTATTGTCATGATGAAAGAGTTCGCTCTCATAGAAGAATTGCATACAGGAACACAGTACTTGTCAAAGAAGGTAAGTCGTCTGGGTGTTAGGTGATGTAGGGGATGATTAGACTCAGTCGTGAAGGATTTGAAAATGCGAAGGCCGATCATAAGTCGCCGGTATTCCAGTGGAATGAAATGCTTGCAAGTGCATCGAGAAGTCCCACAAATGATTCTATGCGCATGATCTTGTACCTTACTCATAATATTGCTGTTCAAAGCGCTTGTGCTGGCAAAAAGATGGGCTGCATACTCAAGTATACTCCTCACACAATTGTTATGAATTTTAACCAAATCGGGAACAGATAGAAACGGCTTCAATTGACGCAAAATATGTATCTGCGAAGAAGCTATCTTAGTGATACAGCGCACATGTTGTTTAAAATTCAAACACGAATCAAAAGTAACACCAAGTACTTGAATATAACCTTTTGATTGAATACCCTTCATTTGATAATGTACAAAATTCCGTGAAAGACATGACGTAAAAAACATCTGTAGACACTTATCCGCTTTAATGGACATCTTGTTAGTGATCGCCCAACTTGATATATCCTGATAGACTGAAAGTATAGGACTGCGCACAGTATCACGACGTAATTTAGCTATGATGATGATGTCGTCGGCATATTTTATCACTAACACATCCGAGTTGTTTGCAACCGGGATATCCGCACAGAAATAGCCAAATACCACCGGGCCAATACAAGACCCTTGTGGGATGCCACTTTTAACCGGTAAATAATCTCCGTAATCATTTTTCCATTTCACACGCTGATATCGCGACGATAAGTAGTCTAGTTCATCATGAATTTGACGGTAAAGTCGGTGAAACCATCGGCAACCATCTTATCAATAAGACATTTGTGTGACAATCTATCGAAACCCTTTTCAAGGTCCAATATGACCATGTGACACTCGATGACATCACGATCTTGGAGACTTGATGTGATAAAGTTTTCTAGTTCCAGTAAAGCACAAACAGTAGAACTTTTCTTTCGGTATGCATATTGCTTATTATCGAACCTGCCTGAGAATTCAATGCCAATATGCCTGAGAAATTTCTTCTCAAAGATTCGTTCAGGGACAGGATCTCTGAACGAATTTTCTACATCTAAACTACATTTCTAAACTAATTTTCTGCATCTTTAGTTAGTAGTTTGTAATCTTTAAATCTTAGAATATCTTTGGATCCTATATTAGAATTATACAGTCCTATTTCATTACCGACGCACCGCTGATGACAGCGTCATCCAAATCTTTTAATTAAAAAACCCACAATGTTGTTACCACGGAAAGTAAAGTAAAATTTTGCTATCCAAATGATCTTATAATCGTGGAAAATACCACATGATGAATAAATGTCATTTTTTGTGCTCTTTATTATACCAGCGTGTTGTACATGCATCTGTGAATATCGCTGTAGCTGTGTATCTCCCAAACCAGATGATAAAGATCTCCGGGAGATTGATAACCGCGCTATATCTTACCTGCAGAACGAATGTAGTTGACAACATCTTCAGCCAAAAGAGTCATGATTTTGTGATTTTTTTTGTTTTCATGTTTGGCATCTTCGGAATCCTTGCGATGTGAGGAGTAAGAATATGCAAGTTATATAAGCTCAATAGTTCGATTCATTATCATACACATGTTCATGTACACATGTTCATTCATTATCACATGTTTTCTTTTTGAAACTGCAATTGGTAAAATGAGCGATTTTCATAATTTGTGTTCTGCTCAGCCAATACAATAACAGATACAAGTCTATACAAGCCAATACAGATACAATAACAGATATTTTGCTAGAAATGCAAACTGATTCAAACAGATGGCACATGCAGGAACATACTAAGTGGGCAAAAATAAATTTTTAATACCTTACAGAGATATGAAAAATAGTCGTGCGTCGCTTGCGGATTGCTCTGAATTCCTTCAAAATGCTCCGATCGCCGCGACTCCTTCAGATTCGAAGAATTTAGATCATTGCGCAAAAGTTTTCTCGATAATGTTGGGTCCTCCTATCATTTTAAAAAAAGTTAGCAGGCGCACGAAAAAACGTTCACAAACTTTTCTGTAGAACTTGACATCGACTGTGTCTCTTTGCTGTGTGATCCGGTTGATAACAGTCACTGAAACTTTGCACAATTTGGCGTGTTTAATGTTGAACTGGCTGCTCATTGTTCGATTGCCATGGTATTTAGTCAGGAGATTGTGCCATTTCAATAACGTTACATGTTCCAATGCTTCCCTTCTAGTCAAACGGAAGAAGAGACGACCTGTCTAATTCTGTGGTCAATACTGATACAAACAACCTGAAACCTAATTGATTGAACTTCATGTATTACCGATTGATTACTTCAATAGCTCTGAATTCAATTTATCTATTGGTACGATCTTAGCAACGTCCCGATAGCCTCCTGTGATAGAAGATCTCATGAATACAAGCGCAGTACATAGAAATAAGCTTTATCTGAAGTTGATTAGAATGGAAATTGAGTGACTGGTTCTAACCCAATGACAAAGACGTTGACAGGTGCATCTAAGTGAAAATGCGTGCGATTTATGTGCCACTACTGTGCATTTGCATGAAGATTAACTTCCATTCTATAGGTTTCATTGTTGTCTATTTCTCTGGCGCAGGATGTGCCTTGCTTGTAAGGCTTGTAAACCAAAAATTTTACCACCTGTCAATTCCAGTTTTGTGCAATGTAAATTTCGTCTATAATGAGCACCTCTAAAATTCATTTAAAGACGAGATGCGCATGGATTGATACTTTCTGATATCGCATTGGGACATGGATTGGGTTGTTGTCTGCAAGTGACACCTAGTTGGAAGAAACAAAATATTGGATGATTGAAGTAATACTAGGTAAGCAAATGGACTCGTAAAATACAACAGATAAGACGTAGTTATCAATTTGATGAATTTTTCATTGCGAAATTTCTATAACGGGCGAGCAGTCTTACTTGCCCGCACAAAAGTTGTAAGTGACTCAATTTAGATATATTCTGACAAAATTCTTGGAGATACCCTGTCTAAACGAAACTCTATCACACGTGATAGTTATTCAGCTGAGAATGAAGTATCGAATACATTTCTTTCTAATAAAGGTTTATAAATGGCAATAAATTAATAAATTGTAAAAAGGAGGAGATTTTGTTGTCCAAATGTTAATATGCACACAAAGGCATCACGCTTTCACAGAAACGATTGATAAATATGATTAATAAATTGGTAAATTAATAAATACTATGATTATCAAATCATAGTCGATGGCTTGATGAAGCAGCACGACACATACCTTCTGAATCGAAATCGAGATGAATTAATTGGCTGTGATTATCGGAATTCACTTTTGCCCATCTACTAGTGTAATCAGTGGTCCATGGATCTGTCTTCACACGCGATCGAAGCTTTGTAGTTTCTCTTGTTCGACAAAATCAGAAACTTGAGCAGTCAAGGCAAGAGCTTGATTTTCGAAAGGGCGCTCAGATGTTGCGTTCGGCGTTCTCCTAACAGGATGTGAAGTAGGGAAATGCAGTGATATGAGAAAAAACCGGGTTTCAGGTAACGTTTCTGCACCGCCTGTGAGACCCGTTTTCTCACATTTGTGTCCTTCGATGTTAAGACAAAATTATCAGCCTTGAAATGCCTTGAGCTTACACCCGAAGACTTGATGGTTTGAAGTCTTTTCTCGAAATGCAGCGTAACCATTCTTTCAAGAGATCTTTATCTTCATGCAGAAATACGTGTATTTTTAAATGACTTTATTTTTTTCCCTGACTTACACCCTGTTCTACATCCAACGAGCTCGCAGGTTCAACCAAATAACATTTCCCTATTTTATGCTTGTCACACAATTCACTGTTAAACACTACATCAAACTTGAATGAATGACGCTTGTGTTTTGCTGGGAATTCAACCCTAATTATATACACAAATTTCTATGAAATCAATTGCCTTCATGTCCAGGCCACCATTATAGCGACGTCTATGTAAAAAACAGTTCTGCCACAGGTAAAACTCAACTTTAGATCATAGACTCCTAAATTTCTCTGGACAGATGAGTGAGCAAAATTTGAAATCATTCTCTACATGATCAGGTCAACCAACATTGTGTTGTAAAAGATCGAATTTTGTAGCTAATCGAATTTAGAAGTATATGTTCAGATAAACAACCTATTTCTATGGACTGGTGTGTTAGATTTCTATCAATTGATTAAAAAGTCAATTTCATGAACATTGAAGTGACTGACAACTGTCAAATTTCACTGATAAAAACAACTAAAATTTTTCAGTCATTTTAAAAGCAATTTTCATCGATTCTTTGCAGAGTTACATTTTAAATTGAAGACATTTAAAGTCCATACTTTATTTTTCATTGTAAAATATGCATGCAATAGTAACGTTAAGCCAAAGATAAATTCACTACGATCCTGCATTTCTAGGTATAAAGAGACATGTCAAATTGAATTTAAATATCATAATAAAAAGATGCAGAACTCATGTGGTTACATAATAAGAAGGACAGCAAAGCACTAACCTGAGAGCTCGAAGTCAGATCTGCTACATTGCTCGAACTATCCATGACGCGCAGTCGGGTCGGAACAGGTCAACACCATGACCGGTAACGTATATTATATGGAAACTTATTCGACGGCTACTTGTGGCCCACCATGTATGTAGAGTTTTATTCGTTGATAATACAAAACTTATGTGTCTAACTTCTTTCTTTTAGGTTCAACAGTCGAAAATAATCATTGTCTGCCTTGTGTCATCAATCGGACAACACCAACTGGCGTCACTCGCCTCTGGCATCAACAACTTCTGGAAAGCGAGTTACCCACGTCCGCAGATGTTGTTGAAGCTCTTATAATGTCGCAATATAACAACTATTCTTCGTTCTGCGGCAATTTTGGTTCTATGCTCGAATCGGCTCTGCATTGCACTTGTAAGAGTAAGAAAGTGCCATACATGCTGCACGCTAACGTGCACAATTTTGCAGAAGGTTCGATCGCATTTTTTCCAGCATCAACCTATGATCCCCTTTTCCTCATCCATCATGCTCAAGTAGACCGGATTTTTGAGCATTGGTTTAGAAGTACACAACCACATGCAGCAGGATCTGTGCCTTTAAGGACGAGAAGCCACCTTCAATGTCGCGAGTGCATTATGGGCAACTTTTATCCAACACTTCGCTATCGTGAAGTATTTGCTTCTGCGACGAACTTAGGATATACATACTCGAATTTCAATTTTGGGAAGTTGTCTGAAAACGTGAGGGTTGCCAAGCATGACAATATTTATAAACCAAAATTATGTGAAGTGTTTTCTCCGCTCAGTTGATCGCACATCTTAAATATAATAACAATTGTCAAATTGCTATTCAATCCTTTGGCTTTATTGACTGGTGATTCTTTTGCTAAAGAACAGTCTTCATTGGTATTCAGCTGTTGAATTAAGCAGTTTGGACAGCAGTAGGCCCGAAAAGTAGCTCATATTCCAAATATTGTTACTTGGTTTTTCTGTGAAACAACTAACGTTGCCGGTACCTTCCCACTGTAAACCACTGAAAGCTGACATCGTTCCTAACCTCCCTAAACGAGTGGGAAGTTCGCCCGTTATAACCTCATTGGTTATTCTGCACATTATACTTAAATTCAAGGCCTTCACATGTTGCAGTATATTTTTCTTATTTTCATCACTGCCTGTCGCATCGTGCTTCATACAGGGACGTAGACAGGACGTAGGCTTAGGTGCCGATGCCAGGCTGCAGGGGCCTGTCCCCCTCATTGAAAAGTGCTCAAGAGGAAATGCTTCTGTCCATCCTAGAATTTCATTCAGTCATTGTATATGCACATAGAGCCTATGTGCCGCTATCCATAGGCCTTACTAAAATGTTGGGGATTGGTGTACAACCATTCCTCGAAAATGATGTGGTAGATCGATTCATCCTATGAGGGGGCGTAGGTGGTTGTCATCCTTGCCCACACTTTGATGACTTCAAGTAGCCGGAAGCGCCTCTCACAAATGAGCAGGATGCTCCACTCACGGTCGTAGAACAGAATCAGGACACTCTTTTATCGGAGCTAACACTATAATCGTAGGACATGGGCGCTTCTTCACATCTAAGCTAACGATATGCAAAAGATTATAGCCTGTGGTCGATGGTGGCGGCACCCTTTTCATACCTGAGCTAGCGTTATGTTAAGGATAACAAAGGAAATGCTTGGGATAACCTTTCATACCTGACCTAGCGTTGTGTAGAGGCATCTAAATTCAGGTGAAAGCTCAATTCACATCGAAGCTAGTGCCATGTGAAGGAGGCGATAGGTGCTATCGTCACTCCAGAACTAACGCTTGCAGCTAAAGGAGCACAGAAGATGGGCGTTTAGAATCTTTCAATTGAGATTCTGAGAAATTGCCCAAAAAGTGGGCGGTGCCCAACGCGCCCTTGCAATATGCATTGAGCTGCTATAAAGCGACATTAAATGAATATGTATATATACATAAATGAAGATAAAATGGTTGTCAAATAATAATACACAACTCAGGAAAAACTAAGGTCTAGATTACCGACCGGTTTCACGTCTTTGAGGCTAATCATGGGAATGAACTCAATGCGTGCTATGACTTCGCGTGTGCTATGAAGATGAAATATCTAAATGACTGTGTCTGAAGTTTAATGACGCCGATTCCATAGGTTATGTGATTTTATTGGATAACAGCACGCACCGACTCAAATATTTACTATGAAAAACACAGCAAGTGTCTTATATATGGCCGCGCTTTCACCATGCCTATCGAACGAATGATGTTTATGAATGAGCGAGTTTATCCGAAAGTAGAAAATGATTTCGAGTGAGGCGAAACAATCCTGAGCAGAAAGAAACTCGCGTGCAACGGAATTATAGAAGCTTGAAAAGTATAGGCGTATAACCTAAAATATTGGACCATGTCTAAAAATGCTTAAACAACCAACTAGTAAAGAAGTTCAAAACGAAAAAATCGATTCCACACGAAGTCAGTGCAAATGCTCCTAGATGAAAGCTGAACAACGGGTAACCAACGATGTCAAATGCGGAAATTGTTGCTTGCCTTGTTGAAGTGCATGAAGCATTTTCCATTGCTCCCAAATATATATCAGCAGCTATTCATAAATATTATTGACAAGGAAAGAAACTTTGATTGTCATGATGATGCAATCACGTCCAAGTAGCATGGACTAACAGACGCTTATGAGGCCGGCTGAGGATGTTTGCTTAAAAATAAAAGTTCGAAATAGGATTTTGGAGTCTCAGTTAATTTCGTGCGCAAGCATTTTCACAGATTGAGTCTCAAAGAATCCAATGAATGCTGCTGGGGTGTTGCCCATGCATGAGAACATTTGCTAAGTGCTGTGATGCAGATGCGTGATGTTGAGAAATGGACCTAATAGGTTCCTACAGTTACTACTGATATACACTACTTATAAGTTAACATGACGCTAGTGTAATGGATATACATTCACATACTTGTTTGGGAATGTGACCAATGCTTTTTGAGAAGCAATTAATAAATTTAGGGATAGTGCTGAAATGATTACCTTCACTGTGTAACGTACGAGCGATCTCATTGTAACGTACGAACGTTTTCAGCTCATCCAGTTGCTTGATCACAACAACTATGCATTCACGTAGTAAAGTGGATCATCAATTATATTTCTGGGACATATTACCTTTCTATCAATAGTAGGAGAGCAGAAAATTTTGATAGCATAACAATAAATGTTTTTCGTGTCTCCTGAGTGAAACGTACGAACGGTGGCTTTAAACATTTTTTTCTCCATGATAAATGTATATTTGAAAGAATCAAATCTGCACATATTAACTACAAGAGTTTTGAAGGTGCATGGTAAGAGCTGCTGATAAATATCCTTATTCTATCAAAATATTTACACAGAAATATGTTGCAAAATGAAACGTACGAGCAAATGGCATTGCCCATACGTGGCGTCGCGTGCTCCATGACCATAGGCCTTCACTCGGCATTGGAGTACTATTTCTATACCAAACACTTCTATGTTATAACATTAATTTTCACAAAAGTTGAACTTTTTATAACAATTTGCCGAACATTTTTAAGGTCAAGTGAATGTGCACATGAGAAGTGATTGCTGATGTCGCTTAACCGCCTTACTCAAGGAGCTGAGATAACCATATCCCTTCTCTGTCCAGACCAGGGGCCAGCAAAAATTAATTGGTGAAAAATTAATTGCAATTAATTGATTATTTAGTTGATGCAATTACAATAAATTGATTTTGGAAGATAAAATTATTGCAATTGTTTTCTTGACAAATTCACATAACTATGGCTACAACAAGTAACAATGCTTGCTTTGTCCAGCTACGGGAATCACACGACTACACGACACAAAAAAAGCTAAAGGTCTTAAAAAGCTCGTTTATACTGTATTTCGTTTTCGAAGGGTACAGTACATAATATCAATATTCACAACTTGTCCTAAGTTTGACCTTAGAGGTTTAATCATTGAATAGAAAATTATGGAATGAAGAACTAGTTTCAAAATCGTTTCAACTACTCCCTCATCTTGACTCACTCTTGAGACTGACAGTGATAGTGACTCCGATTGAATTTTAGTTTTTTATCAAATGTTTAGCCTATCAAAGATAAATAAGTTTTTCAGTCGATACTGGTTTTAATTTTAAGTGTTATCTGGGTTTATTTATCTAGACTTCTCACGGTTTGAACTATTTCTTTCATATCATGGCATATACAACATTATATGTCCCATTATTATTAAACGCTTTTATAACATGACGATACGTTTAAATATCTGTTTGATTTCAAGCTTGCATAATCTTAAATTTACAGACTAACCAAATGATTAGCCTATTCAGTATACCAAAATGTAGGGGTTGAAGAGGCTCTTAATTCCACAAGAAAAAAGGAGGCAAGACCAACAGTTTCTTGTGCTTCTCGGGTCCGATCATCCACTCACATGCTTGAAATTTTGATGCATTAAAATGTCTTGTGTATTTCTTATTTCTTTCTCTGTGAGTACTTTCATTTTATATCAGGTGTTGGCCTACCTTGCTTGACGACTGTCATCTTTTCAGTATATTCGTTTTGGACGAAAGGCGTGGTTATGATCTCATCTACAGTACTAAATATAGTGTCACATCAATCACATAAAAACAAATTATGAAATTCTACCGAATCTGAGTGTTCGAGTCAGATTACTCTGCATTCATTGGAGAACGCTCATCATCTGATCCCAGTCTTGTCTGAACGTCAGCCATCTGCTACTATGGACGCATTGGCCTCTCTGACATTAAGCGAATCCAGGAACAATTGGGTTGCGCTTCCCTTGCTATATTTAGGTACCGCGCCTCAATCAAGAATCGTGTAGAATTTCATTGCAAAAATTGGAGAAGGCAAAGCATTATGTCTATCGGGAAAGCCAATAATGGCGCGGGCGCGTGCGCTTGCTGCCTCACACACACAACTCTCTTTCGCTGTCTGAACATCATGCAGTGCTCCGTCTGAACACACGACTAGCTTGTGTGTCTAATTGTTCGAAGAAAACAGCTGTGATTCAAGCACGTGCTGCAAAACTGTTCACTCTGAGGTTGAGAGTCTGATTATTAGACTGAAAGCTGTGCACAGCTATCACGAGAAGCTATCGAATTTAAATGAATGATGACACTTCATTTTTATAATTGTTGGAAAATAATTTTTGAGGATGCGCCGAAGGCCTCGCAGGTATGGAGAAGACGCCACAGATATATATATATATATATATATATATATATATATAATGAAATTAAAATTGAAAACACGACTTTTACTTATAAGCATGAGCGCTTTCTTTTCTTCAGATGCTTTATAAGTAATGAGATTTAGATAACATGCTATTTAAAAAATTTGAAATATACATCACAAAGTTAGTTATTAGAAATAACATGGAAATTTGGAACATATCTTCAAAGTCATAGGATTATGTACACCATAGATTTCTGTTGAGGGTAAGATAATTAGGTCGAATTGAGTGATGGATCAAAGGATTCTATAAAATATCTTTCTTTGTTTTTTCTCTCTACATCACAATCAGAAGACATCTTATAAAAGGGGAAAATAGAAAAAAATTTTCGTCCACATACATCTAAATGTTCACTTAAACTTATCTGTCTATAATTAGGGTTGTTAATCTGTTGTTTGTGAATTCTTGTTCTGCACCTCATTGTATTTTTAGTCTCGCCAATGTAATTAATATTGGTTGCATCCGTGGCATGTAATTACGTAGATAACATTTTGTGTTGAGCATGACATGTCATGTCTTATTGTAAAAATCTTTCCATTGAAATTATACATAGATCCTTCCCTCAAATAACTACAAGTTCCACATCTAGGATTATCACATTTCTTTACAGAAAATATTTTGTTTGTTGCTAGTCTAGAACTGCATAAAATTCTCTTTAAACTTTTTGATTGTCGTTTACTTATAATGAATTTTGAGTTTTGGAATATGTCTTTAGTTCGTTCATCTTCTTTTATCATTGAATTCAAAGAATGGATTGTTGGGGAAATATTTGGATTTTTTGGATTATTTGTCATGACAAAAGGAATAAGATATTGATTGTCATTGTTGGCTTTTAAAATTTGTTGCTCAGTTAAAAGTTGAAATCGATCAAATTGCAAGGCCTTCGTTAGTCTCTCCCCAATACTTTTTTTCCAATATGCGAGTGATTTGAATAAAAAGGCAGATGTTATGCGCCAGACGTTTCGATTGCATCTCAACAGACATATTTTATAAGCCAACAGATACCCATCAATATTTACATTTTCATTCCTGTCACCCACGACATACTAAACGAGCTATACCTTATAATTTAGCACGTCGCATTTGTGTAATTGTTAGCGATCCACAAGTAAGACATGAACGACTTCATGAATTTTTTAACTAAACAAAAGTATCCCAAAAAATTAATATTAAATGGAATTGATAAGGCCTTGCATAGTTGATGGATTTCGTCGGGAGGTTCATAATATGAGAAAAACATAATTTATCGTTAGTCTCTCCCCAATACTTTTTTCCAATATGCGAGTGATTTGAATAAAAAGGCAGATGTTATGCGCCAGACGTTTCGCGTACCAGCCGCTTTCTCAATGGCAAAAATCTATTAAAATTTTACAACTCGAGTATATATAAGAATTGCTAAAAACATGATGCCAGTTCGTGACGACGATTTAGAGCCGGCTTCATTTGTGCAATCAATTGTGATTCGCTGATGCTGGTTTTGACAGGGCAATCTAAAATTCGCAGTATGCTGACGTCAAAGTCTTCAATATTGTTCGCGGCACATTTCAAGCAGTGATCAGCCAAGGCACTTGCTGTGTCTCCATTCACGATGCTTCTGCGATGTTCATTAAATCTCAACCGAAATGGGAGTGAAGATTTACCTATGTAACTAGAAGAACAAAAATGACAAATAAACTGATAAACTACAAAACGAACATTGCAATTAATATAATTAGGTAGTTTACTACAAAGAACACAATTATCGTTTTTAATATTCCTATCCTTACTGCGAAATAAATGACATAACTTTTTGTTGCTTTTATTTACGAATCTAATGTTAAGTTTATGTTTGCGAATGAGATAATTAATTTTACGAGAACAACTATCACTAATGAAATCGATATTTAAAACAACTTTATTTTCATTACTAGCTTTTGATTTCCGCGAGCGTTTATTAATAACGAAATCTCTATCTGAAAAACCATTACGCTTGAGACGAGATTTAGTTTTGGCTATAGCTTCGACGCTAAGAGAGTTGCAGCTACTTCTCTTATCGATGCTGTCAAAAGTGTTGACAATGAAGTTCCTCTTTACATGATTGGGGACCCAATTATCTTTAGTAAGGGTGCAACCAGACGCTATTTCTTTTTGATAATGACAAAAATGAATTTTGATATTTATCCATATTGTCAAATCTAGATAGTTCAAGTAGTTACTCTCAGGGACATCGATCGTAAACTTAATATCTTTATTTACTGAGTTAAAGACATTGGTGATAACATCGAAGTCAAAATTACAGCTAAACGGGCCCATGATGACGTCATCAATGTAACGTTTATAGACGGTGGGGACAATATCATAATTATCTTTAAGGATACCTAAGGCTTTGGTTTCTATTCTATGCATGAAGATGATAGCGAAGGTCGGAGCATATTGAGCACCCATAGGGCAACCTTTCTTTTGTAAATATATTTTTTCGTTGAAAGCTATTTCGTAGTTCTGAGATATAAAGTTAAGCATACGCATGAGATCATCAACGGTTACATTTAAATTATCAATTAAATCCCAGTGGTTTATGCAAAACTCCTTAACGACCTCTAAACCATATCTCAATGGAATCGACGGATATAAATTCTTGACATCTAACGATATGAAGATATGATCCGCAAAATTATTAGAACTATTTAAGTGATCGAGAATATCAACTAACTGATGAGAGCTTTTGAGGTGTGCTGGGACAAACTCAACAAGTTGGTTCAAAAGCCTACTACAGCACCAATCAATTTTGTTTGTGGGGGTATTTATCGAAGATGCAATCGGGCGCATCTGGTAAGCCGAGTCTTTCAAATCTATTATGATCTTTTACTAGAGTGTAGAAATTAGCAGGTTGACTACCTGTCACACGCAATTTCTCTAAATTACTTTTGGAGAGCTTATTTTTAAAAATTGAGTTGATCATTTTATTGGCTTGGTTCTTAATGGCATTTACTTTAGAGTGTTTGCGAACTTCGTAATTACAAGAATCATTAAGTATAGACTCAGACCACACTACATAATTATTTTTGTTAGTTATACATAATTTTTTAGTCTTATCAGTAGGTATAATCGCAAGATTATTGTCTTTTACAAAATTCTTCGTTACTGCGATTTCTTTTTGAATCGTTTTATAATGAACATTGTTTTTAACAAATTTCATTTCTTTTTCAACAACGTTTAATACTTCAAATTTAAAAAGTTCGAGTCTGATATATATATAATACCGTGGGAAACACACTTTTTGACAGTGCTCAACTTATGAAGGAGCAATTATAGCGTAATTGAAAAAACAACTTGTACCGGTACTCAGAGTTTCATGTTTTGTGTCCAATACAATCCCTAATCAATCCCTCAAAAAACGAAATCGGTCGAATCAGTAAGAGCATATTGGAAAACATGAATTCTAAGTTACGAGCTCAAA
Organism: Prostheceraeus crozeri; assembly: GCA_907163375.1. NCBI lineage: Eukaryota > Metazoa > Platyhelminthes > Polycladida > Euryleptidae > Prostheceraeus > Prostheceraeus crozeri. The sequence goes on from CAJQUW010009290.1 coordinate 1,162,965, forward strand.
TTGCGGCATGTCAGTGGGGAAGCACTAATGAGGTAATAAAATGGTTTGATGGACTAGAGCGCAAATCGAATGGTAAATTCATGATTTTCGATGTTAAAGACTTTTATCCTTCAATAACGCACGAGTTATTGGAAACTTCTTTGAACTTTGCTTCAAGTTATGTTGAATTGGATTGGAAGGATCTGCAAGCAATACGTCATTCTCGAAAATGGATGCTGTTCAAAGACAATGAGCCATGGGTCAAGAGAAACAACTCGAATTTCGATGTTTCAATGGGAGCTTACGACGGAGCTGAAATATGCGAATTAGTTGGAATCTACATCTTGCAAGGATTTCAACAAGGAGTATATCGGTCTGTATCGAGATGATGGTCTGGTATACTTCAGAAATACAACTGGTGGGCAGACAGATGTTGCAAGGAAGAAGTTTCACGAAATATTTAGGCAACTTGGTCTCGAAGTCGAGATTCAATGCAACCTGCGAGTGGTAAATTTTCTAGATGTTACCTTGAATTTAAATGATGGATCGTATCGGCCATACCGAAAGCAGGACCAGGAAACGCTCTACATCAACACAAAGTCAAACCACCCAAGAAACATAATTAAACAGCTTCCAATTACGATAGAGAAACGAATAAATGAACTGTCATCGAATGAGTCTATATTTAATGAAGCTGCTCACTACTATCAGAAAATTTTGAGGCAAAACGGATATAATTATAAATTAAAATATCAAAATGGCGTCGCAGAAGTTGGAGGAAGGAGACAACGTTCTAGAGCTGTCATTTGGTTTAACACTCCTTACAGTAAGAACGTCTCAACGAACGTGGGGAAATATTTTTTGATGGCGATCGACAAGCATTTCCATAGTAACAACCGACTTAGGAAAATATTCAACCGAAATACCCTAAAAATCAGTTGCAGTTGCATGCCAAATGTGAAGTCTATGGTCACAACAGAAAAATGTTAAAAAGCAAAGAAATCGATTGGCGTTTAAGTTAATTTTGAGTTTTGATTCTCCGTAGGTTTATGTTTTGTATTATTTATAGCATTTGCATTTGACCTAATTTTATATATATGCATATATATATATATATATATATATATATATATATATATATATATATATATATATATATATATATATAAGTCCAAAAACGTGGAAAGTCAAGGAAAAGACTTAAGTGTATGCCCGACCGGTTTCACTTGTAAACCAAGCTTCTCAAGGGCGTTCAATTTAATAAAATCATATACAAAAATCATTGCATAATTCAAAAAATATATAGCATATCAGGCGGAGTCAACACCATAGGTGCAGAAAGATAGTCAAATGCTATGGATCACGATTGAGCAGTGGTTTGAAGATGTCTATACACTGCCTTTCTTTACTCTCTCTGTAGCATCTGTCAGAATTAGCTGGAAGTTTCAAGATGGGAACTTTGTTAAAAAGTGGGTCATAATTTTTGGAACTCAAATGAATATGACGACTAACATGCAAAACACGATATTTCTCATCCTTTACCTGTTGCCGATGAACTCTGATCCTGGCCTGTAGTGTCTCCCGTTTGACCAACGTATAGAGCACGGCAACCCCTGTATACCATGACATAGATGACGTCTTTCGAGTTGCAAGTCATGTCGTGTTTGATGTTAAAAGTTCGTTCTTCATTTCCAAATTTGTAATTAAATGCTTTGCCTGTTATTAAATGGTCGCAACATAGTGTAGCGTGGAGCGCAATTGATGTAAATAATAGTTTGCTTCATATTTTATTTTGCTAATCTTCGGTAGGGTGTAGCTGATAGTTTTCAGGTTTTATTGTTTTCTCGGAGCACTTGTCCAACTATTTTATTTCTTAACCTTCTGTGTCGAGTGGCCAAGCATGGATTCCTTAATAGTAGTGGCCGGGATGGGAAACTTGAAATTAGGGAAATACGGAAGAAGGGTCACTACCGCTCGCTCGCTAGAAGTGTGAATGGTAGCTCACAGTTCACATTTGGCGTGTATAAGCACCTAATCGCCTTTGTTTTTAATAATCATGTGCACTTTCTGGCTTGAAACAGCAGACACATTTCTCGCATCACTGCCTTTATCTTGTCAATACCATGAATATAATAATTAAAACTTTGATAAACATTATCATTCAATAGCATTAAAAGGAACTTCATCTCAAAAGGACAAGCATGTCTAGAAATTTTGCAGGATTAATTTCAAATCATAAGCTTGAGTTCAAATTTCCATAGCAAAGCATCCCCTTATCCATGACTTTCGATAAAAATGAAAACAATCAGAATCATTAAAAATCGTATAGTGAATTGAAAAAGTGAATCCAATACAATTGAAGACAATTGATATGTTATGCAAAGTTACTCTTTATGTTTTCTCCTGGGCTCTGCGTTTCAGCAATCCATGATTTTGCTAATGCCAATAAATTCACAATTTGACTCATTCTTTCAATTTTCTCAGATGGTAAAATGTCTTTATACTTCGAGCTGGGTACACTGTGGGATTTAAGATATATCTCAACACTCAAATCACTTTTGATATTAACAGAAAGAAGTATCACTGGATGAGGAACATTTTCATCAAAGAGGAGAAAATGTAACTTTGAATGAAGACGAAAGTAGTTTTCTGGCACTGATTCATCATCAATTCTGTTCATAATGTCCTCAAAGGATTCCACCTTGTCTTCCTCCAAGAACTCGTCGCATAGTTCTTCCAAGCGTTGACTATCCGCTGCTCTTCTGGACTCGGCGATGGCATTTGCACTACGAGGGCAAGGAGGATGGTACTGAAGCCTTTCTGGGAGACTTGGGAAAATTGATGGGACGGCATTCTTCTTCAGTTTCCTGAAAGTAAAAGAAAACAAAAATTAGAAAATTCACAAATATATTAGTTTCATTGATTTTCTGAATGCCTGACGCGCAAAATTAAATAACGGCCAATTTAAATATTTAATTGGAATTGGAATTCAGTATCATTCAATCAACGTGGGTTTTGAAATTTTGAGCATAGGTTCGGGGCCTCCGTCAGGGAGGCCATCTCCCTGGGATCTACCTCAAAATAGAGGACGGCCAATTTAAATATTTAACTGGAATTGAAATTCATTATCATTCAATCAACATGGGTTTTGAAATTTTGAGCATAGGTTCGGGGCCTCCGTCAGAATATAAAAAGTTAATGGCTACGTTAGCAGAAGCAGACAAAAAAGTCATTGTTAATGTTGAGATAAATGTTACATATTTTATTTTATCAAATGAAGTAATAATAAAAAGTTATCAAGCCTCTTTTGCGTTGATCAATATATTTCCTACCGATTACATCAAACATTTGAATCAATACCTTTTATTTCATCATTCCATTATTATTGATATCAAACTTTATTTAATGTAAAGATTGTCTCATTATTTGAGATCTTAAAGAATCAATTGAAGCAGTAATCAAGTTGACATAATTTTTACTTTACACTTCTAGCAGAAAAATGCTCATTGAAAACACATAGACATAAATAATGGATATCAAATTCATGTAAATCATCATGCTGATTTACTAATTCGTGTTACAAGATCATGTTCAAAAATATTTAATTCATGATCAGAAAATGTTAGAAAATATTTTATACGACACGTAAATTGTGATAAGTTACGCAAAATCGAGTAAATGTGTATATTAATAATCAGCGAGCTTCTCTCACCTTCTTCGAATTTCACCTTGTTGCTGCTTTCTTGATTTATTTGAATCCTCGCGTTCACTAACGAAGTCGTCGCTTCTAAAATGTTTAGAGCACAAAAACGCATTCTTTGCTTTCTCCCGCGTGAATCCATCATCTTGACGACGCACTCCTCGGTACCATTCATCGAAAAATTCGGTTTTCGGGAATTTATGAAGGGATATTCCGGGAGACTGATGTCGAAGAGAGCTTTTATAAAAAGACTTGCAGTTCGGAGCCGAGCACACGTTAGGCATCGTCAAACTTTCACATACACGAAGTGTAAAATGTGTGGCTAAGGAAAGGAAGGCTTGTAAACGTATATCTTATCGATTTTTCATCTTATAAATCCTAGTGAAGTTGCCGCTTTCAACTGCAATGTGCTGCAAAACGGGAACATTGTTTATTTATTTTACTTGTTCCTCCCTTTGGTTTGACCATTGACCAACATGCTGTAGGTTTCAATGCTCATCACTTGGTCAGGGAGTCGCGCTGTTTCGCGATAACGCACAGGTTTGAGGGAAGATTTGCCTCTCCAAAAGTGACCCTTCTTCCGTATAGCCACGATGAGAGAAATTTCACAGTTTCCCATCCCGGTCACTACTATTAAGGAATCCATGGGCCAAGGCAGAGAATGGAAGACTATCGATTTCGCCTTCCCTATAAAAACAGCAGGACACACGCCGGCGAGACCTCTAATCGTGCATCCATCAAGGCAAGGCGTAAGGAGCGAGAGGGAGAGAGAATTCTACGATACATGCTCGCGTACATGCGCTGACTGGCGGCAAATCAACAACAACATCAAAACGCTGACGAGAAGACAGGCGAGAACGAGAAGAAGGAGTGAACGGACACAGACACTTAATCAATTATCAGTGGTGTGACTTGACTGTGAACGCTTAAACGGTCCTCCTGAGGGCCACCTGCATTCCTCCTCAAGAAAAGTGAATGTTACGCAAGCTAAATTATTTTTTTTGTTTCTCAACTTAATGTTTTGGGGATAATTAAACATCACCCGTAACAATAGGCACCTTGATTGACCACACTTTGCTACACCCGTTAAAACTGTTCGATTATTTTTCGATAGCATGTGCAACAAGGAAGAAGGCTGTCGATACGAGGGTCTGATGCGATATTCTTTAAAAGGATCGGTAAGCCTCAGACTTAAAAAAAGGAGAGATCACATCATTGAAAAAGTTAGGATTGTTAGGATTATAGGTTTGAACATATGGAATGATTTTTGTTTCATTGTCTTGAACTTCAGCTGAGTTAGTAGAGGATTTTGCTTTAAAAATTGCATCTTCAATCATGTTTTCAGGATAACCCAGAATTTTCAGCCTATTATGCATTTCCGCTAACCTCATTTCTTTAGTTCTTTCATTTGAGACAATCCTACAGATTCGGTTCGATAACGCGCATGGAATATTGCGTTTCACATGTCTCGGATGACATGAATCAAAAGGCACATACGCATGGCTATCCATATATATATATACGGATATAATATAAAAAATTTATTATAATTTTAAAAAAAAAGAATGACACGGTCAATAAATAACGTCTTATTTCTGGACATAAATAAATAAGAACTCATTTATTGACCGTGTCATTCTTTTTTAAAACCTATTCATTTGGCCAATGGCAAAAATTATTATTATATATATATATATATATATATATACATGAAGGTTTATGCACAATCCAGTATTAGTCGAATTTTCAGTATTGGCATGAGTGATCTACGGTGTACATGTCTGTAGAAATATGGAGCGGTAGAGACCTGTAGCTATAGTGTAATCAACAAACTCAGAAAATGCATTAGTTCGAAATGAAGAAAATGAGATGAATTCGAATCCGCTCATTCACCCACTCGTGAACAAATTCATGATAAAAGCTATTTCAAACTGAAAATCTGCAGTATGTCTTACTGCATTTATATTTTGAAAATTGTGACGAAAGTAACAGTCATCTAAACATATAGTCCGACAGCTACTGACATTTTCTCCCTAAATTCAGGGACGAGCTTCTTATTATTTTTAATTCGTAGATTGTCACCTAACATCAGCGAAGCGACACATCTTAAATCGTGATTCCAGTCGTCTTGCAAGTTATGTAGGGCCAAAGATCATTTGTTTATGTAGATCCATGTGCGAGGTACGTTCAAAATGTAAGTTTCGCTGTGCACGATCTCCGTTGCTATCGTTTGTCGAAGAACGCTACTTTCACAGGCGTATTTTGTGGGTATTCTGACCAATCAGACCATGTAATCACTTTTTTGGTGGTAACGACAGCTCTTAAGTGACAGTTATGATAAAGATCGTGTCCATTTTCTTTCAGACAACTATGAATCTAGTTGAGATACAGGTTTCTTTTAGTCGTTCTGACATCAAAACCTTTATCAAGTTCAACGTGCTCTTAGGACATTCTGCCACAGAGATCCACCGTCTTCTTCAACAAGGATTGGAGGACACGTCTCCTTCAGTCCAAACAGTGAGGAAGTGGGTGGCCGCAATCAAAGAAGGACGTCATGACATTGATGATTTTTCCTCGCTCTGGGCGTCCAGAGTCAGCATGCGATGAAACCACAGAATTAGACAGGTCGTCTCTTCCTCTGTTTGACTAGAAAGGAAGCATTGGAGCATAGAAATTGACAACAATAAAGCCTCTAGAATGGAAATTAAGCTTCATGCAATGCACAATAACGGCAGTGCCGCGACCTTGAGTCAATTTCCATTCTAGCGAACTTCAGATAAACAGTTTATTTCTATGCATTGGAACATGTAACGTTAATGAAATGGCACAATCTCCTGACTAAATACCATAGCAATCGAACAATGAGCAGCCAGTTCAACATTAAACAGGCCAAATTGTGCGAAGTTTCAGTGACTGTTATCAACCGGATCACACAGCAAAGAGACACAGACGATGTCAAGTTCTACAGAGAAGTTTGTGAACGTTTATTCGTGAGCCTGTTAACTTTTTTTAAAATGATAGGAGGACCCAACATTATCGAGAAAACTTTTGCGCAATGATCTGAATTCTTCGAATCTGAAGGAATTGTAGCGATAGGAGCATTTTGAAGGAAGTCATATCAATCCGCAAGCGACGCACGACTATTTTTCATATCTCTGCAAGGTATTACAAAATTTCTTTTTGCTCATTTAGTAAGTTCCTGCATGTGACATCATTTTTCATCAGTTTACACTTCTAGCAAAGTGACACGCTTAAACAATCTAATTCTGTGGATGAAACATATGTGGAGTTGCTGCGAACTTAGCTCTCAGAGGTAGCAGATAAACAACAGTTGCCATGACGTTTTCATTATCTTCAACAGCAATTCGGCCAAGCCAAGGGTTACGAAGAATGTCGTATTTCTGCCTGCTGTTGGAGAATTGTACCCTAAAAGTGGAATCATAATCATTAAAATGACAAATCTCATTTTGAGTTTTAAGTGAATGTTGGATCATTACGTTATTGAGTGATTGAAACTCGTGACTACCCTCCATAACTTGCAAGACGACTGGAATCACAACTTAAGAATTGTCGTTTCACTGATGTTAGGTGACAATCTACGAATTAAAAATAATAAGAAGCTCGTGCGCGAATTCAGAAAGAAAATGTCAGCAGCTCTAGGGTTGATGAAAAAGTTTTGACCGATAGAAAATTGATTCTAGGTCTTTTGTTTTTCAACTTGTGTATTAGATATCTTAACCACACAATACCTATATAAATGCAATTCTAAACCCCTCGTATTAATCTTATACGATTACTTTTTCACATCTTCAGTCTTACAGCTGAAAATGGTCAAGTTTGCGTCCGATATCTTTGATTCTTTAGAATATTGACAATGTTATTCACGTAATTCTTCTTAGTTATATGATCAATGAACAATGTTATCCGACTAAGGTAGCATTCAGTACTTATCCAGTTAAGGCATAACTGAAAATTTTGAAACACCAATCTGAACGTAAAAATTATACCGTCTGAACAAGTTTTTCTAGTTGTAATGGAGTTTTGTGGAGAAGTCATTCGCAAGCTTATATATTTTTTCTGGGAATCCGGTTTGAGTTCACCTGACATCTGCAAGAATATCAGCAATGCTCATGGGGAAGGAACAATGTTTGTAAGAACTTGCTGGAAATGGGTCGCCAAGTTCAATGAAGGCAAGGTTGATTGTGCTGACGCTCAACGATCAAAGCGCCCGTCCATAGATATCGAAGGTGAAATCATACAGTTCTTGGAGGTGGACAAATATGCGACGACACGCCAAATCGCAAAAGAACTAGGACTCGACGGTGGGACAACCCGTTTGAAATTGCACAGAATGGGAAAACGGTTTCTTCTTAACAAATGGATGCCACATCGCCTGACAGACGCGAAAACGTTGCGTAGAAAGACTATGTGAAGCCCTTCTTTCCCAATGTGGACAGAATAATTTCCTTCATCGTCTTATGACTGTCGATGAGGTATGGATATACTAGGAAAACGACCAACGTTCCTGTTTGAAGAGATCATGGCGACTCCTGGTGGTGACGCGGGGACTTCTGTCTCGGAATTCAATGACAAGCAAGAAGCACATGGCCATCGTTCTTTGGATTGCACGTGGCATTCTCCATGTTGCTGTTTTGCCTGTTGGAAGATACGCATCATCATCTGTTTATTGTGAGGAACTTGAGAAGATGACAGCCGTAGTGTATGAGAAGAGACGTCGCGCAAAACTTCGTGACTTCCGTGCTTTACAAGATAATGTGAGATCACACGTACATGTCTTCATGCAGAACCAAACGAAAAGTTGTCTAAAACAGGACTTTCCGTGCTCAACCATCTTTTGTATTCTCCGCACCTATCCCCATCGGACAATTGCTTGCTTTCTCCGATGAAGAATTCTTTAAGAGGTCAATCATTTACAAATGCAGAAGAGGTCATGGTAGCGATCAGCCAAATGGTTCGAATCAAAAGACCGGAGTTTCTACTCGAAGCCTTTCATGATGCTAGCAAGGAGATGGTAAAAGTGCATCAATGCTGATGGTGACTATTTCGAACACTTATCGGATGATGCATATAAGAAATAACTTCACCTCTTTCATTTGTAATCGAATAAATTTAATTGGAATAGAATTTTTTGTTTTTCTTTGTTGAACAGATGGTCTCTATCCATGTCAATGTAAGACAATGCCATACGCAATATTTTGCATAAATTTGACGAATTTTAAACAAGTGTCCTGTCAAAGTGAAGCGAGGAGTTTAAGATTGCCTTTATATAGGTATTATTTGGGTAAAACATCTACCTAATTCACAAGTTGAAAAACAATGGAGCTTGAATCAATTTTCTATCGATCAAAGCGTTTTCATCAACCCTATATATCTAATTCTGTGATTTTATAATTATAGATCAGATAACTTTGCCGCAGTAATGAAATACTACTCAATTATGTGCACAATCAGTAATTTTGTATTGTTAGGCCACTACAATCGATTAATCATGCAGCTGCGGGTCCTTTTTGCATCTCGCCAGCTAGCATTCGAAATTCTATGTAAATTATGCCAAAATTTATTCTTTTTGGCAAATACAAGTCAAAAAGTTTCAATTCGTTTCATGAGGTAATTGTGGAGAAAGCACTTGTCAAGCATGCATAGGCCCGCTTGAACCCCGGAACGGGTTTTAGCCGTAAACAAGACAAATCGCAGAGAGAGAGTTGAAACAAGTGAAGCAGATCCAAAAATCTCAAATATAATTTGATCGCAAAAATGTAGGCATGTAGTTATTTTTCTAATGTAGGCATGTAATGTAGGCATTTTTCTATGTGTTTTTCAATTACATTTCATTCTTTAACTAAATACCTTCTAATGCACACGAAAGCAGTTCTAAAATGACAGTTCACTGAACAAAATCACGGAGTCCAATGTTCGGAGATTAATGATAATTTGAACGCAAAAATGGGTTTTTCAATTATATTCATTCTTTAACAAACCAACGATATCACCTAGAGATGACTTCTGCCTTCACTCGCATTCTTTGAACCGTCAGCGTGGCCTGGTGAAGAAGGTGCGAGCTCGTCTCCACCGCGGACTTCGGTTCGATTCCTAGGTCGGGGGAGTGCGGTCGGGGAATCAAGTGTGTTGGTGTCTTGTATTGACTTAATAGTTGTCATTCTCTTTCGATATTCAATAAAAACTACGACAGACCTTTGTTGTCAATCTACACTGTGACGTAGTCGTATGACATGCTGATATGCTGTCTCGCTACAATATGAACGCTGTTAGCGTTCTGTCAATAATAATAGGACAATATGCTGTCGATATCACCTAGAGATGACTTCTGCCTTCACTCGCATTCCTTTTGAACCGTCAGCGTGGCCTGGTGAAGAAGGTGCGAGCTCGTCTCCACCGCGGACTTCGGTTCGATTCCTAGGTCAGGCGAGTGCGGTCGGGGAATCAAGGGTGTTGGTGTCTTGTATTGACTTAATAGTTGTCATTCTCTTTCGATATTCTTTAACAAAATACTTTTAATGCATGAGAAGGCAGTTCTGAAATGACAGCAAGCTGGATTTTGTCTGTTGAAAATTTCAGAGAGATTGACGGAATGCTTTAGAAGTTGTGCCTCTTCAAAGTCACACTCTACATTTTTATATGAAGAAAATGAAAATATGGACGTTTTGTCGCTTTGTGCAAAAGCGAATACATGAGCAGGAAATTGGATAAACAAAATATGTATTATCTAAACAAGCCATTATGATTTGTAGTCACGGTGTTAATCATAGATGAGAAGTGCAAAAATGCTCTTAAATTCAGTCAGCTTGAGATATTTCTTGTAAACATAACTATTTATTTGATGGTTTTTCAAAAAAGCAAATAATTATGATGGCAATTAATAATGTACACCTGCACCTCCTCTACCTAAATTGTCATCGATTATCAGTCATGTCTATCAAATAGCGAACGGATGCGATGACTTTCGCATTTAAAACCAGCAATAGGCCTACATAATGCGATAATGTGATTACAGCCATAAATTTGCAGTATAGCTCTTTGCTGAGCCAAAAAGACAATTTGTTTAACCGTTAAATACATTGTTATACGTTTAAAAGAGACTATTCAACCAATCTTGCTCAATCGACAACTCTGGTTCGACATGCCATGATGCCATTATCTTCGTGAATTGAATATACTAAGCACATGTATATTTTACACTTAAATTCCAATTGCGAAAAAAATTGAATGTAGATGGTTAGCCCTTTCAAACTTCCTACGAGAACTCATTTCACTTATGAAAACATGCTCATCAAATGTAGTAGCAATAGCCTATCAAACAAGCTGCTTCTCGCAAAATGCTGGAATAATGCGTTGTCCAAGTAGCCTACTCATAGTCATGTAGGCATATCAAGGATGCGAAGTCCTATCATTTTGATAGGACTCCGACTCCGGGTGGCAAGTATATAGAGGCTAGTTTTTTGGAAAAATTAAAACCCACATCCACAGAATTTTGATTGTTTAATCGAATCACTTTACTAGAAGTGCAAACTGATTCAAACAGATGGCACATGCAGGAACTTAATAAGTGGGCAAAAAGAAATGTTTAATTCCTTGCAGAGATAGGAAAAATAGTCGTGCGTCGCTTGCGGATTGCTCTGAAATCCTTCAAAATGCTCCGATCGCCTCGATTCCTTCAGATTCTAAGAATTCAGATCATTGCGCAAAAGTTTTCTCGATAATGTTGGGCCTTCCGATCATTTTAAAAAAAGTTAGCAGGCGCATGAAAAAACGTTCACAAACTTCTCTGAAGAACTTGACATCGTCTGTGTCTCTTTGCTGTGTGATCCGGTTGATAACAGTCACTGAAACTTTGCACAATTTGGCATGTTTAATGTTGAACTGGCTGCTCATTGTTCGATTGCTATGGTATTTAGTCAGGAGATTGTACCATTTCAATAACGTTACATGTTCCAATGCTTCCCTTCTAGTCAAACGGAAGAAGAGACGACCTATCTAATTCTGTGCCCACATCATAGATCATTATAGGTTTACCTATATCTATGTTTAGTGATCATTGCTGTATCAATCATCAATCATTTTCGATGAAAGTTTATCAGATGTCTCTTTAAATTTGATGCATGCGACTCGGTAATTGCTCCCATTTTGTTAATGTGTGTTTCACACGGTTTTTCTGCAGTCTCGAGGGAAATCCCCATCCCATCTTTCTCCAAAAAATATGAGCACATTTTCGATTTTAATATGCGCTTTAGCGGAGCCATCACACATGATTAACGTGAAGGTAAGAGGCAATGTTCTCAAACAAACCAGTATTTCATTTTTGTCTCTGATGTGACCTTTGGTACGTATGATCGAGGCTGGGAAGGTTTGTCTTCTCTACTAAATCACCGAGTGAAAAGACAATCCTTTTTCACTATCACGATTCATTCCCTCAACTATTACAAGCTTTGCATGCACTGCTGTCCCTACTTTTGTTTTACGGAGAAAGTTGACATCAAGACAGTGACAGCTACGCACGAGAATAAATAATTTGTTTGTAATTTCGGGTCTAGTAATAGGTCGGAGTCCGGAGTCCTATCATTTGATATGACTCCGACTCCAGCAAAAATGATAGGACTCCGGGACTCCGACTCCGCACCCCTGAGGCATACTGCCAATAATTTTAGGGAGACAGAATTTCAGGCGTTATCGACAAAATTAGAAAATGACTAAGGCCTATTTGAATTATAAAATAAAGAAGAATAAATAGTTTGCATGATTATATTAAAGCATTGAGTGATGAAAGACATTGCGGGATAGCACAACTGTACAAGAGTATTGAATCAGGCACAACTTTGCGTCCAAGATAACATTCAAGTCCAGGTACCAATGAAGAAGGAATGAACAACTGATATGCTGTAAAGAGAAAAGAGGCTGCAAGATGAAGGAATTGTGACATTTGTAAAGCTTTTGTCAATGTCAAGCCTTCCTCTGCCTTTGCTTCCTTGGAAGAGGTTCCGCCAATTCTCGCACTCGCTGAGTAACGAGGCATCGCAGAGCACCCTTTGTAACACGATAGGGATCATAGCCAGCATTGAAATCTTGTCGTGGCTTCGGAATCGCCAACTGATCTTAAAGAATCAATTGAAGCAGTAATCAAGTTGACATAATTTTTACTTTACACTTCTAGCAGAAAAATGCTCATTGAAAACACATAGACATAAATAATGGATATCAAATTCATGTAAATCATCATGCTGATTTACTAATTCGTGTTACAAGATCATGTTCAAAAATATTTAATTCATGATCAGAAAATGTTAGAAAATATTTTATACGACACGTAAATTGTGATAAGTTACGCAAAATCGAGTAAATGTGTATATTAATAATCAGCGAGCTTCTCTCACCTTCTTCGAATTTCACCTTGTTGCTGCTTTCTTGATTTATTTGAATCCTCGCGTTCACTAACGAAGTCGTCGCTTCTAAAATGTTTAGAGCACAAAAACGCATTCTTTGCTTTCTCCCGCGTGAATCCATCATCTTGACGACGCACTCCTCGGTACCATTCATCGAAAAATTCGGTTTTCGGGAATTTATGAAGGGATATTCCGGGAGACTGATGTCGAAGAGAGCTTTTATAAAAAGACTTGCAGTTCGGAGCCGAGCACACGTTAGGCATCGTCAAACTTTCACATACACGAAGTGTAAAATGTGTGGCTAAGGAAAGGAAGGCTTGTAAACGTATATCTTATCGATTTTTCATCTTATAAATCCTAGTGAAGTTGCCGCTTTCAACTGCAATGTGCTGCAAAACGGGAACATTGTTTATTTATTTTACTTGTTCCTCCCTTTGGTTTGACCATTGACCAACATGCTGTAGGTTTCAATGCTCATCACTTGGTCAGGGAGTCGCGCTGTTTCGCGATAACGCACAGGTTTGAGGGAAGATTTGCCTCTCCAAAAGTGACCCTTCTTCCGTATAGCCACGATGAGAGAAATTTCACAGTTTCCCATCCCGGTCACTACTATTAAGGAATCCATGGGCCAAGGCAGAGAATGGAAGACTATCGATTTCGCCTTCCCTATAAAAACAGCAGGACACACGCCGGCGAGACCTCTAATCGTGCATCCATCAAGGCAAGGCGTAAGGAGCGAGAGGGAGAGAGAATTCTACGATACATGCTCGCGTACATGCGCTGACTGGCGGCAAATCAACAACAACATCAAAACGCTGACGAGAAGACAGGCGAGAACGAGAAGAAGGAGTGAACGGACACAGACACTTAATCAATTATCAGTGGTGTGACTTGACTGTGAACGCTTAAACGGTCCTCCTGAGGGCCACCTGCATTCCTCCTCAAGAAAAGTGAATGTTACGCAAGCTAAATTATTTTTTTTGTTTCTCAACTTAATGTTTTGGGGATAATTAAACATCACCCGTAACAATAGGCACCTTGATTGACCACACTTTGCTACACCCGTTAAAACTGTTCGATTATTTTTCGATAGCATGTGCAACAAGGAAGAAGGCTGTCGATACGAGGGTCTGATGCGATATTCTTTAAAAGGATCGGTAAGCCTCAGACTTAAAAAAAGGAGAGATCACATCATTGAAAAAGTTAGGATTGTTAGGATTATAGGTTTGAACATATGGAATGATTTTTGTTTCATTGTCTTGAACTTCAGCTGAGTTAGTAGAGGATTTTGCTTTAAAAATTGCATCTTCAATCATGTTTTCAGGATAACCCAGAATTTTCAGCCTATTATGCATTTCCGCTAACCTCATTTCTTTAGTTCTTTCATTTGAGACAATCCTACAGATTCGGTTCGATAACGCGCATGGAATATTGCGTTTCACATGTCTCGGATGACATGAATCAAAAGGCACATACGCATGGCTATCCATATATATATATACGGATATAATATAAAAAATTTATTATAATTTTAAAAAAAAAGAATGACACGGTCAATAAATAACGTCTTATTTCTGGACATAAATAAATAAGAACTCATTTATTGACCGTGTCATTCTTTTTTAAAACCTATTCATTTGGCCAATGGCAAAAATTATTATTATATATATATATATATATATATATATATATATACATGAAGGTTTATGCACAATCCAGTATTAGTCGAATTTTCAGTATTGGCATGAGTGATCTACGGTGTACATGTCTGTAGAAATATGGAGCGGTAGAGACCTGTAGCTATAGTGTAATCAACAAACTCAGAAAATGCATTAGTTCGAAATGAAGAAAATGAGATGAATTCGAATCCGCTCATTCACCCACTCGTGAACAAATTCATGATAAAAGCTATTTCAAACTGAAAATCTGCAGTATGTCTTACTGCATTTATATTTTGAAAATTGTGACGAAAGTAACAGTCATCTAAACATATAGTCCGACAGCTACTGACATTTTCTCCCTAAATTCAGGGACGAGCTTCTTATTATTTTTAATTCGTAGATTGTCACCTAACATCAGCGAAGCGACACATCTTAAATCGTGATTCCAGTCGTCTTGCAAGTTATGTAGGGCCAAAGATCATTTGTTTATGTAGATCCATGTGCGAGGTACGTTCAAAATGTAAGTTTCGCTGTGCACGATCTCCGTTGCTATCGTTTGTCGAAGAACGCTACTTTCACAGGCGTATTTTGTGGGTATTCTGACCAATCAGACCATGTAATCACTTTTTGGTGGTAACGACAGCTCTTAAGTGACAGTTATGATAAAGATCGTGTCCATTTTCTTTCAGACAACTATGAATCTAGTTGAGATACAGGTTTCTTTTAGTCGTTCTGACATCAAAACCTTTATCAAGTTCAACGTGCTCTTAGGACATTCTGCCACAGAGATCCACCGTCTTCTTCAACAAGGATTGGAGGACACGTCTCCTTCAGTCCAAACAGTGAGGAAGTGGGTGGCCGCAATCAAAGAAGGACGTCATGACATTGATGATTTTTCCTCGCTCTGGGCGTCCAGAGTCAGCATGCGATGAAACCACAGAATTAGACAGGTCGTCTCTTCCTCTGTTTGACTAGAAAGGAAGCATTGGAGCATAGAAATTGACAACAATAAAGCCTCTAGAATGGAAATTAAGCTTCATGCAATGCACAATAACGGCAGTGCCGCGACCTTGAGTCAATTTCCATTCTAGCGAACTTCAGATAAACAGTTTATTTCTATGCATTGGAACATGTAACGTTAATGAAATGGCACAATCTCCTGACTAAATACCATAGCAATCGAACAATGAGCAGCCAGTTCAACATTAAACAGGCCAAATTGTGCGAAGTTTCAGTGACTGTTATCAACCGGATCACACAGCAAAGAGACACAGACGATGTCAAGTTCTACAGAGAAGTTTGTGAACGTTTATTCGTGAGCCTGTTAACTTTTTTTAAAATGATAGGAGGACCCAACATTATCGAGAAAACTTTTGCGCAATGATCTGAATTCTTCGAATCTGAAGGAATTGTAGCGATAGGAGCATTTTGAAGGAAGTCATATCAATCCGCAAGCGACGCACGACTATTTTTCATATCTCTGCAAGGTATTACAAAATTTCTTTTTGCTCATTTAGTAAGTTCCTGCATGTGACATCATTTTTCATCAGTTTACACTTCTAGCAAAGTGACACGCTTAAACAATCTAATTCTGTGGATGAAACATATGTGGAGTTGCTGCGAACTTAGCTCTCAGAGGTAGCAGATAAACAACAGTTGCCATGACGTTTTCATTATCTTCAACAGCAATTCGGCCAAGCCAAGGGTTACGAAGAATGTCGTATTTCTGCCTGCTGTTGGAGAATTGTACCCTAAAAGTGGAATCATAATCATTAAAATGACAAATCTCATTTTGAGTTTTAAGTGAATGTTGGATCATTACGTTATTGAGTGATTGAAACTCGTGACTACCCTCCATAACTTGCAAGACGACTGGAATCACAACTTAAGAATTGTCGTTTCACTGATGTTAGGTGACAATCTACGAATTAAAAATAATAAGAAGCTCGTGCGCGAATTCAGAAAGAAAATGTCAGCAGCTCTAGGGTTGATGAAAAAGTTTTGACCGATAGAAAATTGATTCTAGGTCTTTTGTTTTTCAACTTGTGTATTAGATATCTTAACCACACAATACCTATATAAATGCAATTCTAAACCCCTCGTATTAATCTTATACGATTACTTTTTCACATCTTCAGTCTTACAGCTGAAAATGGTCAAGTTTGCGTCCGATATCTTTGATTCTTTAGAATATTGACAATGTTATTCACGTAATTCTTCTTAGTTATATGATCAATGAACAATGTTATCCGACTAAGGTAGCATTCAGTACTTATCCAGTTAAGGCATAACTGAAAATTTTGAAACACCAATCTGAACGTAAAAATTATACCGTCTGAACAAGTTTTTCTAGTTGTAATGGAGTTTTGTGGAGAAGTCATTCGCAAGCTTATATATTTTTTCTGGGAATCCGGTTTGAGTTCACCTGACATCTGCAAGAATATCAGCAATGCTCATGGGGAAGGAACAATGTTTGTAAGAACTTGCTGGAAATGGGTCGCCAAGTTCAATGAAGGCAAGGTTGATTGTGCTGACGCTCAACGATCAAAGCGCCCGTCCATAGATATCGAAGGTGAAATCATACAGTTCTTGGAGGTGGACAAATATGCGACGACACGCCAAATCGCAAAAGAACTAGGACTCGACGGTGGGACAACCCGTTTGAAATTGCACAGAATGGGAAAACGGTTTCTTCTTAACAAATGGATGCCACATCGCCTGACAGACGCGAAAACGTTGCGTAGAAAGACTATGTGAAGCCCTTCTTTCCCAATGTGGACAGAATAATTTCCTTCATCGTCTTATGACTGTCGATGAGGTATGGATATACTAGGAAAACGACCAACGTTCCTGTTTGAAGAGATCATGGCGACTCCTGGTGGTGACGCGGGGACTTCTGTCTCGGAATTCAATGACAAGCAAGAAGCACATGGCCATCGTTCTTTGGATTGCACGTGGCATTCTCCATGTTGCTGTTTTGCCTGTTGGAAGATACGCATCATCATCTGTTTATTGTGAGGAACTTGAGAAGATGACAGCCGTAGTGTATGAGAAGAGACGTCGCGCAAAACTTCGTGACTTCCGTGCTTTACAAGATAATGTGAGATCACACGTACATGTCTTCATGCAGAACCAAACGAAAAGTTGTCTAAAACAGGACTTTCCGTGCTCAACCATCTTTTGTATTCTCCGCACCTATCCCCATCGGACAATTGCTTGCTTTCTCCGATGAAGAATTCTTTAAGAGGTCAATCATTTACAAATGCAGAAGAGGTCATGGTAGCGATCAGCCAAATGGTTCGAATCAAAAGACCGGAGTTTCTACTCGAAGCCTTTCATGATGCTAGCAAGGAGATGGTAAAAGTGCATCAATGCTGATGGTGACTATTTCGAACACTTATCGGATGATGCATATAAGAAATAACTTCACCTCTTTCATTTGTAATCGAATAAATTTAATTGGAATAGAATTTTTTGTTTTTCTTTGTTGAACAGATGGTCTCTATCCATGTCAATGTAAGACAATGCCATACGCAATATTTTGCATAAATTTGACGAATTTTAAACAAGTGTCCTGTCAAAGTGAAGCGAGGAGTTTAAGATTGCCTTTATATAGGTATTATTTGGGTAAAACATCTACCTAATTCACAAGTTGAAAAACAATGGAGCTTGAATCAATTTTCTATCGATCAAAGCGTTTTCATCAACCCTATATATCTAATTCTGTGATTTTATAATTATAGATCAGATAACTTTGCCGCAGTAATGAAATACTACTCAATTATGTGCACAATCAGTAATTTTGTATTGTTAGGCCACTACAATCGATTAATCATGCAGCTGCGGGTCCTTTTTGCATCTCGCCAGCTAGCATTCGAAATTCTATGTAAATTATGCCAAAATTTATTCTTTTTGGCAAATACAAGTCAAAAAGTTTCAATTCGTTTCATGAGGTAATTGTGGAGAAAGCACTTGTCAAGCATGCATAGGCCCGCTTGAACCCCGGAACGGGTTTTAGCCGTAAACAAGACAAATCGCAGAGAGAGAGTTGAAACAAGTGAAGCAGATCCAAAAATCTCAAATATAATTTGATCGCAAAAATGTAGGCATGTAGTTATTTTTCTAATGTAGGCATGTAATGTAGGCATTTTTCTATGTGTTTTTCAATTACATTTCATTCTTTAACTAAATACCTTCTAATGCACACGAAAGCAGTTCTAAAATGACAGTTCACTGAACAAAATCACGGAGTCCAATGTTCGGAGATTAATGATAATTTGAACGCAAAAATGGGTTTTTCAATTATATTCATTCTTTAACAAACCAACGATATCACCTAGAGATGACTTCTGCCTTCACTCGCATTCTTTGAACCGTCAGCGTGGCCTGGTGAAGAAGGTGCGAGCTCGTCTCCACCGCGGACTTCGGTTCGATTCCTAGGTCGGGGGAGTGCGGTCGGGGAATCAAGTGTGTTGGTGTCTTGTATTGACTTAATAGTTGTCATTCTCTTTCGATATTCAATAAAAACTACGACAGACCTTTGTTGTCAATCTACACTGTGACGTAGTCGTATGACATGCTGATATGCTGTCTCGCTACAATATGAACGCTGTTAGCGTTCTGTCAATAATAATAGGACAATATGCTGTCGATATCACCTAGAGATGACTTCTGCCTTCACTCGCATTCCTTTTGAACCGTCAGCGTGGCCTGGTGAAGAAGGTGCGAGCTCGTCTCCACCGCGGACTTCGGTTCGATTCCTAGGTCAGGCGAGTGCGGTCGGGGAATCAAGGGTGTTGGTGTCTTGTATTGACTTAATAGTTGTCATTCTCTTTCGATATTCTTTAACAAAATACTTTTAATGCATGAGAAGGCAGTTCTGAAATGACAGCAAGCTGGATTTTGTCTGTTGAAAATTTCAGAGAGATTGACGGAATGCTTTAGAAGTTGTGCCTCTTCAAAGTCACACTCTACATTTTTATATGAAGAAAATGAAAATATGGACGTTTTGTCGCTTTGTGCAAAAGCGAATACATGAGCAGGAAATTGGATAAACAAAATATGTATTATCTAAACAAGCCATTATGATTTGTAGTCACGGTGTTAATCATAGATGAGAAGTGCAAAAATGCTCTTAAATTCAGTCAGCTTGAGATATTTCTTGTAAACATAACTATTTATTTGATGGTTTTTCAAAAAAGCAAATAATTATGATGGCAATTAATAATGTACACCTGCACCTCCTCTACCTAAATTGTCATCGATTATCAGTCATGTCTATCAAATAGCGAACGGATGCGATGACTTTCGCATTTAAAACCAGCAATAGGCCTACATAATGCGATAATGTGATTACAGCCATAAATTTGCAGTATAGCTCTTTGCTGAGCCAAAAAGACAATTTGTTTAACCGTTAAATACATTGTTATACGTTTAAAAGAGACTATTCAACCAATCTTGCTCAATCGACAACTCTGGTTCGACATGCCATGATGCCATTATCTTCGTGAATTGAATATACTAAGCACATGTATATTTTACACTTAAATTCCAATTGCGAAAAAAATTGAATGTAGATGGTTAGCCCTTTCAAACTTCCTACGAGAACTCATTTCACTTATGAAAACATGCTCATCAAATGTAGTAGCAATAGCCTATCAAACAAGCTGCTTCTCGCAAAATGCTGGAATAATGCGTTGTCCAAGTAGCCTACTCATAGTCATGTAGGCATATCAAGGATGCGAAGTCCTATCATTTTGATAGGACTCCGACTCCGGGTGGCAAGTATATAGAGGCTAGTTTTTTGGAAAAATTAAAACCCACATCCACAGAATTTTGATTGTTTAATCGAATCACTTTACTAGAAGTGCAAACTGATTCAAACAGATGGCACATGCAGGAACTTAATAAGTGGGCAAAAAGAAATGTTTAATTCCTTGCAGAGATAGGAAAAATAGTCGTGCGTCGCTTGCGGATTGCTCTGAAATCCTTCAAAATGCTCCGATCGCCTCGATTCCTTCAGATTCGAAGAATTCAGATCATTGCGCAAAAGTTTTCTCGATAATGTTGGGCCTTCCGATCATTTTAAAAAAAGTTAGCAGGCGCATGAAAAAACGTTCACAAACTTCTCTGAAGAACTTGACATCGTCTGTGTCTCTTTGCTGTGTGATCCGGTTGATAACAGTCACTGAAACTTTGCACAATTTGGCATGTTTAATGTTGAACTGGCTGCTCATTGTTCGATTGCTATGGTATTTAGTCAGGAGATTGTACCATTTCAATAACGTTACATGTTCCAATGCTTCCCTTCTAGTCAAACGGAAGAAGAGACGACCTATCTAATTCTGTGCCCACATCATAGATCATTATAGGTTTACCTATATCTATGTTTAGTGATCATTGCTGTATCAATCATCAATCATTTTCGATGAAAGTTTATCAGATGTCTCTTTAAATTTGATGCATGCGACTCGGTAATTGCTCCCATTTTGTTAATGTGTGTTTCACACGGTTTTTCTGCAGTCTCGAGGGAAATCCCCATCCCATCTTTCTCCAAAAAATATGAGCACATTTTCGATTTTAATATGCGCTTTAGCGGAGCCATCACACATGATTAACGTGAAGGTAAGAGGCAATGTTCTCAAACAAACCAGTATTTCATTTTTGTCTCTGATGTGACCTTTGGTACGTATGATCGAGGCTGGGAAGGTTTGTCTTCTCTACTAAATCACCGAGTGAAAAGACAATCCTTTTTCACTATCACGATTCATTCCCTCAACTATTACAAGCTTTGCATGCACTGCTGTCCCTACTTTTGTTTTACGGAGAAAGTTGACATCAAGACAGTGACAGCTACGCACGAGAATAAATAATTTGTTTGTAATTTCGGGTCTAGTAATAGGTCGGAGTCCGGAGTCCTATCATTTGATATGACTCCGACTCCAGCAAAAATGATAGGACTCCGGGACTCCGACTCCGCACCCCTGAGGCATACTGCCAATAATTTTAGGGAGACAGAATTTCAGGCGTTATCGACAAAATTAGAAAATGACTAAGGCCTATTTGAATTATAAAATAAAGAAGAATAAATAGTTTGCATGATTATATTAAAGCATTGAGTGATGAAAGACATTGCGGGATAGCACAACTGTACAAGAGTATTGAATCAGGCACAACTTTGCGTCCAAGATAACATTCAAGTCCAGGTACCAATGAAGAAGGAATGAACAACTGATATGCTGTAAAGAGAAAAGAGGCTGCAAGATGAAGGAATTGTGACATTTGTAAAGCTTTTGTCAATGTCAAGCCTTCCTCTGCCTTTGCTTCCTTGGAAGAGGTTCCGCCAATTCTCGCACTCGCTGAGTAACGAGGCATCGCAGAGCACCCTTTGTAACACGATAGGGATCATAGCCAGCATTGAAATCCTGTCGTGGCTTCGGAATCGCCAACTGACCTAAACGGAAGGTTGCTTCACCGGCCAGTGCACCAGCAGTCACTTGAGACTCAACAGGACGTCCCAGCTGAAAATGACAGATACAATAATAATAAATATAATAATAACACACAGAAATCTGATGGATATGCACATTGAAAGAGCATTGAGCCGTAGACACGCGTTGCCATGACAACAGTAACCAGAGAATGGCGGTTTCCGGCATAGAAATAAATCTGAAGTTGACTAGAATAATTAGAATAATCTAGAAGTTGACTCGTTCGATCAACATGATAGTATTAAGGTAAATAATCACTTAATTAATGAAACGGATGTCTTTATTCCGAGTAGCATCGAAACTTTCTTATCTAAAGGTCCTAAGTTTCGCTTGCCACATATTGGCGATCAGAATTTCATTACAAATAATGAAATTGCTATAGATACTTTATCATATAAATTAAGATGGCTTCATCATTCTCGGAATGGTCGGTCGGATTATGTTCGGAAGTTAAAAATACCTTTTGACAAAAATACAGTTCATTTGCCTCCTAAAATGGATGATCAATTAGAAAATAATTTAAAGCTTTTTGAGGCTGAAGCTAAAAATTTAATGCGCAAAGAAGTGCAATTTTTAAAGAAAGGGAATTTATACAAAAAAACTAATAGAATAAAATCTGATTCAAGGATTTTCCTTAAACAAAACAATTTACTTGTCATTCCGTCTGATAAGTCTAATCGGAACATAGTGGTAGATAAAAAAAGTATTATTTCAAGGACAGAAGACATTTTGAATGACAATAGTACATACAAATATAGAGAAAAATCCAAAAATTCTAGTATAGAAAATCAAGCGAATTGCTTGATTCGTAATAAATGTCGGAACAATGCTTACATAGACTATCAAAAACTACTAACTTGTGGAAGTCATCCGGCTTACTTTCGTGTAAACATAAAAGATCATAAAGATAAGATTAATAATTTCTTTCCCTTAAGGCCCATCGCTTCAGTAATTGGCACCCCTACTCAGAAAGTTGATTGGCTTGTGAGTGTTCTCCTCAACCAATTAGTAAAATTTGTTCCAGCCCATTTGGATAGTTCTAAATCTTTGATCAAAAATTCTTAATGAAAATGCTGACAAATTTGTAAATGAAGACTATGTGTTTATTTCACTGGACGTTCAAAACTTATACCCGAGTATACCAATTGCCGAGGCTATCGCAGAAATAGAGACGTTTGCTAAAATACATTGGAATAAAATTGATAATTATGGCTTTAGAGTTGAAGACCTAGTTGACTTTTTGAAATTCATATCCTATAATTATGAAATAACCTACAATAATAAGACATATTTACAGATTAAAGGATGCCCTATGGGGACTCATTTTTCTCCGCCTTTTGCGATCATTTACATGAATGCAATTGAAACCATAGCTCTTGATAACTTAAATAAAAATTTAGGTACTGTACCCTTAATTTACAAGCGGTATATCGATGATATAATCTTGGGACCATATCCAAAAAGTGAAAATTTTTTTCAGGATATATTGCATCTCTTTAATTCAGCAAACAATAACATCAATTTCACAATTGAAATTCCTGAAAACGATTACCTGATTTTTTTGGATATAAGTATTTCCGTAAGTCAAAGGTTGCGGTATAAATGGTTCAGTAAATCCTGTCATTCTGGAATTACGATGCGTAAAGATAGTTGGTTGCCAAATCACATAAAAAATAATTTTGTACTCAGTAGTATTAAATATGTGCATGATCTTTGTTCGGATACTTCCTTAGAGTCAGTTAATGTAATGAAAAAACGTCTGTATGAAAATGGATTTAAGCCTAACTCAATTGCACCAAAATTAAAATCCAATACTAAAAGTAATGAAAATCAAATTAACCTTTGTGTTGATTTCATTAGTGATAGCTACTTAAGAAAAATTAATAAACTGGTCAGTAAGTATGAACTTCCTGTTCGTGTTACCTGCAAACCCGGTCAAACTTTAGTTAATAGCATAAATACTATTGAAAACAAAAACAAATGTAATTGTAAACTGTGCAAAGATATTGGACCTAAATATATGTGTAGCGATAAATACATTGTGTATAATTTTGAATGTAAAATTTGTCATAAAAATTATATTGGTCAAACTTGCCGACCTTTAAAGTTAAGGCATGATGAACACAGACGTAGTTTGAACTGTCAAGATCGTAAAAGTGCACTATCTGAACATAGTTTGGCTGACCATGCCGATAGAATGATGAACATCGATAATTTCCAGCTTTCTGTCCTAAATAAACAAAAGAATTCGATGCAAACTAAAATGGCCGAAGCACGCTTCATAGCGTTGAACAAGCCACAAATCAACCGCAAACATGAATTGATCTAACGAGCCGTCACTGCCTATCATTTTTATATTTAAGCCAACTGCCTGTGTATTTACTTACCCCTTGATACTGTCCACCGTGACGAAACGCGTCGGGGAACTTTTTTATTTTTTAAAAAATAAAAAAATCGTCGAAATTGAGGGAGAGCTATATTTTTGTTTACATCGTGGAAAATTGAATAATGAACCTCCCGTATAAGACAACAAAAGATCTGGTTGCTTCCATGGATTTTCCAAGTGAAGTTCGTGTGTATATCAAGACATTGGTGTATCAGATGTTAAAACAGGCAAGAATATCCTGCTCAATTTTGTTTCTGCTTACGTGTCTCACGTACAAAGTCATTCCCAAGTTTGTTGAGCATTCCGTCAACCTACCACATTGGATGGAAACAACAGCAGCTTTGGACAGGAAAGTGGTATCCTTGAAGAATGAGATTATTCGGAGAAATGTCTGGTATCTCAAACAAAAGTCCTACGATGCCAACAGGGAGATATCTTACAACTATCTCAATCTGACGCGGCATCCCGCGGATCGAGA
The DNA here is from genome assembly GCA_907163375.1 of Prostheceraeus crozeri. NCBI lineage: Eukaryota > Metazoa > Platyhelminthes > Polycladida > Euryleptidae > Prostheceraeus > Prostheceraeus crozeri. The sequence goes on from CAJQUW010009290.1 coordinate 1,188,075, forward strand.
GGTAAAGATTGCAGCTTTGGATTTGGTGCTCTCTGCGATGGACCAAGAAACCAATATCATTTGGAAGCGTCATTCTAACAAATGGATGTGGTGGACTGGTAGAAACTTTCCTGTTGACAGGAGTTCGTACGATTTGCAGAGCAAGTGCAGTTTTTTCTTTCCATTTCGTGATGATTTGTGGTTCCGCACTGGCGACTCGTTCGATCAACATGATAGTATTAAGGTAAATAATCACTTAATTAATGAAACGGATGTCTTTATTCCGAGTAGCATCAAAACTTTCTTATCTAAAGGTCCTAAGTTTCGCTTGCCACATATTGGCGATCAGAATTTCATTACAAATAATGAAATTGCTATAGATACTTTATCATATAAATTAAGATGGCTTCATCATTCTCGGAATGGTCGGTCGGATTATGTTCGGAAGTTAAAAATACCTTTTGACAAAAATACAGTTCATTTGCCTCCTAAAATGGATGATCAATTAGAAAATAATTTAAAGCTTTTTGAGGCTGAAGCTAAAAATTTAATGCGCAAAGAAGTGCAATTTTTAAAGAAAGGGAATTTATACAAAAAAACTAATAGAATAAAATCTGATTCAAGGATTTTCCTTAAACAAAACAATTTACTTGTCATTCCGTCTGATAAGTCTAATCGGAACATAGTGGTAGATAAAAAAAGTATTATTTCAAGGACAGAAGACATTTTGAATGACAATAGTACATACAAATATAGAGAAAAATCCAAAAATTCTAGTATAGAAAATCAAGCGAATTGCTTGATTCGTAATAAATGTCGGAACAATGCTTACATAGACTATCAAAAACTACTAACTTGTGGAAGTCATCCGGCTTACTTTCGTGTAAACATAAAAGATCATAAAGATAAGATTAATAATTTCTTTCCCTTAAGGCCCATCGCTTCAGTAATTGGCACCCCTACTCAGAAAGTTGATTGGCTTGTGAGTGTACTCAGTAGTATTAAATATGTGCATGATCTTTGTTCGGATACTTCCTTAGAGTCAGTTAATGTAATGAAAAAACGTCTGTATGAAAATGGATTTAAGCCTAACTCAATTACACCAAAATTAAAATCCAATACTAAAAGTAATGAAAATCAAATTAACCTTTGTGTTGATTTCATTAGTGATAGCTACTTAAGAAAAATTAATAAACTGGTCAGTAAGTATGAACTTCCTGTTCGTGTTACCTGCAAACCCGGTCAAACTTTAGTTAATAGAATAAATACTATTGAAAACAAAAACAAATGTAATTGTAAACTGTGCAAAGATATTGGACCTAAATATATGTGTAGCGATAAATACATTGTGTATAATTTTGAATGTAAAATTTGTCATAAAAATTATATTGGTCAAACTTGCCGACCTTTAAAGTTACGGCATGATGAACACAGACGTAGTTTGAACTGTCAAGATCGTAAAAGTGCACTATCTGAACATAGTTTGATTGACCATGCCGATAGAATGATGAACATCGATAATTTCCAGCTTTCTGTCCTAAATAAACAAAAGAATTCGATGCAAACTAAAATGGCCGAAGCACGCTTCATAGCGTTGAACAAGCCACAAATCAACCGCAAACATGAATTGATCTAACGAGTCGTCACTGCCTATCATTTTTATATTTAAGCCAACTGCCTGTGTATTTACTTACCCCTTGATACTGTCCACCGTGACGAAACGCGTCGGGGAACTTTTTTATTTTTTAAAAAATAAAAAAATCGTCGAAATTGAGGGAGAGCTATATTTTTGTTTACATCGTGGAAAATTGAATAATGAACCTCCCGTATAAGACAACAAAAGATCTGACTAGAATGGAAACAGACTCAAGGTCGCGCCACATTCGGGGGAATTAAGTTGGGGCATGAATGACCAATGAAAAGCTTAGATTCACGCATGTAACTGATTCTAATCCAATCACACAGCCGTTGACAAGTGCATCTAAGTGAAAATGCGTGCGATTTATGTGCCACTATTGTGTATTGCATAAAGCTTAATTTCCATTCTGTAGGTTTTATTGTTGTCAATTTCTATGGTTTCCAGAGGCAGCAACTATCAGGGTTGATATTTGAATCCCCATCCCATCCAATACTCACAGAAAAACCTGTGGTTTTACCTTAACATTGACATTTGCCTGAATCATTTGGTTGCATTAGCAGATAGGTGTTCTTTATCTTTCTCTACTGATTCGTAAGCTTTTGTCGTCTGCTGCCAGCTTGCACGTACAGTTTACAGAGGTTCTTTTCATTCCGCTCTTTATTCTTTAATGATTCATGAGACATACACTTTTTTTCCATAAAACTACCATAACGCAGTTTACCGTAAACGCAATTCTATCTCGAAATGTTTCTTTTTAATAGCATGACAACATTGTCTTTATTTCTTTGCTTCTATAACAAATCGATTATTGATCAGCTTGTGTTTTTCAAACTTCCTCTTTTAATCACTTTGGATTTTTGGTTCACTTAACCTAGTTATTTACCATGTCAATCCTCCTACTTCATTGTATTACACGATTATTTTAAGGGTACAATTTTTGCATTACTGTTCCCTTAAAGGAAACACATTTGTATAAAAATTCAACAAGTACATGTAGACTGAAGGAAACATGGCCTTATTAAAATGTTGAGATGAAATGTTAACACGAGTATGCACTTAGTTCTGCGCAACACTCGAGCATTGCATAGCACGCTATTTATATATTTCGCTGTTTTGAAATTCCGATGTTTTTTGTATTCGTTTTTTACCGTTCTCTGTTTTGAGATTCACTGTTCAATCACTGGGAAATCAGTATACGTCAAGTAACATAAAACCTAAGCTTACATTACATCATGTATACATGTTATGCGAAGCATTTTCAGGAAATATGCACTCATTTCAAAAGACCTATGCTTAAATTCCTCGCTGGAGACAATCGTGATTAAGGACAGTATGTTTCACAAAAGCAAGCATGAATATTTATCAATACATCTATTGAAATTTTAACTGTTAGTTTCAGTCCTGAAGAACCTTAATGTCCCCACAATATTTTCAGTCAGCTGCTTTTCGTGAAGACTTGATTTCTGCTGCAAATACTTTTGAGTGCATGTTTTTGGCTGTTTTGATGGACTATATACGAGTTTCACGTGTTCCATTTTTGGGAATATAATTCTGGGCAGTCCTGTAAGTTGGTATTTGGGGTTCCTAATGTGAGGATTTTTCAGTCGTTTGGTTGCTTATAGTGGTGCTATTTTCAAATAATAGGAAGTCCATCAACATACAAAGACAGGGTTGAACATAAATAGAAAATATTCATATGTTGCTACACTGTCAGTATTTCAGAATGATCACTCTGTCACGAAAAAGTCACTTGTGAAAAATTCTTATGTAGGCCTTCACTATATGTTTGCGGTCTACCAATGTGTGTTATAGCCATCGTTTATATGCCATGTTCATATGTGTGAATATTCCCGTTTAATATTCGTTAATTGAATTAATGTAGCAATCATTGATAATTCTATTTCCATCAATGCCAATAAAAAAGTAAAATTTCAAGCGAGTTTAGCATTTATGCATCTCAAGTCTAGAAGTATTTCGCAGTAGAAATCGACTATATACACGTGATGAAGGAAGAAGCTTTGAATCAATCTTATCTATTATTATAGATATAGACTTCGATGAAAATCATCCTGATTTTCTCGACCACTCATGTCACCGAATTATTGAACAAGAACTTGCAGGATGTTGACCCATACGAGGTGATGAAATGCAGCACAATAAACCACTTATTGAGGTACACTTAAGTGTGCAGTTACGGATGCCTATCAGATGAAAATGAAAGTTCCGACAAGTCGTGGACAAGTGAAAAATCTGAGCTTTCATCATAACTATGATTGCAATGCGAGTAGATGGCTTGCAGTTGAATGATTTGGTGTGAGAAATCTTTATCACACTGTTCATGTATCCGACTAAAAAAATCAACATTTTCATGTGTCTTGCTTTGTGGGCTGGACCCAACAGGTCTTCTATATCGCAATTAGTTTGAAATCTAGGTTAATCTAGGTTTAATCGCAATTATCGCGCAAGCTTAATTACTAATGTGAAAATGACCATCATTGATATTTCATGCATTTTAAGTGGTGAGATGGGTAGGCTGCGTGATACTTTGTAATTCAACATCGAAGATGATTGTGTGATATGATGTCAGTGCTGATCACTTCTAGTGAATGTCAAAAATCTTCAGAATCCCGATAGAATCCACATAGAAGACCTATGGGAGCTGTGGGGATGGCCTCAATACCCATACCCATCGCATATCCCCACACAATCCCATACCCACACAACCTGGTAACTGTAGCCTTAGTTTCCTGGGTTCTATTTCCACGATGCAAGTCTGAATCTGATCTCAATCAGTCTTTGATTGATGACCTCACACCAAACTATTTGACTGATTTTTGCGAAAATATAGTGGGTCTGCGACGCGACAGTTCAAACAACAATATTTGCAATCTTGTAGAATTCAATTTTTTGGTGCGTGTTTGAGGGACTGAACTTAGGCAAAAACAGCCACTTGAACAATTTTTTGATTAAGCAAAAAGTTTCGCTAATGCTTGCCCACTTATCTGTGACAGAAGTTTCTTCCCATTCGTAAGTGCTTTCTTTTGTACCCTAACAGAAAACCTCTCTCGACGGTCTATCCAAAGTGACGTTCACACTCCAGAAAATCAAATAAACAGTGTTAAAGTTCCGCCAGTCATCAAACATGTTATGAAAATAATTAACGTCTTTCCAAATCAGATATTATTCTAGTAACTTCAACCGGTTTCGATTGGAGAGCACTGAGCTGGCCTACTGGCCACAATCTTCGTCAGGAAGTTGAAAAGGGTATCATTATGTATAGTTATTATTAGTTAGTTATGTTAACATTTCAAGCTTTCAGAAGAATTACGTCATTACTCAGGTGCAAAAGGCCGCCAACATAGTGTCATAGTTGTCATAGTGTGTAAAGAAGTATTACCTCATTGTCCTCTTGAACGAACTAGGCTTTGACCATAGCAGTTTCAATGCTGTTGGTAATCAGTAGGGCAACCCACATTTAACCTTAAGACTGATAAAATTCAACTTTATTCCCCCCTTATTTTTGACCTTATTTAACTTTATCAAAGACACACAAAGCGTATTATTAAAATAAATTTCAGCATAACAAACAAATTTTATAGGAAAATATATGTTAGTATAAGATTGGTTCAACGAAGATTCATGCATAACATCAAGTATTTTTCTACATTGTCGGGCAGAAAATTACGACCATTGGTTAAAATTTTCTTTTGGATTGAGAAACTCCTTTCCACTGCTGCTGAAGTTGCTTGAGCGTTCTGTAGCTTAGTACAACAGCTCGGCGAAATATCATGACGAGAACAAGCAATAATGGACGGTATGTCACATTTTTCAATCTTCTTTATTAAATACTCTTTTAAATTACAAATAGGAGCTAAGAACTCCTCTTGGCTCAACGCGGTATCTAAATTCAGACTACTTGTGACATAAGCAGTATTTTCCTTTTCAGCACTGTGAGTGAATTATGTTTTTATATTAACCTGTTAATTTCAGCATTCAAGCAGTGTTTTTAACTGGTGAATAAATAGAATAATTGGCTGAAACGATATCTAACACAGCAAGAGATTTTTAACTTCATTTAACCTTATGAGAGCATGCTTAACTTTATTAAACTTTAATTAACTTTATTTAACATGGGTTGCCCAAGTAATCAGACTTACGCACCAATCATTTCTTCCGCTCATGACATAATTGCCGAGCATTGCACCGCCCTCAAGGATTCCTTTGGCATAGCGGTTAAAGATAAGTTTATGGTTTTACCTAAACTTTTCTGGATACCTAAATTGCACAAGAATAAGAGCAGATTCACAGCTGGTGTCAGGAACAGCACTTCCAAAGATTTGGCCATACTTGTAAACAAAGGTTTGCAATTGGTCCGGGACAAGTTTAGTAGTTATTGCTATTCCATCAAGCATAATTCAGGTGTGAGCGCCTTCTTGAGCATTAACTCTTCTGGGGAATTTCTAGATAGGATGTCGGGTTTGAATTGCCACTCCTTACAAGTAAATGTTTTCTCCACACTATACAAGAATCTTAATTTAAATATGGTTCATGACTCTTTGAAAGACTTATGTGAGTTAATTTTTAGCAGTTCCAAGAGCTTTATTTGCATTGGCTACTATAGAACTATCTTCTCGAATAAAAAATACAGGGGATATCACTGCTGGTCCAAACCCAATTCCTTAATGCTATTAGTTTCATCCTGGATAACACTTTTGCCACTTTCGGGGGGACTTGTCTTCAGACAAATTCGAGGCATTCCTATGTGTGGGAATTCCAGCTCACTCCTGGCTGACTCTTAGCTTACATGGAGTTTAAGTTTGTGAGGGGGCTCCTAGCGAGTAAGAGATTTGGCTTAGCCAAACTTCTCTCTCGTCGACGACATTTGTGTGTTTAACTTCAAACATTTTGATAAGATCCTTCCTGAAATCTACCATATCTTCCTGAAATCTTAGCTAGCAGAGGCGGAGATAACAACAAATGCGTCAATTATTTGGATATCAAAATCAGGATCGAAGATGGTGGCCAATACATCACAAAAGTTTACCATAAGGTTGATGAGTTCAGCTTCCCAGTGGTGCTGTATACTTTCCCCGAGAGCAATGTGCCTTTGAACACTGGCTTAAACATCTTTGCTGCCCAACTCATCAGGTTCGCCAGGATTTCATCTGATGCTTCCGCCTACACATCAAGAGCTAAGGGCATTTTCGATATCTTCAAAGGAAGGGGTTATAAGGTCAATCTGCTAGCTAATTCTTGCATTAAGTCCTTCTCAAAGAATGGATTCCTCGTTTTTAAGTTTGGCTGTTTTTCGTCTCGACAGATGCCCTCCATTATTGGCATGTTGGACTAAAAGACCTCTTCCAGATTCATTTGTTTCCTTTTGTCCCAAAAATTCCCAAATTTAACTTTCGGTTAAGTTCTGTTATGTTTCCTCAGGCTTGGAGAGACCTTCCATGTCGTGCATTCGATATGGTTGGCCGAAACTTTGCTTCATGCAGCCACATGGTTCCTCCCTGATGACTCCATACATAGCAAACTTAATTTTGGTTTCTTAGGTTTCTTATTTTCACCATTTGTTATTTTTAAGTTAGCTTCTCGTCAAGTCCATGACGAACTCTTATTTTGGCTCTTAGATTGCAAAAATAAGATCGCTTATGAGTGTTAATTTATTTCCCTTCCCGTCTTAAGTTGGGTCGGCTTGTTTCAGTCCCTACTCTGTACTGGAGTAGGTTGCTCTATGTAGTTAGTAGTAATTTGTATTCATTCGTTCATGACTTTTAATTACCTAATTATTTTCAGGATTCTCCAATAGCGTAGTTGTTTAACTTTGGTATCTTCCGTTTCCTGGATCCTTCGAATTTTTTTGACCGTGTCGTGTCTTAGTTCAATTAGTAAATTTAAAATTTGGGCTATCACATATCATTGAAGATTAAGTCATAGCGCATAAGTAAGAAAAAAGTCATATACAAAATCACTCATAAAATTAGGACATACATGTAGTGATAGGAGATTTGGGCTCAACAATGGGATGTCGTTGTAAAACATGCTACATGATTATCCCATGAGGCCAATCTATCATCAGTTGACTAATGAACCTGAGTTTCATCAGTGCACTTTTATTTCGGTATAAATATCCACACAACTTAGTACATTCAGCCTACATGCACTTAAACATCTAATCTACATCAAATAATGTCAAAATCATGTGGGCTATCAGCTAACTCTACGAAGTCAGTTATATAACATCATAAATTACATAACATCCATGATCTTTTACTATGTATTTCAACTACCTATGAAACCCAAAGCATTTTCCTGACCAACTGTCACTTCACAAGCAAATGTGGGTGGACTATACGAGACTAAATGTAGGTTAGAGGGTCTTATTTTTAGCGCATATTTTAAAGAATTTCGTAACTCAATCAGAAAACTGAGAAAATTCCGGAAATCCGAGAATTTCTAGAAAACTTCAAGCCCTACAGTAGAAATCGCTCTGATCAGCACTAACGCCTTTAATTCTTCTTGAAGAGGTTAATCTGCATGAAAATTTGGTTGCAGATAAAATACGTTCATCTACTGGTATCTGAAGTTTATCAGCGATTGATCAAAATTTATAGAATGTGTATAAAATAGAAGTTCTTCTGAGATAGCCTATCACTGCCCGATAAGCCAAAACTACATTCATTTCTGAAAAAAACGGCAAGCCGAGATATTCTTCGCTCACTTACTTGGAAATTATTGGGAAGGACCTTGTGAGAAGCTAACTGTTCCACTCTCGGGGTCGCATTAGCGCGTAGGGCGGCAGGAGTAACGCTGGGTACATCTGACCAGTTCCATTGCGAGGATTCGATTGTGGGCAAGGAAAGACGCCGTTTCGGCCGGCATAAGTCGTGGATTCGCTGTGAAGCCTCGGCAATTTTCGCAGCTTCTGAGATAGACGACCGTACTTGACGATCAAAATCGTAACTTTGACTCAAATGCTTCGGACGCGAGAGATCTTCAAGCCGTGGAGTTGCGACAAATTGCTTTGATGAGTCTTCCACTTTCCATTCAGGATCATCTCTGAGAATGACGAAGAAGTAGAAGATAGCGCATTTACAACATAGGCTTGAATTCAATTTGCTATTTGACTTAATGTAAACAAAAATCTTCTTACAGAACAGTGCAACTGTCACTTATTGCTGTATTTCTTTAACATTTTTTTTCAATTTTGACAACGAAGATCTGTCGCAGTACATTCAATATCTGAAGAGAATGACAACTATTAAGTCAATACAAGACACCAACACCATTGATTCCCCGACCGCACTCGCCGACCTAGGAATCGAACCGAAGTCCGCGGAGGAGATGAGCTCGCACCTTCTTCACTAGGCCACGCTGACGGGTCAAAAGGAAATCGAGTGAAGGCGGAAGTCATCTCCAACTGATATCGACAGCATTCCTTTTGAACCGTCAGCGTGGCCTAGTGAAGAAGGTGCGAGCTCGTCTCCACCGCGGACTTCGGTTCGATTCCTAGGTCGGGCGAGTGCGGTCGAGGAATCAAGGGTACTGGTGTCTTGTATGGACTTAGTAGTTGTCATTCTCTTTAGATATTTTTCAATCTTAGCTGAACACCTAGCACTGACACGAAGTTAACATACGTAAATATCGAGATTCCGGAGACGGAACCGGTTTATCGGTACCAGTGTACTCTGCCAAACAAACAATGCATATAGAGTAAATGTTTCAGGTAGAGTAGCAACTCAGCATTTATTAAATCCCCAATGTGTGCACAGTTTCGATTTTATTGAATGAACTCTAGCTGAGACCAAGTACCAAATTATGATGCCTGTGTCATTCCAATGGGACGCAGAATGCAGTTTTTGGCAAAAATGAAATTTCCCATGTTTTCAGGTCATTTCCTATGATGTGCATGTGTTAGTGTCATGTTTCTGATCGGAAAAGCATGCGAAAAGGTGGTAAAATGTAGATTATGTTTCTCAAAATGCAGGTGTTTGCCGAAAATGAACATTTTCTATTGATTCGGATAAACCGGCACACCTTCATATGGCTCTGAATTGATTGTTACTTGCATAGGACCGTTAGCTCACGAACTTCTGTCCATAGCCTATCAAAGATAGGCAAACATGAAGACAATTGAGCTATTCATATTACGTAGAATGAATTTTGTACAAAATTAAGCGCATCACTCACAAATTCTCGATTACACATTTCTATACGATTTCATACTGATAAACAACTTTTTCCTATCTCTTGCCCATTGGTTCCATCAATTGCAGAAAGCCCTATATTGTTGTGCCTGTTTGCTAGATTGAAGAAAAGAGTAACAATCTTGGATGAATAGAGCATCTTGCTTGCGCACAATTACCCAACTATTTGTATTTGACTGCAAATGATGCGCATTGTTATTGATATTATTTGGAAATTATTCATTATACATGGCAACAATAAAATCAATAATTATGCAGTCTAAAATTTTTGTAGACCATAGAAAGTTATTTCAGCAATTTCGTACGCACCACATAGGTATCTCTCGTTTTCTAATAAATAAAAAAACGATTAATCAAAATATTGAAAGCAAAATTGCCGACTGTACAGGGTGTTTCATATGTCTCTGTTTCTGTATCTGTTTCTTGTTGTTTCTGCCTTGTCTCCGTTTGCAGAAAGTTGCAACTATTCATGTGAAAGGAAAAATATTTTTAAATGGTGATTTTTTCTGAAGTCTCTCCTTTTTTCCAAATGATTAAAGAATTAGTACACGTATTACATCAAATCCTTTGCCTATTTTTAAAACTGTAAAAGATTTTAATGAATGAAAAATTCTATTTATTTGGACAAGCATTGAAAAAAAATGAATACACGCATTGCACTTTGTGTTCAATATGACGTCCTTCTTCTTGGATGCACACCTCACAGCGCCGCACGAATTCAAGATAACACTTTTTGATCATGTCGTTTGGAATGTTTGTCAGTGTGTCCTCAATTGAAAGTCTCATTTCCTGCAATGACGTTGGCCTGTTTCGGTAAACATTTTCCTTGACGTAAGACCACAACCAGAAGTCGCAAATAGTCAGGTCCGGAGATCTGGGCGGCCATTCGTGAAATCCACGTCTCCCAATCCAATGAAGGTGCTCATTGAGCCAATTTCCTGCAAGGAGACTGAAGTGAGGTGGTGCCCCATCCTGTTGGTAGATTTCATTCCGGCGAATGAAAGGAGCGACTTTTGTGGACAGAATTTGCACGTATCTTTCAGAATTAACGGTTTGGTCCATGATGACGCAAGTTAGACCGTGATAATAAGAAACTGCTGCCCACACTGTAATTGCTTCAGATTTTAGTGGACGGACGATGGTAAGATGTTCGCAATATTGTTTTCTTAATCATTTGAAAAGAAAAATCTTCAGAAAAAAAGAACCGGAGGTAATAAACAGCGCAATAATGTTTTCTCGATCATTTGAAAAGAAAAGTCTTCTTAAAAATCATATTTGAATGCTATTTTTACCTTTCACATGAATAGTTGCAACTTTCTGCAAACGGAGACAAGGCAGAAGCAACAAGAAACAGATACAGAAACAGAGACATATGAAACACCCTGTACATTCTTAATTAAACAACTGAGCAAGTGCAGCAAATATTTAATATTATTTCTGTTTCAATCATCAATTTGGCAAAGATCAATGCAAGGTCTCAAAGCAAGTACATTGAAGCATGTTATTTAAAAGTAGGAAGCAATGCATGTTCAAAAACATGTGCATTGCACATACAGGCATCAAAGATACTGATACTACCGATGTTACAGCATAAATATATTGTACAATACTGAATATATAAATTTGGGAGCTTTAGAAACAAATGTCTGACAATGCGAAGTGCAGAATAATCATTGGATGTATTCCAGAGATAATATTAACAACATTTCTTATCAAAAATTTAATGATAATGAGCATTTATCGCTAATAAATCATCCAACGTGTAACTTTGATTGAAGTCTAAACAAACATAGATTGCATCGCTTGATAGATCCGCCTCACAGAAATGACCTGAAAATGGTGAGAATTTGGAAAGCAGCAACGGAACAAACATGTGGCAAAAGGGGTAATATAAAGGGAGCTACTACCACAAAAACTTGAGAAAAACAGATACCGCAAACTGAGCGCAATCGAAAGAGAAACAATACACAAATTAAAAATCAAAGAAATTATATTTATCACCAGCAGTTCAACTCAAGGCCGCACCAGACTTTTCACTACAGAGAGAATTTTGAGGAAAGGTTTCAATGTCTTCTCACTACACAAGGATATTCAGCACGCGGTACATCATGAATATTAACTCGATTGATTGAATTGATTCAAGAAGCTAAACTTCCATATAGGTCATACTTTTCTATGACTGACTAACCTGTGATTCGATAGAGTTAGTGAAAACATGTGTGGCCAATGTGTGTAAAGGTGTCTCGAAAATTGAAGACAGTATTATACCTACGTGAGTGATCAAAGCATCAAGATAGCGGACAACGAGAAGATTTACAGGAGACGAGACTTATCAAAGAAGCGATATGGAAAAGGAAGCTTTCAGGATTTAATTGACTAAGATATCATTATGAACATGGACTGCATGAGACAGTGTTCTGACTGTAGAGTTCTTATCATTTGGTGGATAGGGTGCATAATACAGAGTGATACTATCGTCATTGCTTTTCATGCTCTATTCTAAAACTTCATTTATTTAAATTACTACTTAATTTGCAAAACAAGTAGGTTTTATTTACAGTCTTTTATGAAGTGGTAGCTTAATATTTTGTTGACTTGAAGATTCGTTAAATTTCATTAAACCGACCTCTAGTTTTCAAAAACAAACAATGCAATCAACACGGCCAACAATTGATACGATATTCCATCACTTTACACTCTGTACCCGGTACCACTGATGAAATTTTGACTGTCATCACTAAGCCATATTAATCCATTGCCATGATTGCTTGCTGTCCAAGCTGTTGAATATCGTCAAACAAATTGGTGCGAATCGTGATAAGCCTCTCAAAGCACTGCTTGTCGGGCATTAACAGAAATTTTGCAAGAATAACTCTATATTGATTGTCAAAGAACATCACGCTTCTGTTAATTCAATGACTGATTGGATTCTGCAGCGAAACAACAGTGCAGCAAAAATTCACTAATATATAACATATGAATGTCATTATTAAACAGGTCATATGCAATCTACAGACTACTACCATTGCATTTGGCATAGCGTATAATATTTTGCATAACAAAACTAACTCTTGAAAGACATGAAGTTGAACAAGTATAATCAGAAAATTGCGATAAAAGTGGAGTCCCGTCTGTTAAATAAACAAAAAAGTGGTATCAATCTCATCAGTTTATCACATTTTTCTGACTGTCAACCTCACAGATTTAGATTCATTTGCGCGCTTCGGTTTCCTAGAAAGGAAGGGCTACAGGTAACCTTAATGTCGAAATGGCACATCACAGAAATAGACAACTTGCTCCTTCTCGAATGGATCATTCGTGTATCGCTTGCTATTGGAAATGGCAAACAGTAAGCTGTCAGCAAAGAACACCAGAGCCAATGAGAGAGGCGTGCGTGCTGTGATATTACTTCGTACACACCAAAACACACATCGTCTGGATAACATTCGATTCAGTGTATGCAATATACAGTGAGCAATGCCGCGGAGAGGATGTGAAATCATCAAGTGAACTAATTTTCGTACGCCTGCTACTTTTTCTGATAATAATCATCGGAAAGGCCAACACTTTGGAGAAAGTTACTTGTGGGCAATGATCTGAATTCTTCGAATCTGAAGGAATTGTGCCAATCGAAGCACTTTGCTGGAACTCACATTAATCCGCAAGCGACGTAGCACGACTTTTTTCCTATCTCTGTAAAGTATTAGGAATTCCCTTTTGCGACTAAATAGGTTCCTCGATGTGCCGTGAATTTCGTATTAATCACACTTCTAGCAAACCGAAGCAGTTGAACAAAATATTTAATTCTATGGTCAACCTACATGCCTTTGATGGTCATAATTACAAAGATGCCTATATTACATATTAGTTTGTGGTGTAGAGATCAGTTGATCGCAGTCGGTAAGTCGTCAAGGACGCAGCCAAATTTTCATGTACACAAAGCTACGTGAATTCTAGAAAAACAGAACCATTTAAAACGTGGGATTTATACCAAAACGTCGCAGTTCCGATTTAGTCGCATCCGTTTTGGTCGCACTTCCGAATTCGTCGCAAAAGGTCGCGGAAGAAAAAAGGTCGCATCCGAATTCGTCAGATCAAACGGGTAAGAGTACAAACGTTGCATAGTACTAATTTCTTAAAACTAGTCCAGGACGTCTGGTTCGTACGAAAACCCATATCCTTAACCAGTCCGAGACGTTCGGTTATTGTCAGTGACTGTCAAAATATTATTTGTTTTTTGAATTACTTTATTTTTTTCAATTATGGTAATTATTTTCAATAATGTGATTCCGTGAAGTATAAATTGACAAGAAATTTCTGTGATGCCTGACGACAAGCTTCACATAGATATTTGCTGGAGGACAAAGATCAAATTAACACATAGAAAGCCCTACTGAAGCTAAAGTTTAGCTATGACGAATTTTATAGAAGTATAACATAGATCAACTGCGACGTAATTGGAATTGCGACTTTTCGTACAATCCGAAAACGTGAACAGATGGATAAGCAAAATTATATAATTCTATCGACGATAAGTGATATGACAATCAGACGAAATTGATTCAGTTTTCGATACAAATATCAAAGTGAAGCAATATCAGGAGATTTAATAAGAAATAAAAGAAGTTTTCATAAAAACGCAAATGAATTCAACAGACGGAAAATAACTGCGCGTCTTGGTTGATTTAAACCACCAACCTCTGCCATTCTAGGCCAATGCTCTACCAAATGAGCTACCGACGGGCTACAGAACAACAGAAGTCCTCTATTGAAGAATCTGCGTGATCCAATGAGATGGCTTCATCCCCCACAACAACATAGCATTCACCGTCAGGTCAAACTACTGAAGCAAGACATCAGTAATTCAAAGCCAGCATTATACTGTACTTTGAAACGGGGACTTAGTCCTCATAGTCCGGCAGCCAGAACGAGTTTCTGCAGGGAGCGAGGCCGAAAGTGACACTTTCACAGAATGATGTGTATTCTATGCCTACTACGAATCGGTGCGTCTGCCGAGTTCTAGTGAATTCCTCTTCTTGCCAGACAGGATCAAAGAGAAACACATGTAAATCCAATGGAACGCAGATTGCAGTTTTTGGCTAAAATGAAATTTTGCATGTTTTCTATGATTAAACGAAAAGTACTACGCCCAGAGTCACAATTTTTGACATGGACTGTCTTCAGGTCATTTCCTTTCATGTTCATACACACCTGTCTATAAAGCTTAACACATCTAGATTTGGCGAGCCTCTTAATGTCGAAAACACAAACATTTTGAGCAACTTTATCCACATTCAACCACATTCTCACATACATTGACGATTCGATGCATGATAAAAGCACATGCACATGATAGGAAATGACCTGAAGACATTCCATGTCAAAAATTATGACTCTGGGATTAGTACTTTTCGCTTAATCAGAGAAAACATAGAACATTTCATTTTAGACAAAAACTGCAATCTGCGACCCATTGGATTAAAATGTGCTTTTCTTTGATCCTGCCTGACAAGAAGAGGAACTCACTAGAACTCGGCAGACGCACCGATTCGCAGTAGGCATAGGGTGTACATCATCCTGTGAAAGTCTCACTTTCGGCCTCGCTCCCTGCAGAAACTCGTTCTGGCTGCCGGACTATCACAGTAAAGGCTAGTTGTTGAATGTATATCAAAAGGTAGTCAAAAGCGACAATCCAAAATCACGATTTATTGAGGAAAATTGAAGTTATGAACAAATTTCACTATACGTTTCTGACAACCTACTAGTAACGACGTGGATTCGACAAAGGTTCATTTTTTCTATAAATTGTGATTTTGGATGGCGTCTTTGGCTACATATGGCCCGGAGAGAACATTATCCTGTTTAATCGATCAAATCAATAAAAACTTGTTCTACCTCCACCATTCGAAAAATAAGTGTTCACTAATAGAGTGGGTTCGTTGTCGCTGTTTACAAAGTTGCACGCTCACACAGGTTATCATATCACCGGTTTGATCAAGAACAGCGATTGTGAACAATTGTGGACACTATTTGTATACTACACAAAGTGGGAACCGGAGTAAACATGTGAATTTTCATACAGATCTATTCCCAATTGAGTTTGACTTGACTGGTAGACCCAATATAAGAAATATTAGAAATTCCCTATCGAAATTCTCATGCATTATCCCACATGTTCTAAGCATAAAGTATTCATGATTCCTTCCTTAAGTTTCTTGTACTTATAATCTACAGGTGTGCATGGGTCTGCAGCTCTGCATGTCTATTGGATAATATAGGCCTAGTTGTGCAATGTGGACGCAACACTGACCAAACAGTAATACACTGACCAAACAGAGTCAATACAGTACAAACGCATTTGGCGTGAGATTTCATGAAAATACTCACTATTACAAATGCTGTCAACAGACCCTAGGCTACCTAGCATCAACAAATTCATGCTTAGTGGGAATTGGCAAATTATCACAAAAAAGTGAAATTCGCGAAATTTGCGATTGTCGAATGTGAAATATGGTTGAAATTTTCGCGATAACTATTGGCCAAGCGAACGAGCCACATAGAAGTTTTGTACAACAATTGTAAGAGGCGATTCGAAAAGATGAATGGTACTTATTCATCAATGGTTCCGAGATTTCTGGACAAGTTCATATGGAGACAGCAGTTCGGCTCGAATGCAGATGCTGCGTTTGAGAACATTCGTCATCATATCAGTGAGAAATTCAACGTTTTAATAATGAAAATTTCATTTAGCATTGCCAGAAGACTATTTTGGTTTTCACTACTGAATAAATTATTTATTAAATAATAATTTAAATGTAAGTCTTTCAACACACGAACTCATGATACCAAAATAAAATGCTAAATCATTTGATTTCTTCCTTTGATCGCCAATGGTCAGTTAAATTAATACAAGAGAAATCAGACTAGACCAATTAATTAATAAAATTTTTATTAGACTGGAATAAAATGAAAGCTTGTTTCATGTGCTTGAGAAGGAGGGTGAAAAATCCTTCGAAATCCGGATCGCACAAAAAAGGTTCATTTTCTGCATTCTGTTGTTTTCTCTATAAAACTTTTGGTGCATTGATTTTTGTAAATATATATGCAATAGCAGAAGGCGGGAGGACCATGATTCCGATGATAGCAATAGAAAAACCTCTCCCGAGTGAAAATTACTGCCGATGTATGATTATATAAAATTCAATAAAATATAATTGTGCCGACGTTTCGCGCCCAGACGCTTAGTCGTGGCAGAACTAGCACAGATAATGAAAGTTCTAGTTCTGCCACGACTAAGCGTCTGGACGCGAAACGTCGGCACAATTATATTTTATTGAATTTTATATAATCATACGTCGGCAGTAATTTTCACTCGGGAGAGGTTTTTCTATTGCTATCATCGGGATTGTAAATATATAATAGGATTTTCTTCAATGCTTATGTACTAAGTGATCAGACCGGACCGTCCATATCGATTTTGGCATCATAATTTTGTGCGTTGAAGGTCTTATTGAAAATATAATTTATTCAATCATGATTTCTAAATCCTCTTTCAAAATTGTGTTCAAATCACAAAAAATCATTTTAGTTTTGGGCCCACAATTGTTCACAATAGTGTCAAGAACTTTCATTTTTTCAGTTAAGAAAAGCATAATGTGATGACGGTAATAAATGTGATTTGAAGCGGCACCGTCTGCACTCTGATCATAACCTTCAATGGCAAAAAGTATTTTTCTTGTACTATCCTGTGATGTTTCATTGAAAATATTTCACTTACACGAAATGGTTCAGCTCAATGGATTTTTGAATGGGAAAAGCAGGCTGACTGATATTACCATTCGCATTCGATGGCGAGCAGACAAGCACTTTGCTGGGGAGTACAATGATAGCACAGAACTACGTGATGGCTCGATTTTGCACCTTGTAAGGACTTAATCGTAATTATTTCATGTGACATTTGCCATTGTCAGTTGTAGTCATTAGTCAACGTCAGCATCCATCACCACCTGGCATTCATGCAGGCTTATAGCTTCAGATTCCGCGCATGAATTAAACCCTTATGTAACGGAAAAGGGATAATTATGCTACCTCCAGGGACTTTATACTGCACATTAGTAAAAAACGATAGACAATCAAGTTCTGCCGTATCATGTAAGTATTCTATTAGATACAAAATGCCTACTGCGACTGATAGACAATTCGTAAAGTTCTAATTTGCAATTGAATCAGTAGAATCGGCACTTCCTTTGTTTGCGTCAGACTTTACACCCCTGCATAATGACAGAGTTGTGTGATAGCGCAGTTAGCGCGCTCGTGCGGGAACGGTGTGAGAGTGCATGTGTGTATACATGTATATCTGGCCTACGTCTTCACATTGCCACGTCGCAACTCTCAAATCAGTTATTGAATCCTCTATGACAGGATTTCTCAACCTCTTTTGGTCTACCGCCCCCTTTGTATGTTCCTATTTCTGTACGACCCCCTAGCAATAGTACCTAGCGTAGTACAGTGTAACACATTTACGAATTCACGGTAGATATATCGAACTGATTGGGATTTCCCATTTCGTTCATAAAATTATCACGTCCTCATGGATATATCGAACTCAGAAAGTCTGTAAGCGTGACATTATTAATTAAATTTTACTGTGAATGCATAAAGTGTGACGCTTTTTCCGGAACTCTCAAAATTTTCTAATTGTCAAATGCTTTAAGCTAGAAATTTGATTTTTTTCTCCATTCCTACCCGACAAGAGATAATTAAATGTATCAATGAAATCATCGCAATGGAATTTAACAAGAAATGGTTGATAACTGAATTTTTAATTAAAATGTGATTCACTTGTGTGATTTTGTCTTTGTACAATAAATAAATTATTGTGGAAGCTATGTAGTATCATGCCTTTATTAATTTCAGTGCTTTAGTGGGTTTTAAAGCCAAAATCACAAATAGTCCCTAATACGAATCACGGATGCAACGAACTAATGTAACATTTCCGGTAGCAGTGTCTGTTCTGATCGGAACTGTTTGAATATAGGCCTAATTCCATTGTGATTAGTGATTCAATAAAAATAAGTGAAAATCTTACAGAATAACTGATATAATCACCAAAGCAAGAATATCAAATACTGCATGTAAGCTTATATGCAGGCCTACTTACAAGCATAGCAATGATCGCTCACTTGCATACATCATAGTCTGCTTGTGTGATATTAATGGCTTCCTTGAGGTTGGTACTGTGACAAAAGGCCCTTGATGTTCAGCTTGATACTGGACAGTTTTAATTGCAGGTCACCTCTGTCAAAACGTTGAGCCTGTTTCTTGATTTCGACAAAAATAATCAACGGAACCGAAGCCTTGTTCCACAAGGCATGACTATGGGAAAGCTGTGAGTAACTGCTCAACTTCGCCATATAGTTTGGGATACTTGATTCTTCCAATTGATGACCAAAATTTGATATAGCCACTGCTTTCAGAATATGCTTTTGCTTCAGAATCGTGTTATAAATCAATCATGTCCTCTTGTAAAGAGGGCTCCGCTGATTCCACTTCTGATGAAATGGGATCGATGATCCATCGGCGTATGTCTATTAAAGGTTAAATTATCAAATCTCAACTCAAAGTTTTCGCCCAACATCTTGATGTGATCGGCATACTCCACATCTTCAGTGTTCACATTTTCTTTGTTAGGCGGGGAGGCCGGTTCAATTCCCTTTGGATATTTTTTCTCAGCAAGGAGAGCTTGGCCATGAAACTCGCGATGTGGTTTTTGGCTGAATGAGATCCATGTCTTCTCCTTGAAGGCGAAGAAGGTTCAGATCGTTCAATTTCTGAAATATATCAGCCAGGTAGGCGACATCCTTTCGAGTCTCACATGAAATCGTGGAGAAAACACCAATCTGTGCCAATAGCAACACACGTCTAACAGCAGAAAAATCTGACACAGTGACATTTCATTACCCCTTCATTTCAGTAAAGCCGATCACAAAGCGCCAGCCAAGCAGACATGGAAGGTTCTGTTCTTTGACAATGGAAGAGAAGATCGGTTCTCTAGGTCTATCAACATAGAAATAACAATAAATCTGATGGTTCCGTGGTCAAACAGCTTGAATGCCAGCTAAAAATATTAGACTGCCCCTCATCGTACCATCGCCCCCCGTGCTGCCCCTCGGCGCTAAGCACCCCCTCAAACTTTTTCGAACGCCCCCTGGGGGGTAGTACCGCCTCCGTTGAGAAACCCTGCTCTATGATTGGATCTTTCTGGTGAAGTCGGATATTTTCAGCCAACATTAGAAAAGTGGCTCGTGGACAATTTATTCATGAATGATATTGCTATAAGGTAAAAATTAATTTTCATCATTCTGGCGTTGATCAGCAACATACACCTCCCTACGTCATAATATCGTTCACATTGGGGATCCCTGTCTAGCATTTCGAGTCTAATAGGATGATGTACAAATATGGTGGAGAACAATTCGCTCGTCAGTTTAAGAAATCATCATAATATAACTCATACAAAGTTACATACCTCCAAGTACTTGCATAATACTTGTATTTCCGCCTTCACCTCGTCCTAGCGAAACTGTGCTTAGACATGGACATATTTTTTTCTACTCGTCATATAAATGGTTGCTTTTTTCAGGAATCTTGAATACAAAGCAATTCTGACAATTAGCCATGAATTGGAAGATATCGCCGTGTTGTGGATACCTTCATATCTTCATTTTATCATCGCAATATATTGAAATACAGTAATATATGACGTCATGGTTTCGTTTGTTTTGTTCAATTTAGAAATCCTGCATTTTAACCCAAACACCAGCATACAAACACTCTCATAAGACACTCATTTTAATTCACGCAAACAGGAGGCAAAAATGAAACAGACAAAAACACGACAAAAAAGTTGAAAATAGATTTAAAGAAGGTAAATTCACGCCAACTGAAATTGAAAGGAACCAAGCTGATTCACTCAAGACTTAGCTACCTGGGAGCCGAATAGTTAGCGTGAACTGGTCTATGACGAGCCAATTCTGCCTGTCTTGGAGTAAGAACTGAAGAAAATATACAGTTTAATCGTCTAAGTTGTAGTCAATCGAAAAATGAAGCAAAAACACTGACGCCATAATATGCTTGATTATTAATGACATTCATGTTCTACTACAAGCAATTATGTTACATCATGAAAATGCTGGATTAATTCGTACATGTATAACTCATACTTTTATAAAGAAAAACATTTAACACTTCATTTTTTCAAGAAAAAATTCAAATATAAGCTTTTACTCCTCTGGAAATAACACTTCAGAATTTAGCGGAAGAAAATTTCAGTGAGAGACTTTAAATTGAATTATTCCCAAACAAAAGTAAATTACTAATTTTTAGGGTGACACGATAACTTTCCCGGTACCTGTGGGTTATCTCCCCTCCACGTTTTCAAATTTGTCTACAATCCGTAGAAATGAATCAATCGTCACAAAACTTCAGAGACACGTATTTTAGCATATTTTCTACACACATGCAAAATTTATGCAAATCGGACAAGTGCATTTTGAATTAGAGATGATGACGTGAAGTGTAGTGATGTGTGCAGCTTGATCTGACTTCACCTGACCTCATCGCCGGAGCAGAAAGCACTTGAGGTCAACAAATTATTTTCTCGACAACTCGTGAAGTGATGATGACCATGCTACATCCTCTACATTAACATTTTTAACTTGATAAAGGTGTGGCGAGGTAGCAGTCGCGGGAAGATTTCAAATAGCAGTAGATGACACGAAGACGCAAAGAGAACAATGCACACACGAGTAACAACAATGCTTCGAACAGACAAAGTCAGATTACGCTGCTGACATCGCTACACTTCACATCGTCGTCTCTACTGCAAAAAGTACTCGTCCGATTTGCCTAAATTTTTGCATGTGGGTAGAAAATATCGTCAAAAACGTGTCTCTGAAGTTTCGTGACGGTTGATTTATTTTTACGGATTTTAGACAAATTTGAAAATGTGGGGGTAGATAACTGATAAGTACCACTTTCCCTTGAGGAAAAGAAGTTATGTTATCAAGTTGTCTAAATTTACATGCAGATATACATTAGAAAGCAATAGGGCGTGTTACCAATTTTACCATGAATACCCACAAATCTCTACAGGAAAAGGTTAAAGGTTCCATTACACTGGTTTTGTGGTCATCTTGCTAAAACCAATAATAAGAACGCATGATCATGAGTTGCACCGCAACTTATTAGGCAGTGAAATAAACTTGAAACGGGCGTGACGTCATTCACTTAGGTGTCAACATTAGGTAGATTTTGATGAAGGTGCATCTTCATGTACTTTACCTTATCACTTGAAAAATGCATCTCCTGTTTTTGGCTTGTTTCTGAATAAATACTATTGAATGGCTAGTCATTTTTGATGAAAGGAGAAACGTCAAGTGTTTTATCAATACAATGAATATTATATGGGAAGTCTACTCTGATACATCTTCTGATTATAAAATATATCACCAAACACTTTATCTAGCTACTACATTCCAAGGATGACTAGATGGAGTCGGACGATTTTTCATCGCAATTCTTCATCTTTCGGTTAGAGTATGGCCCGGTTTGTTTAAAGTTGATAACAATTTGAATGCAGTTGTTGTAATACATACTTGAATAATCAATTATCATACTTCAAGATTTACTAAACATGTTTTCCTGTTCAGAATGAATGCATACGAGTATTTATGAGCTCATACACATAAGCAAACAAATACAACTATTATTTTGGCAAAGCAAGAAAAAAGCAACTCCCTTGGTTTTACGGTCGAGATAATTGTATTAAGTTATTCCAGATACAAAGACGGTACTTCGGCGTCCGCGCCTTGCATAGTCGATAGAACTAAGTGGAGCTTTTAGAGCCTTTAGAACTAGTAGTCCGGCAGCCAGAACGAGTTTCTGCAGGGAATGAGGCCGAAAGTGAGACTTTCACAGGATGATGTACACCCTATGCCTACTACGAATCGGCATGTCTGCCGAGTTCTAGTGAGTTCCTCTTCTTGTCAGACAAGATCAAAGAAAAACACATGTTAATCCAATGGGACGCAGATTGCAGTTTTTGTCTAAAATCAAATTTTCTATGTTTTCTCTGATTAAGCGAAAAGTACTAATCCCAGAGTCATAATTTTTGACATGGAATGTCTTCAGGTCATTCCCTATCATGTGCATGTGCTTTTATCATGCATCGAATCGGCAATGTATGTGAGAATGTGGTTGAGTGTGGATAAAGTTGCTCAAAATGTTTGTGTTTACCGATATTAAGAGGCATGCCAAATCTAAATGTGTTTAGCTTTGTAGAAAGGGGTGCATGGACATGAAAGGAAATGACCTGAAGACATTCCATGTAAAAAATGATGACTCCAAACTTAATACTTTTTTCCAGTTGACAAGCGAAAACATAGAAAATCTCATTTTAGCCAAAAACTGCAATCTGCGTCCCATTGGATTAAAATGTGCTTTTCTTTTATTCTGTCTGACAAGAAGAGGAACTCACTAGAACTCGGCAGACATGCCGATTCGCAGTAGGCAGAATATGTACATCATTCCATGAAAGTCTCACTTTCGGCCTCGTTCCCTGCAGAAACTCGTTCTGGCTGCCGGACTACATCTAAGCACTTCAAAATAATTTCTCTTCCATGCTTCACATTTCCAGATAATTGTTCCAGCATTATTCTAACCAGGCGCACGCCGAACTGATGGCCCTCTTTCTAATCGCGTTATTGGCACCCTCGGTAGCTTCTTGTAGGAGATGCATCACTTTTAGTCAACTTTACTCATTTCGGCTTACTAAGCCTGACTCTGCTTCAATGCCTCGACATGGAACCCGCCTATGAGCCCACAGAGGTGACAGGGGCTATCAAAAATTGATTGCAACTATTAATCATCGCCGCTTCAATAACTAATTCTTGATTTTGAAGTTTTCACTCTGCAATTTTGGTATAACGAATTAGGCTGCATGGGCCTTTACATTTTACAGGTCTCAATTCGAATAGTGACTTCAGTAGACCCGTTACATGAAACACATATAACTATAGTCTTAATTGGATGTAACTATTGATAGATTTTATTACAGTCTGAAGTACATGCATCATAATTATAGTAATACTGAATTACTGAAGTAAGTGAATAAATGATCACACGTGCCTATGACATTACATAAAGTAGAGCTCTAAAAGCTGTTATAAAAGTATTGAATATATAGAGATACTACCTTCTGCACGAAATAGTTCCTCGTTTGAGTCTTGAAAGCGATCAGTTTGTGAATAAGACATGTTTTGCAAGCTGAGTGTCTAGACAGATCACTGAAAGTGGGATGCTTTTCCTACGGTAGTCAGTGGTGTCGGCATTGCACGCAAATCAATCAATTACCTTCAATTATTCGACAGCTTTAATCAATTGATGACATTTTTTCGATGGCAGTAATCAAGTAATTGCGATAAATTAATTGCAATTAATTTTTGATGACCTTGGAGCTGAATTCTGTGGACAAAACCGTCTCGCTCTCAGAATCTTCAACTGTCCTCACCAGACCTACTATTGTGTCTGCACTCGGTACAGGCACGTTTCCAAGACGTAAGGAGCTATGGGATCCGCTGAAAGACCGCCTGCAGTAACTTTCCAAATTCTCCAAATAGTTCAACAGCAGCAATCTACTCTACTATCGAAGACCTCCTTCACAAACCATCGCAAGCTCGCCTTTTCATGAAGTTAATCCTACTGTATATAAAGTCCGACTTTGCGTGAATTGTGAACATCTGCTGATCGTTATGGAAAAGCTCTGCCTTGTGTATAATTCGTATATTTGTATTGTCGTTTTTTCCGTTTTCATGACTAAGCATTTGATGACATCAACAAACTTTTGTAATGAGAAAATTGACGTTCTCAGGAATTTAAATTGTAGACATGAAATGCTCACGCACATATGTTGATGATAATACAGCATCTTTTAGTGACTGTTAGTCAAATCAATAATTATACGTAAAACGTAAGCATGCATATATAACACAACGCGGTTAAGAAATGAATCATATTCAGATAAAGAAACATACAATTGTTAGAAGACAGAATTCAGATTTTACTGAACTTTGTTATGCAATTTAAAGAATTTTACAGCAACTATAATTTAACAAGCGCTTGCATGCATTTTTCAAGTTGAAAAGATTTCTAAAGTATTTGAAAATTATAATTGCATCAGCTATCTCTGCTACATTTTGAAATGTAACTCAAGAATCCTTGGACACTTTGTTGTGCTATAGAAGCCAATTATCACAGAAGGAAGCGAAGAATAGTGCGTTGATCTCACTTTTCATGAATGCTTTCTGAAGTTATTCGTCTTAACTTTTGAGCAATGAACATTTGTGGCTGTCTATTGCTTTTGGTAAAAAATTTGATGCAAAGCTTTTAGACAAGAACAAGTTGAAATTTTGACAATTTAGTCGGTGTTTTTTGATAGGATAGTTGCTCATTAAGTGCGCATTCACTCACTTCCTTTTGCGTAATATGCACTGAAAAACACTACTCGTCGTGCATTGTCAGACGCTTCTAGTATCTTTAAGGTGGGCATTACCATTGCTGGATAACAATTCTTACAATATTTATCCTACCTCACTTTTTTACTGAGTTCCATGTTTCTAATGTTCTTGAAAAGCTGTGAGATATTGTTTCCAAATGTTGATCATTTCAGGATCTGCAATAATTTCTTTCATATAATGTATCTTAGACAAAATGCCAAATCAAAACAATTTATTTGATTCGGAGTATGAATGTGTACATAATTACGCAGGACGTTGAAATGAAAATAAATTTAATTATTTGTTATTAGATTCATAGCATTCTTACCAGGTTTCGTTGTGCTCATTTTCTGCATCGGCCAGTAATCCACTTTCCAATAGACGGACCGACTAAAAAGCAAAAGCATGGTGGAAATGCTGTATTATGTATTTCATTACATCATAGTTTTGAATTATCTAAAGGAGAACTTAAAATTTCAAAGTAAGGCACAATTACATTGTCGGTAACTTGCGATACAGTGGGTCTAAGCTAGCAGTTATTTTAGATCACAATGCAGATTTTAGAGAATATTAGAGGAATCTGTCACTTCCCTTAAGTGACGATCTCTATCGATGCAATGACAGGGTTCATGACCAGAAAGGCGGAAACTTTAATTTTCTGTCGAAGACGAAAAGTTGACAATAAACTTTAGTCTGTACTTCAACCGCTGCAGCTATTGAATCAGAAGTCTAATTAATTTCATCTCTGTGATGCAGATGTTTCAGTTTAAGAGGAAAATTTTGAAAACATAGCCCTAATATCAACACGAAAAATCTAGTCAGTATAGGCCACTAAAATGAGTTCATCCCTATAAGTTGACATATTCCATTGTTATATAAGCAGTGATTGAAACTTGGTACGTTGACTAGATTCTTTCCTATTGAGCTTTGGACAATGCTTGTCGAGACGAAATGTTTTCCTTACCCTGAAGCATCTTCACCTCAAAGAGTCAATCAGGTGTCTGTTTAAAAGTGAAAAATTGAATGCACAAGTCTAGAGATGAAGAAAATTCTGAGTCAGTGACATTTATTTAACTTTAGTAAGAGCTCATAGCAATAGTCTCATTACAGTGTACTGATTATGATACTGATGCATAAAGCAATCCTTCCTTATTAACTAGATATGCGACTTGTGCTTTGTTTCCTAATATCAGGGTCTGCTTTTTCGCAATATTTATTATTTTAGGAAATGTAGTATAACCTCTGAAGTAGGCCCAACTTACGAAAGACGGTCAGAAAAGTCCGTTTTATAGACTTTGTAAGATGTAGACTTGACAGTCTGCTAACATGTGGGTCATATACAATTTCTCAATAAAACAGTAGTTGTAAATCGGTCCAGGCCAGGTTTAGCTCCCTCCACAAAACAATAATCCATGCGATTTTTAATATGCCAGCCATGCAATGTGGACTATCGGGATTCCAATTTTTCACTGCTTCTTCTTTATTTTCACTAGGTAAAATATGAATGATCTTTTTCATTCATGGAAATTCGATTTAAAGAAGAAAGTTTAGCAAACGAAGTAACTTCTGATCATGATAACTACCGTATATACTCGCATATAAGCCGATCTCGCATATAAGCCGACCATCTAAAATTGCTTTAGAATTACCAGTTTTTGCAAAAACCCGCATATAAGCCGGTACTCAACTTATCTAATTTTACACTATATTTTTGGTTCATAGAAATTTGTTACTGTAAAGATGATAAATGCTTACTTTTATGTTACATACTAAAAGAAATAGAAGAAATTTTTTTATTTCTAAGAAACCAAACCGTGTACCAATGACGTCGGCTTCATCATTACCTCTAGCTTGGTTACGGCTCGCCACTGGTGACACACAACCAAATAAAAAGGCAGATAGCGATGAAAACGTGTAGCTGGAAAATTGGCATTAGTATCTGTCCTTGTGTTCATTTTGTTTTATACGCATATAAGCCGACCCCCTGATTTCAGCATTGTATTTTATACTTCTAAACTCGGCTTATATGCGAGTATATACGGTAATTAATAAATTTTAAGGACACGAGAATCGAAGACACACACCAGGAGAAACTTACTAATCAGGCCGGAATTGTGAATGATATCGTGGTGCTGCCAGTTCGCCAGTTCTGACAGTTGTCATGACTCTAAAATGATAAAATGCAGGAAAGTAGTCATGAGAATCAGCATTAACTTTTATACGCATTCTATTGCCATACGCATGCAGAGCAAAACATTATGCAACAAGAATCTGCACTTCAGATTTAGCGATGGCGTGAAAATTTGAAAAGCTTTCCCGAACACGAACTATTTTCTACGCAGGCTCTTTTTTGGAATTTTCAACCCAATTGCAGAAAATAATGCATGAAAAATACCGCATGGATGACGCTTAATGAATAACATGCATGGGTTACTCAGTGAGAATTGAGTACATTAAATTTCTTCACGAAGCAAAATATGAAAGTCTAAGACCATCTATACTTAATAAGTCGTTTAATCGAAGACCTGCATCAATGTTGTATTGGTTAGGAAAAATTAATGAAACTAGATTCAGTCAAAAATCTTTTACAGCCGACTCTCTATACTTTTGAGTTCTACGCCCACAATGGAATCACGTGAATACATTGCCCTGAGTGTGCCTTCCGGAGAAGATCTTGACTTTGCGCACGCATTGCTTTGGGTGAAATGGTACAACCTGTAGAAGAAAACTAAGTGAAGCTGCGTACTGTCTGACGGATAGGAAATATCAATGATTTTTTTATACACGCTTGTCATTCGATGTCAAAATGTGTTTGTGTGTCACCGACCCACAGTTGGAAACAGTACTCTGACAGTTGATGGTGATGATGGACGGCAACTAATGTGCGCTATTCGGGGACTTTGTGAAGGTGCCCATTGCGAACGGTCGCATGGAGTTGGTGCTGTTTAGTTGTTAATTAGTGTTGTGCCGTCTACATGCATCATCAGTTCACTCTCACTATAGGCAACCAGAGAGGTCATTGATGCACCTACCAAAAATAGTGGATCCGAAAATCGAGCCTTAAGGAGCTCCTGCATTAGAAAGCTTTGTGGGAGACTCTGAATATCAAAGTCGAGATACCATCTGGTTCATTAGACTTCAAGCTATGGAGATCTACGATGATGTTTTAGACGTTCAAGCCGGAAAATTAATTGTGATAGGCCAATGGACTCTTTTCAATAAAATAAACTGCTGGAAATGTTATGTGCAAAAGCGGATGTTAATTTTATACAAAATTTCACTGCATGGTAGCGAAAACATCAAGCAAAAATCATGTAGTTACAAAAAAAGGACGATAATCCAATAATATAAATACAAATTTATTTGCCAAAGCTATAACAAAAATTTAAATAACATTAGGCTGACATTCTTGTGAATTCCTTTTCTGCTTATTTATGACTGACATTTTAACCATGACAGGACATTCAGAATATCAGACTCCACTTCTCGCCTTTAAATGTAAGGTAGGCCACAACTTGCATGTCAATGTCATCCTCTTAGTGCTGTTTCTTAAACTCGATAAACCGCGTCTTACAGCAAATAATAATGCAACAAAATTAGACCTTTTTATACATAACATTTTCAGCAGTTTAGCCTACAATAAAACATTTCATTATGAAATCATCAATACTGGCCGTAAAATCAGTTATACAATTCTATTGAAAAAATAATTAAAAGTGTTCAACTAGTAAGGAGCTAGTAAAATTGGTCCAAAAGCGTCGGTGAAAAGCGCTTAAGTGATTGCATTGGCGCCGTGGGCGTTGTCTGTTTTCCCCCCCCCCGGTTGCTGATACCGTCCCAGGAAGTCCTAAGGACTCGAAGCCAGAATGTAGAAAGTAAGTCATGTGTTGATAATCCCGTGTCTTTTTGTTATATTTTATCAAGTACTATCATATTTTTTGATTTTTGTATAGTCCAAGTGAGATCTTATCGTCTCCTGTACGAGTAAACGAGCTATCATTTCTTTCGAGACACTTACTGAAGGTAATCTTCTACCTACGTGGACATATTATTATAGGGTCTATATATATTTTTTCATTTTATTAAATTTTTATATTGCCCACTCAATTTTTTTTTTTTAATTAGAAATGAGGTGAAAGCACATAGAAAATAACAAAAGCATGAATGTTCGCGATTCAGAACTCTGTTTTCACTAATTATCGACAATCAAGTGTACAGTACATATTCTCCTAAGGATATGAAAATAGAAGAATGTGAAACTAAAACGAATGAAAAAGTTTGTCAATTTTTCGTGAAAGTGGGTGACCACATTCCATGTAAAAGTGGCTGCTACAACGCAATGACAGTGTCACAACACCACTATATTGAGAAGATCAATTAGGTATCAAATCATTGGCATCATGAACGAATGTACTACCGCAGTAGCCTACCACTACCCTGCATGGTTTGAGTTCTGGGTGGCTGAGCTATACATGCGTTCTAGAATAAAAGAAAATATACATCCTCCCGTAGATGAAATTATGTGGAGTCTGAAACAAATTGAAATAATAGACGAACTCTAAATCTAAAACTTTTCGGATGACCACATTTAAACAGCATGAGTGGAATGATCACATCACAAAAGCGGAAAACAAAATCAGACTGATCATTTAATCGATTGGTGTGCTAGGTTGGTTCCGCACCATGGAATGAATTCGGCAACTTTGCTTTATGGCATAATCGTTCTAAATTGTCGTTTTCGTTGATTTCTATGATACTACGGCTGAAGCTTGCCAGGATAGTATTTCATCTAGTGAAAAAATGGCTTAATGACAACACTAAATCTTGGAATTCCCGTGTGCTTCGAAATAATTTACACAAGATTGATTTTTGATCCTTCTTCGTTGGGAAAACTTTTCGCACTTAACTCTTCAAAAAGCATTTTAATATGAATCTGACAACTTGTCCTCCCAGGCTAGAGGCTTGCTGCGGAAAAGTGAATTCCGCTTCGAAATATTTGAACAAATGTGTCTCTGATTGTGTGTACAAGGGTCCGCCAACGATGCCATGGGTCTACGTCTTGTGCTATAACATTGCACTATCCAGTCATCACTTGCAAATAGGCCCTAAATGTTGGCACTGCAGAAAATTAAATCCATTTTTTGATCGACAGCTAGAGCGTAGCAAGTGAATATTCCCATTTCGCACATGCAATTGCAGTGCGATTCAAAATCCAAAATTTAAAATCAATAGTAACCGTCACGTTGCAAAGCATTTCGGAGTTTCATATTCATATCATGCGACATTTTTCCCCCCGGTGTTTTTTTTATAGGCTTACATGTACATAGATGCAACCTTAAATCAGATGAAATATGATATGGCTATGAATCATTTAACATACATCAGTATTTAAATAATACGTAACGCGTTTCGAATATAAATTTTAGCTAAGATGCTTGTGTTTAGTAAACTAGTTGTTCAGTAAACTGCCGCTCTGATTCTTCATCGTGCATATGAATGTGCAAAAGTGACTTGCAATTGCTATCATTAAATGCTTCTTTCATTACTTCAATTTTTTCATGAGCAAACTTAGCCAGATTACTGAAAGTTTTTTGTCGTGGTCTGTGGGCAAATAGATCAAGTAAGCTACCACCTAAATAAGTGAAAAAATAAGTCAATTTAGTATCAATTGAGTCTAATTGAAAAACACAGTTTCGAAAATTCGGATTGATATTCATTTCATGTGAGCTGCCTGAAAGAGATGCAAGCAACTACATGGAAGGCAAACAGATGAGTGTGTTAAATGACACATTAGCACCAATAG